>JAWNOX010000154.1:0-644837 GCA_035045555.1 Drosophila fulvimacula | reverse complement strand
AAGAGAAGATTTTACAGGAAAAGGAGAGTTCAGAACTAAATACATGAAAAAATAAGTATTGTACTTAGTACATAGAACACGAAACGCAGGCTGTCGTACAAGGAATAGCGCACAGTTACATATAGGTAAATAAAGAGAAGACAGAAGTGACGAGAAGCACGTGAAGGAACGTGGAAAATTGACTTGAAATAGAAGAGAAGGCGAATCAATACTACCGTTAATCAACTTATGTAGAAAAAGTAATACCCAATAATACTATTCTACGATTGATTAACGATGGAAGATCCAAAAGAAGAATATCATTGAAATACCTAGACGAAGGTTACCATCCTGGTTTAGATTGCGTAGCAAAAAGAAGAAATTGCTTCTGAACCGATTCAATATGGTCCTGATACAATTTCTGCTGTGGCGAACGAGAAGGAACACCATTCTAAAATAAGACGTACCAGCGAGACAAAAAGAAGTTTAGTAACAAACGGATCATTAAACTTTTTAGACCATCGTTTAATAAAACCAAGTACTTTGGCTTCATTAACGATGGTTAGAATATGGGTATTGAATCTAAGTTTATAGTCAAAGAGCACACCGAGATCTTTGATTGTAGAAATAGCCGTTGCAAGGACATTGTTGATTGTGTAATCGGCAAAAAATGGATTATACGAGCGAAAGTCATTGTCATATACTTACAACAATTTAGATGCAACTGATTAGTTTACACACTCTTTGAAAGGATATTTTCCTGTAGGCGTAGATGATCTATTGAGTTCTTGTATGAGAGACAGAGCTTTACATCATCTGCATACATAAATATCCTAGAGTAAGAAATACACGGGAAGGTCATTTATAAATAGGGAGAAAAGTGAGCTCCAAGTGACTACCCTGAGGAACACCCGAAGAGACAAATATGACCTTCGAAACAGATGTTCTCAACAGAACTCTTTGGGTTCTACCCTTTAAATAGAAGCAATCCAAAATAGAAGTTTTGGAGAAAAATCCCAATTGGTCAAGCTTTTGAAGTAAGATAATATGCTGAACAGAGTCAAATACCTTACTGAAATCAGCAGGTATAACATCTGTTTGCATTTTCTTTAAAAAGCTTTCATTGACAAGGGATGAAAATTCTAATAAGTTCGTAGAGGTTGATCGATTCTGTTCAAAACCATGCTGCGATGGTGAAATAATGGATTTACAAAAGTGTTGTAAATTAGAAAATATAATTTTTTCAAATAACTTCTGAATAGGAGAAAGCTTGGCAATGCCTCTGTAATTTGAAATATCAGATCTTCCTCCTTTTTTATTCAGAGGAATAATAAATGATTCTTTCCAAATTGAAGGAAATAATTGGGTATCAAGAGACAAATTGGGCATTTTTAATAAAGGTGACCACAAAGAAGCACTGCATTCTCCAATCACTTCACTAGGAATACCATCCGCCCCTCTGAGAACGACGATATCAACGTACGCATAGCGGATAAAACAGAGACAGGAGAACAATTAGAAACCATAATCAAAAAAAAAAAAAATTCAGAATTTAAAATTGGAAAAGAATTGGTTTCAGAAATAACAGTTGAATAAGGTGATTGGAAGAACTTTGCAAATAGATCTGAGGTATCTTGATCATTGCAAGTACTGTCACAACCTAGGAAAAATGAGGATGGAAACCAGAAGATTTTCGGGATGCTTCAAATTTACAAATGAATAAAATCTTTTGGGATCACGAGCAACCTGCCTTTTTTACAGCGTATAAGGTAATTCTCATAACAACGAGAGCGAAAATACGAAATTGGCCTCGGCCAAGGAGCATTAGACCAATCAACGACCGAACCCACCTCTTTGAACTTTTTAAAAACATTTAGATTTAAAATTTTAGAGTTGAAAGAGTCGAAGTGAACCAGGGAGGTTTATTAGAAAGAGATTTGGGAAGACACATAGGAACACACTTGTCTAATAGCATTCAAAGTATTGTAGAATGTTGAAACTGCTAAGTTTACATCAACTGCCTCATATAAATAGTTCAGTCTACATTGCATTAATGAGATCATTATCACAAAATTACATTTATTAAAACAGCGCCGCTTTTTAGATGACGAGGGCGTAAGAATTGGTGTATGCGGTAGGTTTTAAAACCTCTAATGTTGGATGATATAAATCCTTAGGTATACAAAAGGGGGATGATCTTAAAAACATTAATGCTGGCATCATCATTATAAAAAACAAGATCAAGAGAATGATTTAAATGATTAGAAATTGAGTTCATTGGATACATAGAAAGATTAAACAATTCATCAAAAACAATGATCAATTGTTGAATAAGATAATTCAATTAGAATGAGTTCACAGAAGTGTTAGGTATATTAAATGAACACAAGAAATAAATATCTTGAACATATTCCACATTTTAAGACAGATATATGATACTATAAACTTGTAAATCGGAAGAGGGAGGGATATATGAACAAGTAATATAGGGAATAAGACTGAAAGTTATTTTGACCCAATAATCAACATTGTGAATTGATTAGAATGGAAGATTCAGGGATAGTGAAAATGGATTTAATAGCTATTAAAACACCACCCCTCTCTTCACAAAGAGAGATGATCAAGTCTTTAAATAGTGAAATTATTTGAAAAAACCTGACTATTGTAACCATTTTGGCTTAACCACGTTTCAGTGAGGGGCTATAGTTCAGATTGACACTACAGCCATGTGGCAGAAATAATTTTAATTTTAGAATTAAGGCCTCGAACATTTTGATAAATAATAGGATAGCTGTGAAAATATGTTAAAAGTTAGCTTTTGATACAGTCTCAGATGAAGAACTGTCTGATTTGGGCATCTGGAGAATTCTATTCCGAGTCTTAGGTTTGAATTCATGTACATAACAACATGAGGTGGCCAAAGTTTGATCACATTATTTAATGAAAAATTCAATTGGGACATTGATTTTAAATGAAGCAATTTCACTGAGGGAATGCAAAAATTAAACTTTATATAAATACTTTGATAAATTTATTTAATAAAAGCTAGACACAAATTACATGTCAGAATTGATAAAGCTCAGGGACAAGGAAAACTTGAGCTGAGAGATACACAGATAAATAGGATATATATAGAGACAGGTAGGAGATTGTGTCTGAAATGTTGCTTAGATTGAATGTAACACTGGAGAAACTTTACCTTTTTATTAGTGGCCTTTTGAATGTCTGTACTGACACTAGACCCAGATATTTCAACAGAATCATCAGGTATTGAATTGATAATTCTTGACAAAAGGCTGATAAGGGTAGAGATGATAATTGAATGGAGGGTGGAACTAGGCAGTGATGGAGTAATCATCAGTATCTAAAGGAGAATCAAACTTATACTGATACAATATTTTCTCCAGCTTTTAGTTCCTCTTCTAGCTGTTTTGAAAAATTTGTCGATTGAATACTGAACCCCAACAATTGCGGTACATCGGAAAACTTAACGTTTTTCCAACAATCCGGGCAAGACCAGCGTAATCCACCACACCCACTTTTGGGAGACAGCCATGACTCTATCACAGTCACGCCCCGAGATGCCAGCACATTTAAGTGCATTAGACTTACGCAACCAGCACCTAACAATTGTATCGCAGAATCAGTGATATGCCGAAGTGGCATGATTTCTACAGCAAATCATATTGGCAAGTAGGGGAGATAATCAAAACAAAAAATACAAAAGATTTAGATAGTAAAAAATAAAAGATAAAAGACAAAGAGAGTTGATTAACTGTGATTGAGAGAAACAAAAATCACAAACAACAACACTCAGCAAAGATCAAAAGGTATAAATAGTAGTGATGAAGAAACAGAAAATAAAGCGGGAGAGAGCTGCACTACAAAACGCACAAATTTCGCAAGAAACAAAAACAAAACGCTGAAGTCAAGCGTGAGCGATGCGACAAAAGGAATAGACACACTAACCCGTGTAAAAAGCTGAGCGGGAACAAGCGACAGCGAACACACACACTAACGCGTTTAAAAAAGAACAGAAAGACAAATAAGAACAACGAAAGAATAGAAATACTAAAACGAAAATTGCAATTTAGATATACACCGACGATCACAAAACTATTGTAAATAAAATAAAAACAATACAATGTTTATAAGCAAAAAAATCAATACAGTATCAAAACTAAAAATGCAATAATCACCAATACACAAATAATGTATAAATATACAACAAATTAAAGAACAGAAATATTTAAAATGTTCGAAGCGCAAACAAAAAACACGTCTTACTCCCACAAACTCAGAACTCTCTCTGATGCGAGCAAATAGTAGAGTATAACAAATCAATCTATTCAGTTACAGGACAAAGACCACTTGACGTAATACACGCGACACCCAAAGAATTTCGCGAAAAATCAAGTGCAAAATAAAAAGGCTCAAGAAAAATCATTACTGTTCTAGATGTAAACCAGGCAGGCAGAACAGGGTATTCGAAGTAGGCGAGAAGGCTTTACCTCAAAAAACAATAAAAGATTGGGGAAACAAATTGTCCCCACTCTGTACTATGAGGCAAATATCCAAGCTGACCTGGGAACGTCAGTTCTCGTTAAGGGGAGGGTGGTCCACAAAGACAATCTGAAGTAAACATAGAATCCGCCACACACAATTACTTTACCAAAACGTTTTTCAAATACAGTTTAATCGTTCCACACAGGTTCTTCGGAATAATCCTCATATTTCTGACCGCAACACACGCGCGAATCACCGACTTCTCGCACGCAAATTATATTCCGGTAATGGACGGTAACGTCTTGTTATGGGAACAACTCAGAACATGTGACGCACCCCAACTAACTGAATCCGAATTTCTACAGCATTGTGGTTAACACTAGCAAAATGTCAAATTTGGATCTTCAATCGCATATGCAAAAAAATTATTGTGATGAAGCATAGAGACCATATTAGAGACTTGCTAGCTGCTTTAACAGTACACCACAGGATATTCTGTAGCCTAGATTTTCTAGGGACAGCATTGAAGATAGTGGCTGGGACACCCGATGCGGCAGATTTCGAAAGGGTCAAGATGACTGATGCTCGGGTTAATAGAGGCTAGTAACCAACAGGTAATAGTGTTCACAGAGGCATCAGAAAAATGATCAACCTACTAACTGACACAGTAAATGAAGATGATCAAAGAAAAGAAGGGGCGAATTTCTTGATAATCATCACGAGCACAATGAAACCTTACTTGCCAGAAATAGAATTGATAATCACAGAAATACACAACCTCATGCTCACTATAACGCTCGCCAAATCAAAAAATAATTAAATCCAACCATATTCGATCAAGCAATGATTTGAATGCAATTTTTAGCTGAACAGCCTGCATGAAGTCCTGATAATTAATTTACTGGGTGTGTCCAATATAAAAATATTTCAAACCGATAGCAATTATTCATATACTTGATGAATACCCCAAAATTAAAAGCATTTGCAAAAATTTCCTGATCTAACCCGTATTCTATAACAACACCGTACTTCAGATTCATGACAACGTACAATTTGAATGTGACGAGGAAGTTTTAGCGGTTACAGAATGGTCTACAACCAGCTACGCAACATTCAGGAAACTAGCAGTCTTACGATACCAGTTCGTGTGGAGCAGATTCAGGCGGCTCAGCTGCATGCCAAAAGCACGCCTAATGACTTGGACTCCATCACAATCGTCGATGAAGGGATAATCATCATCAACGACAAGTCTGCAAAGGTTAAAATAGATGATGGACCTACTATAACAACTAGAGGTACACATCTCATCACCTTCGAACACACGGCCATGGTAAACAACACCACCTTCATTAATTATAATGAGGCCGTAAATAAGGGTCCCGGCATCGCCGCCTCGCCCTTAGTAGACATTATAGGTCACGACCACGTACCTCAGCCCACCTCTCCTACATCGCATGAATGAACATAATTTACACACCATTCGCGAATTAAAGGAAAGCATGACTTCTAATGGACATACCAAGATCTTGCTCGCAAACGTACAATGCTCAGCCTCATAATCTCCAGCGCCGCCCTAGCATACTAGAATGCTGGAACCGCAGAAGTACATCGGTCAAACTACAAGGGTTGCCATGCTCTAAAGAATTAAGTGGCACCGAGGACGGCAACAATATTAAGGGAAAATAGTTAACAACTAAGTTATGCAGTAGCCCTCACACATTAATGCACGTCGCGTAGAGATCATTCTGCTGACATATCAGATTTGTTATAGTCAGCACTCCTCACAATGCCATAATGAGAGCAATAACCAGACGTTTCCGCTACGACGCAAGCGCTGAGTTATTGCAACATTATGCTGAGTCGGCTTTCCGGCATTATGAAGCATTGTAGATAGAAGTCGAAGAATTCATTTGTCAAGTTCAGTTCTTTAAGAGATTGTCAACTTAACAATTCAATAAAATTGCTTTACTCCGGCCAAGCCGTTAAAATATCATTGTTTCATTGCTAAGTCACAAGGCTAGCAACTGGTGACCTTTCCTAAGGCACCCACCATAATCATCAACCACCGACGTTTAAACCTGGCATCTAACGGGCCAAGCGACAGCGAACGCTCATTGTTTAGCTAACTTCTGAAGCACGTCGAGGGCCGGCAGCTAACGGGCCG
This sequence comes from Drosophila fulvimacula, assembly GCA_035045555.1. Lineage (NCBI taxonomy): Eukaryota > Metazoa > Arthropoda > Insecta > Diptera > Drosophilidae > Drosophila > Drosophila fulvimacula. Next base: position 638,188 of record JAWNOX010000154.1, on the reverse strand, counting down.
GAATCCAGCAACTTACAGGAAGAGTTGATAATTTGTATGCGTTGCTTTGTTGTTGTTGTATGTACATACTGTATATATTTACATATATATAAAATAAGAGTAACATTGATATATGCCCAAATAAAGTCAATATAATATACATATGAATAGATGAAATCATTATGTTATTAAACGAAACATTTACCAAACGTTTACGTACACCTGCACGTGGCAACAGCAGCAGAAGCATCTAGAAAATTCGAAGAATTCTTAGCAACAATAACAAAGACAAATTGGGGATGAATTTTCTTTTGAAGTTCAGCAGCTCAGTAGCAGGGAGCTCAGTAGCAGTAGTTCAGTAGCTCAATAACTATGAATAGGAATTCGCTATCTCACTCGTATGCATGTGCATCAAATGCGCTGGTAGAAGCGATGATCGCCAGCATAAAGTCTCGGGTTCGATTCTCTAAGCTGATGTCAAAACTTTTTTTATTGCAAGTTACTTAATATTTTTTTTTTAATTTTTTAATTTAATTTAAAATTATATATACAAACTTTGAAGTGCATTTAAAGCCGTCGATAGGCGGGGTTCATGGTATTTCCTAGTCGGGCACCTCCGACTAGAGTTTCCTTACTTGTCTTTGTTACTTTTTTTTTCGATAACTCATCCCGTTTCCGAATTATCAATAAATTTCGATAAATTTGCTTTCATTTATGTGACCCATTAAAGCTAGTGACTTCAATTTTTTTTTCAGATAGGTGTAGTGAATGGGGGCACAATTTGCAAAGCCAGTATATCAAATACTAGAGACTTGTGCTTTGTCAAATAGACACATATGAATGCCATAATCACACTGTGAAAATTTCTCACATCATGGCCATATTGCACCCCGCGCAGTCCCTGCTCAGTTAGCAGAGCGCGTGCTCATATTACGTTCGTGTGCGTCCGTATGTGTGTGTATGTTATGCTTGCAATATATAAGTTAATAACAAGTTAAAAACAAATCCTAAGTCAACAACCCGAAACGAGTTTTAAGAGTTCGGTTGGGCAATTGATTGACCTAAGGAAGCTACATTGTAGTAGCAATACTGCTAATCAAGACATTGTATTTGCTGACACTACCAGACCACCAGCGATCACCAAAAAAACTACATTGTAGTAGCAATAATACTACAAATCAAAACATTAATATCCGGCCGCAACTGCTGACACCAACAATACCACCAGCGATCACGCCACCTCTGCCGACTGCGCTGCTGCGACAACGTCAGAAACCCACACCTTAGATTAGGGAAACACTTTTGTTATAGAGTTAGTCAGATTTTATATTTCAATAAAGAAAGAACACTCTTCTCCAAACCAAGTTTGAAATTATTGAAAATTAATTGGCGCCCGAGCAGGGACCAACGCGGCTAACCGATTGATTAAGTAAAAGTGCTTTATACGCGCCCGTTGACCCACAGAATAAGCAGTGAAAATTGGAGACTCCTTATATTAAATTATAAGCCAACCAGTAACAACCATCGGTGGATTACACACTCTGGTACAAGGTCCGTCCCCAGAGCAACCTCCATTTAAGTGTGCATCCCAGGATCCTTAGTAGGAAGCAAACAGGACATTATCCGGATCATCAGGAGGCGTAACCACATCAAACACAACACGAATAATGTAAGCTAGTGTTAAGTGTTAATGATAAGAAATTATTACCTGAAATTAAACAAAAGAAATTCTATATAAGTTGAATGCAAAAGCAAAACGCAAAGTAAATTAAAACTTAATAACTCAATGTAAAACGATAAAACAAAATCGACTTACTTGCAAGCAATTACTTGACAAGTTCGTATAAATTAACTCAATTCTGCGAATCCTACCAAAGGACCCTCCAGGATAAAAGAGTAAAACCAGCTACTGATTTTCCAAAAAAAAAAAAAAAAAAAAAAATTATATAAATATAAATAAATAAATAATTTCATAATAATAAAATTAAACCGAAATATAAAAACTAGGAAACAAAAATATTTTTCAAAATTTTTTTTTTAATTAAAACATTTTTATATTTTAAGAAAAGTGAGAAATTAAACTTAAGCAAAGTTCCATAATATAACAAATATAAAATATAATAATTCCCCCATTGTCGAATGGCTAATTTTAATAATTTACTAAGACCACCAGTACTTAATATCGAACAATCCTCTAACGTACCAACTCAAGATAGTGACGGTAATTTACAAGCACAATCTGCACAACAACAAAGACAATTAAATAGACAGGAAGCCTTTCAACAATCTAGAAACATGAATAACACAGAAGAAATAGAAGGTATCATTCGACGATTAATTACTGAACAATTGCCAACAATAATTCAAGACAATCAATACCCAACGCATGACTTTGTTTCTCTAAACGATGAAGAAATTTCACCAGAAAACAGATCAAATATAGGTGACTTAGACAAAGTACCAGACATCGTTAAGTGCTTACGTGAATTCTCTGGGAATCCAGCTGAATTTAGTTCATGGAAAAAGGGTGTAGATAGAGTGTTATCAGTTTATAAAGATAAAATAGGAACTGCAAAGTATTTTGGAATATTACATACCATACGAAATAAAATTGTTGGTAGCGCTGACGCAGCTTTAGAGTCCTATAACATTCCACTCAATTGGGCCGCGATTTCTAAGTGTCTTACTTTACATTATGCAGATAAACGGGATTTGAGTACTTTGGAATACCAAATGACAACTCTTGTTCAAAATAACAAACAAATAAAAACAGTAGAAGATTTCCATCGAGCCGTATGCAAACATCTCTCATTAATTCTAAATAATATTGGATGTATGGAATTATGTAAAGAATCTGAGAAATTAATGACAAAATTGTACAGAGATAAAGCCCTAGATACTTTTGTTAGAGGATTACGTGGCGATTTATCACGACTTCTCGGAATAAAAGAACCAGCAGATCTTTCCTCGGCATTACATTTATGCCTTAAACTAGTAAATCAAACTTATCGATCTAATCATGCAGCCCACAAGGTCCAACCTTCAATATTCAGAAATCAACTACAGAAACCTATAATAAATCGACAACTTGCAAGTGAGATGGTTTACCGTCAACCACCCCCAATACAGTTTAATCAAAATAATCCATTTGCTAAACCAAATAATTTTTAACAATCATATCCAATGATTCCAAGATCTAAAATGTCAAATTTGTTTCCTCAATCGCATATGCGAAAATTATTAGATGTAGATACAGACCATATTAGAGACTTGCTAGCTGCTTTAACAGTACACCACAGGATAGCCAGAAGCCTAGATTTTCTAGGGACAGCATTGAAGATAGTGGCTGGAACACCCGACGCGGCAGATTTCGAAAGGGTCAATATGACTGAGGCTCAGTTAATAGAGGCTAGTAACCAACAGGTTTTAGTGATCACAGAGGCACAGCAACAGATCAACCTACTAACTGACACAGTAAACAAGATGCTCAAAGAAAAGAAGGGCGAATTTCTTGATACTCCTCACTTGTACGAAACTTTACTTGCCAGAAATAGAATGATAATCACAGAAATACAAAACCTCATGCTAACTATAACGCTCGCCAAATCAAAAATAATTAATCCAACCATATTCGATCACAATGATTTGAATGCAATTTTTACTGAACAGCTCACAGAAGTCCCGATAGTTAGTTTAATGGGTGTGTCCAATATAAAAATATTTCAGTCCGATAGCATTATTCATATACTTATTGAATACCCCAAAATTAAAAGTATTTGCAAAAAGGTCATGATATTCCCCGTGGCCCATAACAACACCGTACTTCAGATTCACGACAACGTGGTAGCCGAATGCGACGAGGGAGTTTTAGCGGTTACAGAATGCTCCACAACCAGCTACGCAACATTCTGCAAAATCGCATCCCACGATACCTGTGCCCGCGGGTTACATTCAGGCGGCTCAGCTGCATGCCACACGCAGCCTAGCCACTTGGACCCAATCACAGTTGTCGATGAAGGGATAATCATCATCAACGACAAGTCTGCAAAGGTTAAAATAGATGATGGACCTACTATAACAACTAGAGGTACACATCTCATCACCTTCGAACACACGGCCATGGTAAACAACACCAACTTCATTAATTATAATGAGGCCGTAAATAAGGGTCCCGGCATCGCCGCCTCGCCCTTAGTAGACATCATAGGGCATGACCACGTACTCAGCTTACCTCTCCTACATCGCATGAATGAACATAATTTACACACCATTCGCGAACTAAAGGAAAGCATGACTTCTAATGGACATACCAAGATCTTGCTCGCAGCCGTAATAATGCTCAGCCTCATAATCTCCAGCGCCGCCCTAGCATACCAATGCTGGAACCGCAGAAGTACATCGGTCAAACTACAAGGCATGCTTAAGGAATTAAGTGTCACCGAGGACGGCAACAATATTAAGGGGGGAATAGTTAACATGACATGACATTCTGACATATCAGATTTGTTATGAGAGCAATAACCAGACGTTTCCGCTACGACGCAAGCGCTGAGTTATTGCAACATTATGCTGAGTCGGCTTTCCGGCTATGAAGCATTGTAGATAGAAGTCGAAGAATTCATTTGTTAAGTTCAGTTCTGTAAGAGATTGTCAACTTAACAGTTCAATAAAATTACTACTCCGGCCAAGCCGTTAAAATATCATTGTTTCATTTCTAAGTCACAAGGCTAGCAACTGGTGACCTTTCCTAAGGCACCCACCATAATCATCAACCACCGACGTTTAAGCTTGGCATCTAACGGGCCAAGCGACAGCATACGTCGGGCCGGAATCCAGCAACGCACAGGAAGAGTTGATAATTTATACTCGTGAATACCATACGCAGTACAAGTTTGATTTTTTCGATAATACATCCCGTTTCTGAATTATCGATAAATTTGCTTTAATTTATGTGACCCATTAAAGCTAGAGATCTCAAATTTTTTGCAGATAGGTGTTGTGAATGCGGACATTTTGTAGTTTTTTGATTTTTGATGCCACGCCCTCTTCGCCCACAATTTGCAAAACCCGTATATCAAATACTAGAGACTTGTGCTTTGGCAAATAGACACATATGAATGCCATAATCACACTGTGAAAATTTGATTAAGAAAGCCTATCTAGAAAAAAGTTATTACGTTATGTTACGTTATTAAGCATTTAATTTCCCATATCATAGGCATATTGCAGCCCGAGTGCAGTCGCTGCTCAGTTAGCAGAGCGCGTGCTCATATAACGTTCGTGTGCGTGCGTATGTGTGTATGTGTTGCTTGCAATATACATGTAAAATAATCATAGCATGCTTCCAATATCGCCTATTCGAAGGGTTCGAGCAGTCTCGACTAGAGCTTCCTTACTTGTTTTAGGGTGCATGTATTAAAAATTCAAACATGTATTTAACTTGGTCCATTCATTCAATCTCTTTTTTAAGGCTTCTTAGAACACGTATTTTATTTTATATATATATAATTAAAAAAAAAAAAACTTTACATACATTTAATTTTCTTTTAAATTTTACTTCAATTTATTTATTTATTTATATAAAGAAAATTGACTACATTCGTGAGTCAAATTATAAAATTACAAAATTAAAAATTATAAACAGAACAGGAAAAAGAAAAAGCCTAATACTAACAATATATAGCAATGATATCACCAACCCGATGGGGGTGTTTTATTTGCCGGACCGAAGAGCTATGCCCCAAATCACAGCCAGATATGGTTAGTGATATCATTGAAACTAAGCAAGATAGAAGAAGTTAAAAAAAGGTTATAAAAATATAAGAAAAAATAAAAATCTTAAAAAGTAAAATACGATAAGAGAAATTACTACACAAGTAGGGAGAATTGCATAGGTGCATTCTCACAACTGTGGTGTGTGTGTGATTTCTCTGAAATATGCTAAAAGGAAGCTAGGAAGTTGACTTGAAATAGAAGAGAAGGCGAATCAATACTACCGTTAATTAACTTATGTAGAAAAGTAATACCCAAGACTATTCTACGATTGATTAACGATGGAAGATTCAAAAGAAGAAGCCTACTATGATAAAATGGTAGACGAAGGTTAGATTGCGCAAGGCAAAAAGAAGAAATTGCTTCTGAACCGATTCAATACGGTCCTGATACAATTTCTGCTGTGGCGATCATATAATAGAACAATATTCTAAAATAGGACGTACCAGCGAGACAAAAAGAAGTTTAGTAACAAACGGATCATTAAACTCTTCAGACCATCGTTTAATAAAACCAAGTACACTTTTGGCTTCATTAACGATGGTTAGAATATGGGTATTGAATCTAAGTTGACAGTCAAAGAGCACACCGAGATCTTTGATTGTAGAAATACGTTGCAAGGACACATTGTTGATTGTGTAATTAACCAAAAATGGAGTGGTACGACAGAAAGTCATTGTCATACACTTAGAACAATTTAGATGCAACTGATTAGCTTTACACCAACTTTGAAAGGATATTAGATCATCCTGTAGGCGTAGATGATCTATTGAGTTCTTGTATGAGAGACAGAGTTTTACATCATCTGCATACATGAATATCCTAGAGTAAGATATACAGCTGGGAAGGTCATTTATAAATAGGGAGAAAAGTAGAGGGCCCAAGTGACTACCCTGAGGATCACCAGAAGAGACAAATATGACCTTCGAAGTAAATGTTCTCAGCAGAACTCTTTGGGTTTTACCCTCTAAATAGGAAGCAATCCAAAACAGAAGTTTAGGAGAAAATCCCAATTGGTCAAGCTTTTGAAGCAAGATGTCATGCTGAACAGAGTCAAATGCCTTACTGAAATCAGTGTATATAACATCTGTTTGCATTTTCTTTAAAAAGCTTTCATTGACTAGGGATGAAAATTCTAATAAGTTCGTAGGGGTTGATCGATTCTGAACAAAACCAAACCAAACAAAAGTTCTGTAAATTAGAAGTTATAATTTTTTCAAATAACTTCGGAATAGCAGAAAGCTTGGCAATGCCTCTGTAATTTGAAATATCAGATCTTCCTCCTTTTTTATACAGAGGAATAATAAATGATTCTTTCCAAATTGAAGGAAATACCGAGGTATCAAGCGACAAATTAAACAGTTTTAATAAAGGTGACCACAAAGAAGCACTGCATTCTTTAATCACACAACTAGGAATACCATCCGCCCTCGGAGACAACGACGATTTCAACGTACGCATAGCGGATAAAAGAGAGACAGGAGAAATATTAGAAACCATAATAGCATTTCCATTAATTTCAGAATTTAAAATTGGAAAAGAATTGGTTTCAGAAATGGCAGTTGAATAAGTGGATTGGAATAACTTTGCATATAGATCTGAGGTATCTTGATCATTGCAAGTACTGTCACAACCTAGGAAAAACGAGGATGGAAACCCAGAAGATTTACGCTTCAAATTTACAAATGAATAAAATCTTTTGGGATCACGAGCAAACTGTTTTTTACAGCGTATAAGGTAATTCTCATAACAACGAGAGTTTAAAATATTGAAATTGGCCTTAGCTAAGGAGTATTTTGACCAATCAACGACCGAACCTGACTTTTTGAACTTTTTAAAACATTTAGATTTAAAATTTTTTAGAGTTGAAAGAGTCGAAGTGAACCAGGGAGGTTTATTAGAAAGAGATTTGGGAAGACACATAGGAACACACTTGTCTAGAATAGCATTTAAAGTATTGTAGAATGTTGAAACTGCTAAGTTTACATCAACTGCCTCATATAAAGGAGCCCAATCTGTTGCATTAATGAGATCATTAAGCAAAACAAAATTACATTTATTAAAACAACGCCGCTTTTTAGATGACGAGGGCGTAAGAATTGGTGGACAGTAAATAGGTATTAAAACCTCTAATGTTGGATGATATAAATCCTCAGGTATACAAAAGGGGGATGATCTTAAAACATTAATGCTGGCGTCATTATTAGTAAAAACAAGATCAAGAGAACGATTTAAATGATTAGAAATTGAGTTCATCTGATACATAGAAAGATTAAACAATTCATCAAAAAAATAATGATCAATTGTTGGAATAAGATAATTGGAATTGGGAGATGAGGCCTAAGAAGTGTTAGGTATATTAAAATCACCGAACACAAGAAATAAGTCATTATCTTGAACGTATTCATACATTTCTTTAATACAAGATATATGATGACTATAAACTTGTAAATCGGAAGAGGGAGGGATATATGAACAAGTAACGTATAGGCAACAAGACTGAAAAGTTATTTTAACTCCAGTAATCTCAACATTGTGAATTGATGAGTATGTAAATGATTCAGAGGGAAAGTGGGACTTAACAGCTATTAAAACACCACCCCCTCTAAGAGACGCGCGATCAAGTCTATAAATAGTGAAATTATTTTAGAAAACCTCACTATTATAAACATTTTGGCTTAACCACGTTTCAGTGAGGGCTATAAGTTCAGATTGGACACTACAGCTATGCAGAAATAGATTTTTTAATTTGGAATTAAGTCCTCGAACATTTTGAATAGATAATAGATAGCTGCGGAAAAAATGGAAAGAAACTTAGTTTTTTGATACAGCCTCAGATGAAGGTTGAACTGAAACGGGATTTAAAGACACTGGAGAAATTCTATTCCGAGTCTTAGGTTTGAATTCACGTACAACAACATGAGGTGGCCAAAAGTTTGGATCACATATTGTATCGAAAAATTCAATTGGGACATTGATTTTAAATGAAGCAATTTCACGAGGAGTCGCAAAATTAAACTTCGAGATAAAAACTTTAGATGAGATTTTACTTTCAATGAAAGCAGACACAGCCTCACATGTCGTATCTGATGAAAGCCTAGATAAGAAAACTTGCTTTCGAGGAGACACAACAGATAAATAGGGTAATATAGGAGTAGGAGACGGTGTAGGAGACGGTGTCTGAATGTTGTTTTTAGATTGAGCAACACTCGGAGAAACTTTAACTTTTTTAGTAGTGGCCTTTTGAGTGTCTGTGCTGACACTAGACCCAGATATTTCAACAGAATCATCAGGTATTGGAATTGATCATTCTTGACAAGGGGTTGATAAGGTAGGAGACGATAATTGAATATAGGGGGGAACTAGCAGTGATGGAGTAATCACTGTATTCAGCGGAGAATCAAACTTATACTGATTCAATATTTCTTCTCCAGCTTTTAGTTCCTCTGCAAGTTGTTTGGAAAATTTGCTCAGACTTGAATACTGAACCCGCACTGAATTATACATCTTGGAAAAACATAATTGTTTTTCCAAACAATCCGGGCAAGACCAGCGTAATCCACCACACCCACTTTTTGGAGCAGCCATGACTCTATCACAATCACGCCCCGAGATGCCAGCACATTTAATGTGCATTAGATTCTCGCACAACCAGCACCCAACAAATTGCATTTGTGCAGAATTAGTGATATGCCGAAGTGTACATTATTTCTTACAGCAAATCATATTGGCAAGTAGGGGAGATAATCAAAACAAAAATACAAACAGATTTAGATAGTAAAAAAAATAAAAGATAAAAGACAAAGAGTTGATTAACTGTGATTGAGAGAAACAAAAATCACAAACAACAACACTCAGCTACTACAAAGATCAAAAGAATAAATAGTAGATGAAGAAACAGAAAATAGAGCGGGAGAGAGCTGCACTACAAACGCAATAAATTTCGCAAGAAACAAAAACAAAACGCTAAGCTAAGCGTGAGCGATGCGACAGCGAACACACACACTAACCCGTGTAAAAAGCTGAGCGTGAACAAGCGACAGCGAACACACACACTAACGCGTTTAAAAAAAGAACAGAAAAGCAAATAAGAACAACGAAAGAATAGAAATACTAAAACGAAAATTGCAATTTAGATATACACCGACTCTCACAAAACTATTGTAAATAAAATAAAAAACACAATGTTTATAAGCAAAAATCACGGCAGTATCAAAACTAAAAATGCAATAATCACCAATACACAAATAATGTATAAATTTACAACAAATTAAAGAACAGAAATAATAAAAGTACGGAGCGCAAACAAAAACACATCTTACTCTCACAAATTCAGAACTCTCTCTGAGTTATATTTTTATATTATTTATCATAATATTTTAAAGATGCCAAGAACTAGGGAGATTCCATCTGCAGTCAGATCTCAAACGCAAAGAGTTGGGAATCAATTGAATACGTCAAATCCTGATAATGTAGGTAGAGAAAGGGAATATAACACGCTTTCACAAAACTTAGGAGCGTAGAGAAAATATTGAGTATAGTCAAGCTCAGCAGCTTATCAATAGAGAGTGTTGTCAGACTCGTAGGAATAATTTTAATGTTAGAGAACAGGAGCAACTTGCCAATACTTCGATTAAGACGTAGGCAATATCCTGAGTATAGGGCTGCTGAGCAAGAACAAAACACTGCAGAGCATATTAGCCGCCGAGGTGATCCTCTAGTTAGGGAACAGGAGCAGAACGCGTGCTTATATGGACAGGTATATATATATGTGTGTGCACGATGAGACTAAAATATATATGTATCTTTATGTCGTCAAGAGCAGCCCTAGCACAGTCCAAGCACAGGCAAGTGCATCCCAAGCGCAGCCCAACACTAAAAAAAGGTCTAAGCGCAGTCGCTGCAAGTACCATTCAAATAATGCCCAATTTCTTATGGCCTGCTAAAATATCAGTTATAGGCGGAAAAATTTACATTCACGCCCTTTTTAATGTGGGTCACGCTGATTTTATCACTCTGACCTGTTTATCAATAACATATGACTTACTATTTAATATTTATTGGTAGCCCTAAATAGTCCGTTAAGACTGACGACAGCCAATCATATTTAAGGCAATGTCGTTATATTGCGCGGTTTTTTGTCAAACGGAAGAAGGGATTGGGTTTTTTTTTGGGATGCATCCATTTAAATTTCAAACATGCATTTAACTTGCTTCATTCATTCATTCTCGTTAGTAATAATTAAACTGTAAACAAGTGAACAACGCGTAAATTGTAATCCGGGAAGAGAATGTATATTGGTGATGTGATATTGATGTGATAGTGATGTAATAGTTATTTTCATCTGTGTAAGTTAACAAGTAACCCTCCCACTCGCATTCCGCTGACAAATCCGTGCAATGCCCCCGCTGCAAAGTAGAAACGGTAACATGTAACGGCATCAGTTATGTTGATCTTTGTGCTGAGTCTTATGCTGAGTCGGCACTGGCGGCTATGACTCTGGCAGCTTTTTACTTCTAGCTTTAGCTTTGACTTTGAATTTAAGTTTTAGTTTTACGTTGGCAATCATTGGAATAAATCGTATTTACTCCGGCTCAAGCCGTTAAGACAATTGCATTTATCTTTTTATAAGACCATTGTACCCAAAGGCCAGTAGGTCAAGGGAGGAAGTCAACTCCCCAACATAATCTTCGTAACCGAAAATTATCACATCAATATCATCACATAATTGGCGCCCAACAACATAGGACTTAGGACTTACGCCCTCATACACAACCAATTTATAATTTTGTGACCCATAACATGTAAGTTCACGAAATTGTTTTTTTTAAATCGTTTATAAAACACACAAACAAAGAAAATTGCTGACTACGGCAGGTGTTGAAAGTTTAAATAAGAAGTAACTCAATATTTACAAAGTCATATTCTGTTTCTGTGCTTCATGTCTATGCGAGATAAATAAGCTATCACTTACATTTTCACAAAAACAAGTGCCAGTTTAATATAATAGTTCATATGAGCTGGTTTGATGCTGTTAGGAATATAAAAACTGAGTGCGAAAGTGAAGGTGAAACAGAGTGGTATTCAGATACTAATAATAGTCGAATGCAAAGTGAAAATACAATGGATCCGTATCAGGTGCAGGCTTTGATACAAAGTGCTGTTAGCCAAGCATTGGCACAAAAAGAGGCGAGGTTTCATGCTCAGTTAAATGAAGTAAGGGAACAAGTCAACAGATTAAGAGTCGAGGCACCTCAGGTTGAGATATACCAAAGAACCACTGTCAACCCAGAAATAAGATGCGACATTCCGTTAGATATTATCAAATCAATCCCCGAATTTGACGGCAGCGCCGCCGAATAAGTTGCCTGGAGGCAATCAGCTGTAGATGCATATGAACTCTTCAAGCCGTTTAACGTCAGTAGCACTCATTACCAAGCCGTGACTATAATTAGAAATAAAATTAGAGGTCCGGATAGAGCACTCTTAGTATCCTATAACACAGTGCTAAATTTTGATGCAATCGTAGCGAGGCTAAACTGTACTTACGCCGACAAGACATCGCTTCGTATACTGAGACAATCGTTAGACATGTGTAGGCAGGGTAACTTAAGCCTCATGAAGTACTACGACGAGGTCGAATGAAAACTGACTCTTGTAACCAACAAAGTGGTTATGACCCACGAGGCAGACCAAGCTACCATAATCAATGAAGAGGTTAGATCCGATGCACTACATGCATTCATATCAGGTCTTAAAAAATCTTTGCGATCCGTTGTGTTCCCAGCACAACCTAGGGACTTGCCATCCGCCTTGGCTTTGGCCAGGGAGGCGGAGGCAAGCATTCAACGAAGTATTTTCTCGGCCTTCTATGGCAAGGCTTTAGAAGAAAGGGCTCAAACAAGTGAGACTAATAAAAACCGTCACACCAGAAAACATAACAACAACAAGGATAAACGGGGCCGCGAACAAACACACATTTTTTTAAAAAGCAAAACTCCAACAACGATAGGCAGGACAAGAATAAAAGAGATAATCAAGGTCAAGCCCCGGAGCCAATGGAGGTTAACCCCTCCTTATCCAGACATAGACAGCTCACTGGTTATGCAAGACCCCAAACAAATAATGAGCAGGCCTCAAAAAGATCCAATATTTCCGATCGGGCCACAGTCCAAAGGCGTCAACGCTTGAACAATGTCGTTCAAGAAGCCGCTAACGAACAGGAACAAAATTATAACAACGCAGCAACAGCCATTGTAGCTGATATAGACGATGATAATGAATCAACAGATAACAGTGACTCATTAAATTTTTTAGGGAACGCTCCCAGCTGCCGATATATCAAACGACAGCTGGCTGGGAGAGTATTGAAAATTTTGATAGATACCGGGGCGGCGAAAAATTACATAAGGCCCGTAAAGGAGCTCCCAAATGTAACGTCCGTCGACACCCCTTTCACAGTGAGCTCAGTGCACGGCTCCAGTAAAATCAAAGACAAGTGCCTTATGAAAATTTTCGGGCAGGTGACCCCTTTTTTTGTATTAGACACACTCAGCTCATTTGACGCCATCATAGGCTTCGATCTGCTAACGCTGGCTTGTGACAATGTAAACTTTACAAACGTCAATGACATAATCGTACCCCTTTCCATTAAAAAGGAGTTCAAGGATATGATATTAAAAAGAACAAAGGCATTCTCAACCTCTAACGAGGCGCTGCCATTTAATACCTCAATTGTGGCTACCATCCGTACCATAGATAACGAACCAACATATTCCAAACTGTACCCATACCCTATGGGAGTTGCTGGCTTTGTAAACGATGAAATCAAGCAAGTACTCAAAGATGGCATTATACAACCATCAAGATTCCCTTATAACAGCCCTGTATGGGTTTTTGACAAAAAAGGGGCAGACGCCAATGGGAACAAGAAAAAGAGACTAGTGATCGACTTTAATAAGCTAAACGAGCGAACTATTGCCGAAAAATATCCCATGCCGAGTATTCCGATGATTCTAGCGAATCTAGGTAAGGCAAAATTTTTCACGACCCTAGACTTAAGGTCAGGGTATCACCAGATCTACTTAGCGGAACAAGACCTCGAAAAAAACTCATTTTCAATAAATGGTGACAAATACGAATTCTGTCGATTGCTCTTCGGCTTAACAAAAGCAGAAAGCATCTTTCAAAGAGCCATTGACGATGTTTTCAGGGAACAAATAGGGAAAATATGTTATGTATATGTAGAAGATGTGATAATATTTTGCGAAAATGAAGCCGATCATGTTCGCCATATCGACACGGTATTAAAATGCCTGTATGAAACCAACATGAGAGTAGCTCAGGGAAAAACAAAATTCTTCAAGGAGAGCGTAGAATTTTTAGGATTTATAGTTGCTACAGGCGGTGCCAAGACTGACCCCGAGAAGGTATGGAAGGAATGGAAACAAGACCTTATACTTTTTGGTAAAAAGATCCGTCACATTATTCACTTCATAGATAAGAATAGTCTTTTCAAAACACTGAAACCACTCATTGTCGCAGACGCTGTAAATGCAATACATTGTGATTTGCCGATTTTAGCCTGTGTTCAACACGATCCTGCTACAAAATTCTGGCACTGTAAGAACATGGTGGAAGACATTTCTAACAAAAACGATCAGTTAGAAATAATCGCAGTCGAACACAACAGAGCCCACAGGGCAGCACAAGAAAATGTAAAACAAATTCTCCGTGAATATTACTTTCCGAATATGTCTAAAGCAGGCACCAGAACAAAGTATGACAGTCACCCAAAAAAAACAGGAAATGGGGGTGACCCCAATACCGTCATATGCTGGCGAAATGCTATATATAAACATATTTATTTATTTATTTATTTATATAAAGAAAATTGACTACATTCGTGAGTCAAATTATAAAATTACAAAATTAACAAGTAAGGAAACTCTAGTCGGAGGTGCCCGACTAGGAAATACCCTGAACCCCGCCTATCGGCGGCTTTAAATGCACTTCAAAGTTTATATATAATTATTTTAAATTAAATTAAAAAAAAAAAAAGATTAAGTAACTTGCATAAAAAAAGTTTTGACGTCAGCTTAGAGAATCGAACCCGAGACTTTATGTCGGCGATCATCGCTTCTATCAACACAGCCGTTGCAATACATAAGAGTGAGATAGCGAATTCGTAAGTACAGTTATTGAGCTACTGAGCTGCTGAACTTCTGCTGAAAATTCATCCACAATTTGTCTTTGTTGTTGTTGTTATGAATTCTTCGAATTTTCTAGAGCTTCTGCTGCTGTTGCCACGCGCGTGTGTACGTAAACGTTTGGTAAACGTTTCGTTTAATAACATAATGCATTTCATCTATTCATATGTATATTTTATTGACTTTATTTAAGTTATATCAATGTTACTCTTATTTTATATATATGTAAATATATACAGTATATTGCAAGCAACGCATACATACAAGTTAACAACTAAACGTTATCGGCATCTACTAAACGCCACACTTCGCTCTTTGTTAACACTATTAGAGGAGTGACTGTCCGATTAACACGTTGGCTCCACACTTAACATTCTTGGATTCTGTTAGCTAACAGAATAGCGCAATATGTGCAATGGACACTCGATACTCGCGATGCAACTCTATAACGTCACGCTTGCAGAAACGAGGCTACAAGTTTCCGGTTCGCCGAACTCTCGTCCACTTTATTCAAGTCTGTTGCCGGATTAGCATAACCTTGGTGATTGCTCATTCAATTTATTCGGAAGACATAACCAAAGATCTTCACCGCTGGCTGGACAACGGAAGACATAGCAAAGATCTTCACCGCTGGCTGGACAACGGAAGACATAGCAAAGATCTTTACCGCTGGCTGGACAACGGAAGACATAGCAAAGATCTCCACCGCTGGCTAAACGACGGAAGACATAACCAGGGCTCTTCACCGCTGGCCAGACGACGAGGTCATAACCAAAGATCTTCACCGCTGACTAGACGACGGAAGGCATAATTAGAGGAACCACCGCGGACTAGGAGGTGGAAGACTTAATTGGCGCCCAACCAACAAATAAGAACCCATACCATGTAAGTTCATAAGTGATTTCATTTCGAAAGGTTATTCATGAACGCTACGCACCGATACGTGCATCTTTATAAAGTAAAAAAGTGTAAAGTAAAGTTAGAAAATTGCTGCACACCTTTATTAAAATTGCTGCATACTTTCACCAACGTTCCTGGTCAATAAAGCATTGCATACTCTCGGCAGCATTATAATTTTTGCTGCATACCCTTAACAATTTTTTATAACAAATATTGCATACCCCAAGATACACCAGTTTCCATTATTGCCAACAGTTTACCTGCCGATTTTTCCCGATCGACCTAAGTTTTGAAAAGTGCCAATCATAAGCCAATGAGTTGGGGCTATAGGGAAATAAAAGTTGAATATAATAGTGACGATAGCTGGGAAGGGGAAACCAACTGCTCAGTAGATCCTATTCCTGCAGATACCGTTGTAACTGAAGAAATGGACCCGATTCAGATTAAGGCTCTCATTGAGGGTGCCGTCCAGCACGCTTTAGCGCAACAACAAAATCAGTTGCAAGCGCAACTAACCGCTTTGACTGCACAAGTACAGAGTTTGCAGGTAGAAGCGCCGCAAATCGTCACATACGAGAAGATAACCGTTGACCCTAACGCCAAATGCGATATTCCCTTAGACATTATTAAATCTGTGCCAGATTTCTCCGGCGCACAGGATGAGTATGTAGCGTGGAGGCAAGCAGCCATCCACGCATACGAACTATTCAAGATCTATCCAAAGAGCACTGCACACTACCAAGCGGTAGCGATCATTAGGAACAAAATCAAAGGCCCAGCTGGAGCCTTACTAGTGTCTCACAACACTGTCTTAAATTTCGACGCAATACTGGCTAGGCTAGATTGCACATACTCGGATAAAACATCCTTACGCTTGCTGAGACAATGTTTGGAGTTAGTTACGCAGGGCAAAATGTCCCTGATGCAATACTACGATGACGTAGAAAAAAAACTCACGCTCGTAACTAACAAAATAGTAATGTCTCACGACCAAGAAGGCGCCGATTTGCTCAACCGGGAGGTCAGAGACGACGCCTTGCACGCCTTTATCTCCGGTCTTAGAAAGCCGTTGAGAGCGGTTGTGTTCCCTGCACGACCAAAAGATCTACCATCCGCACTGGCCCTTGCCAGAGAGGCGGAAGCTAGCATTGAGAGAAGCATGTTCGCAAACTCGTACGCTAGAGCCTTACAAGACCGAGCGCAAATTGCCGAAAGTAACAAAAACCGTGCCCAAACCAAACAAACCGAATTTAACAAAGATGAGCAAAATCAGGAGAGAAACCCCCATTTTGTGAAACGCCAAAAGGGCGGTCCCCAGCCCCAGGCCCCTAAAGACAATCAAACCGAGGCCCCGCAGCCCATGGAAGTCGACTCTTCCTCCAGATTTAGGCAGAGAACCGACTACAGCAAGCGTCAGGCTAACGAGTTCAACGCACCAAAACGCAAGAATTCGTCAGACCGTTCAACAGGTCAAAGACGACAACGCGTTAACAATATCATGCAATCGGATTCCAAAGAAGCCATTAAGGAATTCGAGAAGGCGGCCAAAGAGGCAGTTGAAGAATTGGAGAGTGAGAACGAGTACGCACCTGGTGACGGCTCGATTAATTTTTTAGGGAACACTCCCGGCTTCCGTACATTGAACGGCGGTTGGCTGGGAGAACTTTGAAGATGTTGATTGACACCGGCGCGGCAAAGAATTATGTGAAGCCCTTAACAGAGCTAAAGACCATAACGCCGGTCGCCAAGTCATTCTCGGTAAACTCGATCCACGGGTCTACCGAAATCAAGCACAAATGCTTAATGAATATTTTCCAACATACTTCCCCGTTTTTTCTCCTCGACACCTTAAGTTCTTTCGACGCCAACATAGGCTTCGACTTGCTAACACAAGCCGGAGTCAAACTGAACTTGGCCAAAAACACTCTGGAATACCAGGGTACATCCGAAAAACTCCAGTACTATCAATGTGCTGATGTGAACTTCACCGATGTCAACGACATCGTAGTTCCCCCTTCCGTAAAAAAAGGGTTCAGGGATATGATCCTCAGAAACAAAAGAGCCTTCTCAAATGCAGATGAAGCTCTCCCTTTTAATACTGCTGTCATCGCTACAATCCGAACAGTAGACAACGAACCCGTGTATTCAAGGTACCCGAGTCTCATGGGTGTTTCTGACTTTATTAACAAAGAAGTCAAACGATTACTGGACGATGGCATAATCAGGCCCTCCAGATCGCCTTACAATAGCCCAACATGGGTGGTTGATAAAAAAGGCACTGACTCACACAGTAACCCAAAAAAAAGGTTAGTAATCGACTTCAGGAAACTGAACGAAGAAACCATACCAGACCGTTACCCCATGCCTAACATCCCCATGATCTTAGCAAATCTAGGAAAGACGAAATACTTCACCACCCTCGACTTAAAGTCTGGATACCACCAAATCTACCTTGCGGAGCATGACCGCGAAAAGACTTCGTTTTCAGTAAGCAGCGGCAAGTATGAGTTCTGTCTTCAAGGAAAGTATCGAATTCCTGGGTTTCATTGTAACCAAAGACGGAGCAACATCCGATCCAAAGAAAGTTAAAGCCATTCAGGAATTCCCTGAACCAAAGAGTGTTTACAGCGTTAGGTCCTTCCTGGGGTTAGCCAACTACTACAGGATCTTTATTAAGGACTTTGCCGCTATAGCGCGGCCGATATCGGACATACTTAAAGGGGAAAATGGTTCAGTTAGTAGGCACGTGTCAAAGAAAATCCCTGTTGAGTTCAATGAGGTTCAACGCGATGCATTTCACCGTCTGCGAAATATTTTGGCATCAGAGGATGTCATGTTAATGTATCCAGACTTCCAGAAACCGTTCGATTTAACCACTGATGCTTCGGCCAGTGGAATTGGTGCGGTCCTGTCCCAAGGCAATAGGCCAATAACAATGATTTCTCGCGCCTTAAAACAGGCCGAACAGAACTATGCCACTAACGAAAGAGAATTGCTGGCCATTGTGTGGGCTTTAGGCAGACTGCAGAACTTTCTGTATGGTTCTAGGGAAATTAACATTTTCACGGACCACCAGCCGCTCACGTTCGCTGTGTCAGACAAGAACACGAATTCCAAGATTAAAAGATGGAAATCTTACATTGACCAGCACAATGCCAAAATGTGTTATAAACCGGGCAAAGAGAATCTGGTGGCAGATGCCCTTTCAAGGCAAAACGTTAATGCTTTGCAAGATGGGCCCCGTTCGGACGCTGCAACCGTTCACAGCGAACTTTCCCTGACCTACACGGTCGAAACAACAGATAAACCTTTGAATTGTTTTAGGAACCAGATTGTCCTAGAGGAGTCGCGTTTTCCGCTAAAGCAAAACTTGTTGCTGTTTCGCAGCAAAACACGCCACTTGATCAGTTACACTGACAAGAGCACAATTCTCGAAACTCTCAAAAAAGTTGTGAATCCTGGAGTCGTCAATGCAATACACTGCAATCTTCCCACGTTGGCGAGTTCCCAACACGACCTGATTACACACTTCCCTGCCACCCAATTTCGGCACTGTAAAAATCTTGTACAAGACATAACGGACAGGAACGAGCAGTTAGAAATCATCACTGCCGAGCACAATCGAGCGCACAGAGCAGCTCAGGAAAACATTAAACAAGTACTTCGTGACTATTATTTTCCCAATATGGCCAATTTGGCCAAAGAAGTTGTTGCAAACTGCAGGATCTGCACTAAAGCCAAGTAAGATAGGCACCCGAAGAAACAAGAACTCGGGAAAACGCCTATACCAAGTTATACTGGCGAAATGTTGCACATTGACATCTTCTCGACAGACAAGAAACAGTTCTTGACCTGCATAGACAAATTCTCCAAATTTGCAGTCGTCCAACCGATATTATCCAGAACGATAATCGATGTCACAAGCCCTTTACTACAAATTGTTAACTTTTTCCCCGCAACCAAAACAATATATTGCGATAACGAGGCGGCCTTCAATTCCGAGACCATCACGTCGATGCTCCGGAATACCTACGGCATTTGCATTGTAAACGCGGCTCCACTTCACAGCACCTCAAACGGCCAGGTGGAGCGCTTTCATAGCACCCTGACCGAATTGCGAGATGCCTCAAGTTAGATAAGAAAATCAGCAACACCACAGAATTAATCTTAAAGGCTACGATAGAGTACAACAAAAGTTTGCACTCAGTAACCCGCGAGAAACCAATTGAGGTCGTTCATGCAGCAGCTTACGATCGTCGCGAGAACGTCAAAGGCAGGCTAATTAAGGCACAGCAAGACAATATCAAAAGATGCAACGCATCCAGGCAAAACCGCGTTTTTGAGGTAGGAGAAAAGGTGTTCCAGAAGAACAACAAGAGGCTAGGGAACAAATTAACTCCCGTATGCTCAGAACAAATAATCGAAGCAGACCTGGGAACGTCTGTCCTCATTAAGGGGAGGGTGGTCCACAAGGACAACCTAAAATAAGTTTTCCCCATAATTAGTTAGTAAACCAACTTAAAGGCGATTTGGTTGACACTCCTCATTTATTCGAGACACTGTTGGCAAGAAATAGAATACTGAACACAGAAATTCAAAATTTAATACTCACCATAACGTTGGCGAAAGCAAACATAATAAACCCTACATTCCTTGATCATACCGATCAGAAATCACTTATCGAACAAGATACCCCAATAGTTAGCTTAATAGAAGCTTCTAAGATCAAGGTCCTTCAGGCCGAGAATATTATCCACATATTAATAGCCTATCCTAAAGTTGAGTTTAGGTGCCAAAAGTCTCCGTCTACCCCGTAACATTAAGGATACAGAAGGCTTTGGACAACCTTAATATGACCGAGGACGGCCATCATCCTGAGGGTGGGGTAGTTAACAACTAAACGTTATCGGCATCTACTAAACGCCACATTTCGCTCTTTGTTAACACTATTGGAGGAGTGACTGTCCGATTAACACGTTGGCTCCACACTTAACATTCTTGGATTCTGTTAGCTAACAGAATAGCGCAATATGTGCAATGGACACTCGATACTCGCGATGCAACTCTGTAACGTCACGCTTGCAGAAACGAGGCTACAAGTTTCCGGTTCGCCGAACTCTCGTCCACTTTATTCAAGTCTGTTGCCGGATTAGCATAACCTTGGTGATTGCTCATTCAATTTATTCGGAAGACATAACCAAAGATCTTCACCGCTGGCTGGACAACGGAAGACATAACCAAAGATCTTCACCGCTGGCTGGACAACGGAAGACATAGCAAAGATCTTCACCGCTGGCTGGACAACGGAAGACATAGCAAAGATCTTCACCGCTGGCTGGACAACGGAAGATATAACCAAAGATCTTCACCGCTGGCTGGACAACGGAAGACATAGCAAAGATATTCACCGCTGGCTGGACAACGGAAGACATAACCAAAGATCTTCACCGCTGGCTGGACAACGGAAGACATAGCAAAGATCTCCACCGCTGGCTAAACGACATAACAAGGGCTCTTCACCGCTGGCTAGACGACGAGGACATAACAAGAGATCTTCACCGCTGACTAGACGACGGAAGGCATAATTAGAGGTCCTCACCGCGGACTAGGAGACGGATGACTTAATTTACACACGCACACGCATACGCTCTGCTAACTGCGCAGTTTATTCAGCGACTTCGCTGCGCCAATATGTGCGTGTTATGGGAAACTAAATGCTTAATAACTTTTTTTGTAGATCGAATTTCTTAATCAAACTTGCGCAGCGTAATTATATCAATTATATGTGTGCATGTGCAAAAGCACAAGTCTCTAGTATTTGAAATAAGTGTTTTGAAAATTTGGGCGAAGGGGGCGTGGCATCCAAAATTTAACAAAAATCTAAATTGTATAAAAGTCCCATTAAGCTAGATACCAGATTTGGAGTCTTTAACTATAAAGATGTAGAAGATATAATTTTAAAACTGAAAATCGATTTCGTTTTTAATCGATAAAAAAAGAACGAGAAGAGTTATCGAATTTCTAAAACAAACTCGACCTGCGCGTGATATACGCGAATCTATAAAAAAAGTTCAAGTCTCTAGCTATTATAGGTTCTGAGATCCACGCGTTCAAACATACGGACAGACGGACAGACGGACAGACAGACAGACGGACAGGGCTCAATCGACAATGCAACAAAACCATTATACCCTGATTACCCATTTTTAATGGATTCATGGTATAAAAAGGTTATAAAAATATAAGAAAAAATAAAAATCTTAAAAAGTAAAATATAATAAGAGAAATTACTACACAAGTAGGGAGAATTGCATAGGTGCATTCTCACAACTGGGGTGTGTGTGATTTCTCTGAAATATGCTAAAAGAGAAGATTTTATTAAGGAAAGGGAGAGTTCAGAACTAAATACATGAAAATAAGTATTATACTCAGTACATAGAACTCGAAACACACTGTACAAAGAATAGTTACAGTTACATATAGGTAAATAAAGAGGACAAAAGTGACGAGAAGCACGGGAAGGAACTAGGAAGTTGACTTGAAATAGAAGAGAAGGCGAATAATTACTACCGTTAATTAACTTATGTAGAAAAGTAGTACCCAAGACTATTCTACGATTGATTAACGATGGAAGATTCAAAACAATAAAACCAAGTACATTTTTGGCTTCATTAACGATGGTTAGAATATTGCTTTTAATCTAAGTTTACAGTCAAAGAGCACACCGAGATCTTTGATTGTAGAAATACGTTGCAAGGACACATTGTTGATTGTGTAATTAACCAAAAATGGAGTGGTACGACAGAAAGTCATTGTCATAACTTAGAACAATTTAGATGCAACTGATTGGCTTTACACCAATATTGAAAGGAAATTAGATCATCCTGTAGGTGTAGATGATCTATTGAGTTCTTGTATGAGAAACCTAGTTTTACATCATCTGCATACATAAATATCCTAGAGTAAGAAATACAGCTGGGAAGGTCATTTATAAATAGGGAGAAAAGTAGAGGGCCCAAGTGACTACCCTGAGGATCACCAGAAGAGACAAATATGACCTTCGAAGTAAATGTTCTCAGCAGAACTCTTTGGGTTCTACCCTTTAAATAGGAAGCAATCCAAAACAGAAGTTTAGGAGAAAATCCCAATTGGTCAAGCTTTTGAAGCAAGATGTCATGCTGAACAGAGTCAAATGCCTTACTGAAATCAGTGTATATAACATCTGTTTGCATTTTCTTTAAAAATCTTTCATTGACTAGGGATGAAAATTCTAATAAGTTCGTAGGGGTTGATCGATTCTGAACAAAACCATGCTGCGATGGTGAAATAATAGATTTACAAAAGTGCTGTAAATTAGAAGTTATAATTTTTTCAAATAACTTCGGAATAGCAGAAAGCTTGGCAATGCCTCTGTAATTTGAAATATCAGATCTTCCTTCTGTTTTATACAGAGGAATAATAAATGATTCTTTCCAAATTGAAGGAAATGCCCAGGTATCAAGGGACAAATTAAACAGTTTTAATAAAGGTGACCACAAAGAAGCACTGCATTCTTTAATCACACAACTAGGAATACCATCCGCCCCCGATTTCAACGTACGCATAGCGGATAAAAGAGAGACAGGAGAAATATTAGAAACCATAATAGCATTTCCATTAATTTCAGAATTTAAAATTGGAAAAGAATTGGTTTCTGAAATGGCAGTTGAATAAGTGGATTGGAATAACTTTGCATATAGATCTGAGGTATCTTGATCATTGCAAGTACTGTCACAACCTAGGAAAAACGAAACTGGAAACCAAGAAGATCACGAGCAAACTTCCTTTTACAGCGTATAAGGTAATTCTTATATACATAGAAAGAGTAAACAATTCATCAAAAAAATAATGATCAATTGTTGGAATAAGATAATTCGAATTGGGAAATGAGGCCTAAGAAGTGTTAGGTATATTAAAATCACCCAACACAAGAAATAAGTCATTATCTTGAACATATTCATACATTTTTTTTAATACAAGATATATGATGACTATAAACTTGTAAACCGGAAGAGGGAGAGATATATGAACAAGTAACGTATAGGCAACAAGACTGAAAAGTTACTTTAACTCCAATAATCTCAACATTGTGAATTGATGAGAATGTAAAAGATTCAGAGAGGAAATGGGATTTAACAGCTATTAAAACACCACCCCCTCTACGAGACGCGCGATCAAGTCTATAAATAGTGAAATTATTTGAAAGAACCTCACTATTATAAACATTTTGGCTTAACCACGTTTCAGTGAGGGCTATAAGTTCAGATTGGACACTACAGCTATGCAGAAATAGATTTTTTAATTTGGAATTAAGTTCTCGAACATTTTGATAAATAATAGATAACTGCGGAAAAGATGGAAAGAAACTTAGTTTTTTGATACAGCCTCAGATGAAGGTTGTACCGAAACGGGATTTAAAGACACTGGAGAAATTCTATTCCGAGTCTTAGGTTTGAATTCACGTACAACAACATGAGGTGGCCAAAAGTTTGGATCACATATTGTATCGAAAATTTCAATTTGTACATTGATTTTAAATGAAGCAATTTCACGAGGAGTCGCAAAATTAAACTTCGAGATAAAAACTTTAGACGAAATTTTACTTTCAATGAAAGCAGACACAGCCTCACATGTCGTATCTGATGAAAGCCTAGATAAGAAAACTTGCTTTCGAGGAGACACAACAGATAAATAGGGTAATATAGGAGTAGGAGACGGTGTAGGAGACGGTGTCTGAATGTTGTTTTTAGATTGTGCAACACTCGGAGAAACTTTAACTTTTTTAGTAGTGGCCTTTTGAGTGTCTGTGCTGACACTAGACCCAGATATTTCAACAGAATCATCTGATATTGGAATTGATAATTCTTGACAAGGGGTTGATAAGGTAGGAGACGATAATTGAATTGAGGGGGGAGCTAGCAGTGATGGAGTAACCACTGTATTTAGCGGAGAATCAAAATTATACTGATTCAATATTTCTTCTCCAGCTTTTAGTTCCTCTGCAAGCTGTTTTGAAAATTTGCTCAGACTTGAATACTGAACCCGCACTAAATTATACATCTTGGAAAAACTTAATTGTTTTTCCAAACAATCCGGGCAAGACCAGCGTAATCCACCACACCCACTTTTTGGAGCAGCCATGACTCTATCACAGTCACGCCTCGAGATGTCAGCACATTTATTTTGTGCATAAGATTCTCGCAAAACCAGCACTCAACAAATTGCATTTGTGTAGAATCAGTGATATGTCGAAATGTAAGCGTGAGCGATGCGACAGCGAACACACACAATAACGCGTTTAAAAAAAAAACAGAAAAGCAAATAAGAACAACGTAAGAATAGAAATACTAAACGAAAATTGCAATTTAGATATACACCGACGCTTACAAAACTATTGTAAATAAAATAAAAAACGCAAAAATCACGGCAGTATCAAACCAAAAATGCAATAATCACCTATACACAAATAATGTATAAATTTACAACAAATTAAAGAACAGAAATAATTAAAAGTACGGAGCGCAAACAAAAAACACGTCTTATTCTCACAAACTCAGAACTCCACAGACAATAAACTTTTCCTTACCTGTGTCGACAAATTTTCAAAATTTGCCGTGGTACAACCACTGTCGTCCCGCACAATAGTGTACATAAAAATACCCATTATCCAACTGATAAATTTTTTCCCAGAAGTGAAAACAATATATTGTGACAACGAAGCTTCCTTTAACTCGGAAACTATCATATCACTTCTCAAAAATGGCTAAAACATAGATTTTGTCAATGCACCCCCACTTCACAGCAGCTCGAATGGGCAAGTGGAACGTTTCCACAGCACTCTAGGTGACATTGCGAGGGCTTTTAGAATGGACAATATGTCGTCCGACACGACAGAACTTATTATGAGGGCAACGGTAGCATACAACCGAACCATACATTCAGTCACGAACCAAAAGCCTATAGAGGTTATATATGCAGCACCTAGCGAATTTAGGCAAGCCATCAAAGACAAAATCACCAAAGCGCAGTAAGACAATCTTGCAAGGTGTAACCCGGATAGACAAAACAGAATCTTTGAGGTAGGCGAAAAAGTTATCGTGAAAAATAACAGAAGGCTAGGCAACAAGCTGACCCCATTATTCACGGAAGAAGTAATAGAAGCAGACTTGGGAACCTCAGTTCTCATTAAGGGGAGGGTGGTCCACCTCAAGTAAGAGTTGTCCACACCTTTCAACATAAGCTAAAAATAGAAATAAAATGCAGTACAATTCTTTTTCACCTCCCGTTTTTCTTTGCGCTCTTCTTACAGGATTAGCCTTGCGATCCTCTTATTATTAGGAACAGCACAAAGTCGGATCATCGACTACTCCCATTCTAGCTACATCCCAATAGAAGATGGGAAGGTGTTGGTATGGGAGCAACGAGATTTCCTCAGGCACTCCTGTAACTTAACCGAGTTTACGAATATTGCAGATGAGACAGCAAAATTGGGAGAATGATTTCCCCAATCGCATATGCGAAAACTTTTAGTCATAGACATAGAAAATATAAAAAATTTTTTGTCCGTAATAAAAATACACCACAGAATGGCGAGAAGCTTAGATTTTTTAGGCACAGCGCTCAAAGTAATAGCTGGTACTTCAGTTGCGTCCGATTTCGAAAAAATTAAATGGTCCGAAGCACAACTGGCTAACGCGAATAACAGGCAGATAGAGATAAACACAGAAACTCAGAAACAGATTAATAAAATCACCGAGACGGTAAACGAAATAATTAAGGCTAAAAAGAAGGAATTTGTCGACATCCCGCATTTATATGAGGTGTTGTTAGCACGAAACAGAATGTTAATAACCCAAATCCAAAATTTGATACTTAAAATAACACTGGCTAAGTCTGATATTATAAATCCTACCATTTTCGATCATAACGATTTAAAGGCAATTTTAGATGAACATCCTTTAGAAATACCTATAGTCAGCCTAATCGAAGCGGCAAAAATTAAAATCCTTCAGTTCGAAAATGTTGTCCACATACTAATAGCATACCCTAGAATCAAGTCCATCTGCAAGAAGATCACAATATTCCCTGTCTCACGTCGACACGTCGCAATACAACTAGAAGATGATACCATTGCCGAACGAATGCGTCACAACCACCTACGCTGCGATCTGCAAACTAGCCACACAAGATACTTGTAACGCAGAGTTTTGCCGCACACAGCCAAGCCATCTGAAGCCCATCACACAAGTGGACGAAGGCATCGTTATTATCAACGAGAGCACAGCAAAAGTCATTACAGACGACGGCCCAGAAATCGCAACAAATAAGACACATCTTGTCATTTTCCGGCTCTCTGCAATCGTCAATGGCACTAAATATGTCAAAATGCGCGAGATGGTGAATAAAACGCCAGGAATAGCTGGGTCACCTCTTCTAAACGTCATCAGCCATGACCCAATATTAAGCATGCCACAACTCCACAGGATGAATAACAAGAACTTACAAACCATCCAGAACTTTAAGGAAGAATTGGAGTCGACCTGTACATATGCAAACTGGCTAACCATTGGCATCACCTTGAGCATCGCATGCAGTTGTCTTATCATCATCTATCATATTTTTAAGCGAAGACAATCATCGAAGGAGCTACAAAAAGCCATCAGCAAATAGAACGTGACCGAGGACACTCACGAACTTGGTGGGGGAATAGTTAACAAGTAACCCTCACACGCTAGGCCCTTTAATATTAAGCTACCCTCGCACTCGCATTCCACTGACAATTTAGTGCAATGCCCCGCTGCAAAGTAGGAACGGTAACATGATACTTGCGCAAGCTGCAAGTTGAAGTGTTATCAGTTATGTTGAGCTTTGTGCTGAGTCTTATGCTGAGTCGGCACTGAAGCAAAATCGGCCGGAGTTATAGCCGGACTCCGGCCGCTTTTGCTTCTAGCTTTAGCTTTGACTTTGAGTTTAAGTCTTACTTTTACGTTGGCAATCATTTGGAATAAATCGTATTAACTCCGGCACAAGCCGTTAAGACAATTGCGTATATCTTTTTATAAGACCACTGTACCCAAAGGCCAGTAGGTCGAGGGAGGACATCAACTAACCAACATAATCTTCATAATCGAAAATTATCACATCAATATAATCACATAATTTATATAATTTAAAAAAAAACTTTACATACATTTAATTTTCTTTTAAATTTTACCTCAATTTAAGTTATATTTTTTATATTACTTATCATAATATTTTAAAGATGCCAAGAACTAGGAAGATTTTATCTGCAGTCAGATCTCAAAGGCAAAGAGTTAGGAATCAATTGAATACGTCAAATCCTGATAATGTAGGTAGAGAAACGGAATATAACACGCTTTCACAATGCGTAGGAGCCTGGAGAAAATATTGAGTATAGACAAGCTGAGCAACTTATCAATAGAGAGCATTGTCAGACTCGTAGGAATAATTTTAATGTTAGAGAACAGGAGCAACTTGCCAATACTTCGCGTTGATCAAGACGTAAACAAGATCCTGAGTATAGGGCTGCTGAGCAAGAACAAAACACTGCAGAGCATATTAGCCGCCGAGGTGATCCTCTAGTTAGGGAACAGGAGCATATAATGGGCATATTGCAGTCGCTGCTCAGTTAGCAGAACGCGTGCTTATATGTACAGGTATATATATATATATATATATATATATATATATATATATATATATATATATATATATATATATATATATATATATATATATATATATATATATATATATATATATATATATATATATATATATATATATTATATGTGTGTGTGTGTGTGTGTGTGTGTGCACGATGAGACTAAAATATATATGTATCTTTATGTCGTCAGCCCTAGCACAGTCCAAGCACAGGCAAGTGCATCCCAAGCGCAGCCTAACACTGAAAAAAAAGGTCTAAGCGCAGTCGCTGCGTCAACACAACATTCAAATAATGCCCAATTTCTTATGGCCTGCTAAAAGATCAGTTATTCTAATTTACATTCACGTCCTTTTTAATGTGGGTTTTTTACACTGATTTTATTACTCTGACCTGTTTATCAATCTCTCTTCGAGAGAGAGATAGAGAGTTCTGAATTTGTGAGAGTAAGATGTGTTTTTGTTTGCGCTCCATACTTTTAATTATTTCTGTTCTTTAATTTGTTGTAAATTTATACATTATTTGTGTATTGGTGATTATTGCATTTTTAGTTTTGATACTGCCGTGATTTTTGCTTCTAAACATTGTGTTTTTTGTTTTATTTACAATAGTTTTGTGAGCGTCGGTGTATATCTAAATTGCAATTTTCGTTTTAATATTTCTATTCTTTCGTTGTTCTTATTTGCTTTTCTGTTCTTTTTTTAAAACGCGTTAATGTGTGTGTTCGCTGTCGCTCACTGACGCTCAGATTTTTACACGGGTTAGTTTGTGTGTTCGCTGTCGCATCGCTCACGCTTAGCTTAGTGTTTTGTTTTTGTTTCTTGCGAAATTTATTTCGTTTGTAGTGCAGCTCTCTCCCGCTGTATTTTCTGTTTCTAAATCAACTGTTTATTCTTTTGGTCTTTGTAGTAGCTGAGTTGTTGTTTGTGATTTTTGTTTCTCCCAATCACAGTTGATCCACTCTTTGTCTTTTACCTTTTATTTTTTTTATATCTAAATCTGTTTGTATTTTTGATTTGATTATCTCCCCTACTTGCCAATATGATTTGCTGTAAGAAATCATGTACACTTCGGCATATCACTGATTCTGCACAAATGCAATTTGTTGGGTGCTGGTTGTGCGAGAATCTAATGCACATTAAATGTGGTGGCATCTCGGGGCGTGACTGTGATAGAGTCATGGCTGCTCCAAAAAGTGGGTGTGGTGGATTACGCTGGTCTTGCCCGGATTGTTTGGAAAAACAATTAAGTTTTTCAGTATTCAAATCTGAGCAAATTTTCAAAACAGCTTGAAGAGGAACTAAAAGCTGGAGAAGAAATATTGAATCAGTATAAGTTTGATTCTCCACTAAATACAGTGATTACTCCATCACTGCTAGCTCCCCCCTCCATTCAATTATCGTCTCCTACCTTATCAACCCCTTGTCAAGAATTATCAATTCCAATATCTGATGATTCTGTTGAAATATCTGGGTCTAGTGTCAGCACAGACACTCAAAAGGCCACTACTAAAAAATTTAAAGTTTCTCCGAGTGTTGCTCAATCTAAAAACAACATTCAGACACCGTCTCCTACACCGTCTCCTACTCCTATATTACCCTATTTATCTGTTGTGTCTCCTCGAAAGCAAGTTTTCTTATCTAGGCTTTCATCAGATACGACATGTGAGGCTGTGTCTGCTTTCATTGAAAGTAAAATTTCGTCTAAAGTTTTTATCTCGAAGTTTAATTTTGCGACTCCTCGTGAAATTGCTTCATTTAAAATCAATGTACAAATTGAAATTTTCGATACAATATGTGATCCAAACTTTTGGCCACCTCATGTTGTTGTACGTGAATTCAAACCTAAGACTCGGAATAGAATTTCTCCAGTGTCTTTAAATCCCGTTTCGGTACAACCTTCATCTGAGGCTGTATCAAAAAACTAAGTTTCTTTCCATCTTTTCCGCAGCTATCTATTATTTATCAAAATGTTCGAGGCCTTAATTCCAAATTAAAAAATCTATTTCTGCATAGCTGTAGTGTCCAATCTGAACTTATAGCCCTCACTGAAACGTGGTTAAGCCAAAATGTTTATAATAGTGAGGTTCTTTCAAATAATTTCACTATTTATAGACTTGATCGCGCGTCTCGTAGAGGGGGTGGTGTTTTAATAGCTGTTAAATCCCATTTCCTCTCTGAATCTTTTACATTCTCATCAATTCACAATGTTGAGATTATTGGAGTTAAAGTAACTTTTCAGTCTTGTTGCCTATACGTTACTTGTTCATATATCTCTCCCTCTTCCGGTTTACAAGTTTATAGTCATCATATATATTGTATTAAAAAAAATGTATGAATATGTTCAAGATAATGACTTATTTCTTGTGTTGGGTGATTTTAATATACCTAACACTTCTTAGGCCTCATTTCCCAATTCGAATTATCTTATTCCAACAATTGATCATTATTTTTTTGATGAATTGTTTACTCTTTCTATGTATATAAGAATTACCTTATACGCTGTAAAAGAAAGTTTGCTCGTGATCTTCTTGGTTTCCAGTCTCGTTTTTCCTAGGTTGTGACAGTACTTGCAATGATCAAGATACCTCAGATCTATATGCAAAGTTATTCCAATCCACTTATTCAACTGCCATTTCAGAAACCAATTCTTTTCCAATTTTAAATTCTGAAGTTAATGAAAATGCTATTATGGTTTCTAATATTTCTCCTGTCTCTCTTTTATCCGCTATGCGTACGTTGAAATCGTCGTTTTCTCCGGGGGCGGATGGTATTCCTAGTTGTGTGATTAAAGAATGCAGTGCTTCTTTGTGGTCACCTTTATTAAAACTGTTTAATTTGTCCCTTGATACCTGGGCATTTCCTTCAATTTGGAAAGAATCATTTATTATTCCTCTGTATAAAACAGAAGGAAGATCTGATATTTCAAATTACAGAGGCATTGCCAAGCTTTCTGCTATTCCGAAGTTATTTGAAAAAATTATAACTTCTAATTTACAGCACTTTTGTTTGGTTTGGTTTTGTTCAGAATCGATCAACCCCTACGAACTTATTAGAATTTTCATCCCTAGTCAATGAAAGCTTTTTAAAGAAAATGCAAACAGATGTTATATACACTGATTTCAGTACGGCATTTGACTCTGTTCAGCATGACATCTTGCTTCAAAAGCTTGACCAATTGGGATTTTCTCCTAAACTTCTGTTTTGGATTGCTTCCTATTTAAAGGGTAAAACCCAAAGAGTTCTGCTGCGAACATTTACTTCGAAGGTCATATTTGTCTCTTCTGGTGATCCTCAGGGTAGTCACTTGGGCCCTCTACTTTTCTCCCTATTTATAAATGACCTTCCCAGCTGTATTTCTTACTCTAGGATATTTATGTATGCAGATGATGTAAAACTAGGTCTCTCATACAAGAACTCAATAGATCATCTACGCCTACAGGATGATCTAATATCCTTTCAATATTGGTGTAAAGCCAATCAGTTACATCTAAATTGTTCTAAGTTATGACAATGACTTTCTGTCGTACCACTCCATTTTTTGCTAATTACACAATCAACAATGTGTCCTTGCAACGTATTTCTACAATCAAAGATCTCGGTGTGCTCTTTGACTGTAAACTTAGATTCAATACCCATATTCTAACCATCGTTAATGAAGCCAAAAGTGTACTTGGTTTTATTAAACGATGGTCTGAAGAGTTTAATGATCCGTTTGTCACTAAACTTCTTTTTGTCTCGCTGGTACGTCCTATTTTAGAATATTGTTCTATGATATGGTCGCCACAGCAGAAATTGTATCAGGACCGTTAATGAACTTACGCCTGAGGGAGTAAACTATTAAAAGTGCAAAATAACCAAGAATTTTGCTACTGAAAATATAAGGAAAAGTTAAAAATAAAATATAAAATCAGTGTGCTTACCGCAGCTAATCACCCAAGTCTTCCCCACCGGTAGCAGTAAAAAAAAAAAAATCTTGTCAGACGACAAAGTTAAAATAACAAAAAGTCTACCACACCGGTAGCAGAAAACTTTCCTGTGCAAAAACTCTCGCATAACAAGTGACACCGAACGGACGGTTTGGGCGGCATCGACAACAAGTTCACCAAACGGACAGTTTGGGCAGCGAAGACGGCAGCTGGCAACCATAATATTACAGATAATATTAGGAAAAAAGATCATGTAAGTGAAACTTTTGCTCAGTGATAAGTTTGTTTAAAAGAAAGAAAAAAAAAGAAAAAATCGTAGTCTTCGTTGTGTCAAAGTGAACTTGCCCCTATTGAGTTTCCCTTTCTTTTGAGTAAAAAAAAAAAAAAAAAACAGACGTGTTATTAAAAAAGTGCACAAAAAAAGAGGCATTGCATTGGTTGAACGTATGAGTGACGACAGTGACGACAGTGACAACAGTGACGACACGTTAAACTCGCTAGCCACTGACTTTGAGGCCTTGGCTTGTTCAACACCAGCCTTCAGACTAACGCGGACAAAATGAACGGTGGGCGCGGCCTTGACGGCCCAACGTAAAGAGTTTCAGAATACCCTTAAAGCAGTAACGGAACGCGTTGAGTCAATGAACATAGCGGGAACTGCCAAGCCGAATATTAGGATATTTGAAGACGTTAAAATAGTGCCCGGTAAAAGTTGTGACGAACCGCTCGATGCGGTGAAGTCTGTCCCAGAGTTCAACGGCGCGCAGGAGCAATATGTTTCTTGGCGCCAAGCTGCAAAAGCCGCTAATAAGCTATTTGAAAATTATGATGGGAGCTCCCGCCACTATCAGGCGGTGTTGATTTTAAGAAATAAAATAAGAGGGCAAGCGGATCTCACGCTATCGTCCTTCAATACCAAACTAAACTTCGAAGCCATAATCGAAAGATTGGACTTCACATATGCCGACAAGCGTCCGATACACTTGATCGAGCAAGAGATGGGAACCCTCAGACAGGGCAACTTGACTATCTTACAGTTCTATGATGAGGTAGAGAAAAAACTGACTCTACTCCCAAACAAAACAATCATGTCTTATGATCCGGCCATTGCCGATCATATGAACGAGAAGTATAAGGCAGATGCGCTCCGGATTTTCATATCCGGACTTAGGAGGACCTTGACTGACGTTTTGTTCGCGGGCAAACCTACGAGCATGCCGGAAGCACTCGCGTTGTCCCAAGAGGTAGAGTCCAACCATGATAGGTACGCCTTTGCTGCGAATTATGCCAGGAGTCTTCAAGAAAGGGACAGACAAAAAGGCAATGCACAGTACCCAAAACAGAACGAACAAAAGGTTGGCCCAAAACCAAAGACCCCTTACTTTAAAAAAGAACAGGGAAATAGGCCCCATGTACAGGAGCCACTCGAAAAGATGGAAGTGGACCAATCGTCGTCAAAATTTAAACAGCCAACAAATTTCCAGCGGGGGCAACAACAGAGCCAGCCGGCTGGCCAGGCGTCTTGGCGTTATGTCCAAAACAATGGACAAAATAACCTCAAGAGATCCAATACTTCAGAAAGGCACTCAGATCAAAGGAGGCAGAGGATCAACTGCCTGTCCCAGGAAGCACCGCCCCAAGAGGACGATCAATATGACCATGTTGCGTCTGCGGCCGTCGCTCAGCTCGAGGACGACGAATATGCATATAGCGTCGATACTGTTAATTTTTTAGGGGTGTCTCCCTGCTTCCGTTCATCCAGCGAACGGTCGCGCGGACCAATTTAAAATTTTTAATAGACACGGGGGCCTCAAAAAATTACTTACGACCTAATTGCCTTGAGGGACACAGCCTCGCCCCCGTTCAAACCCCCTTCAACGTAAAGTCAATTCACGGTATGGAGGGGGTCACACACAAACGCACCTTGTCCATCTTCGGGTGTAAAAGCCCATTTTTTATCTTGCCGACTCTATCAACTTTCGATGGAATAATCGGACTAGATCTCCTGTCAAAGGTACATGCTACTTGTACTTGGTTTTATTAAACGATGGTCTGAAGAGTTTAATGATCCGTTTGTCACTAAACTTCTTTTTGTCTCGCTGGTACGTCCTATTTTAGAATATTGTTCTATTATATGGTCGCCACAGCAGAAATTGTATCAGGACCGTTAATGAACTTACGCCTGAGGGAGTAAACTATTAAAAGTGCAAAATAACCAAGAATTTTGCTACTGAAAATATAAGGAAAAGTTAAAAATAAAATATAAAATCAGTGTGCTTACCGCAGCTAATCACCCAAGTCTTCCCCACCGGTAGCAGTAAAAAAAAAAAAATCTTGTCAGACGACAAAGTTAAAATAACAAAAAGTCTACCACACCGGTAGCAGAAAACTTTCCTGTGCAAAAACTCTCGCATAACAAGTGACACCGAACGGACGGTTTGGGCGGCATCGACAACAAGTTCACCAAACGGACAGTTTGGGCAGCGAAGACGGCAGCTGGCAACCATAATATTACAGATAATATTAGGAAAAAAGATCATGTAAGTGGAACTTTTGCTCAGTGATAAGTTTGTTTAAAAGAAAGAAAAAAAAAGAAAAAATCGTAGTCTTCGTTGTGTCAAAGTGAACTTGCCCCTATTGAGTTTCCCTTTCTTTTGAGTAAAAAAAAAAAAAAAAACAGACGTGTTATTAAAAAAGTGCACAAAAAAAGAGGCATTGCATTGGTTGAACGTATGAGTGACGACAGTGACGACAGTGACAACAGTGACGACACGTTAAACTCGCTAGCCACTGACTTTGAGGCCTTGGCTTGTTCAACACCAGCCTTCAGACTAACGCGGACAAAATGAACGGTGGGCGCGGCCTTGACGGCCCAACGTAAAGAGTTTCAGAATACCCTTAAAGCAGTAACGGAACGCGTTGAGTCAATGAACATAGCGGGAACTGCCAAGCCGAATATTAGGATATTTGAAGACGTTAAAATAGTGCCCGGTAAAAGTTGTGACGAACCGCTCGATGCGGTGAAGTCTGTCCCAGAGTTCAACGGCGCGCAGGAGCAATATGTTTCTTGGCGCCAAGCTGCAAAAGCCGCTAATAAGCTATTTGAAAATTATGATGGGAGCTCCCGCCACTATCAGGCGGTGTTGATTTTAAGAAATAAAATAAGAGGGCAAGCGGATCTCACGCTATCGTCCTTCAATACCAAACTAAACTTCGAAGCCATAATCGAAAGATTGGACTTCACATATGCCGACAAGCGTCCGATACACTTGATCGAGCAAGAGATGGGAACCCTCAGACAGGGCAACTTGACTATCTTACAGTTCTATGATGAGGTAGAGAAAAAACTGACTCTACTCCCAAACAAAACAATCATGTCTTATGATCCGGCCATTGCCGATCATATGAACGAGAAGTATAAGGCAGATGCGCTCCGGATTTTCATATCCGGACTTAGGAGGACCTTGACTGACGTTTTGTTCGCGGGCAAACCTACGAGCATGCCGGAAGCACTCGCGTTGTCCCAAGAGGTAGAGTCCAACCATGATAGGTACGCCTTTGCTGCGAATTATGCCAGGAGTCTTCAAGAAAGGGACAGACAAAAAGGCAATGCACAGTACCCAAAACAGAACGAACAAAAGGTTGGCCCAAAACCAAAGACCCCTTACTTTAAAAAAGAACAGGGAAATAGGCCCCATGTACAGGAGCCACTCGAAAAGATGGAAGTGGACCAATCGTCGTCAAAATTTAAACAGCCAACAAATTTCCAGCGGGGGCAACAACAGAGCCAGCCGGCTGGCCAGGCGTCTTGGCGTTATGTCCAAAACAATGGACAAAATAACCTCAAGAGATCCAATACTTCAGAAAGGCACTCAGATCAAAGGAGGCAGAGGATCAACTGCCTGTCCCAGGAAGCACCGCCCCAAGAGGACGATCAATATGACCATGTTGCGTCTGCGGCCGTCGCTCAGCTCGAGGACGACGAATATGCATATAGCGTCGATACTGTTAATTTTTTAGGGGTGTCTCCCTGCTTCCGTTCATCCAGCGAACGGTCGCGGGGACCAATTAAAAATTTTTAATAGACACGGGGGCCTCAAAAAATTACTTACGACCTAATTGCCTTGAGGGACACAGCCTCGCCCCCGTTCAAACCCCCTTCAACGTAAAGTCAATTCACGGTATGGAGGGGGTCACACACAAACGCACCTTGTCCATCTTCGGGTGTAAAAGCCCATTTTTTATCTTGCCGACTCTATCAACTTTCGATGGAATAATCGGACTAGATCTCCTGTCAAAGGTACATGCTACCATAAATTTAAAGGACAAGGCCATAAAACATGACAATGGCTGGGAACAAATTCAGTTCTACAAATGTCAGGACGTGAATTTCACCAGCGTAATGGACATCGAAGTCCCTTTGTCTGTAAAAGACGAATTCATTAATATGATCAGAAAAACCATCAAAGTTTTTGTTGATCCGAGCGAAAAATTACCTTTCAACACGTCAGTGGTCGGAACGATCCGCACCGAGAACAACGAACCCGTTTACTCAAAATTGTACCCATTTCCAGTGGGCGCTATTGACTTTGTAAACAAAGAGGTCAAAGAGCTTTTAAAGAACGGCATTATACGGCCTTCTCGCTCACCATACAATAACCCGATCTGGGTCGTAGGCAAGAAAGGCGTTGACGACTCAGGGGCGGCACAAAAGCGGCTAGTAATAGACTTCCGCAAGTTAAACGAAAAATCTATTGCAGATAGATACCCCATGCCGAGCATCTCAATGATACTGGCAAACTTGGGCAAAGCCCAGTTCTTCACTACCTTAGATTTGAAATCGGGCTATCACCAAATTACCCTCGCGGAACAGGACCGTGAAAAGACGTCCTTCTCCGTTAATGGAGGAAAATACGAGTTCTGCCGACTGCCGTTCGGCTTCAAGAACGCTGGGAGTACTTTCCAGAGAGCAATAGATGATGTACTGCGAGAGCACATCGGCAAGACTTGCTACGTCTACGTCGATGATGTCATCATCTTGTCAAAAACCGAACTCGATCATGTCAGGGATATTAAACAGGTCCTTGAATGTCTTCGGGGTATCCAAAGAAAAGTCGCACTTCTTTAAAAAGAGTGTCGAGTTCCTAGGTTTCGTTGTGTCTAGTAGCGGCACTAGAACGAGCCAGGAAAAGTTAGATGCAATCAAAAACTTTGCAGAACCAACCAATCTTTTCGCTGTCAGGTCCTTCTTGGGACTGGCAAGCTACTACAGATGCTTCGTAAAGGACTTTGCAGCAATCGCGAAGCCATTGACGGACATCTTAAAAGGGGAAAACGGGAAGATAAGCAAACAGAGCTCTAAGAAAGTGCCTGTAAATCTGACCGACTCACAGTTTGAGGCCTTCGACAAACTAAGAAATGTCTTGGCGTCAGAAGACGTCATTCTTCATTACCCAGATTTTAAAAAACC
Organism: Drosophila fulvimacula; assembly: GCA_035045555.1. Taxonomy (NCBI): domain Eukaryota; kingdom Metazoa; phylum Arthropoda; class Insecta; order Diptera; family Drosophilidae; genus Drosophila; species Drosophila fulvimacula. Next base: position 600,206 of record JAWNOX010000154.1, on the reverse strand, counting down.
ATTCGACCTTACGACGGACGCTGCGTCCTCGGTCATCGGAGCCGTACTGTCCCAGGGGGGAAGACCAATCACGATGATATCTAGGACCCTTAAAGACAGGGAAGTCAACTACGCGACAAACGAGCGGGAGTTGTTGGCAATAGTATGGGCATTAGGTAGCCTTCGCCACTATTTGTACGGCGTGACCGACATCAATATTTATACTGACCACCAACCTTTGACCTTTGCCGTGTCGGACAGAAACCCTAATTCTAAAATAAAGAGGTGGAAGTCCTTTATTGATGAACATGGGGCAAAGATTTTATATAAGCCCGGTAAAGAAAATTATGTGGCGGACGCCCTATCAAGGCAAAACATTAATTCCCTTGAAGCCGAAGCGCGATCTGACGCCGGCACAATTCACAGTGAACAATCATTGTCCTACACGATAGAGGCAACCGAAAAGCCTGTAAATTGCTTCAGGAACCAGATAATTCTGGAGGAGGCAGAACATCCGTGGCACCGCACGTTCGTACTCTTCAAAGAGAAAACGCGGCACGAGATTTTGTTCAGAGATTGGGAGACGTTAATTGACCAGGTCAGGGATGTGGTAAACACACAAGTTGTGAATGCCATACACTGTAGCTTGCCGGTTTTAGCGCGCATTCAACATGCGCTTGTGCAGGCTTTCCCTTCAACCAAGTTTTGGTACTGTAAGTACCGGGTTGCTGATATCATCAATAAAGACGAGCAAAAGGAAATAATCTTGGCGGAGCATAATCGCGCCCATCGGGCAGCGCAAGAGAACGTCAAGCAAATGCTTAAAGATTATTTTTACCCTGCCATGAGCAAGGTAGCTGCAGAAATTGTTTTGGGTTGCCGGATCTGCGCCAAAGCTAAATACGAACGACACCCTAAAAAGCAGGAGCTCGGTCCTGCCCCAATTCCGTCATATGCGGGGGAGATAATCCATATTGACATTTACTCTACTGCGAAGAGACAATTCTTGACAGCGATCGATAAATTTTCCAAGTTCGCGGTTGTCCAGGTAATAAGCTCGCGTATAATCGCTGACGTGAAAGGGCCATTACTGCAGCTGGTGAACCTGTTCCCAAAGATTAAGACAATATATTGTGGCAATGAAGCGTCGTTCAGTTCAAAACTGTGAAAAGGGTCTTGGTGACCCTGGGCGTCCACCATAGGCACGCACGGAGTTTGGACATCATAGGTAGGGCTTTGAAGGTAATTGCGGGGACTCCCGACGCCGAAGACTTGAGACAAATACGTTTGACAGAGAACGAGTTGATACGGGAAAACAACAGACAAATAATAATAAACACTCACACGCAAAAGCAAATCAATGCGCTCACCCTTACGGTAAATGAAATTCTCAGGGCCCAAAAAGCCATCCAAATTGATACTTCACATTTGTACGAGGTCCTTCTGGCAAGAAATAGAATTTTGACCTTGGAAATTGAAAATTTAATAATGGCAATCACTTTGGTTTCAGCAAATATGATAAACCCAGTCATCATCAATGACGGTGACCTAGAAGTAATCCTGAGCAAGGGTTCCACAGGAATTAGTGTAACAAGTATTTTAAGTGTTCAAAAATCAAAATCCTAGCGAATAATCAAGAAATTCATTTTATTATCACTCTACCTAATCCTAAGCTCGTTTGTAAGAAAGTTCTGATTTTCCCTGTCGCGCACGCCGGAGTCACGCTGCAAATCAATGAGAACGTCGTGGCTGACTGTGACGGCAGGATCGTCCCAATAGTATCATGCGAGGGGCCATCAAAGATGTCTTTCTGCAAGGAGTCTATGAGTAACACCTGCGCACAGGAGCTACACGCGGGGAAAACGGCACATTGCAACACCCAGCCGAGTCACCTGGCCGCAGTAACTTCGGTCGATGACGGCGTGCTCATACTTAACGACAGCCCCGCCCGAGTTACCATTGATGACGAGACGGAAAGTGCGGTCATCGGAACGTACCTTGTCACGTTTGACCGCACCGCATACGTGAATGGTACCAAGTTCACTAACATCAACGGCATCGTCAAGATGATCCCTGGCTCTGCATCGGTGCCGGCGCTCAACGTCATCGAACATCAGAAGGTGTTGAGCCTGCCGTTTCTCCATCAGTTGAGTGAAGACAACCTGAGACGCATTGACGAACTTCAGTCGCAGGTGACCGTTGGACCACTGATTGCGTTATCCAGTTGCTTGATGCTGTGCGGTGTGGTGTCTGTCATTGCGTGGATCATTTGGCGCAAGAAGAAGAAGGCCCAGCGTAAGAGTGTCCAGGAGGTTCTGCGAAAGCTTAAGATGACCGAGGACGCTCATGTTTTAGGAGGGGAGTAGGCAACAACGAACATCATGCGCTTGCCGAATTATACAATGTTGCTATAATACTGACAATGCGCTTTGCCCCTTCCCCCTCGCGGAATGCTCGTGGAGCGCAATGCTTGCACGAGGCGCAAGCTCAGCGTTTCCAGCGGCTGCCGCCGCCTAGCATACTTGGGAATTATATTTTAATTACATAAACTTCTGCAACATAGCCTTCAAACAGCGTATGTTAATTCTTTAAGTTAGCCTTAAGTTGAATATCGGCAGACGCACACGGCGCTGCATTAATAAAAATACTTAAATTCAACCAAATCCAGTTATATAAAAACTTAATTTACATGTAAAACAATCATAGCATGCTTCCAATATCGGCTATTCGAAGGGTTCGAGCAGTCTCGATTAGAGCTTCCTTATTTGTTTTGGGATGCATGCATTCAAAGTTCAAACATGTATTTAACTTGCTCCATTCATTCATTCTCTTTTTAAGGCTTCTTAGAACAATTATTTTATTTTATATATATAATTAAAAAAAAAAATTTACATACATTTAATTTTCTTTTAAATTTTAGATCAATTTAAGTTATATTTTTTATATTATTTATCATAATATTTTAACGATGCCAAGAACTAGGAAGATTTCATCTGCAGTCAGATCTCAAAGGCAAAGAGTTAGGAATCAAGTGAATACGTCAAATCTTAATAATGTAGGTAGATCCTGAATATAGAGCTGCTGAACTAGAACAAAGCACTGCAGAGCATGTTAGCCGCCGAGGTGATCCTCTAGTTAGGGAACAGGAGCATATCATAGGCATATTGCAACCCAAGCGCAGTCGCTGCTCAGTTAGCAGAACACGTGCTTATATGGACAATAATATATATATATATATATATATATACGTGAAAGCTTAAGCATCGAAACTCGCTGCGCTATGATGGATGAAAATAATAGTGACCCGATATCAGAAGTGGGATCTGGCCCTCTACCTTCAACAATTGATGCAACTTGGAAAACCATAATGGAATTGCAAAATAAAAATTTAATTGAACTTGTTCGGGCCATACAATCAACGGCATCAGGCAGTGCAGTGCATCATAATTCAGTGCAACTCCCAAATTCAACCCAGACAAGTCGGGCGCCAACGCTTTATCGTGGTGTACTACCGTTGAAATTATTCTTCAAGAAAATGCATTAAAAGGCAGCGCGTTGGTCATGGCTTTGAGCTCAGCATTAGAGGGAAGCGCTTCGCAATGGCTTTCGCAAGTGTGTTACGCCGAAATCACCTGGGCCGAGTTTAAAGAACTGTTCATACAGAGCTTTGATTCCGTAGAAACACCAGCCGCAATGTTTCTAAGTATTCTGTCGAATCGACCGACTGACGGCGAGTGTCTCGCAGTGCATGCAAGCCGCATGGTTACAGAGCTGACGACGAAATGGCGCCAAATGGGAGTTGAAGAGATTGCTGTCTCTGTCACTCTTGCGCTACTAGCAAGTTCCGATAATCGATTGCAGCGTTTAAGCTTCACGTCGAATGTTAAAACAAGAAGCGATTTGCCGTCCGAATTAAAAGCGTTCACTTTTAATAAAAGGAAATCTGGCTTTATGGAGCATAAATCCGAAACTTTTCACAAACGGCAAAAACAATCATCGATAGAGTGTCACTTCTGCGGCAAATTGGGCCATAAAATGATTGACTGCCGACTCAAGAAACAACAAAATCATTTTTCAAGTGGTAATGAACGACGTGGTAGACAAGAAGGTCATCACCGTGAAACATCAAGCGTAACATGCTACAAGTGCGGAGAATTGGGTCACATATCTACCCAATGCCCAAAGAAGGAAGCTAATAGGAACAAGACATTCAGCCAGGAAAAGCGAGTCGAGTAGTGCAGCGTTGCAGTACCAAAGGGACACATGGATCATAGAGGCCAAATTTTTGAAATCACCTTCGATTCTGGAGCAGAATGTTCGCTGATGAAAGAAAAGATAAGTACAAAATTCTCTGGCAAAAGATTCAATAATGTGGCTATGCTGGAAGGCATAGGCAGTGGTGGAATTTGTAGTACTGTACAGATATTAAGTAATGTAAAAATTGATGACAATGGCATTGAAATTCTGTTTTATATAATAAGTGATGATCACATGGAAAACAATATTGTCATTGGACGGGAAATACTAAATCAGGGTTTCGATATTGTTGTTTCATCAAACCAATTTAAAATCTCAAGATCTAAAATAATTAATTCATGTATTGGTGGTGAGCCGACCGATATTGATACAGAACTTGAGGGTCAAGACAAAATAAAACTGCATTCATTGTTGGCAAAGTATTCAAATTCTTTTATAAAAGGTATTCCAGGTACTAAGGTCAAGGTTGGTGAAATGAAAATTAGATTAATTGATCCAAGTAAAACAGTTCAAAGAAGGCCATATCGTTTAAGTCCATGCCAGCGAGATTTAGTAAGGGAAAAAATTAACGAATTGCTAAAATACAAAATAATTAGACCAAGCTGTTCACCTTACGCAAGCCCCATATTATTGGTCAAGAAGAAAAATGGTTCAGATAGACTTTGTGTTGACTACAGAGAGCTAAATTCAAATACAGTCGCCGATAAATACCCGTTGCCACTTATACAGCATCAAATAAATAGACTTCAAGGAGTTAATTTTTTTACATGTTTAGATATGGCCAGCGGTTATTACCAAATTCCCTTACACACCGATTCTATTCAGTATACAGCATTTGTGACCCCAGATGGTCAATATAAACGCGCCTTCTGTGTTTCAACGTTTAGTAATGCAAGCTCTAGGTGACTTAGCAAATTCGTATGTTATCGTCTATATGGACGATATAATGATAATTGTCTCAACAAAAGATCAAGCGCTAGAAAGATTAGAAATTGTTCTAAACACATTAACAGAAGCTGGATTTTCATTCAACATTACAAAGTGTTCCTTTTTGAAAACATCGGTTCAATATTTAGGCTACAATATTAGTGCTGGTGAAATTCGTCCAAACCCTCAGAAAATTGTAGCATTAACTGCTCTTCCGCCTCCACAGTCAGTCACATCGCTAAGACAATTTATTGGCTTAGCATCTTATTTTCGACAATTTATTGGGGGATTTTCACAATTGATGAAGCCGCTGTATTTTTTAACTTCAGACAAAAGTAAATTCGTTTGGAAAACGGAACATGAGCAGATACGAAAAAAAGTTGTTTCTATTCTTACCGATAAACCAGTCCTTGTAATTTTTGACCCAAATCATCCAATTGAGTTGCATACAGATGCAAGTTGTGATGGCTACGGTGCAATTTTATTACACAAAATTATTAGCAAACCCCACGTAATTGAGTACTATAGTAAAATTACTTCACCTGCAGAGTCAAGATACCACTCATACGAGTTGGAAACTTTAGCTGTTGTAAGCTCCATTAAACATTTTCGACATTATCTGTTAGGTAGGAATTTTACTGTGTTTACTGATTTTAACTCGCTAAAGGCGTCAAGAAACAAACAAGACTTGACCCCCAGAGCACAGCGTTGGTGGGCTTACTTGCAGGCGTTTACGTTCGACATTCAATACAGAGAGGGGAAAAGAATGGCACATGTCGACTTTTTGTCAAGAAATCCTTTTTTACCAAAGCCTACTTGTGGAGTAAGGGTGATTGATGAGAAGAGAGTTAACTTGGCTGAAATTTCAAGCAACTGGCTCATTGCTGAACAGCGTCGAGACGCGGACATAGCCGAAATTGTGATTAAATTAAAAAATTTTTCTCTTGCTGAAGATATTGCGAAAACCTATGAACTAAGGGCAGAAGTTCTTTACCGAAAAATACAGAGGAATGGCAGAACACGTTGTTTACCAGTAGTGCCACGTGCCTTTAGATGGTCTGTTATCAACCAAGTTCATGAGTCGATAATGCATTTAGGTTGGGAGAAGACACTGGATAAAGCTCCGATTTTTATTGGATTGTCAAAATATGTCAGAAAATTTGTTGTCAACTGTATCACTTGTAAAATATCCAAATCAACCTCAGGAAAAATACAAGCTGAATTGCATCCCATTCCTAAAGTCAATATTCCTTGGCACACTATCCACATCGATATAACTGGAAAACTAAGTGGCAAAAGTTACCAGAAGGAGTATGTAATTGTTCAGGTAGACGCGTTTACCAAGTATGTCTATCTTAGTCATAGCCTTAAATTAGACAGTGCATAAAGGCTGTTCAATCTGCTGTTTCGTTGTTTGGAGTACCAAACCGAATAATAGCTGAACAGGGTAGGTGTTTTACGGGTGGAAAGTTTGGCCAATTCTGTTCAGATAAGAAAATAAACTTGCATTTGATTGCCACTGGTGCTAGCCGAGCTAATGGCCAAGTGGAACGAACAATGAGAACGTTGAAAAATATGCTGACTGCGGTTGAAACTGGAACTCAGTCTTGGCAAGATGTGTTGGGAGAGGTGCAGTTGGCAATCAATTGTACAACTAACCGCGTGACGAAGGCTAGTCCGTTAGAAATGTTATTGGGAAAGATAGCACGTCCATTAGGATTACTTCCACCTAGCGATATTGAAGATGAGGTTGATCTGTCAGATGTAAGAGCACAAGCTGAAAAGAATGTTTTAGCTACAGCAGTTTATGACAAAGAACGATTTAATAAAAATAAGGCAAAAGTAATTAGACACAAAGTTGGAGATTTTGTGCTACTTAAAAGCAAAGAAAGGCATCAAAGCAAATTGAGTCCAAAGTTCAAGGGACCTTTTGAAATAATTGATGTGCTAAATGGTGACAGGTACAATTTAAGGTCTTTAACCGATAAACGAAATTACAAATATGCTCATGAAGATTTAAGAAGATTGCCGGAGGGGCAAGTGCCGGAAGAGCTGAATGTGTGTGATGATTATAATAATATTGTTGAGATTGATAACACGGTTGCAGCCTGTGAAGATAGTGAAAATGAAAATATTGCGAATCTTGAAGTCACTAAAGAGAGTGAAGTACACCAATAACGGTGACAAATGATGTTGTACGGCTGGCCAAAGAAAAGGGCAGAGTACCTGATTATATGATAATGCAAGCACAAGTGCAAAACATACTAATGTTTGTTTTGATCATGGCGTGTGGGGCATTGATTATATAACTGTAATGTTAAAAGAAGAGAATTAAATAATGTGCAAAGAAGAATGTTGTAAAATAATTACTAAAAAAAAAAAAAAAAAGAATAATACTAATAATGGTAACGCTAAAGTATTTGAAAGCAAACCTGAAAATATGTTGTATGAATTGAATTGAATAGAAATGAATTGAATTAAAACGAATTGTTAACATAATGAGTTTATACAAAGTAAGAAAGGAAAATTGACTTGTGCTTAGAAGTATTATATTATTTGTTTTTAATAAAAAAAATGAAAAAAATGAAAAATGAAATGATGAGAAATGAAGATAGTTTAAATGTTAGCATTTCCTCCACGAGGGCGTGTTAAAGTCAGGATGGCCGTGTCGGAGCGTACTGTACGTACGCACTGTATGTGATTGTTGCTGAGTACTACACGTACGCACTATGTAACTGTGTATGTGTGTATGGATATTCTGGTTTACACCAGAATCCTACATATGTCAAAGCGAACTGTAAACACGCACTGTGTGTGTGTGTTGCGGGGTATGGGAATTCTGGTTTTCACCAGAATTCCTAATTTCATCTTATCAGTAATATCGCATCAACCGCTAACTGCGCTCTGATTGGTCGTTTGCCTTTTTGTCGCTTTAAGAAGTACCGTTTTAGCGGGACAACAGCGCTGCAACGCTGTCGTCGAGTGTGGTTCGGAGCTATGCTGAGAAATGACACTGGCGTTGTCAGGCAGTTGTTAAGAAACGTGGAGGCATAAGCACCGAAACTCGCTGCGCTATGATGGATGAAAATAATAGTGACCCGACATATATATATATAAATATATATATATATATATATATATATATATATATATATATATATATATATATATATATATATATATATATATATATATATACACATATATATGTGTATATGTATATGTGTGTGCACGATAAAGCTAAAATATATATGTATGTATCTTTATGTCGTCAAGAGCAGCCCTAGCACAGTCCAAGCACAGGCAAGTGCATCCCCAACGCTGAAAAAAAGGTCTAAGCGAAGTCCCTCCAAGTACCTGCGTCAAAACAATATTCAAATAATGTCCAATTTCTTATGGCCTGGTAAAAGATCAGTTATAGGCGGAAATAATTTACATTCACGTCCTTTTTAATGTGGGTTTTTTTACATTGATTTTATCACGCTGACCTGTTTATCAATGACATATGACTTACTATTTAATATTTATTGGTAGCCCTAAATAGTCCGTTAAGACCGACGACAGCCAATCATATATAAGGCAATGTCGTTATATTGCGCAGTGTTTTGTCAAACGGAAGAGGGATTGGGTTTTTTTTGGGATACATCCATTCGAATTTCAAACATGTATTTAACTTGCTTCATTCATTCATTCTCGTAAGTAATAATTAAACTGTGAACAAGTGAACAACGCGTAAATTGTAATCCGGGAGGAGAATGTATATTAGTGATGTGATATTGATGTGGTAGTTATTTTCATCTGTGTACATTGTGGAAAGTTCTCTTAAGTTATAATTTTCACCGTTGCGATCATTTACGTGTTTAACGATTACTGCTGGACGAATCTAAGCCGAGTTTTACATCATATATAATTTATCATCTTTATAATAATTTTGAAACAGTCTTTTTTAGAACAATTATTATACCCTGAACCCATCGAAAATGGGAAATCAGGGTATAATTTTTTTGTGAAAATGTATGTAACATGTATGTAAAGTATGTAAAGTAAATGTCGTATAATGGACGTATTTTGGACACTGTACGTGTCTGTCACATTATGAATATAGTTTGACCACTGTGCTTGCCAGACCAAGCTGTGCAATGAGTTTGGGATATTGTGAAATGATTCTTAGAATTTGACTACAACGTAGAATATGACTGGCGCCTAGGTACCGTACGATTGAGGCGACGCGTTGTCGCGCTGTCGCTGAGTGTAGTCCAGCTTGGCGTGTAAAAAGAAGTAGATCGATGCGTGATCGGAGAATGCGAAGTAGTTGCGTTCAGACAATTGTATGTGCCGGTTGGAATTCACTTCACTCTCAAAGTTTGTGAGTCAATATGGCAGACCAGCAACCAGAAATAAACGACTCTGCGACATCAGAAGTGATATCTGGCCCTTCACCTACAGCATTAGATGGACCATAGAGGACAAGTTTTCGAAATTACCTTCGAAAGAAAAGATAAGTATTAAATTATCTGTTAACGATTTACGAATATGGTTATGCTTAAAGGCATAGGCAACAGTGGAATTGTGTAGTTCTGTACAAATATTAAGTAAAGTAAGAATTGACGATAACTGTATGGAGATTATGTTTTATGTAATAGGAGACGATCAAATTCAAAGCGAAATTGTTATTGGCCGAGAAGTCACTGTTGACAAACTACTCAGATTATTTTATAACAGGTATTCCATGTACTAAAGTTAAAATTGGTGAAATGAAAATTAGACTAATTGATTCAAGAAAAACTGTTCAAAGGACACCATACCTACTGAGTCCATGTGAACGAGATTTAGTTCGACGAACATAATAAGACCCAGCTGCTCACCTTATGCTAGCCCCATATTATGAGTAAAAAAGAAGTATGGTTCGGATAGGCTCTGTGTTGATTATAGAGAGTTAAACTCAAATACTGTGGCTGATAGATACCCGTTGCCACTTATAAAAGATCAAATAAATAGACTTCAAGAAGTTTATTATTTTACATGTTTGGACATGTCTAGCGGATACTATCAGATTCCCTTACATGCAGATTCTATTTAGTATACAGCATTTGTGACGCCAGAAGGTCAATACGAGTTCTTGACAATGCCGTTCGGTTTGAAGAACGCACCATCTGTGTTCCAGCGGGTTATAATGAAGGCCTTAGGAGCTTTAGCTTACACTTATGCAATCGTGTATATTGATGATGTTCTCATAATAGCAGAAAGCAAAGAAGATGCGCTAGTTAGATTGCGGACAGTATTGGAGACATTAAGTAAGGCTGGATTTCCATTTAATGTCACCAAGTGGTCGTTTCTCACAACTAGAATAGAGTATCTTGGATTTGAATTAAGCAATGGAGAAATCAGGCCAAATTCACGAAAAATTCAAGCTTTAAATGGATTACCACCACCTCAAAATGTTTCACAGCTAAGACAATTTATTGGTTTAGCTTCTTATTTTCGGCAATGTGTGTTAAATTTCTCCCAAACACTTAAACCTCTGTATCTTCTCACCTCTAAGAAAAACACTGACTTTGTTTGGTTACCAGTGCATGAACAGATACGAACAAAAATAATAACTATATTGACTCAGATGCCAGTTTTAATCATATTCGATCCGCAATACCCAATACAGCTACATACAGACGCAAGTTGTATTGAGTATGGAGCGATCCTGTTACACAAAATTGACAGTAAGCCTCATGTGGTAGAGTATTACAGTAAGTGTACGTCTCCCGCCGAATCTAAATACCATTCATACGAACTGGAGACGTTAGCAGTAGTAAATGCTATTAAACACTTCCGACATTATTTGCAGGGACGTAAATTTATAGTTTATACTGACTGTAATTCATTAAAGGCCAGTCCCACAAAACTAGATTTAACAACGAGGGTGCATAGATGGTGGGCGTTTTTACAGGCATTTGGCGCATGTTGACTTTCTCTCTCGGAATCCAGTGCATGAACAACATAAAAGTCTGAATAAAATACCTGAATTACGAATCAATTTGACGGAGGTATCTGACAACTAGTTGGTTTCGAAACAACAGCGAGATTTCGAGATACAAGAAATAATTTTAAAGTTAAAAAGTAAAGAGTTACCAGGAAATATGGACAAAACCTATGAATTGCGAAAAGGATAGGAAAATACAGCGAAATAGTAAGATCAAATGTTTGCCGGTAATACCAAGAGCTTTTCGATGGGCCGTCATAAATCACGTCCATGAAGCTATAATGCATCTGGGTTGGGAAAAGACGCTCGACAGGTTCTATGGTTATTACTGGTTCGAAAATATGTCCAAATATGTGCATAGGTTTGTAGAAAACTGCATCACATGTAAAGTATCTAATATAATAATTTTGAAATAGTCTTTATAATAATTTTGAAATAGTCTTTTTTAAGGCATCTTAGAACAATTATTATACCCTGAATCCATTGAAAATGGGAAATCAGGGTATAATGTTTTTGTGAAAATGTATGTAACAGGCAGAAGGAGACGTCGCAGACCCCATAAAGTATATATATTCTTGATCAGCTCGACGAGCTGAGTCGAGATAGGCCTGTCCGTCTGTCAGTCTGTCCGTCCGTCTGTATGAACGCGCTGATCACGTAAACCACAAAAGCTAGAGATCTGAAATTTTACATGTATAAGTTAACATATAACACATAGCAACTAAACATGATTATGTAAACAAGTTGAGATATAACGTATAGCAACTAAGTATGATTATGTAAACAATGCTGACGCGCCAGATCATGGCTCAATGCCCTGCACTAGCAACAGCAAGCAGCGTAACGCGACACTTCTTGTGGCGAAGCGCTGCGTCACTGAGAATCCGCTAAGTCGGCGTGCCGACTGTAGCTGGATGGCGTGATGCATTCGGGTTCTTTGGGTAGATTTATGCTTTGCCTTTGTCTTTAGTTTTTAGTTTGATTTTGAATAAAGAGCTCACAACAAGTCACCTAAATTATACTCCGGCAACTGCCGTAATTTCATTTATTAAATTGAATACTATTGAGACACAAGGCCAGTAGTCAACAAAGGGGACGAAGTCAAGTCCTCCACCGTAATCTTCATAAATATACTTGAAGAGAACTAATAACATCGCTGGACCTCCCGGACCAGCACTACAGATTAATTGGCGCCCAACGAAAATATTAGAACCCAAAGAGATAGTTAAACCAAAACATGTAAGTTTGACAAGCAAACTCAAGAAAGTGAACAAACACGTTGCATAAGCACATTATTATATTGGCATTGTAAAGCAACAAATTCTAAAACAAATCATACCCCGTTGACACTCCTTTCCCTGCACCCAAAACGGCCGATCAGTTGTGCTCGGCAAAAGAGAGACATTCGTATAGGTGTGACGTTAACCAATGAGTTGGGTAAACGGTTATAGGGAAATTAAGACCGAATACGAAAGTGAAGATAGCCTGAAAGAAGAGCAGGTCGGCTGGAGCTTAGAATACCAAGTAGGCAACAACATGGACCCATCCCAAGTTCAAGCTATGATTGATAATGCCGTCAGACAGGCAGTGTCGCAGCAAACCGAATGCAATCACAAATCAAATCAGAGCAATTGGAAAGCATACGGGTGCAAGCGCCAACAATTACCACATACCAAAAAGTGTCTGTTAACCCAGATATCAGATGCGATATATCGCTCGATATAATAAAGTCAGTTCCAGAGTTTTCTGGTGTACATGACAAATACATTGCCTGGAGGCAGGCAGCAGTAGATGCATACGATCTATTCAAGCCGTTCAACGGCAGCAGCACGCACTACCAAGCGGTAGCCATCATTAGGAACAAGATCACAGGCCCAGCAGGAGACTTACTTGTATCCTATAATACGGTGCTAAATTTTGAGGCCATTCTGCCCCGACTTGACTGCACCTACTCTGACAAAACGTCTTTACGCCTACTGAGGCAAAACTTAGACTTGGTTAGACAAGGTAACTTGACCCTCATGCAATACTATGACGAGGTCCAAAAAAGATTAGCTCAAGTGACCAATAAGGTCGTAATGTCGCACGAACAAGAAGCAGCAGAGTTGATCAAAGCTGAAATTAGGGCCGACGCCTTGCATACCTTTACTTCCGGCCTGAGAAATCAACTCAGAGGCATTGTGTTCCCGGCGCAACCCAGAGACTTGCCTTCGGCACTAGCTCTTGCCAGAGAGGCGGAAGCTAGCATTGAGAAAAACATGTTTGCCAACTCATATGCCAAAGTCCTCGAGGAACGAAATCAAACAGCTGAAAACAGCAAAAACAAACCCTATAACAAGACAGATAAAAACAACAGGGAAAACTATGGCCAAGAAAAAAACCCCCATTTCAAACGCAAGAAAGACGCTCCACAGGAGCAACCCCACAAAGACAGGCAAACACAAGCTTCGCAACCAGTGGAGGTAGATCCCTCGTCTAGGTCCAGACAGCATACAGATAACAATCAGCACCAACAGAATGGGTCAAACGCTGCCAAGAGAAGAAACTCCTCAGAGCGCCAAACCGGCTCAAGGCGGCAGCGCCTTAACAACTTAGTTCAGGAAGACACTGAAGAGAAAAAAACAGCATACGAAAAGGCAGCAAAGACCGCAGTCGAAGAAATCGACAGCGAGGATGAATATTCCCAATCCGACTCTGTGTATTTTTTAGGGAATGCTCCCGGTTGCCGTTCATTGAACGACAGCTGGCTGGGAGAACATTAAAAATGTTAATTGACACTGGGGCGGCAAAAAATTATGTTAAGCCCATAAAGGAGCTAAGAATCATAAAGCCGGTCGCCAAACCCTTCTCAGTGAACTCGATTCACGGCTCCACTGAAATTAAGCAAAAATGCTTAATGAACATTTTCAATCACACCTCCCCATTTTTCATTCTAGACACTCTCTGCTCGTTCGATGCCATTATAGGTTTCGACTTGTTAACACAAGCCGGAGCAAAGTTGAACCTAGCAGAGAATTCTCTAGAATATCAGGGCATATCCGAAGAAATTAAGTACCAGAGATGCGCTGACGTAAACTTCACTGATGTCAACGACATCGTGGTTCCTGACTCCATAAAAAAGGAGTTCAGAAAAATGATCCTTAAAAGGGAAAAGGCCTTCTCAACAGCAGAAGAAGCCCTCCCTTTTAACACCACTGTCGCCGCCACAATTCGCACGGTAGACAACGAACCGGTGTATACCAGGTTTTACCCAAATTTAATGGGTGTTACCGACTTCGTAAACAGCGAAGTCAAACAAATGTTAAAAGACGGCATCATCAGACCATCAAGGTCGCCTTACAACAGCCCAACATGGGTTGTTGACAAAAAAGGCACAGACGCCTATGGTAACACAAAAAAAAGGTTGGTCATCGACTTCAGGAAGCTGAACGAAAAAACCATACCAGACCGTTACCCAATGCCTAGTATTCCCATGATTCTAGCGAACCTGGGAAACGCTAAGTTTTTCACCACTCTTGACTTAAAGTCAGGATACCACCAAATATACCTTGCGGAACACGACCGCGAAAAAACGTCATTCCCAGTTTGCGGCGGCAAATACGAATTCTGCCGTCTGCCTTTTGGCCTTAAAAATGCGGGAGCATTTTCCAAAGGGCAATTGACGACGTTTTCAGAGAACATATGGGCAAGATATGTTACGTCTATGTAGATGACGTCATAGTATTTTCAAAGAATGAGTCTGACCACGTCACCCATATCGACACGATACTCAGATGCCTAATCGAGGCCAATATGAGAGTAAGCCAGGAGAAAACTAGTTTTTTTAAAGAAAGCGTAGAATATCTGGGCTTCATCGTAAGCAAGGACGGAACAAATTCCGACCCTAAAAAAGTCAGAGCCATTCAAGAATACCCAGAACCCAAAAGCGTATACAGCGTTAGATCATTCCTAGGCTTGGCAAGCTACTATAGAGTCTTCATAAAAGATTTTGGAGCAATAGCTCGACCAATAACTGATATCCTCAAAGGAGAAAATGGCTCAGTGAGTAAGCATAGGTCCAAAAAGATTCCGGTCGATTTTAATGAAACCCAACGCAACGCATTTGAACGCCTACGCAACATCTTGGCGTCCGAAGACGTAATCCTTATGTACCCCGACTTTAGAAAACCTTTCGACTTGACTACAGATGCCTCGGCCAACGGAATTGGTGCAGTTTTACCTCAAGAAGGTAGACCAATAACCATGATTTCACGTACCCTAAAAAACGCCGAGTTGAACTACGCCACTAACGAAAGAGAGTTGTTGGCCATTGTGTGGGCTTTAGGCAAATTGCAGAGCTTTCTGTGTGGCTCCAGAGAAATTAATATTTTCACTGACCACCAGCCGCTTACCTTCGCTGTGGCAGACAAAAACACCAATGCAAAGATAAAAAGGTGGAAAGCCTACATCGACCAACACAATGCCAAAGTTCGCTACAAACCGGGCAAAGAAAATTTTGTAGCCGACGCTCTATCCAGACAAAATTTAAATGCCCTACAAAACGAGCCTCAATCAGACGCTGCAACCATTCACAGCGAACTTTCATCGACCTACACGGTCGAGGCTACGGACAAACCTTTGAATTGTTTCAGAAACCAAATCGTTCTGGAAGAAGCTCGTTTCCCATCGAAACGTAACTTGGTCTTGTTCCGAAACAAAACCCGTCATTAAATCAACTTCACAGATAAGAGTACCACATTAAAAATACTTAAAGAGGTCGTAAATGCAAAAGTCGTAAACGCCATACATTGCGACCTCCCCACATTAAAAAGCTTCCAACACGAGCTAATCTCTCATTTTCCCGCTACTCAGTTTCGATTCTGCAAAAATTTCGTGCAGGACATATTCAATAAAGGTGAAGAAAGGGAAATCATCACTACCGAACACAATAGGGCACACAGAGCAGCTCAAGAAAATGTCAAACAAGTACTTCGCGAGTACTACTTTCCGAGCATGAGCAGCATAGCCAAGGAGGTGGTCGTAAATTGCAGGGTTTGCACCCAATCAAAGTACGACAGACATCCCAAAAAACAACTACTCGGTGAAACACCCATCCCATGCCACACTGGCGAGATGCTTCACATAGACATTTTCACAACTGATAAGAAAAAATTCCTAACTTTCATAGACAAATTCTCCAAGTTCGCCTTGGTACAACCAATCATGTCCAGAACAATTGTCGACGTAAAAGGCCCCTTGTTGCAAATTGTAAATATGTTCCCTAACATCAAAACAATATACTGCGACAATGAACCCACTTTCAACTCAGAGACCATCACGTCGATGCTTAAAAACCAATACGACATTGAAATTGTAAATACACCTCCTCTCCATAGCTCGTCTAACGGCCAAGTAGAACGCTTCCACAGTACTTTAGCCGAGATCGCTAGGTGTTTAAAAATAGACAAAAAGATTGAGGATACAACCGAACTAATCCTGAGGGCAACAGTAGAATACAATAAAACTCTACATTCGGTCACGCGCGAAAAACCAATCGAAGTCATCCCCCGAGTGGATGACTTCGATTGGTTTTTCGCGACGAGCGCCGTGCAGGCATTAGTGGTAGACTAACAAAAGCCCAAAAAGACACAATGGAAAGGTGTAACACAACCAGACAGAACCGCATTTTCGAAGTAGGAGAGGAAGTATTCCTCAAAAACAACAAGAGATTAGGAAATAAGTTAACCCCCCTCTGTACTGGGCAGAAAATACAAGCAGACCTAGGAACGGCTGTCTTAATTAAGGGGAGGGTGGTCCACAAGGACAACCTAAAATAGTAAAGGCAAAGTACTATAGACATAGTCTCACCCCACATTTAAAATTCCAGGTTGACCCCCATGACGCTCACCATCATAACAGTAGCAAATGCCCGAATTACAGATTTCTCACACGCCAGCTACATCCCAGTAATAGATGGCGAGGTACTGGTATTCGAACAGCGCGACTGTTTAAGACATACTAGCAACATCTCAGAATTTATTAGCATGATAGAAAAAAGAGAAACATTGTCCGATTCCTTCCCACAATCACATATGCGTAAGCTGCTAGATGTTGTTTCTGACCACATAAGAACACTTTTGTCCGTCCTCAAAGTGCACCACAGAATGACGAGGAGTTTAGATTTTCTAGGATCCGCATTGAAGGTAGTGGCGGGCACCCCAGATGCCTCTGACTTTCTAAAAATTAAAGTAACGGAGGCACAGCTAGTCGAGTCAAATTCCAGGCAGATAGCTATAAACTCTGAGACACAAAAACAGATAAATAAGTTAACGGACACAATAAATCAGATAATAAATTCCAAGAAAAACAATCTGGCTGACACTCCACACCTATACGAAGCACTTTTAGCAAGAAACAGAATGCTAACCACAGAAATCCAGAACCTAATCCTCACAATAACCTTGGCAAAATCTAACATAGTAAACCCCATAATCCTTAATCACGCAGACTTGAGTTCACTTGTCAAACAGAATACCCCAGTAGTTAGTTTGATAGAAGCCTCAAGAATTAGAGTCCTACAGTCCGATGATATAATACATATCCTAATAGCCTTTCCAAAGATTGAGTCCAGATGTAAGAAGGTCACCATCTACCCCGTATCCCATAATCATACCATCCTCCGCCTCGACGAAAACATACTAGCTGAATGCGAAAAAGACACCTTCGCAGTCACTGAGTGCAAGTTCGCTCCATGCGGGAAACACGGTCCAATGCCATACACAGCCCAGTCACCTGAGGGAAATAATGCCCATCAGTGATGGCGTCATCATTATCAACGATGCCATCGCACGCGTTCGCACAGACGATAGCCCTGAGATACCAGTAAAGGGGACCCACCTGGTAATATTTGAAAGGCTGGCAACCATCAATGGTACCGAGTTCATAAACGAACGGAGAACCATAGAAAAAATACACCGCGAGGTCACCACTCTTAAACATCATCGGCCATGACCTTACTCCCAACATTCCATTACTGCATCGAATGAACAACGAAAAGTTAAGCTTTATTCAAAATGTAAGGGACGACATTGATGCGGCGGGATCCCCCAAGCTCTGGTTCACCGTAGGAGTATTCCTAAACGTGGGTCTCATCGGCTCACTCATCCTTTACAAAGGATTAAGGAAGAGGCGAGCGTCGATGGAGGTACAACTTGCGATCAACAGTTTCAACATGACCGAGGACGGTCAAAGTCCTGAGGGGGGGGGTAGTTAACATATAACACATAGCAACTAAACATGATTATGTAAACAAGTTGAGATATAACGTATAGCAACTAAGTATGATTATGTAAACAATGCTGACGCGCCAGATCATGGCTCAATGCCCTGCACTAGCAACAGCAAGCAGCGTAACGCGACACTTCTTGTGGCGAAGCGCTGCGTCACTGAGAATCCGCTAAGTCGGCGTGCCGACTGTAGCTGGATGGCGTGATGCATTCGGGTTCTTTGGGTAGATTTATGCTTTGCCTTTGTCTTTAGTTTTTAGTTTGATTTTGAATAAAGAGCTCACAACAAGTCACCTAAATTATACTCCGGCAACTGCCGTAATTTCATTTATTAAATTGAATACTATTGAGACACAAGGCCAGTAGTCAACAAAGGGGACGAAGTCAAGTCCTCCACCGTAATCTTCATAAATATACTTGAAGAGAACTAATAACATCGCTGGACCTCCCGGACCAGCACTACAGATTAATTTACATATATATTTTAGCTTCATCGTGCACACACATATACATATATACATATATATATATATATATATATATATATATATATATATATGAATATATATTATATATATATATATATTATTGTCCATATAAGCACGCGTTCTGCTAACTGAGCAGCGACTCCGTTCGTTTATGAACTCGGTACCATTGATGGTTGCCAGCCTTTCAAATATTACCAGGTTGGTCCCCTTTACTGGTATCTTAGGGCTATCGTCTGTGCGAATGCGTGCGATGGCATCGTTGATAATGATGACGCCATCACTGATGGGCATTATATCCCTCAGGTGACTGGGCTGTGTATGGCATTGGGCCGTGTTTCCCGCATGGAGCGAACTTGCTCAGGATTTGCGTCGGGATTGTTCTCAAAAGGTATCGTGCGTGGTCTCGATGCACTCAGTGACTGCGAAGGTGTCTTTTTCGCATTCAGCTAGTATGTTTTCGGCGAGGCGGAGGATGGTATGATTATGGGATACGGGGTAGATGGTGACCTTCTTACATCTGGACTCAATCTTTGGAAAGGCTATTAGGATATGTATTATATCATCGGACTGTAGGACTCTAATTCTTGAGGCTTCTATCAAACTAACTACTGGGGTATTCTGTTTGACAAGTGAACTCAAGTCTGCGTGATTAAGGATTATGGGGTTTACTATGTTAGATTTTGCCAAGGTTATTGTGAGGATTAGGTTCTGGATTTCTGTGGTTAGCATTCTGTTTCTTGCTAAAAGTGCTTCGTATAGGTGTGGAGTGTCAGCCAGATTGTTTTTCTTGGAATTTATTATCTGATTTATTGTGTCCGTTAACTTATTTATCTGTTTTTGTGTCTCAGAGTTTATAGCTATCTGCCTGGAATTTGACTCGACTAGCTGTGCCTCCGTTACTTTAATTTTTAGAAAGTCAGAGGCATCTGGGGTGCCCGCCACTACCTTCAATGCGGATCCTAGAAAATCTAAACTCCTCGTCATTCTGTGGTGCACTTTGAGGACGGACAAAAGTGTTCTTATGTGGTCAGAAACAACATCTAGCACCTTACGCATATGTGATTGTGGGAAGGAATCGGACAATGTTTCTCTTTTTTCTATCATGCTAATAAATTCTGAGATGTTGCTAGTATGTCTTAAACAGTCGCGCTGTTCGAATACCAGTACCTCGCCATCTATTACTGGGATGTAGCTGGCGTGTGAGAAATCTGTAATTCGGGCATTTGCTACTGTTATGATGGTGAGCGTCATGGGGGTCAACCTGGAATTTTAAATGTGGGGTGAGACTATGTCTATAGTACTTTGCCTTTACTATTTTAGGTTGTCCTTGTGGACCACCCTCCCCTTAATTAAGACAGCCGTTCCTAGGTCTGCTTGTATTTTCTGCCCAGTACAGAGGGGGGTTAACTTATTTCCTAATCTCTTGTTGTTTTTGAGGAATACTTCCTCTCCTACTTCGAAAATGCGGTTCTGTCTGGTTGTGTTACACCTTTCCATTGTGTCTTTTTGGGCTTTTGTTAGTCTACCACTAATGCCTGCACGGCGCTCGTCGCGAAAAACCAATCGAAGTCATCCACTCGGGGGATGACTTCGATTGGTTTTTCGCGCGTGACCGAATGTAGAGTTTTATTGTATTCTACTGTTGCCCTCAGGATTAGTTCGGTTGTATCCTCAATCTTTTTGTCTATTTTTAAACACCTAGCGATCTCGGCTAAAGTACTGTGGAAGCGTTCTACTTGGCCGTTAGACGAGCTATGGAGAGGAGGTGTATTTACAATTTCAATGTCGTATTGGTTTTTAAGCATCGACGTGATGGTCTCTGAGTTGAAAGTGGGTTCATTGTCGCAGTATATTGTTTTGATGTTAGGGAACATATTTACAATTTGCAACAAGGGGCCTTTTACGTCGACAATTGTTCTGGACATGATTGGTTGTACCAAGGCGAACTTGGAGAATTTGTCTATGAAAGTTAGGAATTTTTTCTTATCAGTTGTGAAAATGTCTATGTGAAGCATCTCGCCAGTGTGGCATGGGATGGGTGTTTCACCGAGTAGTTGTTTTTTGGGATGTCTGTCGTACTTTGATTGGGTGCAAACCCTGCAATTTACGACCACCTCCTTGGCTATGCTGCTCATGCTCGGAAAGTAGTACTCGCGAAGTACTTGTTTGACATTTTCTTGAGCTGCTCTGTGTGCCCTATTGTGTTCGGTAGTGATGATTTCCCTTTCTTCACCTTTATTGAATATGTCCTGCACGAAATTTTTGCAGAATCGAAACTGAGTAGCGGGAAAATGAGAGATTAGCTCGTGTTGGAAGCTTGCTAATGTGGGGAGGTCGCAATGTATGGCGTTTACGACTTTTGCATTTACGACCTCTTTAAGTATTTTTAATGTGGTACTCTTATCTGTGAAGTTGATTTAATGACAGGTTTTGTTTCGGAACAAGACCAAGTTACGTTTCGATGGGAAACGAGCTTCTTCCAGAACGATTTGGTTTCTGAAACAATTCAAAGGTTTGTCCGTAGCCTCGACCGTGTAGGTCGATGAAAGTTCGCTGTGAATGGTTGCAGCGTCTGATTGAGGCTCGTTTTGTAGGGCATTTAAATTTTGTCTGGATAGAGCGTCGGCTACAAAATTTTCTTTGCCCGGTTTGTAGCGAACTTTGGCATTGTGTTGGTCGATGTAGGCTTTCCACCTTTTTATCTTTGCATTGGTGTTTTTGTCTGCCACAGCGAAGGTAAGCGGCTGGTGGTCAGTGAAAATATTAATTTCTCTGGAGCCACACAGAAAGCTCTGCAATTTGCCTAAAGCCCACACAATGGCCAACAACTCTCTTTCGTTAGTGGCGTAGTTCAACTCGGCGTTTTTTAGGGTACGTGAAATCATGGTTATTGGTCTACCTTCTTGAGGTAAAACTGCACCAATTCCGTTGGCCGAGGCATCTGTAGTCAAGTCGAAAGGTTTTCTAAAGTCGGGGTACATAAGGATTACGTCTTCGGACGCCAAGATGTTGCGTAGGCGTTCAAATGCGTTGCGTTGGGTTTCATTAAAATCGACCGGAATCTTTTTGGACCTATGCTTACTCACTGAGCCATTTTCTCCTTTGAGGATATCAGTTATTGGTCGAGCTATTGCTCCAAAATCTTTTATGAAGACTCTATAGTAGCTTGCCAAGCCTAGGAATGATCTAACGCTGTATACGCTTTTGGGTTCTGGGTATTCTTGAATGGCTCTGACTTTTTTAGGGTCGGAATTTGTTCCGTCCTTGCTTACGATGAAGCCCAGATATTCTACGCTTTCTTTAAAAAAACTAGTTTTCTCCTGGCTTACTCTCATATTGGCCTCGATTAGGCATCTGAGTATCGTGTCGATATGGGTGACGTGGTCAGACTCATTCTTTGAAAATACTATGACGTCATCTACATAGACGTAACATATCTTGCCCATATGTTCTCTGAAAACGTCGTCAATTGCCCTTTGGAAAATGCTCCCGCATTTTTAAGGCCAAAAGGCAGACGGCAGAATTCGTATTTGCCGCCGCAAACTGGGAATGACGTTTTTTCGCGGTCGTGTTCCGCAAGGTATATTTGGTGGTATCCTGACTTTAAGTCAAGAGTGGTGAAAAACTTAGCGTTTCCCAGGTTCGCTAGAATCATGGGAATACTAGGCATTGGGTAACGGTCTGGTATGGTTTTTTCGTTCAGCTTCCTGAAGTCGATGACCAACCTTTTTTTTGTGTTACCATAGGCGTCTGTGCCTTTTTTGTCAACAACCCATGTTGGGCTGTTGTAAGGCGACCTTGATGGTCTGATGATGCCGTCTTTTAACATTTGTTTGACTTCGCTGTTTACGAAGTCGGTAACACCCATTAAATTTGGGTAAAACCTGGTATACACCGGTTCGTTGTCTACCGTGCGAATTGTGGCGGCGACAGTGGTGTTAAAAGGGAGGGCTTCTTCTGCTGTTGAGAAGGCCTTTTCCCTTTTAAGGATCATTTTTCTGAACTCCTTTTTTATGGAGTCAGGAACCACGATGTCGTTGACATCAGTGAAGTTTACGTCAGCGCATCTCTGGTACTTAATTTCTTCGGACATGCCCTGATATTCTAGAGAATTCTCTGCTAGGTTCAACTTTGCTCCGGCTTGTGTTAACAAGTCGAAACCTATAATGGCATCGAACGAGCAGAGAGTGTCTAGAATGAAAAATGGGGAGGTGTGATTGAAAATGTTCATTAAGCATTTTTGCTTAATTTCAGTGGAGCCGTGAATCGAGTTCACTGAGAAGGGTTTGGCGACCGGCTTTATAATTCTTATGGGCTTAACATAATTTTTTGCCGCCCCAGTGTCAATTAACATTTTTAATGTTCTCCCAGCCAGCTGTCGTTCAATGAACGGCAACCGGGAGCATTCCCTAAAAAATACACAAAGTCGGATTGGGAATATTCATCCTCGCTGTCGATTTCTTCGACTGCGGTCTTTGCTGCCTTTTCGTATGCTGTTTTTTTCTCTTCAGTGTCTTCCTGAACTAAGTTGTTAAGGCGCTGCCGCCTTGAGCCGGTTTGGCGCTCTGAGGAGTTTCTTCTCTTGGCAGCGTTTGACCCATTCTGTTGTTTCTGATTGTTATCTGTATGCTGTCTGGACCTAGACGAGGGATCTACCTCCACTGGTTGCGAAGCTTGTGTTTGGCTGTCTTTGTGGGGTTGCTCCTGTGGAGCGTCTTTCTTGCGTTTGAAATGGGGGTTTTTTTCTTGGCCATAGTTTTCCCTGTTGTTTTTATCTGTCTTGTTATAGGGTTTGTTTTTGCTGTTTTCAGCTGTTTGATTTCGTTCCTCGAGGACTTTGGCATATGAGTTGGCAAACATGCTTTTCTCAATGCTAGCTTCCGCCTCTCTGGCAAGAGCTAGTGCCGAAGGCAAGTCTCTGGGTTGCGCCGGGAACACAATGCCTCTGAGTTGATTTCTCAGACCGGAAGTAAAGGTATGCAAGGCGTCGGCCCTAATTTCAGCATTGATCAACTCTGCTGCTTCTTGTTCGTGCGACATTACGACCTTATTGGTCACTTGAGCTAATCTTTTTTGGACCTCGTCATAGTATTGCATGAGGGTCAAGTTACCTTGTCTAACCAAGTCTAAGTTTTGCCTCAGTAGGCGTAAAGACGTTTTGTCAGAGTAGGTGCAGTCAAGTCGGGGCAGAATGGCCTCAAAATTTAGCACCGTATTATAGGATACAAGTAAGTCTCCTGCTGGGCCTGTGATCTTGTTCCTAATGATGGCTACCGCTTGGTAGTGCGTGCTGCTGCCGTTGAACGGCTTGAATAGATCGTATGCATCTACTGCTGCCTGCCTCCAGGCAATGTATTTGTCATGTACACCAGAAAACTCTGGAACTGACTTTATTATATCGAGCGATATATCGCATCTGATAGCTGAGTGTTGTTGCTTGTGATTTTTGTTTCTCTCAATCACAGTTAATCAACTCTTCGTCTTTTATCTTTTATTTTTTTCTATCTAAATCCGTTTGTATTTTTGTTTTGATTATCTCCCCTACTTGCCAATATGATTTGCTGTAAGAAATCATGTTCACTTCAGCATATCACTGATTCTGCACAAATGCAATATGTTGGGTGCTGGTTGTGCGAGAATCTAATGCACATTAAATGTGCTGGCATCTCGGGGCGTGACTGTGATAGAGTCATGGCTGCTCCCAAAAGTGGGTGTGGTGGATTACGCTGGTCTTGCCCGGATTGTTTGGAAAAACAATTAAGTTTTTCCAAGATGTATAATTCTGTGCGGGTTCAGTATTCAAATCTGAGCAAATTTTCAAAACAGCTAGAAGAGGAACTAAAAGCTGGAGAAGATATTTTGTATCAGTATAAGTTTGATTCTCCGCTGAATACAGTGATTACTCCATCACTGCTAGTTCCTCCCTCCATTCAATTGTCATCTCCTACCTTATCAACCCCTTGTCAAGAATTATCAATTCCAATACCTGATGATTCTGTTGTAATATCTGGGTCTAGTGTCAGCACAGACATTCAAAAGGCCACTAATAAAAAAGGTAAAGCTTCTCCGAGTGTTGCTCAAGCTAAGAACAACATTCAGTCACCGTCTCCTACACCGTCTCCTACTCCTATATTACCCCATTTATCTGTTGTGTCTCCTCGAAAGCAAGTTTTCTTATCTAGGCTTTCATCAGATACGACATGTGAGGCTGTGTCTGCTTTTATTGAAAGTAAAATTTCATCTAAAGTATTTATAACGAAGTTTAATTTTGCGACTCCTCGTGAAATTGCTTCGTTTAAAATCAATGTCCCAATTGAATTTTTCGATACAATATGTGATCCAAACTTTTGGCCACCTCATATTGTTGTACATGAATTCAAACCTAAGACTCGGAATAGAATTTCTCCAGTGTCTTTAAATCCCGTTTCGGTTCAACCTTCATCTGAGGCTGTATCAAAAAACTAAGTCTCTTTCCATCTTTTCCGCAGCTATCTATTATTTATCAAAATGTTCGAGGCCTTAATTCTAAATTAAAAAATCTATTTCTGCATAGCTGTAGTGTCCAATCTGAACTTATAGCCCTCACTGAAACGTGGTTAAGCCAAAATGTTTATAATAGTGAGGTTTTTTCAAATAATTTCACTATTTATAGACTTGATCGCGCGTCTCGTAGAGGTGGTGGTGTTCTAATAGCTGTTAAATCCCATTTCCTCTCTGAATCTTTTACACTCTCATCAATTCACAATGTTGAGATTGTTGGAGTTAAAATAACTTTTCAGTCTTGTTCCCTATACGTTACTTGTTCATATATTCCTCCCTCTTCCGATTTACAAGTTTATAGTCATCATATATCTTGTATTAAAGAAATGTATGAATATGTTCAAGATAATGACTTATTTCTTGTGTTCGGTGATTTTAATATACCTAACACTTCTTGGGCCTCATTTCCTAATTCGAATTATCTTATTCCAACAATTGATCATTATTTTTTTGATGAATTGTTTAATCTTTCTATGTATCAGATGAACTCAATTTCTAATCATTTAAATCGTTCTCTTGATCTTGTTTTTACTAATGATGACGCCAGCATTAATGTTTTAAGATCATCCCCCTGAGGATTTATATCATCCAACATTAGAGGTTTTAATACCTATTTACTGTCCACCAATTCTTACGCCGTCGTCATCTAAAAAGCGGCGTTGTTTTAATAAATGTAATTTTGTTTTGCTTAATGATCTCATTAATGCAACAGATTGGGCTCCTTTATATGAGGCAGTTGATGTAAACTTAGCAGTTTCAACATTCTACAATACTTTAAATGCTATTCTAGACAAGTGCGTTCCTAAGTGTCTTCCCAAATCTCTTTCTAATAAACCTCCCTGGTTCACTTCGACTCTTTCAACTCTAAAAAATTTTAAATCTAAATGTTTTAAAAAGTTCAAAAAGTCGGGTTCGATCGTTGATTGGTCTAAATACTCCTTAGCTAAGGCCAATTTCAATATTTTAAACTCTCATTGTTATGAGAATTACCTTATACGCTGTAAAAGGCAGTTTGCTCGTGATCCCAAAAGATTTTATTCATTTGTAAATTTGAAGCGTAAATCTTCTGGGTTTCCATCCTCGTTTTTCCTAGGTTGTGACAGTACTTGCAATGATCAAGATACCTCAGATCTATTTGCAAAGTTCTTCCAATCCACTTATTCAACTGCCATTTCTGAAACCAATTCTTTTCCAATTTTAAATTCTGAAATTAATGGAAATGCTATTATGGTTTCTAATATTTCTCCTGTCTCTCTTTTATCCGCTATGCGTACGTTGAAATCGTCGTTCTCTCCGGGGGCGGATGGTATTCCTACTTGTGTGATTAAAGAATGCAGTGCTTCTTTGTGGTCACCTTTATTAAAACTGTTTAATTTGTCTCTTGATACCTCGGTATTTCCTTCAATTTGGAAAGAATCATTTATTATTCCTCTGTATAAAAAAGGAGGAAGATCTGATATTTCAAATTACAGAGGCATTCCCAAGCTTTCTGCTATTCCGAAGTTATTTGAAAAAATTATAACTTCTAATTTACAGCACTTTTGTAAATCCATTTTCTCCTAAACTTCTATTTTGGATTGCTTCCTATTTAAAGGGTAGAACCCAAAGAGTTCTGTTGAGAACATCTATTTCGAAGGTCATATTTGTCTCTTCGGGTGTTCCTCAGGGTAGTCACTTGGGCCCTCTACTTTTCTCCCTATTTATAAATGACCTTCCCAGCTGTATTTCTTACTCTAGGATATTTATGTATGCAGATGATGTAAAACTCTGTCTCTCATACAAGAACTCAATAGATCATCTACGCCTACAGGATGATCTAATATCCTTTCAAAATTGGTGTAAAGCTAATCAGTTGCATCTAAATTGTTCTAAGTGTATGACAATGACTTTCTGTCGTACCACTCCATTTTTTGCTGATTACACAATCAACAATGTGTCCTTGCAACGTATTTCTACAATCAAAGATCTCGGTGTGCTCTTTGACTGTAAACTTAAATTCAATACCCATATTCTAACCATCGTTAATGAAGCCAAAAGTCTCGCTTTTTGTCTCGCTGGTACGTCCTATTTTAGAATATTGTTCTATTATATGGTCGCCACAGCAGAAATTGTATCAGGACCGTATTGAATCGGTTCAGAAGCAATTTCTTCTTTTTGCCTTGCGCAATCTAAACTGGGATGGTAACCTTCGTCTACCGTCTTATCGTAGTAGGCTTCTTCTTTTGGATCTTCCATCGTTAATCAATCGTAGAATAGTCTTGGGTATTACTTTTCTACATAAGTTGATTAACGGTAGTATTGATTCGCCTTCTCTTCTATTTCAAGTCAACTTCCTAGTTCCTTCCCGTGCTTCTCGTCACTTCTGTCCTCTTTATTTACCTATATGTAACTGTAACTATTCCTTGTACAGTGCGTTCCGTGTTCTATGTACTAAGTACAATACTTATTTTCATGTATTTAGTTCTGAACTCTCTCTTTCTTTATAATAAAATCTTCTCTTTTATATATATAAGCGTTTACCCAACTCATTGGTTAACGTCACACCTATACGAATGTCTCTCTTTTGCCGAGCACAACTGATCGGCCGTTTTGGGTGCAGGGAAAGGAGTGGCAACGGGGTATGATTTGTTTTAGAATTTGTTGCTTTACAATGCCAATATAATAATGTGGTTATGCAACGTGTTTGTTCACTTTCTTGAGTTTGCTTGTCAAACTTACATGTTTTGGTTTAACTATCTCTTTGGGTTCTAATATTTTCGTTGGGCGCCAATTAATCTGTAGTGCTGGTCCGGGAGGTCCAGCGATGTTATTAGTTCTCTTCAAGTATATTTATGAAGATTACGGTGGAGGACTTGACTTCGTCCCCTTTGTTGACTACTGGCCTTGTGTCTCAATAGTATTCAATTTAATAAATGAAATTACGGCAGTTGCCGGAGTATAATTTAGGTGACTTGTTGTGAGCTCTTTATTCAAAATCAAACTAAAAACTAAAGACAAAGGCAAAGCATAAATCTACCCAAAGAACCCAAAGAACACGCCATCCAGCTACAGTCGGCATGCCGACTCAGCGGATTCTCAGCGACGCAGCGCTTCGCCACAAGAAGTGTCGCGTTACGCTGCTTGCTGTTGCTAGTGCAGGGCATTGAGCCATGATCTGGCGCGTCAGCATTGTTTACATAATCATACTTAGTTGCTATACGTTATATCTCAACTTGTTTACATAATCATGTTTAGTTGCTATGTGTTATATATTAACTTGTATCTTTATGTCGTCAAGAGCAGCCCTAGCACAGTCCAAGCACAGGCAAGTGCATCCCCAACGCTGAAAAAAAGGTCTAAGCGAAGTCCCTCCAAGTACCTGCGTCAAAACAACATTCAAATAATGCCCAATTTCTTATGGCCTGGTAAAAGATCAGTTATAGGTGCAAATAATTTACATTCACACCCTTTTTAATGTGGGTTTTTCACATTGATTTTATCACGCTGACCTGTTTATCAATGACATATGACTTACTATTTAATATTTATTGGTAGCCCTAAATAGTCCGTTAAGACCGACGACAGCCAATCATATATAAGGCAATGTCGTTATATTGCGCAGTTATTTGTCAAACGGAAGAGGGATTGGGTTTTTTTGGGATACATCCATTCGAATTTCAAACATGTATTTAACTTGCTTCATTCATTCATTCTCGTTAGTAATAATTAAACTGTGAACAAGTAAACAACGCGTAAATTGTAATCCGGGAGGAGAATGTATATTAGTGATGTGATATTGATGTGGTAGTTATTTTCATCTGTGTACATTGTGGAAAGTTCTCTTCAGTTATAATTTTCACCGTTGCGATCATTTACGTGTTTAACGATTACTACTGGACGAATCTAAGCCGAGTTTTACATCATATATAATTTATCATCTTTATAATAATTTTGAAACAGTCTTTTTTAGAACAATTATTATACCCTGAACCCATCGAAAATGGGAAATCAGGGTATAATTTTTTTGTGAAAATGTATGTAACATGTATGTAAAGTATGTAAAGTAAATGTCGTATAATGGACGTATTTTGGACACTGTACGTGTCTGTCACATTATGAATATAGTTTGACCACTGTGCTTGCCAGACCAAGCTGTGCAATGAGTTTGGGATATTGTGAAATGATTCTTAGAATTTGACTACAACGTAGAATATGACTGGCGCCTAGGTACCGTACGATTGAGGCGACGCGTTGTCGCGCTGTCGCTGAGTGTAGTCGGAGAATGCGAAGTAGTTGCGTTCAGACAATTGTATGTGCCGGTTGGAATTCACTTCACTCTCAAAGTTTGTGAGTCAATATGGCAGACCAGCAACCAGAAATAAACGACTCTGCGACATCAGAAGTGGGATTTGGCCCTTCACCTACAGCATTAGATGGACCATAGAGGACAAGTTTTCGAAATTACCTTCGAAAGAAAAGATAAGTATTAAATTATCTGTTAACGATTTACGAATATGGTTATGCTTAAAGGCATAGGCAACAGTGGAATTGTGTAGTTCTGTACAAATATTAAGTAAAGTAAGAATTGACGATAACTGTATGGAGATTATGTTTTATGTAATAGGAGACGATCAAATTCAAAGCGAAATTGTTATTGGCCGAGAAGTCACTGTTGACAAACTACTCAGATTATTTTATAACAGGTATTCCATGTACTAAAGTTAAAATTGGTGAAATGAAAATTAGACTAATTGATTCAAGAAAAACTGTTCAAAGGACACCATACCTACTGAGTCCATGTGAACGAGATTTAGTTCGACGAACATAATAAGACCCAGCTGCTCACCTTATGCTAGCCCCATATTATGAGTAAAAAAGAAGTATGGTTCGGATAGGCTCTGTGTTGATTATAGAGAGTTAAACTCAAATACTGTGGCTGATAGATACCCGTTGCCACTTATAAAAGATCAAATAAATAGACTTCAAGAAGTTTATTATTTTACATGTTTGGACATGTCTAACGGATACTATCAGCTTCCCTTACATGCAGATTCTATTTAGTATACAGCATTTGTGACGCCAGAAGGTCAATACGAGTTCTTGACAATGCCGTTCGGTTTGAAGAACGCACCATCTGTGTTCCAGCGGGTTATAATGAAGGCCTTAGGAGCTTTAGCTTACACTTATGCAATCGTGTATATTGATGATGTTCTCATAATAGCAGAAAGCAAAGAAGATGCGCTAGTTAGATTGCGGACAGTATTGGAGACATTAAGTAAGGCTGGATTTCCATTTAATGTCACCAAGTGGTCGTTTCTCACAACTAGAATAGAGTATCTTGGATTTGAATTAAGCAATGGAGAAATCAGGCCAAATTCACGAAAAATTCAAGCTTTAAATGGATTACCACCACCTCAAAATGTTTCACAGCTAAGACAATTTATTGGTTTAGCTTCTTATTTTCGGCAATGTGTGTTAAATTTCTCCCAAACACTTAAACCTCTGTATCTTCTCACCTCTAAGAAAAACACTGACTTTGTTTGGTTACCAGTGCATGAACAGATACGAACAAAAATAATAACTATATTGACTCAGATGCCAGTTTTAATCATATTCGATCCGCAATACCCAATAGAGCTACATACAGACGCAAGTTGTATTGAGTATGGGCCGATCCTGTTACACAAAATTGACAGTAAACCTCATGTGGTAGAGTATTACAGTAAGTGTACGTCTCCCGCCGAATCTAAATACCATTCATACGAACTGGAGACGTTAGCAGTAGTAAATGCTATTAAACACTTCCGACATTATTTGCAGGGACGTAAATTTATAGTTTATACTGACTGTAATTCATTAAAGGCCAGTCCCACAAAACTAGATTTAACAACGAGGGTGCATAGATGGTGGGCGTTTTTACAGGCATTTGGCGCATGTTGACTTTCTCTCTCGGAATCCAGTGCTTGAACAACATAAAAGTCTGAATAAAATACCTGAATTACGAATCAATTTGACGGAGGTATCTGACAACTGGCTGGTTTCGAAACAACAGCGAGATTTCGAGATACAAGAAATAATTTTAAAGTTAAAAAGTAATGAGTTACCAGGAAATATGGATAAAACCTATGAATTGCGAAAAGGATAGGAAAATACAGCGAAATAGTAAGATCAAATGTTTGCCGGTAATACCAAGAGCTTTTCGATGGGCCGTCATAAATCACGTCCATGAAGCTATAATGCATCTGGGTTGGGAAAAGACGCTCGACAGGGTCTATGGTTATTACTGGTTCGAAAATATGTCCAAATATGTGCATAGGTTTGTAGAAAACTGCATCACATGTAAAGTATCTAAGCCACTTGTGGGAAAAGTGCAAGGCGAGCTGCATCCTATTCCTGAAATAGAAATACCATGGCATACTCGTTAGTAATAATTAAACTGTGAACAAGTAAGGAAACTCTAGTCGGAGGTGCCCGAGTAGGAAATACCCTGAACCCCGCCTATCGGCGGCTTTAAATGCATTTGAAAGTTTGTATATAATTATTTTAAATTAAATTAAAAAATTAAAAAAAAAACAAAAAAGATTAAGTAACTTGCATAAAAAAAGCTTTGACGTCAGCTTAGAGAATCGAACCCGAGACTTTATGTCGGCGATCATCGCTTCTATCAACACAGCCGTTGCAATACATAAGAGTGAGATAGCGAATTCCTAAGTACAGTTATTGAGCTACGAGCTGCTGCTACTGAGCTGCTGAACTTCTGCTTAAAATTCATCCCCAATTTGTCTTTGTTGTTGTTGTTATGAATTCTTCGAATTTTCTAGAGCTTCTGCTGCTGTTGCCATGCGCGTGTGTACGTAAACGTTTGGTAAACGTTTCGTTTAATAACATAATGCATTTCATCTATTCATATGTATGTATGTACATACATATGTATATTATATTGACTTTATTTAAGTTATATCAATGTTACTCTTATTTTATATATATGTAAATATATACAGTATGTACATCTGTACATATGTATGTATATTGCAAGCAACGCATACATACACACGCACACGCATACGCTCTGCTAACTGCGCAGTTTACTCAGCGACTTCGCTGCGCCAATATGTGCGTGTTATGGGAAACTAAATGCTTAATAACTTTTTTTGTAGATCGAATTTCTTAATCAAACTTGCGCAGCGTAATTATATCATTCATATAATGTATGTGCAAAACCACAATTCTGTAGTATTTGAAATAAGTGGTTTGAAAATTTGGGCGAAGGGGGCGTGGAATCCAAAATTTAACAAAAATCAAAATTGTATAAAAGTCCCATTAAGCTAAATACAAGATTTGGAGTTTCTAACTATAAAGATGTAGAAGATATAATTTTAAAACTGAAAATCGATTTCGTTTTTAATCGATAAAAAAAGAACGAGAAGAGTTATCGAATTTCTAAAACAAACTCGACCTGCGCGTGATATACACGAATCTATAAAAAAAAGGTCAAGTCTCTAGCTATTATAGGTTCTGAGATCCACGCGTTCAAACATACGGACAGACGGACAGACGGACAGACAGACAGACGGACAGGGCTCAATCGACTCGGCTTGTCGTCCTGATCAAGAATATATATACTTTATGGGGTCTGCCACGCCTCCTTCTGCCTGTTACATACATTCGGGCTGCAACAAAACCATTATACCCTGATTACCCATTTTTAATGGGTTCAGGGTATAAAAAGTGAAAAACGCGTAAATTGTAATCTGGAAAGAGAATGTATATTAGTGATGTGATATTGATGTGATAGTGATGTAATAGTTATTTTCATCTGTGTACACAGTGGAAAGTTCTCTTCAGTTATAATTTACGTGTTTAACGATTACTACTGGACGATTGTAAGTCGAGTTTTACATCATACATAATTATCATCTTTATAATAATTTTGAAACAGTCTTTTTTAATGCATCTTAGAACAATTATTATACCCTGAATCCACTGAAAATGGGAAATCAGGGTATAATGTTTTTGTGAAACAGGCAGAAGGAGACGTCGCAGGCCCCATAAAGTATATACATATATTCTTGATCAGCTCGACGAGCTGAGTCGAGATAGGCCTGTCCGTCTGTCCGTCCGTCTGTATGAACGCGCTGATCACGTAAACCACAAAAGCTAGAGATCCCTTCGCCCACAATTTGCAAAACCCGTATATCAAATACTAGAGACTTGTGCTTTGGCAAATAGAAACATATGAATGCCATAATCACACTGTGAAAATTTGATTAAGAAAGTCTATCTAGAAACAAGTAAGGAAACTCTAGTCGGAGGTGCCCGACTAGGAAATACCCTGAACCCCGCCTATCGGCGGCTTTAAATGCACTTCAAAGTTTGTATATAATTATTTTAAATTAAATTAAAAAATTAAAAAAAAACAAAAAAGATTAAGTAACTTGCATAAAAAAAGTTTTGACGTCAGCTTAGAGAATCGAACCCGAGACTTTATGTCGGTGATCATCGCTTCTATCAACACAGCCGTTGCAATACATAAGAGTGAGATAGCGAATTCCTAAGTACAGTTATTGAGCTACTGAGCTGCTGCTACTGAGCTGCTGAACTTCTGCTTAAAATTCATCCCCAATTTGTCTTTGTTGTTGTTGTTATGAATTCTTCGAATTTTCTAGAGCTTCTGCTGCTGTTGCCACGCGCGTGTGTATGTACGTAAACGTTTGGTAAACGTTTCGTTTAATAACATAATGCATTTCATCTATTCATATGTATGTATGTACATATGTATATTATATTGACTTTATTTAAGTTATATCAATGTTACTCTTATTTTATATATATGTAAATATATACAGTATGTACATGTGTACATACATATGTATGTATATTGCAAGCAACGCATACATACACACGCACACGCATACGCTCTGCTAACTGCGCAGTTTACTCAGCGACTTCGCTGCGCCAATATGTGCGTGTTATGGAAAATTAAATGTTTAATAACTTTTTTTGTAGATCGAATTTCTTAATCAAACTTGCGCAGCGTAATTATATCATTCATATGCGTGTATATGCAAAAGCACAAGTCTGTAGTATTTGAAATAAGTGGTTTGAAAATTTGGGCGAAGGGGGCGTGGCATCCAAAATTAAAAAAAAATCAAAATTGTATAAAAGTCCCATTAAGCTAAATACAAGATTTGGAGTTTCTAACTATAAAGATGTAGAAGATATAATTTTAAAACTGAAAATCGATTTCGTTTTTAATCGATAAAAAAAGAACGAGAGTTTCTAAAACAAACTCGACCTGCGCGTGATATACACGAATCTATAAAAAAAAAGTTCAAGTCTCTAGCTATTATAGGTTCTGAGATCCACGCGTTCAAACATACGGACAGACGGACAGACGGACAGACAGACAGACGGACAGGGCTCAATCGACTCGGCTTGTCGTCCTGATCAAGAATATATATACTTTATGGGGTCTGCCACGCCTCCTTCTGCCTGTTACATACATTTGGGCTGCAACAAAACCATTATACCCTGATTACCCATTTTTAATGGGTTCAGGGTATAAAAAGTTATTAAGTTATGTTACATTATTAAACATTTAATTTCCCATATCATAGGCATATTGCAGCCCGAGTGCAGTCGCTGCTCAGTTAGCAGAGCGCGTGCTCATATTACGTTTGTGTGTGTGCGTATGTGTTGCATGCAATGTACATGTAAAATAATCATAGCCTGCTTCCAATATCGGCTATTCGAAGGGTTCGAGCAGTCTCGACTTGAGCTTCCTTACTTGTTTTGGGATGCATGCAAGTTATATTTTTAAATAATAGAGTTGGTTGAGTTTAATTAATTTTATTAGTGCAGCGCCGTGTGCGTCTGCCAATATTCAACTTAAAACTAAACTTAAAGAATTAACATACGCTGTTTGAAGGCTATGTCGCAGAAGTTTACGTAATTAAAATATGATTCCCAAGTATGCTAGGCGGCGGCAGCCGCTGGAAACGCTGAGCTTGCGCCTCATGCAGGCATTGCGCTCCACGAGCATCACGCGAGGGGGAAGGGACAAAGCGCATGATATTCGTTGCTAACTGCGACGGCAGCCGCTGGAAACGCTGAGCTTGCGCCTTGTGCAAGCATTGCGCTCCACGAGCATCACGCGAGGGGGAAGGGACAAAGCGCATTGTCAGTATTATAGCAACATTGTATAATTCGGCAAGCGCATGATATTCGTTGTTAACTACTCCCCTCCTAAAACATGAGCGTCCTCGGTCATCTTAAGCTTTCGCAGAACCTCCTGGACACTCTCATGCTGGGCCTTCTTCTTCTTGCGCCAAATGACCCACGCAATGACCGACAGCATCAAGCAACTGGATAACGTAATCAGTGGTCCAACGGTCACCTCCGACTGAAGTTCGTCAATGCGTCTCAGGTTGTCTTCACTCAACTGATGGAGAAACGGTAGGCTCAACACCTTCTGATGTTCGATGACGTTGAGCGCCGGCACCGATGCAGAGCCAGGGATCATCTTGACGATGCCGTTGATGTTAGTGAACTTGGTACCATTCACGTATGCGGTGCGGTCAAACGTGACAAGGTACGTTCCGATGACCGCACTTTCCGTCTCGTCATCAATGGTAACTCGGGCGGGGCTGTCGTTAAGTATGAGCACGCCGTCATCGACCGAAGTTACTGCGGCCAGGTGACTCGGCTGGGTGTTGCAATGTGCCGCTTTCCCCGCGTGTAGCTCCTGTGCGCAGGTGTTACTCATAGACTCCTTGCAGAAAGACATCTTTGATGGCCCCTCGCATGATACTATTGGGACGATCCTGCCGTCACAGTCAGCCACGACGTTCTCATTGATTTGCAGCGTGACTCCGGCGTGCGCGACAGGGAAAATCAGAACCTTCTTACAAACGAGCTTAGAATTAGGTAGAGTGATAATAAAATGAATTTCTTGATTATTCGCTAGGATTTTGATTTTTGAACACTTAAAATACTTGTTACACTAATTCCTGTGGAACCCTTGCTCAGGATTACTTCTAGGTCACCGTCATTGATGATGACTGGGTTTATCATATTTGCTGAAGCCAAAGTGATTGCCATTATTAAATTTTCAATTTCCAAGGTCAAAATTCTATTTCTTGCCAGAAGGACCTCGTACAAATGTGAAGTATCAATTTGGATGGCTTTTTGGGCCCTGAGAATTTCATTTACCGTAAGGGTGAGCGCATTGATTTGCGTGTGAGTGTTTATTATTATTTGTCTGTTGTTTTCCCGTATCAACTCATCCTCTGTCAAACGCAATTACCTTCAAAGCCCTACCTATGATGTCCAAACTCCGTGCGTGCCTATGGTGGACGCCCAGGGTCACCAAGAGTGTCGACAGGTGGTTAACGTCGGCTTCCAGTATCTTACGCATGTGCGACTGGGGAATAGTTTTGTCATCTCCGTTGTCTCCCGCACGAGCCTGTCATATTCCGTCAGGTTTGTAGAATGTCTCAGATTCTTCGTCTCATTCCACACCACAGCAGTCCCGTCCATCACCGGAATGTAACGCGAATGGGAATAACTCACCAACTTAGCCGTTGACACCGCCACCCATACAAGCAAGACCACAACGCGCCTGTGAATCAATTAAACATCTTCAGTCAGGCAACCCGCTCTATCTTATTTTATCTATCCTCGTACAATAATAATAATTTTTTATAATTTTTTATATTTTGTATATTAATATATATTTTTTTTTTTTTTTTTTTTTTTTTTTACTTAAGGTTGTCCTTATGGACCACCCTCCCTTTAATGAGAACTGTTGTTCCCAAATCTGCTTCTACCTTCTCCTCAACGTACAAGGGGCTTAGTTTATTACCTAGCCGCCTATTTGACCGTACTAAAACGGTTTCGCCGACTTGAAACACCCGATTCTGCCTGGAAGGGTTGTTTCTATCCAACTGCAGAGCCTAAGCTTTCAGTAACTTGCTCATTACTTCCTGTTTCAACTCGTCCGGTGCCGAGTGAAGTACATCGATCGGAGTTTTGTCGATGACAGAATGAAATGACCTATTATACTCCACGGTAGCCTGCAGTATGGCTTCGACCGTGTCTGTTATACCTCTCTGCTGGGACAGGCACCTCGCCATGTCGCCTAAGGTGCTGTGGAAGCGCTCTATTTGGCCATTCGATGTGCTGTGGAGCGGCGGCGCATTCACGATATCGATCTCATAGTTGTCCTTCAGCATTGTCCGCACAGTTTCTGAACTGAACGACGCTTCATTGTCACAATATATTGTTTTAATCTTTGGGAACAGGTTCACCAGCTGCAGTAATGGCCCTTTCACGTCCGCGATTGTACGCGAGCTTATTACCTGGACAACCGCGAACTTGGAAAATTTATCGATCGCTGTCAAGAATTGTCTCTTCGCAGTAGAGTAAATGTCAATATGGATTATCTCCCCCGCATATGACGGAATTGGGGTAGGACCGAGCTCCTGCTTTTTAGGGTGTCGTTCGTATTTAGCTTTGGCGCAGATCCGGCAACCCAAAACAATTTCTGCAGCTACCTTGCTCATGGCAGGGAAAAAATAACTTTTAAGCACCTGCTTGACGTTTTCTTGCGCTGCCCGATGGGCGCGATTATGCTCCGCCAAGATTATTTCCTTTTGCTCGTCTTTATTGATGATATCAGCAACCCGGTACTTACAGTACCAAAACTTGATTGAAGGGAAAGCCTGCACAAGCGCATGTTGAATGCGCGCTAAAACCGGCAAACTACAGTGTATGGCATTCACAACTTGTGTGTTTACCACATCCCTGACCTGGTCAATTAACGTCTCCCAATCTCTGAACAAAATCTCGTGCCGCGTTTTCTCTTTGAAGAGTACGAACGTGCGGTGCCACGGATGTTCTGCCTCCTCCAGAATTATCTGGTTCCTGAAGCAATTTACAGGCTTTTCGGTTGCCTCTATCGTGTAGGACAATGATTGTTCACTGTGAATTGTGCCGGCGTCAGATCGCGCTTCGGCTTCAAGGGAATTAATGTTTTGCCTTGATAGGGCGTCCGCCACATAATTTTCTTTACCGGGCTTATATAAAATCTTTGCCCCATGTTCATCAATAAAGGACTTCCACCTCTTTATTTTAGAATTAGGGTTTCTGTCCGACACGGCAAAGGTCAAAGGTTGGTGGTCAGTATAAATATTGATGTCGGTCACGCCGTACAAATAGTGGCGAAGGCTACCTAATGCCCATACTATTGCCAACAACTCCCGCTCGTTTGTCGCGTAGTTGACTTCCCTGTCTTTAAGGGTCCTAGATATCATCGTGATTGGTCTTCCCCCCTGGGACAGTACGGCTCCGATGACCGAGGACGCAGCGTCCGTCGTAAGGTCGAATGGTTTTTTAAAATCTGGGTAATGAAGAATGACATCTTCTGACGCCAAGACATTTCTGAGTTTGTCGAAGGCCTCAAACTGTGAGTCGGTCAGATTTACAGGCACTTTCTTAGAGCTCTGTTTGCTTATCTTCCCGTTTTCCCCTTTTAAGATGTCCGTCAATGGCTTCGCGATTGCTGCAAAGTCCCTTACAAAGCATCTGTAGTAGCTTGCCAGTCCCAAGAAGGACCTGACAGCGAAAAGATTGGTTGGTTCTGCAAAGTTCTTGATTGCATCTACCGTTCTAGTGCCGCTACTAGACACAACGAAACCTAGGAACTCGACACTCTTTTTAAAGAAGTGCGACTTTTCTTTGGATACCCTCATATTGGCGTCCCGAAGACATTCAAGGACCTGTTTAATATCCCTGACATGATCGAGTTCGGTTTTCGAGAAGATGATGACATCATCGACGTAGACGTAGCAAGTCTTGCCGATGTACTCTCGCAGTACATCATCTATTGCTCTCTGGAAAATACTCCCAGCGTTCTTGAGGCCGAACGGCAGTCGGCAGAACTCGTATTTTCCTCCATTAACGGAGAAGGACGTCTTTTCACGGTCCTGTTCCGCGAGGGTAATTTGGTGATAGCCCGATTTCAAATCTAAGGTAGTGAAGAACTGGGCTTTCCCCAAGTTTGCCAGTATCATTGAGATGCTCGGCATGGGGTATCTATCTGCAATAGTTTTTTTGTTTAACTTGCGGAAGTCTATTACTAGCCGCTTTTGTGCCGCCCCTGAGTCGTCAACGCCTTTCTTGCCTACGACCCAGATCGGGTTATTGTATGGTGAGCGAGAAGGCCGTATAATGCCGTTCTTTAAAAGCTCTTTGACCTCTTTGTTTACAAAGTCAATAACGCCCACTGGAAATGGGTACAATTTTGAGTAAACGGGTTCGTTGTTCTCGGTGCGGATCGTTCCGACCACTGACGTGTTGAAAGGTAATTTTTCGCTCGGATCAGCAAAGACTTTGATGGTTTTTTTGATCATATTAATGAATTCGTCTTTTACAGACAAAGGGACTTCGATGTCCATTACGCTGGTGAAATTCACGTCCTGACATTTGTAGAACTGAATTTGTTCCCAGCCATTGTCATGTTTTATGGCCTTGTCCTTTAAATTTATGGTAGCGTGTACCTTTGAAAGGAGATCTAGTCCGATTATTCCATCGAAAGTTGATAGAGTCGGCAAGATAAAAAATGGGCTTTTACACCCGAAGATGGACAAGGTGCGTTTGTGTGTGACCCCCTCCATACCGTGAATTGACTTTACGTTGAAGGGGGTTTGAACGGGGGCGAGGCTGTGTCCCTCAAGGCAATTGGGTCGTAAGTAATTTTTTGAGGCCCCCGTGTCTATTAAAAATTTTAAACTGGTCCCCGCGACCGTTCGCTGGATGAACGGAAGCAGGGAGACACCCCTAAAAAATTAACAGTATCGACGCTACATGCATCTTCGTCGTCCTCGAGCTGAGCGACGGCCGCAGACGCAACATGGTCATATTGATCGTCCTCTTGGGGCGGTGCTTCCTGGGACAGGCAGTTGATCCTCTGCCTCCTTTGATCTGAGTGCCTTTCTGAAGTATTGGATCTCTTGAGGTTATTTTGTCCATTGTTTTGGACATAACACCAAGACGCCTGGCCAGACGGCTGGCTCTGTTGTTGCCCCCGCTGGAAATTTGTTGGCTGTTTAAATTTTGACGACGATTGGTCCACTTCCATCTTTTCGAGTGGCTCCTGTACATGGGGCCTATTTCCCTGTTCTTTTTTAAAGTAAGGGGTCTTTGGTTTTGGGCCAACCTTTTGTTCGTTCTGTTTTCGGTACTGTGCATTGCCTTTTTGTCTGTCCCTTTCTTGAAGACTCCTGGCATAATTCGCAGCAAAGGCATACCTATCATGGTTGGACACTACCTCTTGGGCCAACGCGAGTGCTTCCGGCATGCTCGTAGGTTTGCCCGTGAACAAAACGTCAGTCAAGGCCCTCCTAAGTCCGGATATGAAAATCCGGAGCGCATCTGCCTTATACTTCTCGTTCATATGATCGGCAATGGCCGGATCATAAGACATGATTGTTTTGTTTGGGAGTAGAGTCAGTTTTTTCTCTACCTCATCATAGAACTGTAAGATAGTCAAGTTGCCCTGTCTGAGGGTTCCCATCTCTTGCTCGATCAAGTGTATCGGACGCTTGTCGGCATATGTGAAGTCCAATCTTTCGATTATGGCTTCGAAGTTTAGTTTGGTATTGAAGGACGATAGCGTGAGATCCGCTTGCCCTCTTATTTTATTTCTTAAAATCAACACCGCCTGATAGTGGCGGGAGCTCCCATCATAATTTTCAAATAGCTTATTAGCGGCTTTTGCAGCTTGGCGCCAAGAAACATATTGCTCCTGCGCGCCGTTGACCTCTGGGACAGACTTCACCGCATCGAGCGGTTCGTCACAACTTCTACCGGGCACTATTTTAACGTCTTCAAATATCCTAATATTCGGCTTGGCAGTTCCCGCTATGTTCATTGACTCAACGCGTTCCGTTACTGCTTTAAGGGTATTCTGAAACTCTTTACGTTGGGCCGTCAAGGCCGCGCCCACCGTTCATTTTGTCCGCGTTAGTCTGAAGGCTGGTGTTGAACAAGCCAAGGCCTCAAAGTCAGTGGCTAGCGAGTTTAACGTGTCGTCACTGTTGTCACTGTCGTCACTCATACGTTCAACCAAAGCAATGCCTCTTTTTTTTGCACTTTTTTAATAACACGTCTGTTTTTTTTTTCTCAAAAGAAAGGGAAACTCAACAGGGGCAAGTTCACTTTGACACAACGAAGACTATGATTTTTTCTTTTTTTAAACAAACCTATCACTGAGCAAAAGTTCCACTTACATGATTTTTTTTCCTAATATTATTTGTAATATTATGGTTGCCAGCTGCCGTCTTCGCTGCCCAAACTGTCCGTTTGGTGAACTTGTTGTCGATGCCGCCCAAACCGTCCGTTCGGTGTCACTTGTTACGAGAGCTTTCTGCTACCGGTGTGGTAGACTTTTTGTTATTTTAACTTGTCGTCTGACAAGACTTTTTTTATATATATTTTCAGTAGCAAAATTCTTGATTATTTTGCACTTTTAATAGCTTATTCCCTCAGGCGTAAGTTCATTAACACCGTTGGGCGCCAGTTATATTTTTAAATAATAGAGTTGGTTGAGTTTAATTAATTTTATTAGTGCAGCGCCGTGTGCGTCTGCCAATATTCAACTTAAAACTAACCTTAAAGAATTAACATACGCTGTTTGAAGGCTATGTCGCAGAAGTTTACGTAATTAAAATATGATTCCCAAGTATGCTAGGCGGCGGAAGCCGCTGGAAACGCTGAGCTTGCGCCTCGTGCAGGCATTGCGCTCCACGAGCATCACGCGAGGGGGAAGGGACAAAGCGCATTGTCAGTATTATAGCAACATTGTATAATTCGGCAAGCGCATGATATTCGTTGTTAACTTGCATTCAAATTTCAAACATGTATTCAACTTGCTCCATTCATTCATTTTCTTTTTTAAGGCTTCTTAGGACAATTATTCTATTTTATATACATAATTTAAAAAAAAATAAGTTTACTTAACTTTA
Organism: Drosophila fulvimacula; assembly: GCA_035045555.1. Lineage (NCBI taxonomy): Eukaryota > Metazoa > Arthropoda > Insecta > Diptera > Drosophilidae > Drosophila > Drosophila fulvimacula. Next base: position 557,773 of record JAWNOX010000154.1, on the reverse strand, counting down.
ATTTTTTTTTTTTTAATTTTACCTCAATTTAAGTTATATTTTTTATATTATTTATCATAATATTTTAAAGATCCCAAGAACTAGGAAGATTTCATCTGCAGTGAGATCTCAAAGGCAATGAGTTAGGAATCAATTGAATAGGCAAAATCCTGATAATTTAGGTAGTGAAAGGGAATATAACACGCTTTCATAAAGAGTAGGAGCGTAGAGAAAATATTGAGTATAGTCAAGCTGAGCAGCTTATCAATAGAGAGCGTCGTCATACTCGTAGGAATAATTTTAATGTTAGAGAACAGGAGCAACTTGCCAATACTTCGCGTCGATCAAGACGTCGGCAAGATCCTGAATATAGAGCTGCTGAGCTAGAACAAAACACTGCAGAGCATGTTAGCCACCGAGGTGATCCTCTAGTTAGAGAACAGGAGCATATCATAGGCATATTGCAACCCAAGCACAGTCGCTGCTCAGTTAGCAGAACGCGTGCTTATATGGACAATAATATATATATATATGTATATATGTATATGTGTGTGCACGATGAAGCTAAAATATATAAGTTAACATTATCGTCGTAAGTTCGAGGCTGAGCGCGACGGTCGTCGTTTGTCAATGCGCATCGCTTCAATGCACTCCGATCTTGTCTCTCGCTCTCTCTTGCGCACTCGTGCGAACGCGAAAGAAACGTGCGCGGCATCGATTGGAATTAAATAAAGCGAAAGATTCAGCCGAGCGCCGTTATCAAATAGAGCAGTTATTGGGCTGGGTTATAAATTTGGCACACACATAAAAGGGAAAAGAGAATAATGCTGCTGCGACTCGGTGTAACCGTAATTCGTATGTAACTGTCACCACGAACAGTTTTGCCAACCAACTGTAAACTGCGATTTATGAGCTGCTGTGTAACAGTTCTACAAAAGAGATTAGCAAAAACTGTACGGCTCGGCGACAAGTTAGGGCTATCTTATAAGAACAAAATTGTCTTTACTTTTAGTCTTTGATTTGAATTCAAGCAGACGCGATCGCGCTGCCCAAATAAAGCTCAATTAAATAAATCAGAGTGTTTCATCTTTGACATTCTGGTATCACCCCAATCCAATATAACTGATAGGAATAACTGGCGCCCAACGTAAAAACCGAACTCACACCGGTTTAAGTGCAGTATAAATAAAATACATTTAAAAAAAAAATAAATAAATAAATAAACTGTGCCAATCCAACGGCTAAAACATCAAACTCGCAGCCACGAGTGTAAAAACAGCAGCTAAAACAAAAAAATTATTCATTTGTTACACCAAACGGTCGGTTTGGGCAGCGGAGAAGAAGACCAAGGCCAGAAGACCCCACATCTTGGCAGACGACGTTAACTCCACTGGAAGAAGCTGGCGACGATAAGCAAACGGAACTAGAGGAAAATCATGTAAGTGGAATCCTTGTCTAAAATACCTGTGGTCACTAAAAAAAAAATTATTTGAAAAACACTAAAGTCAACTCAAAACATATATAATAAATGCGCAGCTTATCTCTTGCAATTCAGCAGTCTCAGTGTAGCATAGAAATAAAAATTCCATTTGGTTATTTGGGTTTAGTTATTATATGCAAAACGAAAATTCGTTTTATATGTTGCTTTTGATTGTGAGCGCGTTATTTGTCTTTGTTTACTTTTTATATACAAAAAGACGCACAGTGGTCTTGAGTTAGATGAACAGTGACGAAACTGACTCAATTGACGAAATAATTGGGAACTTGGACAAATTAGTTTTAACAGAGGGACACTCAAAACAAAAAACAGACATGGACCCAGAACATTTAAACGCGTTCCTAAACGCAGCGATTAACGCTGCATTACAAGCCCAAAAGGCAGAATATCAAGCACAAATCCGTGAAATAAGGGAAACATTAAGCAACACGGCGGTAACCCAGCCGGTTATAAAAGTATATGAGGAAGAAAAAATCATACCGGATAGAAAGTGCGACGAGCCGCTTGATGCGGTTAAGTCAGTCCCAGAGTTTAGCGGAGTACAAGAACAGTATGTGTCTTGGCGCCAAGCGGCAAAAGCTGCTTACAGGCTCTATAGTGAGTACGACGGAAGCTCCCGTCACTATCAGGCAGTTTTGATCTTAAGAAACAAGATCAGAGGTCAAGCCGACCTCACGTTGTTTTCGTTTAACACGAAGCTAAACTTTGATGCTATCATAGATAGGTTAAATTTCACATATGCGGACAAGCGTCCTGTACACCTGGTCGAACAGGAAATGAGTACCCTAAGGCAAGGCAATTTAACAATATTACAGTTTTATGATGAGGTGGAAAAGAAGCTCACGCTTCTTACCAATAAGACTATTATGTCATATGACACGGTCATTGCTAACCATATGAACGAGAAATACAGATCGGATGCGCCCCGAATCTTTATCTCGGGTCTTAAGAAAAGCCTTACTGATGTACTATTCGCGGCTCAGCCCAGCAGTTTGCCAGCTGCACTGGCACTGGCACAAGAGGTTGAAGCCAACCACGACAGGTATGCTTTTGCATCAAATTATGCCAGAAGCTTAGAGGAAAAGGACAAAAGAAATGGTGGTAATCAACAATACCAAAGGCAGGGTGAACAAAAAGATAAAGGGACTAAAGGAAAAAACCCTTACTTCAAGAAAGAGCAATGGGGCAAGCCGCAGCAAGACCCCGTTGAAAAAATGGATGTTGATCCGTCATCATCCAAGTTTCGACAGCCCACCAATTTCCAAAAACAACAAGGCCAACAACGGCTTCTCGCGATCTGGTCAGAATGGGAGTCAGCTTAACCCCAAGAGGTCAAACACATCTGATAGGCACTCCGACCAGATGAGACAGAGGGTGAATCACCTGTCCCAAGATGATTCACGTCAGCAAGAAAAAGAGTATGAGCGGGCCGCCTCCACTGCCGTTCAGGAAATAGAGGATAACGAAGACGACTACAGCACCGACAACGTTAATTTTTTAACGGTGCGTCCCTGCTCCCGTTCGTAAAGCGAATAGTAGCAGGGGTCAGTCTGAAATTCCTAGTGGATACGGGAGCCTCGAAAAACTACTTGCGCCCCGGTAGCCTCGAACATATTAGAACTATTCCCGTACACAATCCTTTCAGTGTCAAATCAATACATGGTGTAGAAAGCATAACTCACAAATGTACCCTGTCCGTTTTTGGGATCGAGAGCCCATTTTTCATTTTACCAACATTGTCCACATTCGACGGCATAATTGGGTTGGACTTCCTAACTCAGGCTAAGGCCACTATAAACCTAAGAAATAAAATCATAAAACACACAAATGGAGTTGAAAAAATCCAATTCCATAAGTGTCACAATGTCAATTTCACTGAGATTGAAGAGATCGAGGTCCCTTCGGTCATTAAAAAAGAGTTCACAACCATGACAAAAAAAACATAAAGGCTTTTGCAGACCCAGATGAGCTGCTGCCTTATAACACGTCGGTTGTCGGAACAATTCGAACCGAAGATAATGAGCCAGTTTATTCGAAGCTTTACCCATTTCCAATGGGCGCGGCCGACTTCGTCAATAAAGAAGTAAAGGAGTTGTTGAAGAATGGCATCATACGGCAATCTCGCTCTCCATATAACAACCCAATCTGGGTTGTCGGCAAGAAGGGGTCGACGACTCAGGAGCAAGGAAAAAAAGGCAGGTCATAGATTTTCGTAAGCTTAACGAAAAAACCATCGCTGATAAGTACCCTATGCCTAGTATCAATATGATACTGGCAAACCTTGGTAAGGCCCAGTATTTCACGACATTGGATCTGAAATCAGGCTACCACCAGATCATCCTAGCGGAGCAAGATCGTGAGCAAACATCCTTCTCCGTGAATGGAGGGAAATACGAGTTCTGCCGACTGCCGTTCGGCCTCAAGAACGCCGGAAGTATTTTCCGAAGGGCGATCGATGACGTGCTCCGTGAGCACATTGGCAAGACTTGTTATGTCTATGTCGATGATGTCATCATTTTTTCAAAAAACGAGCGCGACCATCTATGAGACATAGACCAAGTCCTTAAGTGTCTCTTAGACGCCAACATGAGGGTCGCCAAAGAAAAATCGCACTTTTTCAAGAAAAGCGTCGAATTTTTAGGCTTTGTCGTATCCAGCAGCGGTACAAAGACAAGCGAAGACAAGGTGAAAGCGATTCAAAATTTTGAAATACCAACCAGTTTATTTGCAGTAAGGTCCTTCTTAGGTCTCGCGAGCTATTATAGATGTTTTGTCAAAGACTTTGCTGCAATCGCTAAACCACTGTCAGATATTCTAAAGGGAGAAAACGGTAAAGTTAGCAAACAGAGGTCCAAAAAAATCCCTGTAGAATTGAGTGAAAAGCAGTTCAATGCTTTCGACAAACTCAGAAATATCTTGGCTTCGGAGGATGTAATCCTTCATTATCCGGACTTTAAAAAACCTTTTGACCTCACAACGGACGCTTCTTCCTCCGGCATCGGAGCTGTACTGTCCCAAGGAGGGAGGCCCATAACTATGATCTCTAGGACTCTCAAAGACAGAGAGATAAATTACGTAATGAACGAAAGAGAGTTGCTAGCAATAGTTTGGGCATTGAGCAATTTACGCCATTACCTTTATGGTGTGAACAACTTAAATATTTATACCGACCATCAGCCCTTGACGTTCGCCATGTCGGATAGAAATCCAAATTCGAAAATCAAGCGCTGGAAAGCATTCATCGATGAACACGGAAACATTGAAAACTTGCCAGAGTCCGACAAAGGCACAATTCATAGTGAGCAGTCTTTATCTTATACAATCGACGCCACTGAAAAGCCCGTAAACTGCTTTAGAAACCAGATTATTCTGGAAGAGGCAGAACATCCGTGGCAACGCACATCAGTACTTTTCAAACAAAAAGTCCGACATGAAATCCTTTTTAAAGACTGGGACACGCTTGTTGACGTAGTCAAAGAGGCCGTTAGCCCAGAGGTAGTAAATGCTATTAACTGCGAGCTACCAATATTAGCACGCATACAGCATGCGCTTGTCGAAGCTTTCCCTTCTACCAAATTTTGGTACTGCAAAAGCAGAGTGACAGACATTTTTAACAAGGATGAACAGAAGGAAATAGCCGTAGCCGAGCACAATCGAGCTCACAGAGCAGCACAAGAAAATGAAAAACAGGTGCTTAGGGAATATTTTTTCCCAAATATGAACGAAATTGCGGCGGAAGTCGTTGTAAATTGTAAAATTTGTGCCAAGGCCAAATATGATAGGCACCCCAAAAAGCAAAAGCTCGGAGCCACCCCGGTCTCGTCCTACGCAGGAGAGATCATCCACATGGATATTTACTCTACTGCAGGAAAGCATTTTTTGACTGTCATAGACAAATTCTCTAAGTTTGCTGTGGTTCAGCCTATTGCTTCACGCACGATTTCGGACATAAAGGAACCAATATTATTGATAGTCAATTTATTCCCGACAATCAAGACGGTCTACTGCGACAACGAAGCTTCATTTAACTCGGAGACAATAAGATCAATGTTAAAAAATCAGTACGGCATCAATATTGTTAATGCCCCTCCGCTGCACAGCACGTCAAATGGGCAAATAGAACGGTTTCATAGCACCCTTAGTGACATGGCAAGATGCTTATCCCAGCAAAGGGGCATCACAGACACAGTTGAAGCCGTGCTGCAAGCCACAGTGGAATATAACCGATCATTCCACTCGGTCATAGATAGAGTCCCGGTCGACGTCATCCATTCATCATCGGATGAGTTAAAGCAGGACATAATAAACAAACTGCAAAAAGCACAGAAAACACAGCTAGACAGAAATAACCCGTCGAAACAGAATAGGGTATTTGAAGTAGGTGAGGTGGTATTAGTTAAAGCAAATAAGCGGCTAGGTAATAAGCTTAGCCCCTTGTATATAGAGGAAAAAATAGAAGCAGATTTGGGAACGACAGTTCTCATAAAAGGGAGGGGGGTCCATAAGGACAACCTTAGGTAAGTTATAAAAAAAAAAAAATAAAAATAAAAAAAAAAAAACGGAAATAAAAAATAAAACAAAAAGGGAAAGCAATAGACAAATCATTATAAATTCAAACACCCAAAAACAGATAAATGCACTCACAGTCACTGTTAACGAAATCTTAAAATTAAAAAAGTCACAACAAATCGATTCTGCACACTTATATGAGACCCTTCTAGCAAGATATAGGATACTAACGTTGGAGATTGAAAACCTTATAATTGCAATCACTTTGGCTGCCACTAACGTAATAAACCTTGTAATTATCAATGACAGTGACTTAAAGGTAATTTTAAGCAAAGATTTCACAGAGGTTAGCGTAACTCAAATTTTAAATGTATCCAGCGTTAATGTCTTCGCAAATGATTCATTTTATAATTAAATTCCCTAAACCTAAGCTAATATGTAAGAAAGTCACAGTTTTCCCCGTCGCTCATGCCGGACTAGTACTGCAAATTCCTGAGAACACCGTAGCTGACTGCGATGGAAAAGTCATTGCAATACAATCATGCCGTGGACCGTCACACTTGCCCTTCTGCAAAGAATCAGCGGTTAACACGTGCGCTCAAGAACTACACGCGGGCACCACGGCCCATTGCAACACACAACCAAGCCATCTAGCCCCAATATCGGTAACAGAAGTCAAAATCACTGGAACCTGCCTTGTCATGTTCGACCGTACCGCCTATCTCAATGGTACCAAGTTCACCAACTTCAACGGTGCCATCAGGAAGATTCCCGGCTCCTCTTCATCACCGGTGCTTGACGTCATCAAACACCGGAAGATATTGAGTATGCCTTTACTGCACCAGCTTCATCCATCTGCCTCATGATATGCGGAACGGTGGCTGTCATCGCGTGGCTAATTCACTACAGAAGGAAGAAAGGGTACAGGAATGCGTCGAAGTCGTTCTACGAGATCTTGGAATGACCGAGGACGGTCATGACTTAAGTGGGGGAGTAGTTAAAATTATCGTCGTAAGTTCGAGGCTGAGCGCGACGGTCGTCGTTTGTCAATGCGCATCGCTTCAATGCACTCCGATCTTGTCTCTCGCTCTCTCTTACGCGCTCGTGCAAACGCAAAAGAAACGTGCGCGGCATCGATTGGAATTAAATAAAGCGAATGATTAAGCCGAGCGCCGTTATCAAATAGAGCAGTTATCGGGCTGGGTTATAAATTTGGCACACACATAAAAGCGAATAGAGAATAATGCTGCTGCGACTCGGTGTAACCGTAATTCGTGTGTAACTGTCACCACGAACAGTTTTGCCAACCAACTGTAAACTGCGATTTATAAGCTGCTGTGTAACAGTTATACAAAAGAGATTAGCAAAAACTGTACGGCTCGGCGACAAGTTAGGGCTATCTTATAAGAACAAAATTGTCTTTACTTTTAGTCTTTGATTTGAATTCAAGCAGGAGCGATCGCGCTGCCCAAATAAAGCTCAATTAAATAAATCAGAGTGTTTCATCTTTGACGTTCTGGTATCACCCCAATCCAATATAACTGATAGGAATAACTTATATGTATCTTTATGTCGTCAAGAGCAGCCCTAGTACAGTCCAAGCACAGACAAGTACATCGCCAACGCTGAAAAAAAGGTCTAAGCGCAGTCCTACCTACCTGTGTCAAAACAATATTCAAATAATGCCCAATTTCTTATGGCCTGTTAAAAGATCTGTTATATTTACATTCACACCCTTTTTAATGTGGGTTTTTCACACTGATTTTATCACGCTGACCTGTTTATCAATGACATATGACTTACTATTTAATATTTATTGGTAGCCCTAAATAGTCCGTTAAGACCGACGACAGCCAATCATATATAAGGCAATGTCGTAATATTTCGCAGTGTTTTGTCAAACGGAAGAGGGATTGGGTTTTTTTTGGGATACATCCATTCGAATTTCAAACATGTATTTAACTTGCTTCATTCATTCATTCTCGTAAGTAATAATTAAACTGTGAACAAGTGAACAACGCGTAAATTGTAATCCGGGAGGAGAATGTATATTAGTGATGTGATATTGATGTGGTAGTTATTTTCATCTGTGTACATTGTGGAAAGTTCTCTTAAGTTATAATTTTCACCGTTGCGATCATTTACGTGTTTAACGATTACTGCTGGACGAATCTAAGCCGAGTTTTACATCATATATAATTTATCATCTTTATAATAATTTTGAAACAGTCTTTTTTAGAACAATTATTATACCCTGAACCCATCGAAAATGGGAAATCAGGGTATAATTTTTTTGTGAAAATGTATGTAACATGTATGTAAAGTATGTAAAGTAAATGTCGTATAATGGACGTATTTTGGACACTGTACGTGTCTGTCACATTATGAATATAGTTTGACCACTGTGCTTGCCAGACCAAGCTGTGCAATGAGTTTGGGATATTGTGAAATGATTCTTAGAATTTGACTACAACGTAGAATATGACTGGCGCCTAGGTACCGTACGATTGAGGCGACGCGTTGTCGCGCTGTCGCTGAGTGTAGTCCAGCTTGGCGTGTAAAAAGAAGTAGATCGATGCGTGATCGGAGAATGCGAAGTAGTTGCGTTCAGACAATTGTATGTGCCGGTTGGAATTCACTTCACTCTCAAAGTTTGTGAGTCAATATGGCAGACCAGCAACCAGAAATAAACGACTCTGCGACATCAGAAGTGGGATCTGGCCCTTCACCTACAGCATTAGATGGACCATAGAGGACAAGTTTTCGAAATTACCTTCGAAAGAAAAGATAAGTATTAAATTATCTGTTAACGATTTACGAATATGGTTATGCTTAAAGGCATAGGCAACAGTGGAATTGTGTTGTTCTGTACAAATATTAAGTAAAGTAAGAATTGACGATAACTGTATGGAGATTATGTTTTATGTAATAGGAGACGATCAAATTCAAAGCGAAATTGTTATTGGCCGAGAAGTCACTGTTGACAAACTACTCAGATTATTTTATAACAGGTATTCCATGTACTAAAGTTAAAATTGGTGAAATGAAAATTAGACTAATTGATTCAAGAAAAACTGTTCAAAGGACACCATACCTACTGAGTCCATGTGAACGAGATTTAGTTCGACGAACATAATAAGACCCAGCTGCTCACCTTATGCTAGCCCCATATTATGAGTAAAAAAGAAGTATGGTTCGGATAGGCTCTGTGTTGATTATAGAGAGTTAAACTCAAATACTGTGGCTGATAGATACCCGTTGCCACTTATAAAAGATCAAATAAATAGACTTCAAGAAGTTTATTATTTTACATGTTTGGACATGTCTAGCGGATACTATCAGATTCCCTTACATGCAGATTCTATTTAGTATACAGCATTTGTGACGCCAGAAGGTCAATACGAGTTCTTGACAATGCCGTTCGGTTTGAAGAACGCACCATCTGTGTTCCAGCGGGCTATAATGAAGGCCTTAGGAGCTTTAGCTTACACTTATGCAATCGTGTATATTGATGATGTTTTCATAATAGCAGAAAGCAAAGAAGATGCGCTAGTTAGATTGCGGACAGTATTGGAGACATTAAGTAAGGCTGGATTTCCATTTAATGTCACCAAGTGGTCGTTTCTCACAACTAGAATAGAGTATCTTGGATTTGAATTAAGCAATGGAGAAATCAGGCCAAATTCACGAAAAATTCAAGCTTTAAATGGATTACCACCACCTCAAAATGTTTCACAGCTAAGACAATTTATTGGTTTAGCTTCTTATTTTCGGCAATGTGTGTTAAATTTCTCCCAAACACTTAAACCTCTGTATCTTCTCACCTCTAAGAAAAACACTGACTTTGTTTGGTTACCAGTGCATGAACAGATACGAACAAAAATAATAACTATATTGACTCAGATGCCAGTTTTAATCATATTCGATCCGCAATACCCAATAGAGCTACATACAGACGCACGTTGTATTGAGTATCGGCCGATCCTGTTACACAAAATTGACAGTAAACCTCATGTGGTAGAGTATTACAGTAAGTGTACGTCTCCCGCCGAATCTAAATACCATTCATACGAACTGGAGACGTTAGCAGTAGTAAATGCTATTAAACACTTCCGACATTATTTGCAGGGACGTAAATTTATAGTTTATACTGACTGTAATTCATTAAAGGCCAGTCGCACAAAACTAGATTTAACAACGAGGGTACATAGATGGTGGGCGTTTTTACAGGCATTTGGCGCATGTTGACTTTCTCTCTCGGAATCCAGTGCTTGAACAACATAAAAGTCTGAATAAAATACCTGAATTACGAATCAATTTGACGGAGGTATCTGACAACTGGCTGGTTTCGAAACAACAGCGAGATTTCGAGATAGAAGAAATAATTTTAAAGTTAAAAAGTAATGAGTTACCAGGAAATATGGACAAAACCTATGAATTGCGAAAAGGAATAGGAAAATACAGCGAAATAGTAAGATCAAATGTTTGCCGGTAATACCAAGAGCTTTTCGATGGGCCGTCATAAATCACGTCCATGAAGCTATAATGCATCTGGGTTGGGAAAAGACGCTCGACAGGGTCTATGGTTATTACTGGTTCGAAAATATGTCCAAATATGTGCATAGGTTTGTAGAAAACTGCATCACATGTAAAGTATCTAAGCCACTTGTGGGAAAAGTGCAAGGCGAGCTGCATCCTATTTCTAAAATAGAAATACCATGGCATACTCGTTAGTAATAATTAAACTGTGAAAAAGTGAAAAACGCGTAAATTGTAATCTGGAAAGAGAATGTATATTAGTGATGTGATATTGATGTGATAGTGATGTAATAGTTATTTTCATCTGTGTACATAGTGGAAAGTTCTCTTCAGTTATAATTTACGTGTTTAACGATTACTACTGGACGATTGTAAGTCGAGTTTTACATCATACATAATTATCATCTTTATAATAATTTTGAAACAATCTTTTTTAAGGCATCTTAGAACAATTATTATACCCTGAATCCATTGAAAATTATCAGGGTATAATGTTTTTGTGAAACAGGCAGAAGGAGACGTCGCAGGCCCCATAAAGTATATATATTCTTGATCAGCTCGACGAGCTGAGTCGAGATAGGCCTGTCCGTCTGTCAGTCTGTCAGTCGGTCTGTATGAACGCGCTGATCACGTAAACCACAAAAGCTAGAGATCTGAAATTTGGCATGTATACTCGTGAATACCATACGCAGTACAAGTTTTTTTTCGATAGCACATCCCGTTTCTAAATTATCGATAAATTTGCTTTCGTTTATGTGACCATTAAGGCCAGGGACTTCAAATTTTTTGTGCAGATAGCTGTAGTGAATGCGGGCATTTTTTAGTTTTTGGATTTTGGGTGCCACGCCCCATTCGCCCACAATTTCCAAAACCCGTATATCAAATACTAGAAACTTTTGCTTTGGCAAATAGACACATATGAAGAAAATCCATCTCGAAAAAAAGTTATTAAACATTTAATTTCCCATATCATAGTCATATTGCAGCCCACGCGCAGTCCCGGCTCACTTAGCAGAACGCGTGCTTATATGGACAAGTATATTTAATTTTTATTTTTCATTTTTATTTTATTTTATTTTATATAAAGAAAATTGACTACATTCGTGAGTCAAATTATAAAATTATAAACAGAGCAGGAAAAAGGAAAAGCCTAATACTAACAATATATAGCAATGATATCACCAAACCGATGGGGGTGTTTTATTTGCCGGACCGACGAGCTATGCCCCAAATCACAGTCAGATATGGTTAGTGACATCATTGAAACTAAGCGAGATAGAAGAAGTTAAAAAAAGTTTATAAAAATATAAGAAAAAATAAAAATCTTAAAAAGTAAAATACAATAATGGAAATCACTACACAAGTAGGGAGAATTGCATAGGTGCATTCTCACTACTGTGGTGTGTGTGTGATTTCTCTGAAATATGCTAAAAGAGAAGATTTTATTAAGGAAAGAGAGAGTTCAGAACTAAATACATGAAAATAGGTATTGTACTTAGAACATAGAACACGAATCGCACTGTACAAGGAATAGTTACAGTTACATATAGGTAAATAAAGAGGACAGAAGTGACGAGAAGCACGGGAAGGAACTAGGAAGTTGACTTGAAATAGAAGAGAAGGCGAATCAATACTACCGTTAATTAACTTATGTAGAAAAGTAATACCCAAGACTATTCTACGATTGATTAACGATGGAAGATTCAAAAGAAGAAGCCTACTATTATAAAACGGTAGACGAAGGTTAGATTGCGCAAGGCAAAAAGAAGAAATTGCTTCTGAACCGATTCAATACGGTCGTGATACAATTTCTGCTGTGGCGACCATATAATAGAACAATATTCTAAAATAGGACGTACCAGCGAGATAAAAAGAAGTTTAGTGACAAACGGATCATTAAACTCTTCAGACCATCGTTTAATAAAACCAAGTACACTTTTGGCTTCATTAACGATGGTTAGGATATGGGTATTGAATCTAAGTTTACAGTCAAAGAGCACACCGAGATCTTTGATTGTAGGAATACGTTGAAAGGACACATTGTTGATTGTATAATCACAAAAAATGGAGTGGTACGACAGAAAGTCATTGTCATAACTTAGAACAATTTAGATGCAACTGATTGGCTTTACACCAATATTGAAAGGAAATTAGATCATCCTGTAGATGTAGATGATCTATTGAGTTCTTGTATGAGAGACAGGGTTTTACATCATCTGCATACATGAATATCCTAGAGTAAGAAATACAGCTGGGAAGGTCATTTATAAATAGGGAGAAAAGTAGGGGGCCCAAGTGACTACCCTGAGGATCACCAGAAGAGACAAATATGACCTTCGAAGTAAATGTTCTCAACAGAACTCTTTGGGTTCTACCCTTTAAATAGAAAGCAATCCAAAATAGAAGTTTAGGAGAAAATCCCAATTGGTCAAGCTTTTGAAGCAAGATGTCATGCTGAACAGAGTCAAATGCCTTACTGAAATCAGTGTATATAACATCTGTTTGCATTTTCTTTAAAAAGCTTTCATTGACTAGGAATGAAAACTCTAATAAGTTCGTAGAGGTTGATCGATTCTGAACAAAACCATGCTGCGATGGTGAAATAATGGATTTACAAAAGTGCTGTAAATTAGAAGTTATAATTTTTTCAAATAACTTCGGAATAGCAGAAAGCTTGGCATTGCCTCTGTAATTTGAAATATCAGATCTTCCTCCTTTTTTATACCGAGGAATAATAAATGATTCTTTCCAAATTGAAGGAAATAACGAGGTATCAAGAGACAAATTAAACAGTTTTAATAAAGGTGACCACAAAGAAGCACTACATTCTTTTATCACACAACTAGGAATACCATCCGCCCCCGGAGAGAACGACGATTTCAACGTACGCATAGCGGATAAAAGAGAGACAGGAGAAATATTAGAAACCATAATAGCATTTCCATTAATTTCAGAATTTAAAATTGGAAAAGAATTGGTTTCAGAAATGGCAGTTGAATAAGTGGATTGGAAGAACTTTGCAAATAGATCTGAGGTATCTTGATCATTGCAAGTACTGTCACAACCTAGGAAAAACGAGACTGGAAACCCAGAAGATTTACGCTTCAAATTTACAAATGAATAAAATCTTTTGGGATCACGAGCAAACTGCTTTTTACAGCGTATAAGGTAATTCTCATAACAATGAGAGTTTAAAATATTGAAATTGGCCTTAGCTAAGGAGTATTTAGACCAATCAACGACCGAACCCGACTTTTTGAACTTTTTAAAACATTTAGATTTAAAATTTTTTAGAGTTGAAAGAGTCGAAGTGAACCAGGGAGGTTTATTAGAAAGAGATTTGGGAAGACACTTAGGAACGCACTTGTCTAGAATAGCATTTAAAGTATTGTAGAATGTTGAAACTGCTAAGTTTACATCAACTGCCTCATATAAAGGAGCCCAATCTGTTGCATTAATGAGATCATTAAGCAAAACAAAATTACATTTATTAAAACAACGACGCTTTTTAGATGATGAGGGCGTAAAAATTGGTGGACAGTAAATAGGTATTAAAACCATTAGTGGTGGATGATATAAATCCTCAGGTATACAAAAGGGGGATGATCTTAAAACATTAATGCTGGCGTCATTATTAGTAAAAACAAGATCAAGAGAACGATTTAAATGATTAGAAATTGAGTTCATCTGATACATAGAAAGATTAAACAATTCATCAAAAAAATAATGATCAATTGTTGGAATGAGATAATTCGAATTAGGAAATGAGGCCCAAGAAGTGTTAGGTATATTAAAATCACCCAACACAAGAAATAAGTCATTATCTTGAACATATTCATACATTTCTTTAATACAAGATATATGATGACTATAAACTTGTAAATCGGAAGAGGGAGGGATATATGAACAAGTAACGTATAGGGAACAAGACTGAAAAGTTTTTTTAACTCCAATAATCTCAACATTGTGAATTGATGAGTATGTAAATGATTCAGAGAGAAAATGGGACTTAACAGCTATTAAAACACCACCCCCTCTACGAGACGCGCGATCAAGTCTATAAATAGTGAAATTATTTGAAAAAACCTCACTATTATAAACATTTTAGCTTAACCACGTTTCAGTGAGGGCTATAAGTTCAGATTGGACACTACAGCTATGCAGAAATAGATTTTTTAATTTGGAATTAAGGCCTCGAACATTTTGATAAATAATAGATAGCTGCGGAAAAGATGGAAAGAAACTTAGTTTTTTGATACAGCTTCAGATGAAGGTTGTACCGAAACGGGATTTAAAGACACTGGAGAAATTCTATTACGAATCTTAGGTTTGAATTCATGTAAATTTCATGAAAATTTCAATTGGTACATTGATTTTAAATGGAGGAATTTCACGAGGAGTCACAAAATTAAACTTCGAGATAAAAACTTTAGATGAGATTTTACTTTCAATGAAAGCAGACACAGCCTCACATGTCGTATCTGATGAAAGCCTTGATAAGAAAACTTGCTTTCGAGGAGACACAACAGATAAATAGGGTAATATAGGAATAGGAGACGGTGTCTGAATGTTGTTTTTAGTTTGACCAACACTCGGAGAAACTTTAACTTTTTTAGTAGTGGCCTTTTGAGTGTCTGTGCTGACACAAGACACAGATATTTCAACAGAATCATCAGATATTGGAATTGATAATTCCTGACAAGGTGAAGAAGGGGCTGATAAGGTAGGAGACGATAATTGAATGGAGGGGGAACTAGCAGTGATGGAGTCATCACTGTATTAAGCGGAGAATCAAAATTATACTGATACAATATTTCTTCTCCACATTTTAGTTCCTCTGCAAGCTGTTTTGAAAATTTGCTTAGATTTGAATACTGAACCCGCACTAAATTATACATCTTGGAAAAACTTAATTGTTTTTCCAAACAGCGTAATCCACCACACCCACTTTTGGGAGCAGCCATGACTCTATCACAGTCACGCCCCGAGATGCCACCACATTTAATGTGAATTAGATTCGCGCACAACCAGCACTCAACAAATTGCATTTGTGCAGAATCAGTGATATGTCGAAATGTAAGCGTGAGCGATGCGACAGCGAACACACACACTAACCCGTGTAAAAAGCTGAGCGTGAGTGAGCGACAGCAAACACACACACTAACGCGTTTAAAAAAAAAGAACACAAAAGCAAATAAGAACAACGAAAGAATAGAAATACTAAACCGAAAATTGCAACATAGATATACACCGACGCTCACAAAACTATTGCAAATAAAACAAAAAACACAATGTTTAGAAGCACAAATCACGGCAGTATCAAAACTATGCAATGCAATAATCACCACATCATGTACAAATAATGTATAAATATACAACTAATTAAAGAACAGAAATAATTAAAAGTACGGAGCGCAAACAAAAAACACGTCTTACTCGCACAAACTCAGAACTCTCTCTGAAGTATATATGTATATGTGTCTGCACGATGAAGCTAAAACATATATGTATCCTAATGTCATCAAGAGCAGCCCTGTCATAGTCTAAGCACAGGCAAGAGCAGCCCAACACTGTAAAATAAGGTCTAAGCGAAGTCGCTGCAAGTACCAACAATAATTCCCAATTTCTTATGGCCTGCTAAAAGATCAGTTATAGGCGGAAATAATTTACATTCACGCCCTTTTTAATGTGGGGTTTTTACACTGATTTTATCACTCTGACCTGTTTACCAACGACATATGACTTACTATTTAATATTTATTGGTAGCCCTAAATAGTCCGTTAAGACTGACGACAGCCAATCATATTTAAGGCAATGTCGTTATATTGCGCGGTTTTTTGTCAAACGGAAGAAGGGATTGGTTTTTTTTTTTGGGATGCATCCATTCAAATTTCAAACATGTATTTAACTTGCTTCATTCATTCATTCTCGTTAGTAATAATTAAACTGTGAACAAGTGAACAACGCGTAAATTGTAATCCGGGAGGAGAATGTATATTAATGATGTGATATTGATGTGATAGTGATGTAATAGTAATTTTCATCTGTGTACATTGTGGAAAGATCTCTTCAGTTGTAATTTTCACCGTTGCGATCATTTACGTGTTTAACGATTACTACTGGACGAATGTAAGTCGAGTTTTACATCATATATAATTTATCATCTTTATAATAATTTTGAAACAGACTTTTTTAAGGCTTCTTAGGACAATTATTATACCCTGAACCCATTGAAAATGGGAAATCAGGGTATAATGTTTTTGTGAAAATGTATGTAACAGGCAGAAGGAGACGCCGCAGACCCCATAAGGTATATATATTCTTGATCAGCTCGACGAACTGAGTCGAGTTAGGCCTGTCTGTCCGTCTGTCCGTCTGTATGAACTCGCTAATCTCGTAAATCACAAAAGCTAGAGATGAAATTTGGCATGTATACTCGTGAATACCATACGCAGTACAAGTTTTTTTTCGATAGCACATCCCGTTTCTAAATTATCGATAAATTTGCTTTCGTTTATGTGACCATTAAGGCCAGGGACTTCAAATTTTTTGTGCAGATAGCTGTAATGAATGCGGGCATATTTTAGTTTTTGGATTTTGGGTGCCACGCCCCATTCGCCCACAATTTCCAAAACCCGTATATCAAATATTAGAGACTTGTGCTTTGGCAAATAGACACATATGAAGAAAGTCCATCTCAAAAAAAAAGTTATTAAACATTTAATTTTCCATATCATAGTCATATTGCAGCCCACGCGCAGTCCCGGCTCAGTTAGCAGAGCGCGTGCTTATATGGACAGGTATATATAAATTATTATATCTCTTAGTCCCTCGTCGCTAGATGAGGTTCCCTCGGTGTGAGATATCCAAATATATAGGTGATTCGTATAAGAAGATTATGTTGGGGAGTTGACTTGACTCCCAATTATTGTCCTTGTTGTACAATAATTATAATCAATAATAATACAACGTTTATTAATGGCAAAGCCGGAGCAAGTACAATTTATTGTTATCTCTTTAAATGCTTGGTACAAAATAAAACTAAAATGGAACAAAAGCGAAAGTTAAATTTTCAGGCTGTAGCATAAATTGTGCAAAGTCCATAGCCGGCATAGCCGATTCAGCATAACTGATAAGCAAATCTACTTGCGCAACGTCAAGCATCATGTTACAAGTGCTGACTTTGTAAGGGTATTGTGCTGATTCTGGGGCGTCAGCGGAATGCGCATGCGGGGGTAGTACTTATTCTACAAAGTTATAGCGCGAGGGTTACTTGTTAACTACCCACTCACTAAGTTCGTGACCGGCCTCGGTTACATTGTACTTATTGATGGTTTTCTGAAGTATTTTTGATGCTTGTCTACGCTGGCAGAGGTGATAGCTCACGATGATGCAGCTGAGGGCGACGCTCGAGATTATACCGCTGATGAGCCAGTTAGCTTGGGATCCGGATGACTCCAGTTCCTCTTTAAACTCACTGATGACTTGTAAGTTGTGGTCGTTCATCCGATGGAGTTGCGGTAAGCTTAGCACTGGGTCATGGCTTATGGTGTTGAGAAGCGGAGACCCTGGCTGGACTCTTTTTTAACGTCTCACGTTGGTTGATCATTCTCGTCCCGTTGATTATAGCGGAGCGCCCAAAGGTGATGAGATACGTGCCATTGATGTTGATTTCTGGCCCTTCATCAGAGCTTACTTTCGCCGAGTTTTCATTGATGATGACTACGCCGTCGTCTACTTCGGTGATGGGTCTCAGGTTGCTGGGTTGAGACCGGCAGTTCGCCGTGCTTTCGGCATGTAGGGCTGGAGCGCACGTTTCGCCTTTTGCTCTCTTACAGACCGCGCCAAAATTGGTTGTAGTACAGTCCGAGGTCGCTACGATTGTATCTTGGAGCTGTAGTATGATGTGGTGATGCGGTACGGGATAGACAGTTATCTTATTACAGACGGACTTAATGCAAGGATATGCAATTAGTATGTGGACGATGTTTTCGGACTGAAGGACTTTTATGGAAGAAGCTTCCATCAGGCTAACTATGGGGATTTCTGGGGGGGTGTTCATGAAGTAATGATTCTAAGTGATTGTGATTAAAAATTGTGGGATTTACAATGCCTGATTTAGCAAGAGTGATCGTGAGAATTAAATTTTGTATTTCTGTGGTAATCATTCTATTCCTTGCCAAGAGTGCCTCATACAAATGTGGCGAGTCTACGAAGTCGGCTTTTCTAGTCTTTATAATTTCGTTCACGGTAAAAGTTAATTGATTGATTTGTTTTTGTGTTTCAGAATTTATAACTATTTGCCTGTTATTCTAGTCAATCAGCTTTGATTCGGTTAGTCTAACCCTACTGAAATCCAATGCGTCTGGCGTTCCTGCAATTACTTTTAATGCTGTGCCTAGGAAGTCTAAGCTCCTAGCCATTCTATGATGTTCTAATATTATCTATATCAACACTTAGAAGCTTTCGCATATGCGACTGCGGAAATAAATCGGACAATTTTGCGGTTTCATCTACTATGTTGGTCAATTCTGTCAGGTTGCTAGAATGTCTAATAAAACTTTGTTGTTCCCAATTAAGTATGTTCCCGTCTAGTATGGGAATGTAATTTGAGCGCGAATAATCGGTGATCCGGGATTTCGCTACCACTAGCAAGGATAAAAGAGTAAGCCTGTAAAGAGTAAGTAATGCGAAAAATAAACTATTGTGTCTTAGTGCCTATCCTTAGTTATTATTTGAGGTTGTCTTTATGGACCACCCTCCCTTTAATGAGAACCGTGGTTCCCAAGTCTGCCTCTACCTTTTCTTCTGAGCATAACGGCGTTAGTTTGTTTCCAAGTCTCTTGTTGTTTTTTAGAAACACCGTTTCGCCTACCTCAAACACTCTGTTCTGTCTGTCTGAATTGCATCTGTCGAGTACGGCTTGTTGTGCCTTTTGAATTCTTTTCTTGACAGATGATCTAACTTCTGTTGAAGTTGCATGTATGATGTCAATCGGTTTTTGGTTTGTAACCGAATGGATTGACTTATAATATTCTACCGTTGCTCTCAATATTAGCTCAATTGTTTCGCTGGCTTTTCTATCTAACCTCAGGCTTCTGGCTATGTCCGGTAGGGTACTGTGGGACCGCTCTACTTGACCGTTTGAACTGCTGTGAAGCGGTGGTGCATTTATAATGTCTATATTGTAGCTGTTTTTCAGGAATGATGTGATGTGATTTCTGAGTTGAATGCCGCTTCATTGTCACAGTAGAGTGTTTTGATTTCAGGATAATGGATAATGGGTGTTTTTACATCTATTGCTGCTCGAGACGGTAGTGGTTGTACGACGGCAAACTTTGAAAACTTGTCAATGCAAGTTAGAAATAGTTTTTTGTCGGTGGCAAAAATTGCAATATTTCGCCTGCATATGAAGGGATTGGAGTGGCACCCAATTCCTGTTTTTGCGGGTGTCTATCGTATTTGGATTTTGTGCAATTTGCAACGACTTCCTTGGCTAGGTTGGACATTTTGGGAAAATAATAGTCACGAAGGACTTGTTTAGTATTTTCCTGTGCCGCTCTATGCGCTCGGTTATGTTCTGTCAATATTATGTCTATCTGTTCATTTCTATCAGTAATGTCGACCACATAGTTCTTGCAGTGCCAAAACTTGGTTGCAGCGAAGCTTGAAACTAGAAAATACTGGAAGCTGGCTAGTGTCAGAAAGTCGCAGTGAAAGGCATTTACTCCGTCTGTAGCAATGAGAGGTGTGTGAGTAAAGCTGACCAGGTGGCTAATCTTTTGGCCAGAAGGTATCTTTTTACGTTGTAATGGGAAACACGCTTCTTCTAAGATAATCTGGTTTTTAAAACAATTTACTGGTTTGTCAGTCGTGTCGACCGTGTAGGTCAGAGAGAGTTCGCTGTGACGACGTTGCAGCGTCCGATTGAAGTTAATTCTGTAAGGCGTTTATGTTTTGCCTAGAAAGGGCGTCAGCCACAAAGTTCTCTTTCCCTGGTTTGTAAAGTACCGTCGCGTTGTGTTCGTCTATAAAGGCTTTCCACCTTTTGATCCTGGCGTTAGTATTTTTTCGGAATTTGTGAATGCCAAAGGCTGATGGTCCGTGAAAATTTTTACATCTTGGGCATATAGGTAGTTACGGAGTTTACCTAACGCCCATACGATGGCTAACAATTCTCTCTCGTTGGTCGCGTAGTGTGTTTCGCTAGTTTTGAGAGTTCTTGAAATCATGGTTATTGGTCTGCCCCCTTGCGAAAGGACAGCTCCAGTGCCACTCATTGATGCATCTGTGGTTAGGTCGAATGATTGACCGAAATCTAGATACACGAGGCAGACATCTTCTGATGCCAGAATGTTGCGTAGTTTTTGAAAGGCGTTACGTTGGGTTTCATTGAAGTTTACCTCAACTTTCCTGGACATGTGCTTACTAACTTTGCCATTTTCTCCCTTGAGAATATTTGTTAGGGGAGCCGCTAAGGATGCAAAATCTTTTATGAAGACCCTATAGTAGCTAGCTAGGCCGAGGAAAGGCCTAAGGCTGTAGAGGCTCTTTGGTTCAATATACTCTTGGATGGTTTTGACTTTTTCGGGGTCAGTTTTTATGCCGTGTTTGGTCACTAAAAAGCCTAAGAACCTAACCGAGTTTTCTCTTGTGACACTCTGTTGGCATCACACAGGTTCTTTAGCACTGTGTCAACATGCTTTACATGGTCGATTTCGTTTTCTGAGACAACTATCACATCGTCTACATATACGTAGCAAGTTTTCCCTATTTGTTCCCTTAGAACGTCGTCTATAGCCCTTTGAAAAATGCTCGACGCATTCTTTAGGCCAAAGGGCAACCGCCATTTATTGAAAATGATGTTTTTTTCACGGTCTTGTTCTGCGAAGAAAATTTGATGGTAACCCGACTTTAAGCCCAGGGTTGTAAAAAATTTTGCCTTTCCTAAATTCGCCAGAACCTATAATATCCCTATAAGGAGAGAGTTCTGAGTTTGTGAGAGTAAGACGTGTTTTTGTTTGCGCTCCGTACTTTTGATTATTTCTGTTCTTTAATTTCTTGTATATTTACACATTATTTGTATATTGGTGATTATTGCATTTTTGGGTTGATACTGCCGTGATTTGTGCTTCTAAACATTGTGTTTTTTGTTTCATTAACAATAGTTTTGTGAGCGTCGGTGTATATCTAAATTGCAATTTTCGTTTTAGTATTTCTATTCTTTCGTTGTTCTTATTTGCTTTTCTGTTCTTTTTTTAAACGCGTTAGTGTGTGTGTTCGCTGTCGCTTGTTCACGCTCAGCTTTTTACACGGGTTAGTGTGTGTGTTCGCTGTCGCATCGCTCACGCTTAGCTTAGCGTTTTGTTTTTGTTTCTTGCGAAATTTATTGCGTTTGTAGTGCAGCTCTCTCCCGCTCTATTTTCTGTTTCTTCATCTACTAATTATTCTTTTGATCTTTGTAGTAGCTGAGTGTTGTTGCTTGTGATTTTTGTTTCTCTCAATCACAGTTAATCAACTCTTCGTCTTTTATCTTTTATTTTTTTCTATCTAAATCCGTTTGTATATTTGTTTTGATTATCTCCCCTACTTGCCAATATGATTTGCTGTAAGAAATCATGTGCACTTCAGCATATCACTGATTCTGCACAAATGCAATTTGTTGGGTGCTGGTTGTGCGAGAATCTAATGCACATTAAATGTGCTGGCATCTCGGGGCGTGACTGTGATAGAGTCATGGCTGCTCCCAAAAGTGGGTGTGGTGGATTACGCTGGTCTTGCCTGGATTGTTTGGAAAAACAATTAAGTTTTTCCAAGATGTATAATTCTGTGCGGGTTCAGTATTCAAATCTGAGCAAATTTTCAAAACAGCTAGAAGAGGAACTAAAAGCTGGAGAAGATATTTTGTATCAGTATAAGTTTGATTCTCCGCTGAATACAGTGATTACTCCATCACTGCTAGTTCTTCCCTCCATTCAATTATCATCTCCTACCTTATCAACCCCTTGTCAAGAATTATCAATTCCAATACCTGATGATTCTGTTGTAATATCTGGGTCTAGTGTCAGCACAGACATTCAAAAGGCCACTAATAAAAAAGGTAAAGCTTCTCCGAGTGTTGCTCAAGCTAAGAACAACATTCAGTCACCGTCTCCTACACCGTCTCCTACTCCTATATTACCCCATTTATCTGTTGTGTCTCCTCGAAAGCAAGTTTTCTTATCTAGGCTTTCATCAGATACGACATGTGAGGCTGTGTCTGCTTTTATTGAAAGTAAAATTTCATCTAAAGTATTTATAACGAAGTTTAATTTTGCGACTCCTCGTGAAATTGCTTCGTTTAAAATCAATGTCCCAATTGAATTTTTCGATACAATATGTGATCCAAACTTTTGGCCACCTCATATTGTTGTACATGAATTCAAACCTAAGACTCGGAATAGAATTTCTCCAGTGTCTTTAAATCCCGTTTCGGTTCAACCTTCATCTGAGGCTGTATCAAAAAACTAAGTCTCTTTCCATCTTTTCCGCAGCTATCTATTATTTATCAAAATGTTCGAGGCCTTAATTCTAAATTAAAAAATCTATTTCTGCATAGCTGTAGTGTCCAATCTGAACTTATAGCCCTCACTGAAACGTGGTTAAGCCAAAATGTTTATAATAGTGAGGTTTTTTCAAATAATTTCACTATTTATAGACTTGATCGCGCGTCTCGTAGAGGTGGTGGTGTTTTAATAGCTGTTAAATCCCATTTCCTCTCTGAATCTTTTACATTCTCATCAATTCACAATGTTGAGATTGTTGGAGTTAAAATAACTTTTCAGTCTTGTTCCCTATACGTTACTTGTTCATATATTCCTCCCTCTTCCGATTTACAAGTTTATAGTCATCATATATCTTGTATTAAAGAAATGTATGAATATGTTCAAGATAATGACTTATTTCTTGTGTTGGGTGATTTTAATATACCTAACACTTCTTGGGCCTCATTTCCTAATTCGAATTATCTCATTCCAACAATTGATCATTATTTTTTTGATGAATTGTTTAATCTTTCTATGTATCAGATGAACTCAATTTCTAATCATTTAAATCGTTCTCTTGATCTTGTTTTTACTAATGATGACGCCAGCATTAATGTTTTAAGATCATCCCCCTTTTGTATACCTGAGGATTTATATCATCCAACATTAGAGGTTTTAATACCTATTTACTGTCCACCAATTCTTACGCCCTCGTCATCTAAAAAGCGGCGTTGTTTTAATAAATGTAATTTTGTTTTGCTTAATGACCTCATTAATGCAACAGATTGGGCTCCTTTATATGAGGCAGTTGATGTAAACTTAGCAGTTTCAACATTCTACAATACTTTAAATGCTATTCTAGACAAGTGCGTTCCTAAGTGTCTTCCCAAATCTCTTTCTAATAAACCTCCCTGGTTCACTTCGACTCTTTCAACTCTAAAAAATTTTAAATCTAAATGTTTTAAAAAGTTCAAAAAGTCGGGTTCGATCGTTGATTGGTCTAAATACTCCTTAGCTAAGGCCAATTTCAATATTTTAAACTCTCGTTGTTATGAGAATTACCTTATACGCTGTAAAAGGCAGTTTGCTCGTGATCCCAAAAGATTTTATTCATTTGTAAATTTGAAGCGTAAATCTTCTGGGTTTCCATCCTCGTTTTTCCTAGGTTGTGACAGTACTTGCAATGATCAAGATACCTCAGATCTATTTGCAAAGTTCTTCCAATCCACTTATTCAACTGCCATTTCTGAAACCAATTCTTTTCCAATTTTAAATTCTGAAATTAATGGAAATGCTATTATGGTTTCTAATATTTCTCCTGTCTCTCTTTTATCCGCTATGCGTACGTTGAAATCGTCGTTCTCTCCGGGGGCGGATGGTATTCCTAGTTGTGTGATTAAAGAATGCAGTGCTTCTTTGTGGTCACCTTTATTAAAACTGTTTAATTTGTCTCTTGATACCTCGGTATTTCCTTCAATTTGGAAAGAATCATTTATTATTCCTCTGTATAAAAAAAGAGGAAGATCTGATATTTCAAATTACAGAGGCATTTCCAAGCTTTCTGCTATTCCGAAGTTATTTGAAAAAATTATAACTTCTAATTTACAGCACTTTTGTAAATCCATTATTTCACCATCGCAGCATGGTTTTGTTCAGAATCGATCAACCTCTACGAACTTATTAGAATTTTCATCCCTAGTCAATGAAAGCTTTTTAAAGAAAATGCAAACAGATGTTATATACACTGATTTCAGTAAGGCATTTGACTCTGTTCAGCATGACATCTTGCTTCAAAAGCTTGACCATTTGGGATTTTCTCCTAAACTTCTATTTTGGTTTGCTTCCTATTTAAAGGGTAGAACCCAAAGAGTTCTGTTGAGAACATCTATTTCGAAGGTCATATTTGTCTCTTCGGGTGTTCCTCAGGGTAGTCACTTGGGCCCTCTACTTTTCTCCCTATTTATAAATGACCTTCCCAGCTGTATTTCTTACTCTAGGATATTTATGTATGCAGATGATGTAAAACTCTGTCTCTCATACAAGAACTCAATAGATCATCTACGCCTACAGGATGATCTAATATCCTTTCAAAATTGGTGTAAAGCTAATCAGTTGCATCTAAATTGTTCTAAGTGTATGACAATGACTTTCTGTCGTACCACTCCATTTTTTGCTGATTACACAATCAACAATGTGTCCTTGCAACGTATTTCTACAATCAAAGATCTCGGTGTGCTCTTTGACTGTTAACTTAGATTCAATACCCATATTCTAACCATCGTTAATGAAGCCAAAAGTGTACTTGGTTTTATTAAACGATGGTCTAAAGAGTTTAATGATCCGTTTGTCACTAAACTTCTTTTTGTCTCGCTGGTACGTCCTATTTTAGAATATTGTTCTATAATATGGTCGCCACAGCAGAAATTGTATCAGGACCGTATTGAATCGGTTCAGAAGCAATTTCTTCTTTTTGCCTTGCGCAATCTAAACTGGGATGGTAACCTTCGTCTACCGTCTTATCGTAGTAGGCTTCTTCTTTTGGATCTTCCATCGTTAATCAATCGTAGAATAGTCTTGGGTATTACTTTTCTACATAAGTTGATTAACGGTTGTATTGATTCGCCTTCTCTTCTATTTCAAGTCAACTTCCTAGTTCCTTCCCGTCCTTCTCGTCACTTCTGTCCTTTTTATTTACCTATATGTAACTGTAACTATTCCTTGTACAGTGCGTTCCGTGTTCTATGTACTAAGTACAATACTTATTTTCATGTATTTAGTTCTGAACTCTCTCTTTCCTTAATAAAATCTTCTCTTTTAGCATATTTCAGAGAAATCACACACACACCACAGTTGTGAGAATGCACCTATGCAATTCTTCTTACTTGTGTAGTGATTTCTCTTATCGTATTTTACTTTTTAAGATTTTTATTTTTTCTTATATTTTTATAACCTTTTTTTAACTTCTTCTATCTTGCTTAGTTTCAATGATATCACTAACCATATCTGGCTGTGATTTGGGGCATAGCTCGTCGGACCGGCAAATAAAACACCCCCATCGGGTTGGTGATATCATTGCTATATATTGTTAGTATTAGGCTTTTTCTTTTCCCTGTTTCTGTTTTTTAATTTTGTAATTTTATAATTTGACTCACGAATGTTGTCAATTTCTTTATATAAATAAATAAATAAATAAAAGATGCTAGGCATTGGGTACCGGTCGGCAATAGTTCGCTCGTTTAGCTTTCTAAAGTCGATCACAAGGCGTTTGTTTTTGTCGCCGTTGCTGTCGGTCCCTTTTTTGTCGACAACCCAGACTAGGCTGTTGTACGGTGACCTTGATGGTCTGATTATACCATCTTTGAGTAAACATTCAATTTCTTTGTTTACAAAGTCAGATACACCCATTGGCAGGGGGTACCACTTAGAGTATATTGGTTCGCTGTCTCCAGTTCCAACTGTGGCAACAACAGAGGTATTGAGAGGTAACGCCTCGTTAGAAGTCGAGAACGCTTTTTTCCATGTCCCTGAATTCCTTTTTTACCGATTTTGGTACAACTATGTCGTTCACATTGGTGAAATTGACATTAGAACACTCATAGAATCCTAACTTTTCTTGCTTGTCTTGGTATTTCAAGGTGTTGTCCTGAAGGTCCAACGTGACTTCCGCCTGCGTTAGCAGGTCGAAGCCTATAATGGCGTCGAACAAGGTGAGTGTGTTTAACAGGAAAAAAGGGGATGTCTGCTCAAAAATCTTGACCAGACATTTATTTTATTTATTTATTCATTTATTTATTTATTTATATAAAGAAATTGACAACATTCGTGAGTCAAATTATAAAATTACAAAATTAAAAAACAGAAACAGGGAAAAGAAAAAGCCTAATACTAACAATATATAGCAATGATATCACCAACCCGATGGGGGTGTTTTATTTGCCGGTCCGACGAGCTATGCCCCAAATCACAGCCAGATATGGTTAGTGATATCATTGAAACTAAGCAAGATAGAAGAAGTTAAAAAAAGGTTATAAAAATATAAGAAAAAATAAAAATCTTAAAAAGTAAAATACGATAAGAGAAATCACTACACAAGTAAGAAGAATTGCATAGGTGCATTCTCACAACTGTGGTGTGTGTGTGATTTCTCTGAAATATGCTAAAAGAGAAGATTTTATTAAGGAAAGAGAGAGTTCAGAACTAAATACATGAAAATAAGTATTGTACTTAGTACATAGAACACGGAACGCACTGTACAAGGAATAGTTACAGTTACATATAGGTAAATAAAAAGGACAGAAGTGACGAGAAGGACGGGAAGGAACTAGGAAGTTGACTTGAAATAGAAGAGAAGGCGAATCAATACTACCGTTAATCAACTTATGTAGAAAAGTAATACCCAAGACTATTCTACGATTGATTAACGATGGAAGATCCAAAACAAGAAGCCTACTACGATAAGACGGTAGACGAAGGTTACCATCCCAGTTTAGATTGCGCAAGGCAAAAAGAAGAAATTGCTTCTGAACCGATTCAATACGGTCCTGATACAATTTCTGCTGTGGCGACCATATTATAGAACAATATTCTAAAATAGGACGTACCAGCGAGACAAAAAGAAGTTTAGTGACAAACGGATCATTAAACTCTTTAGACCATCGTTTAATAAAACCAAGTACACTTTTGGCTTCATTAACGATGGTTAGAATATGGGTATTGAATCTAAGTTAACAGTCAAAGAGCACACCGAGATCTTTGATTGTAGAAATACGTTGCAAGGACACATTGTTGATTGTGTAATCAGCAAAAAATGGAGTGGTACGACAGAAAGTCATTGTCATACACTTAGAACAATTTAGATGCAACTGATTAGCTTTACACCAATTTTGAAAGGATATTAGATCATCCTGTAGGCGTAGATGATCTATTGAGTTCTTGTATGAGAGACAGAGTTTTACATCATCTGCATACATAAATATCCTAGAGTAAGAAATACAGCTGGGAAGGTCATTTATAAATAGGGAGAAAAGTAGAGGGCCCAAGTGACTACCCTGAGGAACACCCGAAGAGACAAATATGACCTTCGAAATAGATGTTCTCAACAGAACTCTTTGGGTTCTACCCTTTAAATAGGAAGCAATCCAAAATAGAAGTTTAGGAGAAAATCCCAAATGGTCAAGCTTTTGAAGCAAGATGTCATGCTGAACAGAGTCAAATGCCTTACTGAAATCAGTGTATATAACATCTGTTTGCATTTTCTTTAAAAAGCTTTCATTGACTAGGGATGAAAATTCTAATAAGTTCGTAGAGGTTGATCGATTCTGAACAAAACCATGCTGCGATGGTGAAATAATGGATTTACAAAAGTGCTGTAAATTAGAAGTTATAATTTTTTCAAATAACTTCGGAATAGCAGAAAGCTTGGAAATGCCTCTGTAATTTGAAATATCAGATCTTCCTCCTTTTTTATACAGAGGAATAATAAATGATTCTTTCCAAATTGAAGGAAATACCGAGGTATCAAGAGACAAATTAAACAGTTTTAATAAAGGTGACCACAAAGAAGCACTGCATTCTTTAATCACACAACTAGGAATACCATCCGCCCCCGGAGAGAACGACGATTTCAACGTACGCATAGCGGATAAAAGAGAGACAGGAGAAATATTAGAAACCATAATAGCATTTCCATTAATTTCAGAATTTAAAATTGGAAAAGAATTGGTTTCAGAAATGGCAGTTGAATAAGTGGATTGGAAGAACTTTGCAAATAGATCTGAGGTATCTTGATCATTGCAAGTACTGTCACAACCTAGGAAAAACGAGGATGGAAACCCAGAAGATTTACGCTTCAAATTTACAAATGAATAAAATCTTTTGGGATCACGAGCAAACTGCCTTTTACAGCGTATAAGGTAATTCTCATAACAACGAGAGTTTAAAATATTGAAATTGGCCTTAGCTAAGGAGTATTTAGACCAATCAACGATCGAACCCGACTTTTTGAACTTTTTAAAACATTTAGATTTAAAATTTTTTAGAGTTGAAAGAGTCGAAGTGAACCAGGGAGGTTTATTAGAAAGAGATTTGGGAAGACACTTAGGAACGCACTTGTCTAGAATAGCATTTAAAGTATTGTAGAATGTTGAAACTGCTAAGTTTACATCAACTGCCTCATATAAAGGAGCCCAATCTGTTGCATTAATGAGATCATTAAGCAAAACAAAATTACATTTATTAAAACAACGCCGCTTTTTAGATGACGAGGGCGTAAGAATTGGTGGACTGTAAATAGGTATTAAAACCTCTAATGTTGGATGATATAAATCCTCAGGTATACAAAAGGGGGATGATCTTAAAACATTAATGCTGGCGTCATCATTAGTAAAAACAAGATCAAGAGAACGATTTAAATGATTAGAAATTGAGTTCATCTGATACATAGAAAGATTAAACAATTCATCAAAAAAATAATGATCAATTGTTGGAATAAGATAATTCGAATTAGGAAATGAGGCCCAAGAAGTGTTAGGTATATTAAAATCACCCAACACAAGAAATAAGTCATTATCTTGAACATATTCATACATACTTTAATACAAGATATATGATGACTATAAACTTGTAAATCGGAAGAGGGAGGAATATATGAACAAGTAACGTATAGGGAACAAGACTGAAAAGTTATTTTAACTCCAACAATCTCAACATTGTGAATTGATGAGAATGTAAAAGATTCAGAGAGGAAATGGGATTTAACAGCTATTAAAACACCACCACCTCTACGAGACGCGCGATCAAGTCTATAAATAGTGAAATTATTTGAAAAAACCTCACTATTATAAACATTTTGGCTTAACCACGTTTCAGTGAGGGCTATAAGTTCAGATTCGACACTACAGCTATGCAGAAATAGATTTTTTAATTTAGAATTAAGGCCTCGAACATTTTGATAAATAATAGATAGCTGCGGAAAAGATGGAAAGAGACTTAGTTTTTTGATACAGCCTCAGATGAAGGTTGAACCGAAACGGGATTTAAAGACACTGGAGAAATTCTATTCCGAGTCTTAGGTTTAAATTCATGTACAACAATATGAGGTGGCCAAAAGTTTGGATCACATATTGTATCGAAAAATTCAATTGGGACATTGATTTTAAACGAAGCAATTTCACGAGGAGTCGCAAAATTAAACTTCGAGATAAAAACTTTAGACGAAATTTTACTTTCAATGAAAGCAGACACAGCCTCACATGTCGTATCTGATGAAAGCCTAGATAAGAAAACTTGCTTTCGAGGAGACACAACAGATAAATGGGGTAATATAGGAGTAGGAGACGGTGTAGGAGACGGTGACTGAATGTTGTTCTTAGCTTGAGCAACACTCGGAGAAGCTTTACCTTTTTTGTTAGTGGCCTTTTGAATGTCTGTGCTGACACTAGACCCAGATATTACAACAGAATCATCAGGTATTGGAATTGATAATTCTTGACAAGGGGTTGATAAGGTAGGAGATGATAATTGAATGGAGGGAAGAACTAGCAGTGATGGAGTAATCACTGTATTCAGCGGAGAATCAAACTTATACTGATACAAAATATCTTCTCCAGCTTTTAGTTCCTCTTCTAGCTGTTTTGAAAATTTGCTCAGATTTGAATACTGAACCCGCACAGAATTATACATCTTGGAAAAACTTAATTGATTTTCCAAACAATCCGGGCAAGACCAGCGTAATCCACCACACCCACTTTTGGGAGCAGCCATGACTCTATCACAGTCACGCCCCGAGATGCCAGCACATTTAATGTGCATTAGATTCTCGCACAACCAGCACCCAACAAATTGCATTTGTGCAGAATCAGTGATATGCTGAAGTGAACATGATTTCTTACAGCAAATCATATTGGCAAGTAGGGGAGATAATCAAAACAAATATACAAACGGATTTAGATAGAAAAAAATAAAAGATAAAAGACGAAGAGTTGATTAACTGTGATTGAGAGAAACAAAAATCACAAGCAACAACACTCAGCTACTACAAAGATCAAAAGAATAATTAGTAGATGAAGAAACAGAAAATAGAGCGGGAGAGAGCTGCACTACAAACGCAATAAATTTCGCAAGAAACAAAAACAAAACGCTAAGCTAAGCGTGAGCGATGCGACAGCGAACACACACACTAACCCGTGTAAAAAGCTGAGCGTGAACAAGCGACAGCGAACACACACACTAACGCGTTTAAAAAAAAGAACAGAAAAGCAAATAAGAACAACGAAAGAATAGAAATACTAAAACGAAAATTGCAATTTAGATATACACCGACGCTCACAAAACTTTGTAAATAAAACAAAAAACACAATGTTTAGAAGCACAAATCCCGGCAGTATCAAACCAAAAATGCAATAATCACCAATATACAAAAAAATGTGTAAATATACACCAAATTAAAGAACAGAAATAATCAAAAGTACGGAGCGCAAACAAAAACACGTCTTACTCTCACAAACTCAGAACTCTCTCTTACTGGAGCCGTGGATCCAGCTCACAGTGAAGGACTTATCGGCTGGTGTAACTACTTTTAGCTCCTTTACGGGCCTAATATAGTTCTTAGCCGCCCCAGTATCTATCAAAATGTTTAAAGTTCTCCCACCCAACTGTCGTTTAATGAACGGCAGCTGGGAGCGTTCCCTAAATAATTCAACGAATCATTGAGGTCAATGGACTCGGCTTCGTCGTCAATACAAGCTACAGGCTTTTCTGCTGCCTCCTTGTATTTTTCATCTTCGTCGGCAGAGTTGTTTTGAGCTATATTGTTCACACGTTGTCGTCTAGCGCCTGTAAAACGCTCTGACGTGTTTGCCCTTTTCTGGGGGTACGAACCTAAGATCTAATTTATTCCGAACTCCGTGCGTTGTCTAAACTTGGAAGAGTTGTCGACTTCCATGGGCACGGGTGGCTCTTCCCCGCTACCTTTCTTGCTTTCCTGATGGTTCTGCTGTTTTTTTTACAAAATAAGGGTTTCTTTCTTGATCGTTGTTGTCCCTAATATTTTTGCCTTGTTTATTGTGTGAGCGGTATGAAAACGCTGGCTCTGCAAGCATAGGGTAACGTACATCTTTAACAAAAATGAGCAAAAAAAGATAGTTTAGGCCGAACACAATCACACTCAGAGTGCAGCCCAGAAAAATGAAAGACAGGTGCTCAAAGAATATTTTTTCCCAAACATAAACAGAATTGCTGGAGAAACTGTGGTAAGCTGCGAAGTTTATGCCAAGGCCAAATACGACCGCCACCCCAAAAAGCACCAGCTTGGAGTTACCCCAATTCCGTCATATTCAGGAGAAATCCTCCATATCCTTCCAAAGCTGAAAAACACTTTTTGACGGCCATGGACAAATTTACCAAGCTTGCTTGATATCAATATCTAAAATAAAAGGCCCAATATTACAGATTCTCAATTTCTTTCCAAAAAAACCAGAACGATGTGACAATGTGTGGCAAGATTCTTATCCCAACAAGGAGGTATCACAGACACGGTCGAAGCCGTGCTTTAAGCTCCGGTAGAATACATTCGATCGTTCCACTCGATTATTAACATCATCCCGGTTAAGGCTCCATACCGGACGAAATAAAGTATTAGTAAGTAAAGTATTAGATATTTTTGAGGCCTGCTCATTATTTGTTTGGGGTCTTGCACAAGCAGTGGGCTGTCTATGTCTGGATAAGGAGGGGTCAACCTCCATTGGCTCCGGGTCTTGACCGTGATTATCTCTTTTATTCTTGTCCTGCCTATCGTTGTTGGAGTTTTGCTTTTTAAAAAAATGTGGGTTTTTTTCGTGGCCCCGTTCATCCCTGTTGTTGTTATGTTTTCTGGTGTGACGGTTTTTATTAGTCTCACTTGTTTGAGCCCTTTCTTCTAAAGCCTTGGCATAAGAGGCCGAGAAAATACTAATATCTAACGGAATGTCGCATCTTATTTCTGGGTTGACAGTGATTCTTTGGTATCCCTCAACCTGAGGTGCCTCGACTCTTAATCTGTTGACTTGTTCCCTTACTTCATTTAACTGAGCATGAAACCTCGCCTCTTGCTGTGCCAATGCTTGGCTAACAGCGCTTTTTATTAAAGCCTGCACCTGATTCGGATCCATTGTATTTTCACTATGAACTATTATATTAAACTGGCACTTGTTTTTGTGAAAATGTAAGTGATAGCTTATTTCGCATAGACATGAAGCACAGAAACAGAATATGACTTTGTAAATATTGAGTTACTTTTTATTTAAACTTTCAATAACACCTGCCGTAGTCAGCAATTTTCTTTGTTTATGTGTTTTATAAACGATTTAAAAAAACAATTTCGTGAACTTAGATGTTATGGGTCACAAAATTCTAAATTGGTTGTGTATGAGGCGTAAGTCCTATATGTTGTTGGGCGCCAATTATGTGATGATATTGAGGTGATAATTTTCGGTTACGAAGATTATGTTGGGGAGTTGACTTCCTCCCTCGACCTACTTGCCTTGGGGTACAGTGGTCTTATAAAAAGATAAATGTAATTGTCTTAACGGCTTGTGCCGGAGTAAATACGATTTATTCCAACGATTGCCAACGTAAAACCAAAACTTAAACTTAAAGTCAAAGCTAAAGCTAGAAGCAAAAGCTGCCAGAGTCATAGCCGGCAGTGTCGACTCAGCACAAAGCTCAACATAACTGATACCGTTACACGTTACCGTTTCTACTTTGCAGCGGGGACATTGCACTGATTTGTCAGCGGAATGCGAGTGCGAGGGTAGCTTAATATTAAAGGGCCTAGCGTACGAGGGTTACTTGTTAACTTATATGTATATGTGTGTGCACGATGAGACTAAATTATATATGTATCTTTATGTCGTCAAGAGCAGCCCTAGCACAGACAAGTGCATCCCAAGCGCAGCCCAACACTGAAAATAAAGGTCTAAGCGCAGTCGCTGCAAGTACCTGCGTCAACACCAACAATATTCAAATAATGACGAATTTCTTATGGCCTGCTAAAAGATCAGTTATAGGCGGAAATAATTTATATTAATGTGGGGTTTTTACATTGATTTTATTACTCTGACCTGTTTATCAATGACATATGACTTACTATTTAATATTTATTTGTAGCCATAAATAGTCCGTAAAGACTGACAACAACGAATCATATTTAAGGCAATGTCGTTATATTGCGCGGTATTTTGTCAAACAGAATAAGGGATTGGGTTTTTTTTGGGATGCATCCATTCAAACTTTAAACATGTATTAAATATGCTTATTATCGAATTTTTAGGTTTAATTTAACACGCAACCCGACGCGATCGCCCGTTAAATAAACGGAAAAATCAAACTCAAAAAATCTTAATATAACTGACGCCAAACTAAAAGTGAAACTCACGGTTTACTGTTCAGTTCATAAACAAAAAATATAAAAACTACCTCTTTAAAGGTCGAATAGACAAATAATAATAAATTACCCAAACGCACAGCATCTAGTTAATTACGCAGAACAAAAGCTATCAAAGCCACTGTGCTGCGGAATCAATCCAGTAGCATTTAAACGGTCTTTCTAAAGGCCACTTGCAATAGAAAAAGTAAAATCAGTTGCTTTCAGTAGAACTTGCCACGAGTGAAAATACAGACACTTATTAAATTTGTCTTAAAAACCCCAATTGTAACACCAAACGTGTAGTTTGGACAGCGGGGAAGGAAACCAGGATCGTCAACTTTCAGTGCCTTGGCTACCAACAGTGGAATGACTGAGAACTTTACACCGGCGGAAGAGAGCAAACAACGATAGTTAGAAAACAAGAGAAGAGAAAGATGTAGGTGAAACCTTTATTTAATACTTTTGGTCAATTAAAGAATAAAAAAAGAAGCGAATAAATATACAAATATTTGCCAAAGTGAAAAGTGTCTCTAAACATTTTTTTTTAGAACTACACACTATTAAGATTAAAATGAATAAGTTGTAACAGCGCAAAGTAAAATTTAAAACGAAATCAACAGTAAATGGCAGCACAAAGTATAGTGTGAAATTAAAAAAAAAAAAAAACAATAAATGTACAGTAGTACATTTGATAGGCCAGATCAGACACAAGCTCTTATCTACATTGTATGAGAATCTGTCGGCAACAAACAGACAATTTATTTCTTGCAATTTTGTTTTGGTTATTGCTCTGGTTTATGTAAAACATATAAAACGAATAAATTCGTTTTGCTTATTTTATTTGCAATATACAAAAAAAAATTTTTTGATTATTTCTTTGAGCTGTAACATAGAATCGCATTGTTTTGCGTTATTTACTTATAAACACACACTGTTTATTCCTATTAGAGTCATAAGCAAAAGTATTCGCCGACTTAGAATATTTAAGCTAAAAGGAAGGTAATTAACACAAAAATGGAACCCGAACAACTAAATTTAATTTTAAATTGAGCAATTACTGCAGGCTCAAACGGCAGAATTCGAAATAAAAATTCAGGAGTTAATATATCGCATGGAGTTAATAAATCGCATAGACAGTAGCCGAGCCTACAATAAAGTTTATGAGGATATCTACAGACCCGCTCGATGCGGCTAAGTCTGTCCCAGAATTTATTGACGCGCAAGAACAGTATGTTTGAAACGCTGCAAAAGCCGCCTACAAAGTTTATAGCCCCTATTAAGGTAGCTCCCATCACTATAAGGCAGTACTAATTTTGAGAATTAAGATAAGAGGTCAAGCAGACCTCACACTATCTTCGTTCAACACAAAAGTCAAATTCGATTCCATCATAGATAGGCTCGATTTGACATAAGCAGACAAACGCCCCATGCATTTAATCGAGCAATATATGAGTACCCTCAGGCAGGGTAGCATGTCCTTATTTCAGTTCTTGAACTAGCCCAAGAGATCGAAGCCAATCATGATAGATATGCTTTCGCGGCGCATTATAACAGGGCCAGTCATACAATTCTCCACGTTTCGACCAGTATAGGGGCCACCCTAGCCTTAAGAGGTTAAATACCTCTGACAGAAATTCCGATCAAAGGAGACAGAGGGCTAATCATCTATCCCATGAAGGCTTACCTCAACTAGATGAGTAGTAAGAAAAGGCCGCAAATGCAGCCGTTGAAGAGTTAGATGACAATCAGCGTTAATTTTTTAACGGTGCGTCCCTGCTCCCCTTCGTCAAGCGAACAGTAGCAAGGGTAAATTTAAAATCCCTTATTGACACAGGGGCCTCGAAGAACAACCTTAGCAGTAGCTTCGATGGCATTAACACCACCCCCGCCCAATTCCCTTTCAGGGTAAAATCAATTCATAACACGGAAGAGATTACTTGCAAGTGTGTCCTATACATTTTGGGGCTTAAAAGCCTAATTTTTATTTTACTAACATTGTCCACCTTCGACGGTATAATTGCGTTAGATCTGATAACGCCATTATCGACCTTCAAAACAAGGTCATTACACACAAGCACGGATCTGACTAAGTCTAGATTGAACACGAGTTCGTAGGCATGATAAAGGAAAACGCAAAGGTTTTCGCAAACCTAAGTGGAGCGCTACCTTTTAATACTTCGGTTGTCGAAACGTCGACGAGTAGCCGGTCTATTCAAAGCTTTACGTTTCCAATGGGTGCAGCCGACTTTATCAGTGATATAATACGGCCGTCACGCTCTCCTTATAACAACCCAATTTGGGTTGTTGGGAAGAAAGGAGTCGACGATTTAGGGGTGAGAAAAAAGCTGTTGGTCATAGACTTCCGTAAATAATAGACGTAAATTCATAGACTTCAGCTGATAAATACTCCATGCCCAGCGATACTAGCCAACCTTGAAAAGTCCCAGTACTTCACGATATTGAATCTGAAGTCAGGGTATCACCAGATCACCCTTGCGGAACAAGACCGTGAAAAAACCTCCTTTTCCGTTAATGGTAGAAAATACGAGTTCAAAGAACGTATTAAATTCCATAAGCACATCGGCAAGACTTGTTATGTCTACGTCGATCATCATTTTTTCAAAGACTGAGAGCGACCACATAAGGGGCATAAATCAAGTCCTTAAGTGTCTTTTAGACGCCAATAAGAAAAATCGCACTTTTTCAGTGGCACCAGGACCAGCGCGGAAAAGCTGAAAGCGATAAATGAATTCACAATACCTACCAATTTGTTCGCTGTAAGATTGTTTTTAGGGCTGGAAAGCTATTACAGATGCTTTGTTAAAGAAAAGTCGTTATGAGATATTTTAAAAGGGGAAAATGGAAGAGTTGGCAAACAAACCAAAGATCTAAGAAAATCCAGGTCGAATTAACTGAGAAGTAATTTAAAGCATTCGACAAGCTTAGATCCTAGCTTCGAAGGACGTTATCCTCCATTACTCAGATTTAAAAAAAAAAACCTTTAACCTCACAAAGGAGGCTTCCTCCTTTAGTATCGTAGCCGTCTGTCCCCAGTAGGGAGACCCATAACAATGATCTCGAGAACGCTTAAAAATCGAGAAATGAACTATGCAACCAATGGGTGTTGCTGGCGATTGTTTGGGCACTGGATAATTTTTTTACCTGTATGGTGTAAATGATTTAAATATCTATACTGATCATCAGCTGACATTCGTTGTGTCAGATAGAAAGCGTTTATCAACGAACACGCGGCCAAGGTTTCCTACAAACCTCGCAAGGAAAACCATGTAGCAGGTAACTTATCCAGGCAAAATATAAAATCCATGGAAAACCTGCCGCAGTCTAGAGGGGGAATACTTCACAGTGAGCTGTCTTTGTGGTATACAATTTATGCCACCGATAAGCCCGTTAACTGTTTTACAAACCAGATAATTTTGGAGGAATCAGAACATCCATGGCAACGTACGTCAATACTTTTCAGACTGGAAATTGTTTTTAACGATTGGGAGACGCTGATTGAAATTGTGTGTTACCGATTTTAGCGCGCATACAGCATTGGAAGCTTTCCCTTCCAAAAGTTTTGGCTCTGCAAGCATAGGGTAATCACACTCAGAGTGCAGCCCAGAAAAATGAAAGACAGGTGCTCAAAGAATATTTCTTCCCAAACATAAACAGAATTGCTGGAGAAACTGTGGTAAGCTGCGAAGTTTATGCCAAGGCCAAATACGACCGCCACCCCAAAAAGCACCAGCTTGGAGTTACCCCAATTCCGTCATATTCAGGAGAAATCCTCCATATCCTTCCACAGCTGAAAAACACTTTTTGACGGTCATGGACAAATTTACCAAGCTTGCTTGATATCAATATCTAAAATAAAAGGACCAATATTACAGATACTCAATTTCTTTCCAAAAAACCAGAACGATGTGACAATGTGTGGCAAGATTCTTAACCCAACAAGGAGGTATCACAGCCGTGATTTAAGCTCCGGTAGAATACATTCGATCGTTCCACTCGATTATTAACATCATCCCGGTTAAGGCAATACACTCCATACCGGACGAAATAAAGTATTAGTAAGTAAAGTATTAGATCTTTTTGAGGCCTGCTCATTATTTGTTTGGGGTCTTGCACAAGCAGTGGGCTGTCTATGTCTGGATAAGGAGGGGTCAACCTCCATTGGCTCCGGGTCTTGACCGTGATTATCTCTTTTATTCTTGTCCTGCCTATCGTTGTTGGAGTTTTGCTTTTTAAAAAAATGTGGGTTTTTTTCGTGGCCCCGTTCATCCCTGTTGTTGTTATGTTTTCTGGTGTGACGGTTTTTATTAGTCTCACTTGTTTGAGCCCTTTCTTCTAAAGCCTTGGCATAAGAGGCCGAGAAAATACTAATATCTAACGGAATGTCGCATCTTATTTCTGGGTTGACAGTGATTCTTTGGTATCCCTCAACCTGAGGTGCCTCGACTCTTAATCTGTTGACTTGTTCCCTTACTTCATTTAACTGAGCATGAAACCTCGCCTCTTGCTGTGCCAATGCTTGGCTAACAGCGCTTTTTATTAAAGCCTGCACCTGATTCGGATCCATTGTATTTTCACTTTGCACTCGACTATTATCAGTATCTGAATCCCACTCTGTTTCACCTTCACTTTCGCACTCGGTTTTTATATTCCTAACAGCATCAAACCAGCTCATATGAACTATTATATTAAACTGGCACTTGTTTTTGTGAAAATGTAAGTGATAGCTTATTTCGCATAGACATGAAGCACAGAAACAGAATATGACTTTGTAAATATTGAGTTACTTTTTATTTAAACTTTCAATAACACCTGCCGTAGTCAGCAATTTTCTTTGTTTATGTGTTTTATAAACGATTTAAAAAAACAATTTCGTGAACTTAGATGTTATGGGTCACAAAATTCTAAATTGGTTGTGTATGAGGGCGTAAGTCCTATATGTTGTTGAGCGCCAATTATGTGATGATATTGAGGTGATAATTTTCGGTTACGAAGATTATGTTGGGGAGTTGACTTCCTCCCTCGACCTACTTGCCTTGGGGTACAGTGGTCTTATTAAAAGATAAATGTAATTGTCTTAACGGCTTGTGCCGGAGTAAATACGATTTATTCCAACGATTGCCAACGTAAAACCAAAACTTAAACTTAAAGTCAAAGCTAAAGCTAGAAGCAAAAGCTGCCAGAGTCATAGCCGGCAGTGCCGACTCAGCACAAAGCTCAACATAACTGATACCGTTACACGTTACCGTTTCTACTTTGCAGCGGGGGCATTGCACTGATTTGTCAGCGGAATGCGAGTGCGAGGGTAGCTTAATATTAAAGGGCCTAGCGTACGAGGGTTACTTGTTAACTTATATGTATATGTGTGTGCACGATGAGACTAAATTATATATGTATCTTTATGTCGTCAAGAGCAGCCCTAGCACAGACAAGTACATCCCAAGCGCAGCCCAACACTGAAAATAAAGGTCTAAGCGCAGTCGCTGCAAGTACCTGCGTCAACACCAACAATATTCAAATAATGACGAATTTCTTATGGCCTGCTAAAAGATCAGTTATAGGCGGAAATAATTTATATTAATGTGGGGTTTTTACACTGATTTTATTACTCTGACCTGTTTATCAATGACATATGACTTACTATTTAATATTTATTTGTAGCCATAAATAGTCCGTTAAGGCTGACAACAACGAATCATATTTAAGGCAATGTCGTTATATTGCGCGGTATTTTGTCAAACAGAAGAAGGGATTGGGTTTTTTTTGGGATGCATCCATTCAAACTTTAAACATGTATTAAATATGCTTATTATCGAATATAATAAAATAGATTTGTCGTAAGTTTAGGTTTAATTTAACACTCAACCCGACGCGATCGCCCGTTAAATAAACGGAAAAATCAAACTCAAAAAATCTTAATATAACTGACGCCAAACTAAAAGTGAAACTCACGGTTTACTGTTCAGTTCATAAACAAAAAATATAAAAACGACCTCTTTAAAGGTCGAATAGACAAATAATAATAAATTACCCAAACGCACAGCATCTAGTTAATTACGCAGAACAAAAGCTATCAAAGCCACTGTGCTGCGGAATCAATCCAGTAGCATTTAAACGGTCTTTCTAAAGGCCACTTGCAATAGAAAAAGTAAAATCAGTTGCTTTCAGTAGAACTTGCCACGAGTGAAAATACAGACACTTATTAAATTTGTCTTAAAAACCCCAATTGTAACACCAAACGTGTAGTTTGGACAGCGGGGAAGAAAACCAGGAGCGTCAACTTTCAGTGCCTTGGCTACCAACAGTGGAATGACTGAGAACTTTACACCGGCGGAAGAGAGCAAACAACGATAGTTAGAAAACAAGAGAAGAGAAAGATGTAGGTGAAACCTTTATTTAATACTTTTGGTCAATTAAAGAATAAAAAAAGAAGCGAATAAATATACAAATATTTGCCAAAGTGAAAAGTGTCTCTAAAAATTTTTTTTAGAACTACACACTATTAAGATTAAAATGAATAAGTTGTAACAGCGCAAAGTAAAATTTAAAACGAAATCAACAGTAAATGGCAGCACAAAGTATAGTGTGAAATTAAAAAAAAAAAAAAACAATAAATGTACAGTAGTACATTTGATAGGCCAGATCAGACACAAGCTCTTATCTACATTGTATGAGAATCTGTCGGCAACAAACAGACAATTTATTTCTTGCAATTTTGTTTTGGTTATTGCTCTGGTTTATGTAAAACATATAAAACGAATAAATTCGTTTTGCTTATTTTATTTGCAATATACAAAAAAAAATTTTTTGATTATTTCTTTGAGCTGTAACATAGAATCGCATTGTTTTGCGTTATTTACTTATAAACACACACTGTTTATTCCTATTAGAGTCATAAACAAAAGTATTCGCCGACTTAGAATATTTAAGCTAAAAGGAAGGTAATTAACACAAAAATGGAACCCGAACAACTAAATTTAATTTTAAATTGAGCAATTACTGCAGGCTCAAACGGCAGAATTCGAAATAAAAATTCAGGAGTTAATATATCGCATGGAGTTAATAAATCGCATAGACAGTAGCCGAGCCTACAATAAAGTTTATGAGGATATCTGCAGACCCGCTCGATGCGGCTAAGTCTGTCCCAGAATTTATTGACGCGCAAGAACAGTATGTTTGAAACGCTGCAAAAGCCGCCTACAAAGTTTATAGCCCCTATTAAGGTAGCTCCCATCACTATAAGGCAGTACTAATTTTGAGAATTAAGATAAGAGGTCAAGCAGACCTCACACTATCTTCGTTCAACACAAAAGTCAAATTCGATTCCATCATAGATAGGCTCGATTTGACATAAGCAGACAAACGCCCCATGCATTTAATCGAGCAATATATGAGTACCCTCAGGCAGGGTAGCATGTCCTTATTTCAGTTCTTGAACTAGCCCAAGAGATCGAAGCCAATCATGATAGATATGCTTTCGCGGCGCATTATAACAGGGCCAGTCATACAATTCTCCACGTTTCGACCAGTATAGGGGCCACCCTAGCCTTAAGAGGTTAAATACCTCTGACAGAAATTCCGATCAAAGGAGACAGAGGGCTAATCATCTATCCCATGAAGGCTTACCTCAACTAGATGAGTAGTAAGAAAAGGCCGCAAATGCAGCCGTTGAAGAGTTAGATGACAATCAGCGTTAATTTTTTAACGGTGTGTCCCTGCTCCCCTTCGTCAAGCGAACAGTAGCAAGGGTAAATTTAAAATCCCTTATTGACACAGGGGCCTCGAAGAACAACCTTAGCAGTAGCTTCGATGGCATTAACACCACCCCCGCCCAATTCCCTTTCAGGGTAAAATCAATTCATAACACGGAAGAGATTACTTGCAAGTGTGTCCTATACATTTTGGGGCTTAAAAGCCTAATTTTTATTTTACTAACATTGTCCACCTTCGACGGTATAATTGCGTTAGATCTGATAACGCCATTATCGACCTTCAAAACAAGGTCATTACACACAAGCACGGATCTGACTAAGTCTAGATTGAACACGAGTTCGTAGGCATGATAAAGGAAAACGCAAAGGTTTTCGCAAACCTAAGTGGAGCGCTACCTTTTAATACTTCGGTTGTCGAAACGTCGACGAGTAGC
Source organism: Drosophila fulvimacula (assembly GCA_035045555.1). Lineage (NCBI taxonomy): Eukaryota > Metazoa > Arthropoda > Insecta > Diptera > Drosophilidae > Drosophila > Drosophila fulvimacula. The sequence continues at coordinate 515,158 of JAWNOX010000154.1, read as the reverse complement.
CGGTCTATTCAAAGCTTTACGTTTCCAATGGGTGCAGCCGACTTTATCAGTGATATAATACGGCCGTCACGCTCTCCTTATAACAACCCAATTTGGGTTGTTGGGAAGAAAGGAGTCGACGATTTAGGGGTGAGAAAAAAGCTGTTGGTCATAGACTTCCGTAAATTAAACGAAAAAATCACAGCTGATAAATACTCCATGCCCAGCGATACTAGCCAACCTTGAAAAGTCCCAGTACTTCACGATATTGAATCTGAAGTCAGGGTATCACCAGATCACCCTTGCGGAACAAGACCGTGAAAAAACCTCCTTTTCCGTTAATGGTAGAAAATACGAGTTCAAAGAACGTATTAAATTACATAAGCACATCGGCAAGACTTGTTATGTCTACGTTGATCATCATTTTTTCAAAGACTGAGAGCGACCACATAAGGGGCATAAATCAAGTCCTTAAGTGTCTTTTAGACGCCAATAAGAAAAATCGCACTTTTTCAGTGGCACCCGGACCAGCGCGGAAAAGCTGAAAGCGATAAATGAATTCACAATACCTACTAATTTGTTCGCTGTAAGATTGTTTTTAGGGCTGGAAAGCTATTACAGATGCTTTGTTAAAGAAAAGTCGTTATGAGATATCTTGAAAGGGGAAAATGGAAGAGTTGGCAAACAAACCAAAGCTCTAAGAAAATCCAGGTCGAATTAACTGAGAAGTAATTTAAAGCATTCGACAAGCTTAGATCCTAGCTTCGAAGGACGTTATCCTCCATTACTCAGATTTAAAAAAAACCCTTTAACCTCACAAAGGAGGCTTCCTCCTTTAGTATCGTAGCCGTCTGTCCCCAGTAGGGAGACCCATAACAATGATCTCGAGAACGCTTAAAAATCGAGAAATGAACTATGCAACCAATGGGTGTTGCTGGCGATTGTTTGGGCACTGGATAATTTTTTTACCTGTATGGTGTAAATGATTTAAATATCTATACTGATCATCAGCTGACATTCGTTATGTCAGATAGAAGGCGTTTATCAACGAACACGCGGCCAAGGTTTCCTACAAACCTCGCAAGGAAAACCATGTAGCAGGTAACTTATCCAGGCAAAATATAAAATCCATGGAAAACCTGCCGCAGTCTAGAGGGGGAATACTTCACAGTGAGCTGTCTTTGTGGTATACAATTTATGCCACCGATAAGCCCGTTAACTGTTTTACAAACCACATAATTTTGGAGGAATCAGAACATCCATGGCAACGTACGTCAATACTTTTCAGACTGGAAATTGTTTTTAACGATTGGGAGACGCTGATTGAAATTGTGTTACCGATTTTAGCGCGCATACAGCATTGGAAGCTTTCCCTTCCAAAAGTTTTGACTCTGCAAGCATAGGGTAACGTACATCTTTAACAAAAATGAGCAAAAAAAAGATAGTTTAGGCCGAACACAATCACACTCAGAGTGCAGCCCAGAAAAATGAAAGACAGGTGCTCAAAGAATATTTCTTCCCAAACATAAACAGAATTGCTGGAGAAACTGTGGTAAGCTGCAAAGTTTATGCCAAGGCCAAATACGACCGCCACCCCAAAAGCACCAGCTTGGAGTTACCCCAATTCCGTCATATTCAGGAGAAATCCTCCATATCCTTCCACAGCTGAAAAACACTTTTTGACGGTCATGGACAAATTTACCAAGCTTGCTTGATATCAATATCTAAAATAAAAGGACCAATATTACAGATACTCAATTTCTTTCCAAAAAACCAGAACGATGTGACAATGTGTGGCAAGATTCTTAACCCAACAAGGAGGTATCACAGCCGTGATTTAAGCTCCGGTAGAATACATTCGATCGTTCCACTCGATTATTAACATCATCCCGGTTAAGGCAATACACTCCATACCGGACGAAATAAAGTATTAGTAAGTAAAGTATTAGATCTTTTTGAGGCCTGCTCATTATTTGTTTGGGGTCTTGCACAAGCAGTGGGCTGTCTATGTCTGGATAAGGAGGGGTCAACCTCCATTGGCTCCGGGGCTTGACCGTGATTATCTCTTTTATTCTTGTCCTGCCTATCGTTGTTGGAGTTTTGCTTTTTAAAAAAATGTGGGTTTTTTTCGTGGCCCCGTTCATCCCTGTTGTTGTTATGTTTTCTGGTGTGACGGTTTTTATTAGTCTCACTTGTTTGAGCCCTTTCTTCTAAAGCCTTGGCATAAGAGGCCGAGAAAATACTAATATCTAACGGAATGTCGCATCTTATTTCTGGGTTGACAGTGATTCTTTGGTATCCCTCAACCTGAGGTGCCTCGACTCTTAATCTGTTGACTTGTTCCCTTACTTCATTTAACTGAGCATGAAACCTCGCCTCTTGCTGTGCCAATGCTTGGCTAACAGCGCTTTTTATTAAAGCCTGCACCTGATTCGGATCCATTGTATTTTCACTTTGCACTCGACTATTATCAGTATCTGAATCCCACTCTGTTTCACCTTCACTTTCGCACTCGGTTTTTATATTCCTAACAGCATCAAACCAGCTCATATGAACTATTATATTAAACTGGCACTTGTTTTTGTGAAAATGTAAGTGATAGCTTATTTCGCATAGACATGAAGCACAGAAACAGAATATGACTTTGTAAATATTGAGTTACTTTTTATTTAAACTTTCAATAACACCTGCCGTAGTCAGCAATTTTCTTTGTTTATGTGTTTTATAAACGATTTAAAAAAACAATTTCGTGAACTTAGATGTTATGGGTCACAAAATTCTAAATTGGTTGTGTATGAGGGCGTAAGTCCTATATGTTGTTGAGCGCCAATTATGTGATGATATTGAGGTGATAATTTTCGGTTACGAAGATTATGTTGGGGAGTTGACTTCCTCCCTCGACCTACTTGCCTTGGGGTACAGTGGTCTTATTAAAAGATAAATGTAATTGTCTTAACGGCTTGTGCCGGAGTAAATACGATTTATTCCAACGATTGCCAACGTAAAACCAAAACTTAAACTTAAAGTCAAAGCTAAAGCTAGAAGCAAAAGCTGCCAGAGTCATAGCCGGCAGTGCCGACTCAGCACAAAGCTCAACATAACTGATACCGTTACACGTTACCGTTTCTACTTTGCAGCGGGGGCATTGCACTGATTTGTCAGCGGAATGCGAGTGCGAGGGTAGCTTAATATTAAAGGGCCTAGCGTACGAGGGTTACTTGTTAACTTATATGTATATGTGTGTGCACGATGAGACTAAATTATATATGTATCTTTATGTCGTCAAGAGCAGCCCTAGCACAGACAAGTACATCCCAAGCGCAGCCCAACACTGAAAATAAAGGTCTAAGCGCAGTCGCTGCAAGTACCTGCGTCAACACCAACAATATTCAAATAATGACGAATTTCTTATGGCCTGCTAAAAGATCAGTTATAGGCGGAAATAATTTATATTAATGTGGGGTTTTTACACTGATTTTATTACTCTGACCTGTTTATCAATGACATATGACTTACTATTTAATATTTATTTGTAGCCATAAATAGTCCGTTAAGGCTGACAACAACGAATCATATTTAAGGCAATGTCGTTATATTGCGCGGTATTTTGTCAAACAGAAGAAGGGATTGGGTTTTTTTTGGGATGCATCCATTCAAACTTTAAACATGTATTAAATATGCTTATTATCGAATATAATAAAATAGATTTGTCGTAAGTTTAGGTTTAATTTAACACTCAACCCGACGCGATCGCCCGTTAAATAAACGGAAAAATCAAACTCAAAAAATCTTAATATAACTGATGCCAAACTAAAAGTGAAACTCACGGTTTACTGTTCAGTTCATAAACAAAAAATATAAAAACGACCTCTTTAAAGGTCGAATAGACAAATAATAATAAATTACCCAAACGCACAGCATCTAGTTAATTACGCAGAACAAAAGCTATCAAAGCCACTGTGCTGCGGAATCAATCCAGTAGCATTTAAACGGTCTTTCTAAAGGCCACTTGCAATAGAAAAAGTAAAATCAGTAGCTTTCAGTTGAACTTGCCACGAGTGAAAATACAGACACTTATTAAATTTGTCTTAAAAACCCCAATTGTAACACCAAACGTGTAGTTTGGACAGCGGGGAAGAAAACCAGGAGCGTCAACTTTCAGTGCCTTGGCTACCAACAGTGGAATGACTGAGAACTTTACACCGGCGGAAGAGAGCAAACAACGATAGTTAGAAAGTTTGGATTCCATCAAATAGAATTAAAGGAAAGATCTAGAGAACTAACGTCCTTTTCAACGAGCAGTGGCTCGTGGCTCACAAGACTACCATATGGTCTTAAAATAGCGCCAAATTCTTTTCACAGAATGATGACAATAGGTTTTTTTGTGGACTCGACCGTTCGCAAGCATTCTTGTATATGGATGACTTAATAGTCATCGGTTGTTCGGAAAACCACATGATTAAAAACTTAATAAACGTTTTTGAACTATGTAGAAAAAACAACCTTAAGCTACATCCAGAAAAATGTAAATTCTTCATGCACCAAGTGACTTTTCTATGTCACAAATGTACTGATCAAGGCATACTGCCCGATAATAAAAAATATGACGTCATCGAAAAATATCCAGTCCCTACAGACGCGGACAGCGCTAGAAGATTCGTTGCGTTTTGCAATTACTATAGACGTTTCATCAAAAATTTCGCCGATTATTCACGGCACATAACACGATTATGTAAAAAGAATGTCAAATTTCAATGGTCCGATGAATGCCAAAATGCATTCGAGTATTTAAAAAAGGCTTTAAGTAAACCCACATTATTGAAATATCCAGATTTCGATAAAGAGTTTTGCATAATTACTGATGCAAGTAAAAACGCTTGTGGTGCTGTCCTAACATAGAACTATGGAGATAAACAACTCCCAGTTGCATATGCTTCTCGCTCATTCACTAAAGTTGAAAGCCACAAATCAACTACAGAACAAGAGTTAGCAGCTATCCACTGGGCAATTACATATTTCAGACCATACATATATGGAAAACATTTCACAGTAAAAACAGATCGCAGACCATTAACCTATTTGTTTTCAATGACAAATCCAAGTTCAAAACTAAGTAGAATGAGACTAGAACTAGAAGGATACGATTTCACAGTGGAGTATCTCAAGGGAAAAGACAACTTCGTAGCAGATGCATTATCAAGAATTAGAATATCCGATTTAAAAGATATACATAGTAAAGTCCTGAAAGTCACTACCAGGCAACAGTATAGACAGAAAAAATCCTGCGCAGGAAAAGATCAAGAAGATTTGCCAATGCAAACTTTTGACAACGCTTCTAAGCCCAACGTATATGAAGTCATTAGTAATGACGAAGTACGGAAAGTAGTGGCCTTGCTAATAAAAATTCAGATATGTTTTTTGAAACATGGAAGAAGAATAATAGCAAGAATTGTTGTTAGCGATTTATACACCAATGGAAATCTTGACTTAGGTCAGTTCTTCCAAAGGCTTGAGGTGCAAGCTGGTATACTTAATATCAGCCAACTCAAAGTGGCACCGAGCGATAAGATCTTTGAATTAATTTCCATTGAATCTTTCAAAAATATGGGCAATAAAATATTGAATATTTTAAGAAGAACGCTAGCTAAAATAAAACGACATTACTATTGGAAAAATATGACTCGTCATATCAAAGAGTACATACGTAAATGTCAAAAATGCCATAAATCCAAAATAACAACTCATATAAAGACCCCAATGATTATAACTGAAGCACCAACTATAGCTTTTGACAGAGTGATAGGAGATACTATAGGTCCACTACCACGCTCAGAGAATGGTAATGAATATGCAGTTACGCTAATATGCGATTTAACTAAGTATTTAGTAACCATTCCAATTAAAAATAAAAGTGCAACAACTGTTTCCAAAGCTATATTTGAAAACTTTATGCTAAAGTACGGTCCAATGAAGACGTTCATTACGGACATTGGAACAGAATATAAGAATTCAGTAATAACTGACTTGTGCAAATATTTGAAGATAGACAACATAACGTCTACTGCACATCATCATCAAACCTTAGGTACAATAAAACGAAGTCATAGGACATTCAATGAATATGTTCGTTCATATATATCTGCAGACAAAACGCTTGGGATGTTTGGATACAATATTTCCCATACTGTTTCAACACAACACCCTCGATAACACACGACTATTGTCCATACGAACTGGTATTTGGAAGATTACCAAGACAGTTCGTAGATTTTGTCCACCTTCGACGGTATAATTGGGTTAGGTCTGATAACGCCATTATCGACCTTCAAAACAAGGTCATTACACACAAGCACGGATCTGAAAAAGTCTAGATTGAACACATAGAGGTTCTCTGCATCACTAACAGCGAGTTCGTAGGCATGATAAAGGAAAACGCAAAGGTTTTCGCAAACCTAAGTGGAGCGCTACCTTTTAATACTTCGGTTGTCGAAACGTCGACGAGTAGCCGGTCTATTCAAAGCTTTACGTTTCCAATGGGTGCAGCCGACTTTATCAGTGATATAATACGGCCGTCACGCTCTCCTTATAACAACCCAATTTGGGTTGTTGGGAAGAAAGGAGTCGACGATTTAGGGGTGAGAAAAAAGCTGTTGGTCATAGACTTCCGTAAATTAAACGAAAAAATCACAGCTGATAAATACTCCATGCCCAGCGATACTAGCCAACCTTGAAAAGTCCCAGTACTTCACGATATTGAATCTGAAGTCAGGGTATCACCAGATCACCCTTGCGGAACAAGACCGTGAAAAAACCTCCTTTTCCGTTAATGGTAGAAAATACGAGTTCAAAGAACGTATTAAATTCCATAAGCACATCGGCAAGACTTGTTATGTCTACGTCGATCATCATTTTTTCAAAGACTGAGAGCGACCACATAAGGGACATAAATCAAGTCCTTAATTGTCTTTTAGGCGCCAATATGGGAGTCGCTAAAGAAAAATCCCACTTTTTCAGTGGCACAAGGACCAGCGCGGAAAAGCTGAAAGCGATAAATGAATTCACAATACCTACTAATTTGTTCGCTGTAAGATTGTTTTTAAGGCTAGAAAGCTATTACAGATGCTTTGTTAAAGAAAAGTCGTTATGAGATATCTTGAAAGGGAAAAATGGAAGAGTTGGCAAACAAACCAAAGCTCTAAGAAAATCCAGGTCGAATTAACTGGGAAGTAATTTAAAGCATTCGACAAGCTTAGATCCTAGCTTCGAAGGACGTTATCCTCCATTACTCAGATTTAAAAAAAACCCTTTAATCTCACAAAGGAGGCTTCCTCCTTTAGTATCGTAGCCGTCTGTTCCCAGTAGGGAGACCCACAACAATGATCTCGAGAACGCTTAAAAATCGAGAAATGAACTATGCAACCAATGGGTGTTGCTGGCGATTGTTTGGGCACTGGATAATTTTTTTACCTGTATGGTGTAAATGATTTAAATATCTATACTGATCATCAGCTGACATTCGTTGTGTCAGATAGAAACCCAGATCAAGCGCTGGAAGGCGTTTATCAACGAACACGCGGCCAAGGTTTCCTACAAACCTCGCAAGGAAAACCATGTAGCAGGTAACTTATCCAGGCAAAATATAAAATCCATGGAAAACCTGCCGCAGTCTAGAGGGGGAATACTTCACAGTGAGCTGTCTTTGTGGTATACAATTTATGCCACCGATAAGCCCGTTAACTGTTTTACAAACCACATAATTTTGGAGGAATCAGAACATCCATGGCAACGTACGTCAATACTTTTCAGACTGGAAATTGTTTTTAACGATTGGGAGACGCTGATTGAAAAAATCAAGAAGGCAATTAGCCCAGAAGTGGTGAATGCTGTTCTTCTTGTGTTACTGATTTTAGCGCGCATACAGCATGGGAAGCTTTCCCTTCCAAAAGTTTTGGCTCTGCAAGCATAGGGTAACGTACATCTTTAACAAAAATGAGCAAAAAAAGATAGTTTAGGCCGAACACAATCACACTCAGAGTGCAGCCCAGAAAAATGAAAGACAGGTGCTCAAAGAATATTTCTTCCCAAACATAAACAGAATTGCTGGAGAAACTGTGGTAAGCTGCGAAGTTTATGCCAAGGCCAAATACGACCGCCACCCCAAAAATCACCAGCTTGGAGTTACCCCAATTCCGTCATATTCAGGAGAAATCCTCCATATCCTTCCACAGCTGGAAAACACAAATGTAACTAAATAGGGTAAACCTCTCAAGCAGGAATATAATATTCCAGGTAAGAGAGGTTGTTTTGGTGAAGATATTAGGCAAACTATAAACCCTTTATATGTCGCAGAAAAGGTAGAAGCAGATTTGGAAACAACGGTTCTCGTAAGAGGGAGGGTGGTCCATAAGGACAACTTTATAACTTTTATAAAAGATCAAGTAAGCAAACTCTAGTCGGAGGTGTATTGTGTAGTGTATACAATATGTAAAGTGGTCATATGGCCTAACTAAACGTTAGAGTATCAAGAGCATTAACATAGAGACACTTTGTCGCTTTGTTTACATAACATAACCACCGCCAAGTGCTGTAATGTGATCAGCCGCTTATATGTGGACTGACCTGCAGCGTAAGCACTATGACGTTCTGACCATTCGGTCCCAAGCGCATGTCAATGTAAATGCCTTCTGCATGTACATATAATAATATATACAAATACATATGACACGCTATATACTCCCGTTCTGTCGCTGCTTTAAGTGACAGAACTAAATACTCCCTTATGTACTTTTGGCTAAGTCAATATCGAATAAAGACAGACCGATTCAATATGTTTGAAGACGTCAAGAAAGACACAAGTCTTTTGTTTCATTATTACATGGCGACCGTGACAGTGTGGCTAGTGCCAACTAAATAACTGATCGCCTGCTCTGCCGCCGCCACCAATATGCGATTTAAAATAAATAAATGCAAACAAAACGGCACAATTCAATTTCATCAAAGGTGCTGAGGCTACAGAAGCAGCAGTAACAACAACAACAATAACAAATGACAGCAGTAGAAAAAATAATACGCTGTAGCAGCCGCCGCCAGCTTCGTCAGCGACATCAGTATAGCAACAGCAGCAGCACAATCGAGCAAAGAACCGCTGAATGCCAGGAGGGACGGAAAACGTATATTCTGAGTGAATAGATTTAGAGAGAAAAGGCAAATAGAGGTGAGGTGCAAAATAAAATAAAGAAAAGAATAGCACACATTAAGTGGTTATTATATACAAAACAAGCACCACCTCCATGGGCAGTGGCACAAAAACTGCAACATGAACTTGACTTTTTAAAGTCATTAAAAAAGCCAGAAACTCAAGCTCACTCAGTTATATCTACATTAAAAATTGTTGATAATAACCGACTAACTCCTCCCAAGCCACTACCACTTCTAAGCGAGGAAAAGAAGTGCCCAAAGGATTGCCCATGACCACTGGAGAGTGCATACTGCGAGTATACATGCTGGAGAAAAAATGGTGCGACGACCGGCACCAGTACCGCCTGAGCCCATAGGCCCCGGACATCTTCAGCAGAGAGAACAAGTGTGAAAGGCAGGCCGCCTTTTACACCATCGATGGAGCATCATCAAAAATTAATTTTAAATTTAAAATAAATTTCAAGAAATATGTTAAAATTAATAACATATATATAAGAAACAAAATTATTGTAAGAAATATTGTGAAATTGAGCGGAACCTTATCTGCCCGATAGAAGTATAGCCTGTAAAGCTATACGAACCATTAGGTACATGTAAAAGGAAATTTTTTTTCCCCAGAGAAAAATTAACTATATTTAAACTTAAGAAAAATATTGTAAGCGGAAGCGATAACTGCATTGCCCGCTAAAGTATGGCCCGTGAAGTCATACGACAAAATAGGTAGGAGATCATTGTTAAGCATTTAAAAGAAAAAAATATCCTTAATTTTTGTGTAAAGTGGAACATTTATATATGTATATGTATCAAATTATTAAATCACGTTCCAACTACTAAATTTCGAGTTTGCCTTTAGTTCAGGATTTGTTTTCATTCTATGAACTGTTTGTTTCCTTCTTCGAATTGTCCCACACGACCCTAGGACGACTCTTATTAACTTTTAATTCGTAATTTTTTTAAGTGAGTTTCTTGATTTCAAAATTGGAGGCCATGAGTCCAAGATAGCACAGCAGACACACCTAGGCACCCAAACTCAGCTATTAATTGTACTAGTAGTACTCACGGCCTTAAATCTCATACTAAAAGCGTATCTGATATACAAAAGAACGCTCAGAAAGAGATACCTTAGTCGAGCCAATGAGCTAGATAAGGTTTAAAAAAAAAAACTCATCGACTAATGGAATGGAACGAAATATCGTCCATTATTAAACTTGAACGTCTTGAGTTTGACAAATCGTTTAAGTGCCTAAATAAATGTGCACCGATTTCAAACACAACGAAAGTAAAACACGCTCAATGTATGATAAAATCATATAATAATATTCATGAGATAGTATATACTAATTTAAATAGATTAACGCAATTGCACGTAACGCAAGTAAATGATGTGTTTAAAAGATTAAGAGAAAATCTTAGATATATATCGGAAAGACATAGCCTACAACTATTTATTCCGAATATATATATATTTATATTTGATGAGTCGGTATTAATGGATATCGAACCATAATCAAATCTTGAACAAAAACATTCAGTGGATATAGGAAACGAAGTAATCATGACGTCAACTGTAGAAAAATACCGTCAATATGTGAGACAAGTCTCAACTTCAATCCCCGAATTTGATGGTAATAAACTATCACTCCAGCGCTTTCTAACAGCGTTAAGAATCACTGATAGGACTAAAGGAGATCAAGAAGATCTAGCCGTTGAAGTTATCAAATCAAAGATAACCGGCACAATCCTTTATAAATTACAAAACGAAACAACAATCCAGGATATTATTAGGAAACTTGATGATAACGTTAAAGGAGAGTCCTCTGATGTTATCAAATCAAAATTAAATATAAAGCAAAAGGGTAAAACAGCATCGCAATATATGACTGATATTGACAGTCTGCGCAAGCAGTTAGAAGCAGCGTACATTGACGATGGTTTAGACCCAGGAAATGCTGATAAATTTTCGACCAAATAGTCGATATCAGCCATGATTCACAACTGTGAACATGAAAAGTTGCGTATAATACTAGAAGCAGGCAAGTGCGGTACTTTTAATGATGTAATGGGTAAATATATTCATTGCAGCACAGAGATTACGGGAAGCGCCAACACTGTCTTTTATTACAGAGGCAGCGGTAGTCGCGGTAACCAAAGAGGTTACAATAGCCGCGGTTACAATAACTCAAACAGAGGTAATTACCAAAATAGAGGTAATTACCATTACAATCACAACAATAATAAAAGAGGGAACAATAGAGGCCAATATAGAGGAAACTCTAGAGGCCGTGGTAACTCGAACAGAGGCCATAATCCCCAAAAATAATGCAAACATACGAACTGCAGAAAGTAGTTCGGGAAACGAATAAATCCCTTAAGATATTCAGAGTGTGCGACAGTATACAACATGAATCTTTGTTCAGGATTATTTATAAAACTAAAAAACTTAAGCACAAACAATTCGCTCACTTTTTTAATAGACACTGGTGCAGACATTTCAATAATTAAAGAAAATGTCGATATTTTTGACAATGTTAACACTAACATATCAAATAAAATATCAGGAATCGGTGAAGGTTCAGTTTTTTCAAAAGGTTTAGCATTAGTAGAATTATCTACAGGAAAGTACATAATCCCACACAACTATCACTTAGTTGAACAAGACTTTTCAATCCCTAGCGATGGCATTATAGGTATAGACTTTATAAAAAAATTCAATTGCCTATTAGATTGTACACATAATAGTGACACTCTAATATTTTGGCCAGATAATTTAAACCTACAAATAAAAATACCTATCACATATAGTTGTGATAACAATGCCATTTTACTTCCAGCCCGCACTGAAGTAGTCCCACAGATTAAATTAGAATCGACAGAACAAACCAAGGAATATTTATTGGAAATACTATTTCCAGTAAAGAAAATATTGTTGTCCGAGTCTTAAATACAACAAGCGTAACCAAAATAATACATATTAATAATATAACAAGTAAGGAAACTCTAGTCGGAGGTGCCCGACTAGGAAATACCCTGAACCCCGCCTATCGGCGGCTTTAAATGCACTTCAAAGTTTGTATATAATTTTAAATTAAATTAAAAAATTAAAAAAAAAATAAAGTACTTGCATAAAAAAAGTTGACGTCAGCTTAGAGAATCGAACCCGAGACTTTATGTCGGCGATCATCGCTTCTACCAACACAGCCGTTGCAGTACATAAGAGTGAGATAGCGAATTCCTAAGTAAAGTTATTGAGCTACTGAGCTGCTGAACTTCTGCTGAAAATTCATCCCCAATTTGTCTTTGTTGTTGTTGTTATGAATTCTTTGAATTTTCTAGAGCTTCTGCTGCTGTTGCCACGCGCGTGTGTACGTAAACGTTTGGTAAACGTTTCGTTTAATAACATAATGCATTTCATCTATTCATATGTATATTATATTGACTTTATTTAAGTTATATCAATGTTACTCTTATTTTATATATATGTAAATATATACAGTATCTACATATGTACATATCTGTATATATATTGCAAGCAACGCATACATACACACGCACACGCATACGCTCTGCTAACTGCGCAGTTTACTCAGCGACTTCGCTGCGCCAATATGTGCGTGTTATGGGAAACTAAATGCTTAATAACTTTTTTTGTAGATCGACTTTCTTAATCAAACTTACGCAGCGTAATTATATCATATATGTGTGCGTGTGCAAAAGCACAAGTCTCTAGTATTTGAATAAGTGTTTTGAAAATTTGGGCGAAGGGGGCGTGGCATCCAAAATTTAAAAAAAATCAAAATTGTATAAAAGTCCCATTAAGCTAAATACAAGATTTGGAGTCTCTAACTATAAAGATGTAGAAGATATAATTTTAAAACTGAAAATCGATTTCGTTTTTAATCGATAAAAAAAAGAACGAGAAGAGTTATCGAATTTCTAAAACAAACTCGACCTGCGCGTGATATACACGAATCTATAAAAAAAAGTTCAAGTCTCTAGCTATTATAGGGTCTGAGATCCACGCGTTCAAACATACGGACAGACGGACGGGCAGACAGACGGACAGGGCTCAATCGGCTCGGCTTGTCGTCCTGATCAAGAATATATATACTTTATGGGGTCTGCCACGCCTCCTTCTGCCTGTTACATACATTTGGGCTGCAACAAAACCATTATACCCTGATTACCAATTTTTAATGGGTTCAGGGTATAAAAACCGTAAGGCTAAGTGACTATGACATAGTCCAAGAAATTAGCAAAAACAGACACGAAGATGTCATGAAAAAACTTACAAAAAACTTTCCACCACAATTCAAAACAAAACTTGAAGATTTATGCACCCAGTATACAGACATATTCGGACTTGAAACCGAGTCAATAACAACAAATAATTTTTATAAGCAAGAACTAAGATTGAATGATAATAATCCAGTATACACCAAAAACTATAGAATTCCACCCGAACACAAAGAAGAAATCAATAAACAAGTTGAAAAGCTCATTCTAGATAAAATAATTGAACCATCCACCTCAGAATATAATAGCCCAATATTGCTGGTACCTAAGAAAGGTCTACCAGCTTCTGCTACAAAAAGATGGCGATTAGTAGTAGATTACCGCCAGATCAATAAAAAACTCCTATCGGATAAATTTCCACTTCCCAGAATCGATGACATTCTCGATCAGTTAGGTAGAGCCAAATACTTTTCATGTCTAGACTTAATGTCTGGATTCCATCAAATAGAATTAAAGGAAAGATCTAGAGAACTAACGTCCTTTTCAACGAGCAGTGGCTCGTGGCTCACAAGACTACCATATGGTCTTAAAATAGCGCCAAATTCTTTTCACAGAATGATGACAATAGGTTTTTTTGTGGACTCGACCGTTCGCAAGCATTCTTGTATATGGATGACTTAATAGTCATCGGTTGTTCGGAAAACCACATGATTAAAAACTTAATAAACGTTTTTGAACTATGTAGAAAAAACAACCTTAAGCTACATCCAGAAAAATGTAAATTCTTCATGCACCAAGTGACTTTTCTATGTCACAAATGTACTGATCAAGGCATACTGCCCGATAATAAAAAATATGACGTCATCGAAAAATATCCAGTCCCTACAGACGCGGACAGCGCTAGAAGATTCGTTGCGTTTTGCAATTACTATAGACGTTTCATCAAAAATTTCGCCGATTATTCACGGCACATAACACGATTATGTAAAAAGAATGTCAAATTTCAATGGTCCGATGAATGCCAAAATGCATTCGAGTATTTAAAAAAGGCTTTAAGTAAACCCACATTATTGAAATATCCAGATTTCGATAAAGAGTTTTGCATAATTACTGATGCAAGTAAAAACGCTTGTGGTGCTGTCCTAACATAGAACTATGGAGATAAACAACTCCCAGTTGCATATGCTTCTCGCTCATTCACTAAAGTTGAAAGCAACAAATCAACTACAGAACAAGAGTTAGCAGCTATCCACTGGGCAATTACATATTTCAGACCATACATATATGGAAAACATTTCACAGTAAAAACAGATCGCAGACCATTAACCTATTTGTTTTCAATGACAAATCCAAGTTCAAAACTAAGTAGAATGAGACTAGAACTAGAAGGATACGATTTCACAGTGGAGTATCTCAAGGGAAAAGACAACTTCGTAGCAGATGCATTATCAAGAATTAGAATATCCGATTTAAAAGATATACATAGTAAAGTCCTGAAAGTCACTACCAGGCAACAGTATAGACAGAAAAAATCCTGCGCAGGAAAAGATCAAGAAGATTTGCCAATGCAAACTTTTGACAGCGCTTCTAAGCCCAACGTATATGAAGTCATTAGTAATGACGAAGTACGGAAAGTAGTGGCCTTGCTAATAAAAATTCAGATATGTTTTTTGAAACATGGAAGAAGAATAATAGCAAGAATTGTTGTTAGCGATTTATACACCAATGGAAATCTTGACTTAGGTCAGTTCTTCCAAAGGCTTGAGGTGCAAGCTGGTATACTTAATATCAGCCAACTCAAAGTGGCACCGAGCGATAAGATCTTTGAATTAATTTCCATTGAATCTTTCAAAAATATGGGCAATAAAATATTGAATATTTTAAGAAGAACGCTAGCTAAAATAAAACGACATTACTATTGGAAAAATATGACTCGTCATATCAAAGAGTACATACGTAAATGTCAAAAATGCCATAAATCCAAAATAACAACTCATATAAAGACCCCAATGATTATAACTGAAGCACCAACTATAGCTTTTGACAGAGTGATAGGAGATACTATAGGTCCACTACCACGCTCAGAGAATGGTAATGAATATGCAGTTACGCTAATATGCGATTTAACTAAGTATTTAGTAACCATTCCAATTAAAAATAAAAGTGCAACAACTGTTTCCAAAGCTATATTTGAAAACTTTATGCTAAAGTACGGTCCAATGAAGACGTTCATTACGGACATTGGAACAGAATATAAGAATTCAGTAATAACTGACTTGTGCAAATATTTGAAGATAGACAACATAACGTCTACTGCACATCATCATCAAACCTTAGGTACAATAAAACGAAGTCATAGGACATTCAATGAATATGTTCGTTCATATATATCTGCAGACAAAACGCTTGGGATGTTTGGATACAATATTTCCCATACTGTTTCAACACAACACCCTCGATAACACACGACTATTGTCCATACGAACTGGTATTTGGAAGATTACCAAGACAGTTCGTAGATTTTGTCCACCTTCGACGGTATAATTGGGTTAGGTCTGATAACGCCATTATCGACCTTCAAAACAAGGTCATTACACACAAGCACGGATCTGAAAAAGTCTAGATTGAACACATAGAGGTTCTCTGCATCACTAACAGCGAGTTCGTAGGCATGATAAAGGAAAACGCAAAGGTTTTCGCAAACCTAAGTGGAGCGCTACCTTTTAATACTTCGGTTGTCGAAACGTCGACGAGTAGCCGGTCTATTCAAAGCTTTACGTTTCCAATGGGTGCAGCCGACTTTATCAGTGATATAATACGGCCGTCACGCTCTCCTTATAACAACCCAATTTGGGTTGTTGGGAAGAAAGGAGTCGACGATTTAGGGGTGAGAAAAAAGCTGTTGGTCATAGACTTCCGTAAATTAAACGAAAAAATCACAGCTGATAAATACTCCATGCCCAGCGATACTAGCCAACCTTGAAAAGTCCCAGTACTTCACGATATTGAATCTGAAGTCAGGGTATCACCAGATCACCCTTGCGGAACAAGACCGTGAAAAAACCTCCTTTTCCGTTAATGGTAGAAAATACGAGTTCAAAGAACGTATTAAATTCCATAAGCACATCGGCAAGACTTGTTATGTCTACGTCGATCATCATTTTTTCAAAGACTGAGAGCGACCACATAAGGGACATAAATCAAGTCCTTAATTGTCTTTTAGGCGCCAATATGGGAGTCGCTAAAGAAAAATCCCACTTTTTCAGTGGCACAAGGACCAGCGCGGAAAAGCTGAAAGCGATAAATGAATTCACAATACCTACTAATTTGTTCGCTGTAAGATTGTTTTTAAGGCTAGAAAGCTATTACAGATGCTTTGTTAAAGAAAAGTCGTTATGAGATATCTTGAAAGGGAAAAATGGAAGAGTTGGCAAACAAACCAAAGCTCTAAGAAAATCCAGGTCGAATTAACTGGGAAGTAATTTAAAGCATTCGACAAGCTTAGATCCTAGCTTCGAAGGACGTTATCCTCCATTACTCAGATTTAAAAAAAACCCTTTAATCTCACAAAGGAGGCTTCCTCCTTTAGTATCGTAGCCGTCTGTTCCCAGTAGGGAGACCCACAACAATGATCTCGAGAACGCTTAAAAATCGAGAAATGAACTATGCAACCAATGGGTGTTGCTGGCGATTGTTTGGGCACTGGATAATTTTTTTACCTGTATGGTGTAAATGATTTAAATATCTATACTGATCATCAGCTGACATTCGTTGTGTCAGATAGAAACCCAGATCAAGCGCTGGAAGGCGTTTATCAACGAACACGCGGCCAAGGTTTCCTACAAACCTCGCAAGGAAAACCATGTAGCAGGTAACTTATCCAGGCAAAATATAAAATCCATGGAAAACCTGCCGCAGTCTAGAGGGGGAATACTTCACAGTGAGCTGTCTTTGTGGTATACAATTTATGCCACCGATAAGCCCGTTAACTGTTTTACAAACCACATAATTTTGGAGGAATCAGAACATCCATGGCAACGTACGTCAATACTTTTCAGACTGGAAATTGTTTTTAACGATTGGGAGACGCTGATTGAAAAAATCAAGAAGGCAATTAGCCCAGAAGTGGTGAATGCTGTTCTTCTTGTGTTACTGATTTTAGCGCGCATACAGCATGGGAAGCTTTCCCTTCCAAAAGTTTTGGCTCTGCAAGCATAGGGTAACGTACATCTTTAACAAAAATGAGCAAAAAAAGATAGTTTAGGCCGAACACAATCACACTCAGAGTGCAGCCCAGAAAAATGAAAGACAGGTGCTCAAAGAATATTTCTTCCCAAACATAAACAGAATTGCTGGAGAAACTGTGGTAAGCTGCGAAGTTTATGCCAAGGCCAAATACGACCGCCACCCCAAAAATCACCAGCTTGGAGTTACCCCAATTCCGTCATATTCAGGAGAAATCCTCCATATCCTTCCACAGCTGGAAAACACAAATGTAACTAAATAGGGTAAACCTCTCAAGCAGGAATATAATATTCCAGGTAAGAGAGGTTGTTTTGGTGAAGATATTAGGCAAACTATAAACCCTTTATATGTCGCAGAAAAGGTAGAAGCAGATTTGGAAACAACGGTTCTCGTAAGAGGGAGGGTGGTCCATAAGGACAACTTTATAACTTTTATAAAAGATCAAGTAAGCAAACTCTAGTCGGAGGTGTATTGTGTAGTGTATACAATATGTAAAGTGGTCATATGGCCTAACTAAACGTTAGAGTATCAAGAGCATTAACATAGAGACACTTTGTCGCTTTGTTTACATAACATAACCACCGCCAAGTGCTGTAATGTGATCAGCCGCTTATATGTGGACTGACCTGCAGCGTAAGCACTATGACGTTCTGACCATTCGGTCCCAAGCGCATGTCAATGTAAATGCCTTCTGCATGTACATATAATAATATATACAAATACATATGACACGCTATATACTCCCGTTCTGTCGCTGCTTTAAGTGACAGAACTAAATACTCCCTTATGTACTTTTGGCTAAGTCAATATCGAATAAAGACAGACCGATTCAATATGTTTGAAGACGTCAAGAAAGACACAAGTCTTTTGTTTCATTATTACATGGCGACCGTGACAGTGTGGCTAGTGCCAACTAAATAACTGATCGCCTGCTCTGCCGCCGCCACCAATATGCGATTTAAAATAAATAAATGCAAACAAAACGGCACAATTCAATTTCATCAAAGGTGCTGAGGCTACAGAAGCAGCAGTAACAACAACAACAATAACAAATGACAGCAGTAGAAAAAGTAATACGCTGTAGCAGCCGCCGCCAGCTTCGTCAGCGACATCAGTACAGCAACAGCAGCAGCACAATCGAGCAAAGAACCGCTGAATGCCAGGAGGGACGGAAAACGTATATTCTGAGTGAATAGATTTAGAGAGAAAAGGCAAATAGAGGTGAGGTGCAAAATAAAATAAAGAAAAGAATAGCACACATTAAGTGGTTATTATATACAAAACAAGCACCACCTCCATGGGCAGTGGCACAAAAACTGCAACATGAACTTGACTTTTTAAAGTCATTAAAAAAGCCAGAAACTCAAGCTCACTCAGTTATATCTACATTAAAAATTGTTGATAATAACCGACTAACTCCTCCCAAGCCACTACCACTTCTAAGCGAGGAAAAGAAGTGCCCAAAGGATTGCCCATGACCACTGGAGAGTGCATACTGCGAGTATACATGCTGGAGAAAAAATGGTGCGACGACCGGCACCAGTACCGCCTGAGCCCATAGGCCCCGGACATCTTCAGCAGAGAGAACAAGTGTGAAAGGCAGGCCGCCTTTTACACCATCGATGGAGCATCATCAAAAATTAATTTTAAATTTAAAATAAATTTCAAGAAATATGTTAAAATTAATAACATATATATAAGAAACAAAATTATTGTAAGAAATATTGTGAAATTGAGCGGAACCTTATCTGCCCGATAGAAGTATAGCCTGTAAAGCTATACGAACCATTAGGTACATGTAAAAGGAAATTTTTTTTCCCCAGAGAAAAATTAACTATATTTAAACTTAAGAAAAATATTGTAAGCGGAAGCGATAACTGCATTGCCCGCTAAAGTATGGCCCGTGAAGTCATACGACAAAATAGGTAGGAGATCATTGTTAAGCATTTAAAAGAAAAAAATATCCTTAATTTTTGTGTAAAGTGGAACATTTATATATGTATATGTATCAAATTATTAAATCACGTTCCAACTACTAAATTTCGAGTTTGCCTTTAGTTCAGGATTTGTTTTCATTCTATGAACTGTTTGTTTCCTTCTTCGAATTGTCCCACACGACCCTAGGACGACTCTTATTAACTTTTAATTCGTAATTTTTTTAAGTGAGTTTCTTGATTTCAAAATTGGAGGCCATGAGTCCAAGATAGCACAGCAGACACACCTAGGCACCCAAACTCAGCTATTAATTGTACTAGTAGTACTCACGGCCTTAAATCTCATACTAAAAGCGTATCTGATATACAAAAGAACGCTCAGAAAGAGATACCTTAGTCGAGCCAATGAGCTAGATAAGGTTTAAAAAAAAAAACTCATCGACTAATGGAATGGAACGAAATATCGTCCATTATTAAACTTGAACGTCTTGAGTTTGACAAATCGTTTAAGTGCCTAAATAAATGTGCACCGATTTCAAACACAACGAAAGTAAAACACGCTCAATGTATGATAAAATCATATAATAATATTCATGAGATAGTATATACTAATTTAAATAGATTAACGCAATTGCACGTAACGCAAGTAAATGATGTGTTTAAAAGATTAAGAGAAAATCTTAGATATATATCGGAAAGACATAGCCTACAACTATTTATTCCGAATATATATATATTTATATTTGATGAGTCGGTATTAATGGATATCGAACCATAATCAAATCTTGAACAAAAACATTCAGTGGATATAGGAAACGAAGTAATCATGACGTCAACTGTAGAAAAATACCGTCAATATGTGAGACAAGTCTCAACTTCAATCCCCGAATTTGATGGTAATAAACTATCACTCCAGCGCTTTCTAACAGCGTTAAGAATCACTGATAGGACTAAAGGAGATCAAGAAGATCTAGCCGTTGAAGTTATCAAATCAAAGATAACCGGCACAATCCTTTATAAATTACAAAACGAAACAACAATCCAGGATATTATTAGGAAACTTGATGATAACGTTAAAGGAGAGTCCTCTGATGTTATCAAATCAAAATTAAATATAAAGCAAAAGGGTAAAACAGCATCGCAATATATGACTGATATTGACAGTCTGCGCAAGCAGTTAGAAGCAGCGTACATTGACGATGGTTTAGACCCAGGAAATGCTGATAAATTTTCGACCAAATAGTCGATATCAGCCATGATTCACAACTGTGAACATGAAAAGTTGCGTATAATACTAGAAGCAGGCAAGTGCGGTACTTTTAATGATGTAATGGGTAAATATATTCATTGCAGCACAGAGATTACGGGAAGCGCCAACACTGTCTTTTATTACAGAGGCAGCGGTAGTCGCGGTAACCAAAGAGGTTACAATAGCCGCGGTTACAATAACTCAAACAGAGGTAATTACCAAAATAGAGGTAATTACCATTACAATCACAACAATAATAAAAGAGGGAACAATAGAGGCCAATATAGAGGAAACTCTAGAGGCCGTGGTAACTCGAACAGAGGCCATAATCCCCAAAAATAATGCAAACATACGAACTGCAGAAAGTAGTTCGGGAAACGAATAAATCCCTTAAGATATTCAGAGTGTGCGACAGTATACAACATGAATCTTTGTTCAGGATTATTTATAAAACTAAAAAACTTAAGCACAAACAATTCGCTCACTTTTTTAATAGACACTGGTGCAGACATTTCAATAATTAAAGAAAATGTCGATATTTTTGACAATGTTAACACTAACATATCAAATAAAATATCAGGAATCGGTGAAGGTTCAGTTTTTTCAAAAGGTTTAGCATTAGTAGAATTATCTACAGGAAAGTACATAATCCCACACAACTATCACTTAGTTGAACAAGACTTTTCAATCCCTAGCGATGGCATTATAGGTATAGACTTTATAAAAAAATTCAATTGCCTATTAGATTGTACACATAATAGTGACACTCTAATATTTTGGCCAGATAATTTAAACCTACAAATAAAAATACCTATCACATATAGTTGTGATAACAATGCCATTTTACTTCCAGCCCGCACTGAAGTAGTCCGACAGATTAAATTAGAATCGACAGAACAAACCAAGGAATATTTATTGGAAATACTATTTCCAGTAAAGAAAATATTGTTGTCCGAGTCTTAAATACAACAACCGTAACCAAAATAATACATATTAATAATATAACAAGTAAGGAAACTCTAGTCGGAGGTGCCCGACTAGGAAATACCCTGAACCCCGCCTATCGGCGGCTTTAAATGCACTTCAAAGTTTGTATATAATTTTAAATTAAATTAAAAAATTAAAAAAAAAAAATAAAGTACTTGCATAAAAAAAGTTGACGTCAGCTTAGAGAATCGAACCCGAGACTTTATGTCGGCGATCATCGCTTCTACCAACACAGCCGTTGCAGTACATAAGAGTGAGATAGCGAATTCCTAAGTAAAGTTATTGAGCTACTGAGCTGCTGAACTTCTGCTGAAAATTCATCCCCAATTTGTCTTTGTTGTTGTTGTTATGAATTCTTTGAATTTTCTAGAGCTTCTGCTGCTGTTGCCACGCGCGTGTGTACGTAAACGTTTGGTAAACGTTTCGTTTAATAACATAATGCATTTCATCTATTCATATGTATATTATATTGACTTTATTTAAGTTATATCAATGTTACTCTTATTTTATATATATGTAAATATATACAGTATGTACATCTGTACATATGTATGTATATTGCAAGCAACGCATACATACACACGCACACGCATACGCTCTGCTAACTGCGCAGTTTACTCAGCGACTTCGCTGCGCCAATATGTGCGTGTTATGGGAAACTAAATGCTTAATAACTTTTTTTGTAGATCGACTTTCTTAATCAAACTTACGCAGCGTAATTATATCATATATGTGTGCGTGTGCAAAAGCACAAGTCTCTAGTATTTGAATAAGTGTTTTGAAAATTTGGGCGAAGGGGGCGTGGCATCCAAAATTTAAAAAAAATCAAAATTGTATAAAAGTCCCATTAAGCTAAATACAAGATTTGGAGTCTCTAACTATAAAGATGTAGAAGATATAATTTTAAAACTGAAAATCGATTTCGTTTTTAATCGATAAAAAAAGAACGAGAAGAGTTATCGAATTTCTAAAACAAACTCGACCTGCGCGTGATATACACGAATCTATAAAAAAAAAGTTCAAGTCTCTAGCTATTATAGGTTCTGAGATCCACGCGTTCAAACATACGGACAGACGGACAGACAGACAGACGGACAGGCAGATAGACGGACAGGGCTCAATCGGCTCGGCTTGTCGTCCTGATCAAGAATATATATACTTTATGGGGTCTGCCACGCCTCCTTCTGCCTGTTACATACATTTGGGCTGCAACAAAACCATTATACCCTGATTACCAATTTTTAATGGGTTCAGGGTATAAAAACCGTAAGGCTAAGTGACTATGACATAGTCCAAGAAATTAGCAAAAACAGACACGAAGATGTCATGAAAAAACTTACAAAAAACTTTCCACCACAATTCAAAACAAAACTTGAAGATTTATGCACCCAGTATACAGACATATTCGGACTTGAAACCGAATCAATAACAACAAATAATTTTTATAAGCAAGAACTAAGATTGAATGATAATAATCCAGTATACACCAAAAACTATAGAATTCCATCCGAACACAAAGAAGAAATCAATAAACAAGTTGAAAAGCTCATTCTAGATAAAATAAT
The DNA here is from genome assembly GCA_035045555.1 of Drosophila fulvimacula. Lineage (NCBI taxonomy): Eukaryota > Metazoa > Arthropoda > Insecta > Diptera > Drosophilidae > Drosophila > Drosophila fulvimacula. Next base: position 491,768 of record JAWNOX010000154.1, on the reverse strand, counting down.
TGAACCATCCACCTCAGAATATAATAGCCCAATATTGCAGGTACCTAAGAAAGGTCTACCAGCTTCTGCTACAAAAAGATGGCGATTAGTAGTAGATTACCGCCAGATCAATAAAAAACTCCTATCGGATAAATTTCCACTTCCCAGAATCGATGACATTCTCGATCAGTTAGGTAGAGCCAAATACTTTTCATGTCTAGACTTAATGTCTGGATTCCATCAAATAGAATTAAAGGAAAGATCTAGAGAACTAACGTCCTTTTCAACGAGCAGTGGCTCGTGGCTCACAAGACTACCATATGGTCTTAAAATAGCGCCAAATTCTTTTCACAGAATGATGACAATAGGTTTTTTTGTGGACTCGACCGTTCGCAAGCATTCTTGTATATGGATGACTTAATAGTCATCGGTTGTTCGGAAAACCACATGATTAAAAACTTAATAAACGTTTTTGAACTATGTAGAAAAAACAACCTTAAGCTACATCCAGAAAAATGTAAATTCTTCATGCACCAAGTGACTTTTCTATGTCACAAATGTACTGATCAAGGCATACTGCCCGATAATAAAAAATATGACGTCATCGAAAAATATCCAGTCCCTACAGACGCGGACAGCGCTAGAAGATTCGTTGCGTTTTGCAATTACTATAGACGTTTCATCAAAAATTTCGCCGATTATTCACGGCACATAACACGATTATGTAAAAAGAATGTCAAATTTCAATGGTCCGATGAATGCCAAAATGCATTCGAGTATTTAAAAAAGGCTTTAAGTAAACCCACATTATTGAAATATCCAGATTTCGATAAAGAGTTTTGCATAATTACTGATGCAAGTAAAAACGCTTGTGGTGCTGTCCTAACATAGAACTATGGAGATAAACAACTCCCAGTTGCATATGCTTCTCGCTCATTCACTAAAGTTGAAAGCAACAAATCAACTACAGAACAAGAGTTAGCAGCTATCCACTGGGCAATTACATATTTCAGACCATACATATATGGAAAACATTTCACAGTAAAAACAGATCGCAGACCATTAACCTATTTGTTTTCAATGACAAATCCAAGTTCAAAACTAAGTAGAATGAGACTAGAACTAGAAGGATACGATTTCACAGTGGAGTATCTCAAGGGAAAAGACAACTTCGTAGCAGATGCATTATCAAGAATTAGAATATCCGATTTAAAAGATATACATAGTAAAGTCCTGAAAGTCACTACCAGGCAACAGTATAGACAGAAAAAATCCTGCGCAGGAAAAGATCAAGAAGATTTGCCAATGCAAACTTTTGACAGCGCTTCTAAGCCCAACGTATATGAAGTCATTAGTAATGACGAAGTACGGAAAGTAGTGGCCTTGCTAATAAAAATTCAGATATGTTTTTTGAAACATGGAAGAAGAATAATAGCAAGAATTGTTGTTAGCGATTTATACACCAATGGAAATCTTGACATAGGTCAGTTCTTCCAAAGGCTTGAGGTGCAAGCTGGTATACTTAATATCAGCCAACTCAAAGTGGCACCGAGCGATAAGATCTTTGAATTAATTTCCATTGAATCTTTCAAAAATATGGGCAATAAAATATTGAATATTTTAAGAAGAACGCTAGCTAAAATAAAACGACATTACTATTGGAAAAATATGACTCGTCATATCAAAGAGTACATACGTAAATGTCAAAAATGCCATAAATCCAAAATAACAACTCATATAAAGACCCCAATGATTATAACTGAAGCACCAACTATAGCTTTTGACAGAGTGATAGGAGATACTATAGGTCCACTACCACGCTCAGAGAATGGTAATGAATATGCAGTTACGCTAATATGCGATTTAACTAAGTATTTAGTAACCATTCCAATTCCAAATAAAAGTGCAACAACTGTTTCCAAAGCTATATTTGAAAACTTTATTCTAAAGTACGGTCCAATGAAGACGTTCATTACGGACATGGGAACAGAATATAAGAATTCAGTAATAATTGAATAAGTAATAATTGACTTGTGCAAATATTTGAAGATAGACAACATAACGTCTACTGCACATCATCATCAAACCTTAGGTTCAATAAAACGAAGTCATAGGACATTCAATGAATATGTTCGTTCATATATATCTGCAGACAAAACGCTTGGGATGTTTGGATACAATATTTCCCATACTGTTTCAACACAACACCCTCGATAACACACGACTGGTATTTGGAAGATTACCAAGACAGTTCGTAGATTTTGTCCACCTTCGACGGTATAATTGGGTTAGATAACGCCATTATCGACCTTCAAAACAAGGTCATTACACACAAGCACGGATCTGAAAAAGTCTATATGATTCACGCTGAATTCTTTTGTATTTGCTATTTCTTAGAACATAAGAAAATGTTCGCTGTGCAGCAGTTCAGCACATTTGTTAATCGCCTAAATGTTTTGTTGAATAACTTCTGTGTTACTTAACGGATTTTAATGCAATTTTCAGCATATTGATTATATTTTCAACTGAATTGTAAGAAATTGGTGTATATCAAAAACTAAAATTGTATTAAATACACATGACACTAAATACAAAATTTAGGAATGATTAGGGGAGTGGTCAATTGGTAAATTGGTTTCCTGGAATGTTATGGAACTGGGAGTTTGCGGTGTGAATGAGTATTTCGCAGTCGGTAGCACCCGACTGCAACGTTTTTACTTGTTTTATTTTGCAAACAATTAATGGACATACAGTATACATATGTATATTGTTGATCATGGTGAGAAACCGAGTCAATTTCGGTTCGGGCACCTTCGACTAGACTTTTCTAGTTTTAATTTGCAAAATTAGTCGTCATACTGAATATTTAATGGTCGCATCGTTCTGGCACTGTTAAGCATATTAATAAAGATCTTTCAATTTGTCATGGTTTAATGATAAAAATATGTATTTATATAAAAATAAACTAATCATAAAACGTTTTCCTAATATTAATATTTTAAATCATACTTATTTTACAATGCGACTACTTGTAGCCCGCAGCCGTAAATAAATAAACGGTGATTTTGATTAAGTATTCCTTTGACATCTGCTAAGCATGTAAAACCAATACGGGTGTGCTGTAAAGTGTTTAGGTTTAACTTATGTATTTGTTTATCCATGCTACATGTATATGCATGCAATTCCATTGTTTGGCAAACACCTTGTAATGAGTGTAGGGTCAATGCACTTATTTGAGCATTATGTAAATGTAAAGCAGTTATTTTTGAGGTTTTTAAAATATTCATGTCAGTTTCTGTAATTTTAGTGTATTTTATTGTTTCATCATCACCTCCAGATAAGATGTGTAAGTTTGAACCATCAAAAAGAGATTCGAATGCATTGATACTAGAGGCATGTAACTTTTGTTCAAATCGTTTAAGACGGAGATTTTTGTCAAACCCGTAAAGCATTCCATTTGTGGCTGTGATAAGCACTAAATTATAATTAATTAAAGTCTTCATTTGTATCGGACATCGTTTTATATCAATAATGCAATCTATGAAAAGCTCTAAAGGCTTCTCTAGTCGCCAATAAAGCAAAAAAATTTTCCCATCAGCACTAGCAATATAAAGATGAAATGTTCCACATTTAGAGTTTTGTAAAACGTTAACTGCCATTAGGCGAGCATTAAGTAACGCATTGTTGCCGTCATTATTTAATCGGACTATATGCGAGCACACTTCACTTACGACTGGACCATTTGGATCAAACTTATTAATGCATAACTGAGACCGCCCTCCAACAGAGAAGATTAGCCAATAGATAACATCATTACCAAGTTTCATTGGGTGTAATACGAGGTGTCGTATGTTTGAGATATGCGTATGCAACTCAGCACACGGATAAAATGATTGACCATTGAGTTGGCTGAATTTTATAATATTGTCATCACCAGCTGATACAAGATATGGCTGCGAATCATTATTTTGCTTAAATAATTGTATAACATTACAACTTCGTATATGCCATTTATTTCGCAAAGTCTGCCATAAGCAACCAGACCATTTATTGTAAAGTTGTTCACGATGGTGAAATACACGCTTTTGCTTTATATATATTATATCAAGTATTTCATTATTTAATTGATAATCCCAACAACGGTGTCCTCCCCCGCATGGCAATTGCAAAATTACGCCATTTTTGTGTGACCATGCCACAAGATGATTATCATTGAATCCAATCAACACATCTAATGTAGGAATTGCTTCTATCCAAGCTAACGGTACACTCTGGCGATGTAAAATCATTAATCGATAATCAGATAAACGTAAAGATACAACTTTTAAAGTTGATTCGTGTGCCGCGCTTAATATGTATGCACATTTGTCATCAATTTTTAACAATTTTAAGAAATTAGATCCAATATTGCCATGCAAACCTTTCAGTACATACTTTAGTTGTAAATGAGGGGAGTTTTCTCTTTTGAGAACCAAAACATTTCCATTACGGGAGCTTATTAAAAGACAATTTGATTTCACAAGTATAGCCGCTGTAATCCAAGATTTACGATTGTTGATATTTATACTTCCTTCAACATCCATATTAAGTCCCTTTAATAAAATATAATTTCCATATTCATCAGATATTAAATAAAGTTCTTTACTAAGAAAGTGAAATGATTGAATGAGACCTTCAAGCTTTATTCCATCATAAAGTTGTTTAAAATGCCCCGTATCGACGTGATATCTCAGAAGTGTAATTCGCTGATAGCCACAAGTAGCTATTATTCCATCGCATACTGCTAGCACTGTGCACTTATATGAAGGAAATATAGAAACTAATTTCCAAATTGGTCTGTTTTGTGAATTTGTAAGTCGCATGTAGAACATGTGATTTTTATTACTTAACGCAATGATTGTGCTATCATTAAGGTATTTAATTTTTATCAAATATTCATTGGATGATCCAATATGCATTAATTGGATTGAATGGCTTAGGTTTGAACTTAAAATGTTTTTCAGATTATATGTAAGAACATTTCCTGTTGACCCACTGCTATAGAGTTTCGCAGAAACATGATCAAAAGCAAGGCGCCATATAGGTGCTCCGGAGTGTTCACATCGTTTAAATAACATTTCTCCTGTTTGACTCCAAACACATATATTAGAATCCTCTCCGCCGCTTATAACAAAAACTTTACCTCCTATGAAATAAATTATTTAATGTGGCTATTCACTTTTTTTCATTAAGTAATTACTGTACTTACCGTACTCTGCAATTATAGTACAAATAACTCGCGCTGTATGTCCAAAGCAACTGAATAACGGTTTTATACATAATGCATCAAGTTTCATATCTGGATCAATTTCTAATTTCCAAAACTTCAAAGAACGGTCGTCGGATGAGGTTACCAATAACCGAGCTGATAAATTGAAGTCAATGGAAAATACAACACCATTATGCGCCTTGACACGCAAGAGAAGAGGATAGATCTTCGAACGTGTACTAATATTAAAATTTACAGGAGCATGTGGCTGCCAAATGAGTATTTCTCCAAATCCATTTCCACTTATTATAATAAGCTTATTGTAGCTGTTCCCAAATAAACTCGTATGATATAGCATAGAATAATCTGTACATCTTGCCACTTCTAATATACTACATTCGCCAAATTTCATATTATTCGTGTTATTGTATTGTAAACGCAAAAGCGAACTGTGAGCCATGTGTAACAACAATTGACATCCTTCTTCGTCGTTTATAAACGTGGCTGCATTTATCCAGTCTTTTGTTTCACCTTCATAAATTAATATAAAAGTTTCATTTTGACTAAGATCATATTTATAAAGAGAGAACTCATTTTCAGCGTATAATAGTAGGTACCCTGTGAGCTCACATTTCTGGCTACATACAGAACCATGTATTTTTTTATAATGCATCTTATTTGACAATCGTATAGTCAAATTACTTTTAAGAAACAACGCTTGATTGCCAATAGCTAAAAATAAAATCATTGAAATTCATGCATTGTAGGGTATGTTTCGTACTTTGAAATATTACAACATACCAGCAAATAAAGAATTATTTAAGATATTCAATGATAATGCATCCGTAAATAAGATCTGCTTTGCACACATGTTTGGATATTGTGTATAATCGTTTTAGTATTTAAAATTTGACATGTGAAGAAATTAGCGCTGGAAGAAAAGTTCGTGTAAAATTAATCGATTTCTTTCTAAGATGGTTGCGATATATGTATGTATGTTAAAAATTGTAACTGTACAGTCGAGTCTCGATAATTCGTACCCTGCTAAATCGAAAACCTCAATATTTTGTAAGAAACTGCCGGTCCCTTGAAAAACTTCGTTAATTTGTAAAATTCCCATACATTTTGGTCCCCTCGTTAATTCGAAGTTTTTCTGCCTACTCGGCGATGATCTTACCTCTTATAATTTCTAATTTCGTTTCGAAACCTCTTGTAATTCGTAATGCTTGATTTTGCTGGAAGTTAAACTACCGTTAGGTCTCACAGACTATTATGCATGGCCCCTTTATGTCGCTTCATGTACGAAATTTCGTTGTTCTCTCATTTGATTTACATTAGTTTGCTTATTTTATTTAAATCGTGAAGACGATAAAAATCTTAAGTACATAAGTACAAATCTTCTCTTTCAGCATATTTCAGAGAAATCACGCACACACCCCAGTAGTGAGAATGTACCTGGCAATTCTCCCTACTTGTGTAGTGATTTCTCTTATTGTATTTTACTTTTCTATTATTTTATTTTTCTTATATTTTTATAACCTTTTTTTAACTTCTTCTATCTTGCTTAGTTTCAATCATATCACTAACCATACCTGGCTGTGATTTGGGGCATAGCTCACCGGTCCGGCAATTAAAACAGCCCCATCGGGTTGGTGATATCATTGTTATATATTGTTAGTATTAGGCTTTTTCATTCACCTATACTTTTATAATTTTTAATTTTGTCATTTTGAATTTGACTCACGATTTTAGTCAAATTTCTTTCTATATAAATAAACAATAAGCCTTCTCATAAAACACTATCAATTTCACAAAACCAAGATTCCAGCTATTGATAATGGAGCAAAAAAAAAAATTGATGTGGCAAAACAATTCGGAATTGCTCCATCAACATTAACTTCAATTCTTAACAGAAAGGAATTTATTATGGGAACACCCGCACACAGTCAAATAAAGCGTCAACAGTCACCCGAATATCCAAGTCATTTTTCGATAATATGATTTTGTTTATGTTTAATTTTCTTTTTAAATACATAATATTGAAATGAATGTTTATTTTATTTATTTTTAATAAATTAAAATGAATGAAACGACGTGAAATATAAAAACCCCTTCAATTTGTATTTTGATTTTTTAAACCCCGTTATATGGAAAACCCGGTAAATATAAAACCTCGGTAATTCGTAAAAATTGTGTTCCCTTGCTATTTCGAATTATCGTGCCTCGACTGTATTTTGTGTAAAGTGTTTCTTGACAAACTGTATTTGTGCATGATTGTTGCTCCGTTGAGTAGAGCTGCAAGATCCGCCCACGTTCTTCTTGAGTTAACTCTTACGTGACATTTTCACTAAGAAATTTCGTCCAATAAAAAGGCTTTATGAACCGTCCGTCTTGACGTCACTATGGCCGGTGTGTCGGACTGGTTTAATGCTTACCGACTAAAAAACCTCATCATTTACTTATTTATTCCTCATATTACTATTATTTAAATTTTATTATATAAATAGTATAAAGTGGCGTACAGCTTATTTGACCCACCGTCAATTAAAAATTTCATCTGCTCATTACTTTTTAACCAATACAAATTTTTGAAAAATTTAAACCTAGAATTGTTATTTCACTATTTAATTAATGGTAAACATAACATTTTTATTCATATTTGAAAAAGAAACAAAAAAAAAATGTTGCATTCGTGCGCTATCGACTGCGAAATACTCATTCACATCACAAACTCCCAGTTCCATAACATTCCAAGAAACCAATTTACCACACCCCTAATTATCACTAAATTTTTGTATTTAGTGTCATGTGTATTTAATACAATTTTGGTTTTTGCAATGCACCAATTTCTTACACTTCAGTTGAAAATATAATTAATATGCTGAAAATTTGATTAAAATCCGTTAAGTAACACAGAAGTTATTCAACAAAACATTTAACATTTAATTAACAAATGTGCTGAACTGCTGCACAGCGAACATTTTCTTATGTTCTGAGAAATAAATACAATAGAATTGAACGTGAATCATATGCTAATTAAGTTACTCAGTTACTATAAAAATCAGTGGCGTTGCTAATAGAAGTGACCCGCGACGAACATGGCACCCTTGGTTCGACCCTCGGGTCGGTTATTATACACATTTTATTTATAATTATTATTGGTTTGACAAGCAAAGTGGTGGCGTCGTGGTAGAGGTGATGAATTCGGACACGTGTAAGTAGGCGGAGGTTTGAATCTCGGTTTTTCTATGTGGGCTTTTCTTTTATTTTTTTATTTTTTTGTACTAAAATATATATATTTTTTAGATTTATACATTTAGCATCTTAATTAGGGTGGTAAAAGGCCAAAAAGTCAATAAATTGTGCGTTTAGACATATAATTTTTGGCCAGTCCATGACAGGGATGTATGGCAACGTAACAGTGAATTTTGAACGCTTACACTCAAAAAAAAAAATACAGGCTATTTTTGAATAGGTCACGCCCCAAAAATGGCATAAAAATAATTTTTAGCCGATCGATAGAGGAGGTCACCAGCAACCTACCAATCCAATTTTGAAGCTTCTGGCACTAAAACTGTAGGAGCTATAAATAATAAAACTTTTGACGGCGGCCTATAGAATAGAACCTGGGTTTCCGTACCGCAGAGCACCGCTTCTACTAGCACCGCCGTTGCACTATTTGAGTGTTAAATAGCGAATTGTAAAGTACAGTTACTGAGCTTCTGCTTAAAATGCATCCTTAATTTAACTTGTAGTTGTTATGAATTCATGGAATTTTCTAAATGCTTCTACTGCTGCTACCACATGAGTTTGGTAATAAACGTTTTGTTTAACAACATAATATATTACATCTAAGTATATTTTATATTTACGTTTTTCAAATTATATCTATGTTATGCTTATTTTATATATCGGAACATTATTATTTTCTGGCGCGAAATACTGGCATTATTTCCCTTATATTGTCCATGTCGCGACGTAATGGAAGCTAATGGTGGGCATACCAAATATTAGCCAATTCCATATTAATCTTAAAGAAATAAATATCTCATAATATAATTATTTGCATTTTGCAAACAATTAATGGACAGGTAATATTTGCGGTTTTGTTTTGGATTATTTTTTTGTTTTTCTTTCTTTTTATACCTTGAACCCCTTAAAAATGGGTAATCAGGGTATAATAGTTTTGTTGCAGCCCAAATGTTAGTAACAGGCAGATGGAGGCGTGGCAGACCCCATAAAGTATATATATTCTTGATCAGGACGACAAGCCGAATCGATTGAGCCTGTCCGTCTGTCTGTCCGTCTGTCATATCACGCGCAGGTCGAGTTTATTTGAAAAATTCGATAACTCTTCTCGTTCTTTTTATCGATTAAAAACAATATTCGATTTTTCGTTTTAAAATTATATCTTTTACGTCTTTGTGAATGAATATAAATAGCAAAAATTGAAACAACCCATAAATTCAATGCTTATTTGATTCACACTGTTTTACAAACATGTGTTTCTTGAACCTAATCACACACGAAATGGAAAAATGCTTTAACTTCACATGGTGAATGCAACAATTATAACATAAATTCAAAAAGTACCGTTTAATTCCATTTTACGCGTATGTAACTGTTTTTCTTATTTACCCAATTTAAAAAATATAATTATTAATTAATAAGTAAGGAAGCTCTAGTCGAGACTGCTTGACTAAGAGATACCCTGAACCCTTCGAATAGGCGATATTATTTTACATATATATTGCAAGCAACACGTACACACACATACGCAGCGACTGCGCTCGGGCTGCAATATGATGTGATATTAAATGATATGGGAAATTAAATGTTGAATAACTAGATGGAATTTATTAATCAAATTTTCACAGTGTGATTATTGTATTCATATGTGTCTATTTGCCAAAGCACAGCACACAGTCTCTATTAGTTGAAATATGGGTTTTACAAATTGTGGGTGAAGGGGGCGTGGCATCCAAAATCCAAAAACTACAAAATGTCCGCATTCACTACACCTATCTGCACAAAAAATTAAAAGTCTTTAGCTTTAATGGTACACATTATTGAAAGTGAATTTATTGAAATATATCGATAATTCAGAAACGGAATGAGTTATAGAAAAAAAAAACTATCTTGTACTGCGTATGGTATTCACGAGTATACAAGTCAAATTTCAGATCTCTAGCTTTTGTGGCTTACGAGATCAGCGCGTTCATACAGACGGATGGACGGACGGGCAGGGCTATATCGACTCAGCTTGTCGAGCTGATCAAGAATATACATACTTTACGAGGTCTGCGACGTCTCCTTCTGCCTTTTACATACATTATACCCTGATTTTCCATTTTCAATGGGTTCAGGGTATAAAAAGACCAAGAGAAAATCTTAAATATACATACATATATATGTCGTAGTTTCATTAATTTCGTGTGGCTTGTCTGCCATATTAACACACAAACTTTTGGAGTGAAGCGAATTCCAACTTACGCGCACAACTGTCTCAGCTTTGACTGATCTCCTTTTACTCATTACGCATCGATTTTATACTTCTCTTTGCATGCGCAAGCTGGGATACACTCCGCGACAGCGCGACCAGGCCGTCGCTTCACTCTTACGATATCAAGAAAGAAGTCTGAGATTGTGAGAGTAAGACGTGTTTTTGTTTGCGCTCCGTCCTTTTTATTTTATTTCTTTCTTTAATTTGTTGTATATTTATTTACACATTATTTGTATATTGGTGATTATTACATTTTTGGTTTGATACTGCCGTGATTTGAGCTTCTAAACATTGTGTTTTTTTTTGTTTTTATTTACAATAGTTTTTCGAGCGTCGGTGTATAAGTTATTTCTTTATGTTTTGCCGTGCGCGCGGTGTTGCGCGTAATTGAGAGACTCAGGTTTATGGTAAGACGACGGCCGTTACTGTTTATTCTCCAAGATCAACTGTACTTCATTACAAAAAGAACTTAAAGCTAAGCTAGCCCTAACTCCGAAAACTGCAACGTCTGCGCCTCGTGTCGGGTGTCGGGTGTCCGTTGCTCTCAACATTGTCGCCGCTTGCAGATGTTGGGCAACATCCGCTATCTCGGCTGACGTCGCGGATTTAATCACAAACACTCTGCTCTTTTTCATTCTGCTGAGTGATCGTGTTAACTCCTTCCACGCTTAAGTGAAAGACGTCCTCGGATTTCCTCAGGCTGTCGATCATGGTATTTAGGGTTCGCTGATGCCTGGTTTTCCGGTACTTCTGATAGGACTTCAGCGACGCGTAGCAAAGGATTATGAACACCACTACGATGGATCCTGATATTATAGGCTTCCGACTTAGTTCATCCTTTAGGGTTGTTATTTGGCGCAGATTTTCGACATTTAGTCTTTGTAAGTACGGTAGGCTCAATATCTCCTGATGGTTGGTAATGTTAAGGAAAGATAAGGCCGCAGGTCTCGGGGTCTTCCTAACGTAGTTGTTGTTGTTTCGGAAGGTGGTGTTATCTATCCGTACTTCTTTGTCAAAAGTGAGCAAGAAGGTTCCATTTACAGGTTGCTCGTTAACCATGGCTGCTGCATCATTGATAATAATGACTCCATCGTCGACCATGGTCAATACTTCCAAGTGGCTGGATCGAGTAGGGCAATGGGCCGTGCCACCCGAGTGTAATTGTTGGGCGCAAGTACCATGAGCTAGTTTCTTGCAAAATGTTGTCGTGAGGGCCGCACTACAATTTCCGATCGGTGTGATCTGATTTCTGCAGTCGGCTATTTCGTTGTTTCCTTCGAAGTCTATTATCATTCCTTTGCGTTGTACAGGGAATAGGGTTAGTTTCTTACATACTAATCCAGGATTTGGATATTTTACAATGAATTCAAGTACTTATTAGTTAACAATGCTTTTATTTCTGAGACTTCTAATATATCTGTGACCGTTGTATTTGTAGAGTGTTCATTTATTATTTGTGAAATATCATCTGTATCTAATATAACTGGATTTACAATTCCAACTTTTGCCAGGGTAACCGACAACATTAGGGCCTCCAGTTCTGATGTTATTATTCTATTTGTTTGTTTTTTGCAGTATTTATTAATGTGTTTACGGTGTCTGTTAGTCCGTTTATCTTAAATTATCCTTGTGGACCACCCTCCCTTTTATTAGGACGGTTGTCCCCAAGTCGGCTTCTACCTTTTGTTCTTCATATAACGGTGTAAGCTTATTTCCTAAACGCTTATTTGACTTCACCAGCTCTACATCTCCTACTTCAAACTGTCTGTTATGTCTCTTTTCGTTCAGTCTGTTCAGTTGAGTCTGTTGTGCCATGTGAACTCTGCCTTTAACGTCTATGTCCAATTCGGGAGAAGATGTGTGGACTATATCAATGGGGCGTTTTTCTGTCACCGAATGAATGGTGTTGTTGTACTCAATAGTCGCCTGTAATATAGTCTCTGTAGTGTCCAAAATTTTCCTTTGTGTCGCTAGGCACCTTGCAATGTCACTGAGGGTGCTGTGAAATCTTTCCTCTTGCCCATTTGACGTGATATGCAGGGGTGGTGCATTTACAATTTGTACGTTGTATTGGTTAGCTAATAGTGATTTGACTGTCTTAGATTTTATAGACGGTTCGTTTTCGCAATAAAGTGTTTTTGTTTTTTTTTTTTTAAATTGATGAGTTGGATAATCGCTGTTTGAATGTCCACAATCGTTCTAGATGTGATTGGTTGGACTATTGCGAATTTTGAAAATTTATCAATACATGTTCAAAAATGTTTTCTGTCTGTCGAATAAATGTCTATGTGTATGGATTTCGCCGGTATACGAAGGTATAGGTGTTTCCCCGAGTACTTGTTTCTGTGGATGGCGGTTGTATTTTGATGTTCTGCAAACTTTGCAGTTTGAGGCGGTTTCGATAGCTAATTTCGTCATTTTGGGGAATAAGTAATCCTGCAGAATTTGTTTAACATTCTCCTGTGCTGCCCTATGGGGTCTGATATGTTCTGTTGTCACTATTTCTTTTTGTTCGTTTTTGTCTATTATGTCCGTTACTAAGAGTTTAGTGTGTCTGAAAACCGTGGTCGGGAATGTTTCTATTAATTTGTATTGTATAAAGGCCAAAATGGGTAAATCGCAATAGATTGCGCTTACGACATCTTTTTTTACAACGTTGCTTACTCTCTCTATTAAGGCATCCCTGTCAGAAAACTCTAATGTGTGTCTTATCTTTTCGCTGAAGAGGATTGTGGTTCGATTGGAAGGGCCCTGCTTTCTTCTATTATTATTTGATTTCGGTAACAATTTAATCGTTTGTCAGTGGGTTCTATTGCGTAGGTTGATGACTGTTCACTATGTATTGTGGCTAAGTCAGACTGGATCTCATTCTCTAGTATATGGATGTTATGGCGTGATAACGCGTCAGCAACGTAATTTTCCTTTCCTGGTTTGTAATACACGTTTGCATTGTATTCGTCTATGAGAGCTTTCCAACGTCTAATCTTTGCATTTGGGTTCCGGTCGGAGACCGCGAACGTAAGGGGCTGGTGATCGGTGTAAATGTTTAGGTTCTTAACCCCATAGAGGTAGTTCCTCAAATTTTTTAGTGCCCAGACTATCGCAAGAAGCTCTCTTTCATTTGTTACAAAGTGCATTTCTCTATCCTTCAAAGTCCTTGATATCATGGTTATCGGTCTTCCGTTCTGCGAAAGAACTGTGCCCAACCCAAAGGACGAAGCATCTGTGGTTAAGTCGAATGCTTTATTATAATCTAGATAGTGTAATATGACATTTTCTGATGCTAAGACTTCCTTGAATTTCTCGAATGCCTTGCATTGTTTCTCCTTAAGGTCAATTGGAATCTTTTTTGATTGTGTCGCGCTCACTTTGCCATTGTCACCTTTTAGGATATCACTCAATAGCTTCGCAATGGTTGCAAAGTTTTTGATGAAACACCTATAGTAACTTGCTAGTCCCAGGAATGATCTGACGTTGAAAAGGTTAGTCGGTTTTTCGTAGTTGCGAATAGCCTCAACTTTGCTAGGGCATGTTTTGATACCGTGACTTGAAACGATAAAGCCTAAGTACTCAACATTCTCCTTGAAGAAGTCTGATTTTTCGCGTGACACTCTCATGTTTGCATTGAAAAGTTTGTCTAACACCCAAGCTATGTGTTCAACGTGGCCTTTCATGGTCTCCGAGAATATGATTACATAATCGATATAAACATAGCATGACTTGCCAATGCGTTCTCTGAGTACGTTGTCTGAAAGATGCTGGGTGCGTTTTTTAGTCCGAAGGGAAGTCTGCAAAACTCATACTTCCCATTTTCTACAGAGAAAGCGGTTTTTTCTCTGTCTTCTTCTGCGAGGAGTATCTGATGGAATCCGGATTTCAGATCTAATGTTGTGAAAAATTTAGCTTTCCCCAAGTTGGAAAGGATTGAAGCTATGTTTGGAATGGGATATTTGTCGTCTATTGTCTTTAGGTTTAATTTCCTGAAGTCTATAACCAAACGTTTCTTTGTGTTTCCCTGTTCGTCGGTGCCTTTTTTGTCGACCAACCATACTGGGTTGTTATAGGGTGATTGTGACGGTCGTATAATCCCATCTTTTAGCAAGGTTTGTGTTTTCGAGTTTACAAAGTCCGATACACCCATAGGGTACGGGTACAGTCTGGTGTAGACGACTCTGTCGTCCTCTGTCCGAATAGTTGCAACAATATCGGTATTAAATGGAAGTGCCTCATCAGGTTCCGCAAAAACACCTGTCCTGTTACTAATCATTTGTTGGAACTCCTGTGATATTTCCTGAGGTACTTTAATTTCTTCAATTTTTGTAAAATTAACGCTTACGCATTTTAGAAATTCAATTTTTTCGGAGCCGCTTTTTGACACTACTGTTTGGTTTTTTAAGTCGAGCCGGACGTCACTTTGTTTTAATAGGTCCAGTCCGATTATTCCGTCAAATGTCGTTAGGTGTGGGAGTAAGAAGAATGTCGTATTTGTAGCAAATATATTCATAGTACATTTCCTGTCGATAGTATTGTAGCCGTGTATTGATTTTACTCTAAATGGTTTGTTTGTTGGTTTTATGCGTTTTAATTCGTCCAACGGTTTTATGTAATTTTTCGAGGTCCCTGTGTCTATCAATAATTTAATCGTTCTACCTGCCACTATTCTCTCAATGAACGGTAGCAGGGAGCTTCCTCTAAAAAATTTATCTGGTCGTATTCTGCCGATTCGTCATCTATGTCGTCAACCTCTGCTTCAGCTTGGGTTCTGTATTCGTAGTCCCCTTGGTTGTGTGTATCGTCCTCTGATTGTAGGTGATTTATTATCTGTTGTTTTTGTCCTGTAAGTCTAGCGCTACTGTCATTCTGTCTCTTCTGCGTGTATCCCTGTCCGCTCTGGCTGTTTATTTGAGCTTGCCAGGAGTTGTTAGGTAGATGTCTCTGAGTCATGGTGTTCTGTTGCTGGAATTATATCGATTGCCGAAAACGAGATGATGTATCGACATCCATGGGTTGTGGTTGATCGTTTCTAGTTCCTACTGTCTCTGTCCTTCTATTAAAATAGGGGTTCTTTCCCTGCTGGATAGGTCTCATATCTGGTATTTCGGTTTTGTCCCTAGCTTGCTGTCTTGCTTCTATCCTCTGGGCCCTATCTTCGGTGCCTCTAGCAAAATTAGTAGCAAACATATACCGGTCATGGTTGGCCTCAACCTCCTGCGCTAGAGCTAGGGCAGATGGAAGGTCAACTGGCCTTGCGGCGAAAAGGACATCGCTGAGTGTCTTCCTTGTTCCGGAGATAAAGACTCGCAAAGCGTCTGCTCGGTATTTGTGGTTCAGTTCGGATGCTACAGACTTTTCATATGTCATGATGGTCTTGTTTAGTAATAGATTCAGTTTCTTTTCTACTTCATCGTAATATTGTAGCAGAGTCAAATTTCCCTGTCGGAGTGTCGACATCTCTTGTTCGATCACGTAATTGGGTCTTTTGTCCGCTTAAGTAAATTCAAGTCTGTTTATTATCGCCCTAAAGTTCAATGTGGTATCGAATGAGGAAAGTATCGTATCCGCTGGTCCTTTCACTTTGTTCCTAAGGATTGCTAAAGCTTGATAATGCTTTAAGCTACGGTCAAACAGTTCGTGAACTTTATATGCGGTATGTGCCGCTCGCCTCCATGATACATACGTTTCTATCTTCCCCTCGAATTCCGGTAAGGATTTTACAACATCAAGGGTCTCTGGGCAAGTAGTTCCCGATGCTATTTCAGCATCTTTGTAGGCCTCCACCCTAGGAGCATTTACATTATTTATAGAAAGATTTCTTACTAAGTCACTGATTTTATTATCGAAAAGTTTTTCTTGAGCCGCCAACGCGTGTGTGACTGCGGATTCTATAATCACCTTTAACTGATCGCTAGTTAATGCCATGCTGCTTACAGTGTTCGTCCCCCTTAAACCGAATCCTGCCACTAATTCTTCAAGTTCAGAATCGCTCATGAGCACTAACACTCCTCAGCTGTTGGTTAGTTTTAAAGTCTTAAATTGTTTTGTTTTTTTTTTTTTTTCCTTTTGGGTGGTTTTATTTTATTTTTCTTTCAATTAAAAATTAAAAAATTTCTCGTTTTATTTATTTTATTCCTCTGAACATTCTACATATTTCCTTAAAGTATGATACAAAATTCTTTGTTGTGAGATCCGTTTGCTGGTGCGTGTCTTCGGTTTGGTTGGTGTCTTGCTGAATTCTATTTTTGATTTTCTGTGTTGCTTTTTTTTTCTTTCCACTTGTTGTACTTGCTTTTTGTTTTTAGTTTATCTCTTGCTTTTTGCTGCCTGGGCTTTTTAGGGTTTTTATTTTCTCACTCTTTTCCGATATTATTTGCTTCTTTCTATTCTTGATTTTCTGCGTTGCTTTTTATACCCTGAACCCATTAAAAATGGGTAATCAGGGTATAATGGTTTTGTTGCAGCCCAAATGTATGTAACAGGCAGAAGGAGGCGTGGCAGACCCCATAAAGTATATATATTCTTGATCAGGACGACAAGCCGAGTCTATTGAGCCCTGTCCGTCTGTCTGTCTGTCCGTCTGTCCGTCCGTCCGTCTGTCCGTCTGTCCGTATGTTTGAACGCGTGGATCTCAGAACCTATAATAGCTAGAGACTTTTTTTTATAGATTCGTGTATATCACGCGCAGGTCGAGTTTGTTTTGGAAATTCGATAACTCTTCTCGTTCTTTTTTTATCGATTAAAAACGAAATCGATTTTCAGTTTTAAAATTATATCGGTTTGGTTGGTGTCTTGCTGAATTCTATTTTTGATTTTCTGTAGCTAGAGACTTGAACTTTTTTTTTATAGATTCGTGTATATCACGCGCAGGTCGAGTTTGTTTTGGAAATTCGATAACTCTTCTCGTTCTTTTTTTATCGATTAAAAACGAAATCGATTTTCAGTTTGAAAATTATATCTTCTACATCTTTATAGTTAGAGACTCCAAATCTTGTATTTAGCTTAATGGGACTTTTATACAATTTTGATTTTTTTTAAATTTTGGATGCCACGCCCCCTTCGCCCAAATTTTCAAAACACTTATTTCAAATACTAGAGACTTGTGCTTTTGCACATACACGCATATGAATGATATAATTACGCTGCGCAAGTTTGATTAAGAAAGTCGATCTACAAAAAAAGTTATTAAGCATTTAGTTTCTCATAACACGCACATATTGGCGCAGCGAAGTCGCTGAGTAAACTG
The DNA here is from genome assembly GCA_035045555.1 of Drosophila fulvimacula. NCBI lineage: Eukaryota > Metazoa > Arthropoda > Insecta > Diptera > Drosophilidae > Drosophila > Drosophila fulvimacula. Next base: position 473,798 of record JAWNOX010000154.1, on the reverse strand, counting down.
CGCAGTTAGCAGAGCGTATGCGTGTGCGTGTGTATGTATGCGTTGCTTGCAATATACATACATATGTATGTATGTACACATGTACATACTGTATATATTTACATATATATAAAATAAGAGTAACATTGATATAACTTAAATAAAGTCAATATAATATACATATGTACATACATACATATGAATAGATGAAATGCATTATGTTATTAAACGAAACGTTTACCAAACGTTTACGTACATACACACGCTCGTGGCAACAGCAGCAGAAGCTCTAGAAAATTCGAAGAATTCATAACAACAACAACAAAGACAAATTGGGGATGAATTTTAAGCAGAAGTTCAGCAGCTCAGTAGCAGCAGCTCAGTAGCTCAATAACTGTACTTAGGAATTCGCTATCTCACTCTTATGTATTGCAACGGCTGTGTTGATAGCAGCGATGATCGCCGACATAAAGTCTTGGGTTCGATTCTCTAAGCTGACGTCAAAAATTTTTTTATGCAAGTTACTTAATCTTTTTTTTTTTTTTAATTTTTTAATTTAATTTAAAATTATTTATAAACTTTAAAGTGCATTTAAAGCCGCCGATAGGCGGGGTTCAGGGTATTTCCTAGTCGGGCACCTCCGACTAGAGTTTCCTTACTTGTTATACCCTGAACCCATTAAAAATGGGTAATCAGGGTATAATGGTTTTGTTGCAGCCCAAATGTATGTAACAGGCAGAAGGAGGCGTGGCAGACCCCATAAAGTATATATATTCTTGATCAGGACGACAAGCCGAGTCGATTGAGCCCTGTCCGTCTGTCTGTTTGTCCGTCTGTCCGTATGTTTGAACGCGTGGATCTCAGAACCTATAATAGCTAGAGACTTGAACTTTTTTTTTATAGATTCGTGTATATCACGCGCAGGTCGAGTTTGTTTTAGAAATTCGATAACTCTTCTTGTTCTTTTTTTATCGATTAAAAACGAAATCGATTTTCAGTTTTAAAATTATATCTTCTACATCTTTATAGTTAGAAACTCCAAATCTTGTATTTAGCTTAATGGGACTTTTATACAATTTTGATTTTTGTTAAATTTTGGATGCCACGCCCCCTTCGCCCAAATTTTCAAACCACTTATTTCAAATACTAGAGACTTGTGCTTCTTCACATACACGCATATGAATGATATAATTACGCTGCGCAAGTTTGATTAAGAAAGTCGATCTACAAAAAAAGTTATTAAACATTTAATTTTCCATAACACGCACATATTGGCGCAGCGAAGTCGCTGAGTAAACTGCGCAGTTAGCAGAGCGTATGCGTGTGCGTGTGTATGTATGCGTTGCTTGCAATATACATACATATGTATGTACACAAGTACATACTGTATATATTTACATATATGTATATATGTATGTATACATGTATATAAAATAAGAGTAACATTGATATAACTTAAATAAAGTCAATATAATATACATATGAATAGATGAAATGCATTATGTTATTAAACGAAACGTTTACCAAACGTTTACGTACACACGCGCATGGCAACAGCAGCAGAAGCTCTAGAAAATTCGAAGAATTCATAACAACAACAACAAAGACAAATTGGGGATGAATTTTAAGCAGAAGTTCAGCAGCTCAGTAGCAGCAGCTCAGTAGCTCAATAACTGTAGTTAGGAATTCGCTATATCACTCTTATGTATTGCAACGGCTGTGTTGATAGAAACGATGATCGCCGACATAAAGTCTCGGGTTCGATTCTCTAAGCTGACGTCAAAACTTTTTTTATGCAAGTTACTTAATCTTTTTTGTTTTTTTTTTTAATTTTTTAATTTAATTTAAAATTATATATAAACTTTGAAGTGCATTTAAAGCCGCCGATAGGCGGGGTTCAGGGTATTTCTTAGTCGGGCACCTCCGACTAGAGTTTCCTTACTTGTTTTTCTTTGCACTTGTTGCATTTGCTTTTTGTTTTTAGTTTATCTCTTGCTTTTTGCTGCCTTGGCTTTTTTAGGGTTTTTATTTTCTCACTCTTTTCCGATATTATTTGTTTCTTTCCATTCTTGACTTTCTGTGTTGCTTTTTTCTTTGCACTTGTTACACTTGTTTTTTGTTTTCAGTTTATCTCGTTTTTAGTGTAGCTCTCTCCCGCTCTATTTTTCTGTATCTTTATCAACTGTTTATCTTTTGATCTCTGTATTAGCTAAGTGTTGTTGTTTCTCACAAGACAGTGAACCCTCTCTTTGTCTTTTATTTTTTCTATCTTAATCTGTTTGTATGTTTGTTTTGATATCTCTCCCCTGCTTGCCAATTGATATGCTATAAGTAATCATGTACTTTTCGTCATGTCACTGATTCTGTACAAATGCAGTTTGTTGGTTGTGCGAGAATGTAATGCACATTAAATGTGCTGGCATCTCGGGGCGTGACTGTGATACGAGTCATGGCTGCTCCCAAAAGTGGGTGTGGTAGATTACGCTGGTCTTGCCCAGAATATTTGGAAAAACAATTAAGTTTTTCCAAGATGTATAATTCAGAACTATAGTTCAGTATTGAAATCTAAGTAAATTTCCAAAACAACTAGAAGATGAACTGAAAGCTGGAGAAGAAATATTGAATCAGTACAATTTTGATTCTCCGTTAAATACAGTGATTGCTCCATCACTGTTAGCTCCCCCCTCCATTCAAGTATCGTCTCTTAACTTATCAACCCCTTCTTCACCTTGTCCAAAATTATCAATTCCCATATCAGATGATTCAGTTGAAATATCTGTGTATAGTGTCATAACAGACACTCAAAAGGCCACTACTAAAAAAAAATAAAGTTTCTCCGAGTGTTGCTCAAACTAAAAACAACGTCTCCTGCTCCTATAATGCCCTATTTATCTGTTGTGTCTCCTCGAAAGCAAGTTTTCTTATCTAGGCTTTCATCAGAAACGACATGTGAGGCTGTGTCTGCTTTTATTGAAAGTAAAATTTCGTCTAAAGTTTTTATCTCGAAGTTTAATTTTACGGCTCCTCGTGAAATTGCTTCATTTAAAATCAATGTTCCAATTGAATTTTTCGATACAATATGTGATCCAAACTTTTGGCCACCTCATGTTGTTGTACATGAATTCAAACTTAAGATTCGGAATAGAATTTCTCCAGTGTCTTTAAATCCCGTTCGTAGAGGCGGTGGTGTTTTAATAGCTGTTAAATCCCATTTTCTCTCGGAATCTTTTACCTTCTCATCAATTCACAATGTTGAGATTATTGGAGTTAAAATAACTTTTCAGTCTTGTTCCCTACACGTCACTTGTTCATATATCCCTCCCTCTTCCGATTTACAAGTTTATAGTCATCATATATCTTGTATTAAAGAAATGTATGAATATGTTCAAGATAATGACTCATTTCTTGTGTTGGGTGATTTTAATATACCTAACACTTCTTGGGCCTCATTTCCTAATTCGAATTATCTTATTCCAACAATTGATCATTATTTTTTTGATGAATTGTTTAATCTTTCTATGTATCAGATGAACTCAATTTCTAATCATTTAAATCGTTCTCTTGACCTTGTTTTTACTAATAATGACGCCAGCATTAATATTTTAAGATCATCCCCATTTGGTATATCTGAGGATTTATATCATCCAACACTAGAGGTTTAAATACCTATTTACTGTCCACCAATTTTTACTCCCTCATCATCTAAAAATCGTCGTTGTTTTAATAAATGTAATTTTGTTTTGCTTAATGATCTCATTAATGCAACAGATTGGTTTCCTTTATATGAGGCAGTTGATGTAAACTTAATAGTTTAAACATTCTACAATACTTTAAATGCCATTCTAGACAAGTGTGTTCTTATATGTAGTCCTAAATCTTTTTCTAATAAACCTTTACTTCGACTATTTCAAGTAAACTCTTTCTTTAAATCTAAATGTCTTAAAAAGTTTAACAAGTCGGGTTCGGTCTATATACTCCTTAGCTAAGGCCAATTTCAATATTTGAAGTTCTCGTTGTTATGATAATTACAGTATTCTACAGTACTTTAAATTCTATTCTAGACAAGTGTGTTTCTATGTGTATTTCTAAATCCTTTTATAATAAACCTCCCTGGTTTACTTCGACTCTTTCAACTCTAAAAAATATTAAATCTGAATGTTTTAAAAAGTATAAGTTCGGTCGTTGACTGGTCTAAATACTCCTTAGCTAAGGCCAATTTCAATATTTTAAATTCTCGTTGTTATGAAAATTATACGCTGTAAAGGGCAGTTTACTCGTGATCCCAAAAGATTTAATTCATTTGTAAATTTGAAGCGTAAATCTTCTGGGTTTCCATCCTCGTTTTTCCTAGGTTATGACAAAACTTGTAATGATCAAGATACCTCCGATCTATTTGCAAAGTTCTTCCAATCCACCTACTCAACTGCCATTCCAGAAACCAATTCATTTTCAATTTTAAATTCTAAAATGAATGGAAATTCCATTATCGTTTCTAATATTTCTCCTGTCTCTCTTTTATCCGCTATGCGTACGTTGAAATCGTCGTTCCCTCCGGGGGCGGATGGTATTCCTAGTTGTGTGATAAAAGAATGCAGTGCTTCTTTGTGGTCACCTTTATTAAAACTATTTAATTTGTCCCTTGCTACCTCGGTATTCCCTTCAATTTGGACAGAATCATTTATTATTCCTCTGTATAAAAAAGGAGGAAGATCTGATATTTCAAATTATAGGATTATTATTATTGCCAAGCTTTCTGCTATTCCGAACTTATTTGAAAAAATTTTCTCCCTTTTTATAAATGACCTTTCCAGTTGTATTTCTTACTCTAGAATATTAATGTGTGCAGATTACGTAAAACTCTGTCTCTCACACAAGAATTCAATAGATCATCTACGCCAACAGGATGATCTAATTTCCTTTCAATATTGGTGTAAAGCCAATCAGTTGCATCTAAATTATTCTAAGTGCATGACAATGACTTTCAGTCGTACTATTCCATCTCAAAGACCTCGGGGTGCTCTTTGACTATAAACTTAGATTCAATACCCATATCCTAACCATCGTTAATGAAGCAAAAGAGTACTTGGTTTTATTAAACGTTGGTCTAAAGAGTTTAATGATCCGTTTGTCACTAAACTTCTTTTTATCTCGGTGGTACGCCCTATTTTAGAATATTGTTCTATTATATGGTCGCCATATATTGTTCAATTTAATCGGTTCAGAAGCAATTTCTTCTTTTTGCCTTGCGCAATTTAAACTGGGATGGTAACATTCGTCTACCGTCCTATCATAGTAGGCTTTTTCTTTTAGATCTTCCATCGTTAATCTATCGTAGAATAGTCTTGAGTATTGCTTTTCTACATAAGTTGAACGGTGGTATTCATTGGCCTTCTCTTTTATTTCAAATCAATTTTCTGGTTGCTTCCCGTGCTTCTGGTCACTTTTGTTCTATGTACTAAGTACACTACTTATTTTCATGTATTTAGTTCTGAACTCTCTCTTTCCTTAATAAAATCCTCTCTTTCAGCATATTTCAGAGAAATCACACACACACTCCAGTAGTGCAGATGGCAATTCTCCCTACTTGTGTAGTGATTTCTCTTATTTTTAGTTTTCTATTATATTATTTTTCTTATATTTTTTATCATTGTTTTTAACTTCTTCTATATTGCGTAGTTTCAATGATATCACTAACCATACCTGGCTGTGATTTGGGGCATAGCTCGCCGGTCCGGCAAATAAAACACCCCCATCGGGTTAGTGATATTAGTTTTAGGCTTTTTCATTTCCCTATACTTTTATAAATTTATAATTTTGTAATTTGACATACGTTTTTAGTCAATTTTCTTTTTATATAAATAAAATAAAATAAAAATAAAATAAAATATATAGGCGCCAGTCATATTCTACGTCGCAAACAAATTCTACGTCGAAGTCAAATCCTTAGAATGATTTTAACGTAACCAAACTCACTGCGCAGCTGCGCCATGCAAGCACAGTGGTAATACTTAGCTCTTATTGTGGAATTGGTACAATGGGCTAACAAGTCTATTCTGCGACACGTCCATTTTGCAAATTACACGTCCTCGTGTACTCAAAATTTGACAAAATGTTCAATTCAAAATTTCTTTCATAAAAACTGTTAACATTTATTCCTAATGTTAACATAATCGTATTTCGAACTTAAATCAATATCTAAGTTAATTTTTCATTTCTTGTGACGATAATTTCAAACTGAATTGATTAATTCAATCATCGTCTCACTTGGACGGATAACCATCGTATCAATTAGACGGATAACCATCGTCTCACTTGGACAAATAATTTAATCCATCGTTCTACTTGAACGGAAAACCATCGTTTCTCTAAAACGGATAACTTTTACTTTTTACCAGACTGTTTTGCGCACTACAATCTTCATAGTCAATATCCAACTCTTGAGGAACACTTCCAGCTTTTCTTATCAACCATTCAAGCACCAATACTGTCTCTTTCAACAGTTTCGACATTAGAGTTACGCACTTAAATGCCACACACACCATGATCAAAACAAACATTAGTTTTGCACTTGTGTTTGCATTATTATATAACCAAGTATTTTGCCATTTTCTTTGGCCAGCCATACAACATCTTTTTCCACCCTGATTGGTGAAGTTCACTCTCTTTCGTGAGTTTAAGATTCTCAATATTTTCATTTTCACTGTCTTTACAGTCTGCAATTGTATTATCAATCTCAACAATATTATTATAATCATCATACATATTCGCCACCTCGGGCACTTGCCCTTCTGGCAATCTTCTTAAATTTTCTTGGGTATATTTGTAATTTCGTTTAATGGTTAAGGACCTTAAAGTGTATCTGTCACCCTCTAGGACAGTTGTGTCTAATTAGGTTTGTCTTGTCGTTATTTTTCATTAGCTGCTGTAGCTAAAATATTCTTTTCAGCCTGTACTCTTACGTTTGGCAGATCAACTTCATTTTTAATGTCACTAGGTAGAAGCACGTGTAACCTTTTCCAATAACATTTCTAACGAACTCGCCTTCGTTACATGGTTAGTTGTAAAATTGATTGCCAACTGCACCTCTCCTAATACATCTTGCCAAGACTGAGTTCCAGTTTCAACCGCTGTTAATAAATTCTTTGGAGTGCTCGTCACGAGTTCTACTTAACCATTTAAAAGTTCGGAACACGACTGGTAAACATAGTGTTTTACCCTTTTTCTGTATTTTGCGAAAACATCCCTTTTCTTAGATTTAATTACATCGTCTCATTGGAATTCAGCTATCTAGCAATGCTGACGATATCTGATCCAATTGCTGTTCGGCCAACAGCCAATTACTAGATATTTCTGCTATGTTTACTCGCTTTTCAGGAATTTTATCCAAAACTAACTGTGGCGTTGAAAGAACTGGGTTTCTAGATAAAAAACAACGTGTGCCATACGTTTTCCTTCCCTATATTGTACTGTGAAATTAAAGCTTTGTAAATAAGACCACCAACGGCGAACTCTTGAAGTTAGGTCTATTTTAGTGCGTATGCCTGATGATGATAAGTTGCAATCAGTATAAACCACAAATTCTCTACCAAGTAAATAGTGGCGAAAAAGTTTAACGGACGAATATACTACCAATGTTTCGAGTTCATGCGAGATTCAGCGGTGGAAGTTATTTTGTTGAAATATTCTACAACGTAAAGTTTATTATTGATACGATGTAAGAGCATACCAAATTATATCCCAGATACTGAAGAGAATTTCAAAAATTACATTTGGCGCATTTTTTAATCCGAACGGCATAGTTAAGAATTCATATTGGCCATCAGGAATAGCAAACGCAGTATATTCTATGGAATCGGGGTGAATTGGGATCTGGTGAAAGCCACTTGCCATGCCCAGACAGGGTAAGTAATTCGCGCCCCGAAATCCAGCAATCTGGTCATGTATTAACGGGAAAGGATACCTGTCTGCTACTGTATTATTTTTATTTTTTTATTTTATTTATTTTATATAAAGAAAATTGACTACATTCGTGAGTCAAATTATAAAATTACAAAATTAAAAATTATAAAAAGAACAGGAAAAAGAAAAAGCCTAATAGAATCTGTAATTGAAACAAAATCGATCTGTACCATTTTTCATTTTGACGTGCAACATGGGACTTGCAAATAATATTACGTTTTTGCAGCTCACTCAACTTTTCTCTAACAATATATCTTTCTTCAGGGCTAAGTCTATAGGGTCGGTGTTGGACAGTTTTGGTTTCATTTCACCTGTACCAACACGTGTAGATTGTGTTCCTTTGATAAGTGCAGTCGAATAATTCTCAAGTAATTTTATTAACTTATTTTTATCGGACTTATGCAAGTCGCTGTCAAGATTGGAAAGGTCAACTGGTTTCACATCTACTGAACAAATATTTACAGATTTGGTTTTTACAATTTCAAACTTGTTTAAAGATATAATAACATTAAATCCTTAATTAATAATTTCACGACCAATAAAATCGGTTTTGGAATATTTATCATGAACAACATGAAACAATATTTGAAGTGAGTTTTCATTTATAGTAACCTGATTTAAAATTTTTAATGTGCTATATATACCAGGATCACCAATGCCTTTTAACATGATAACATTATTAAAGCGCTTTCCGGACAACTTGCTACTCATTTTCTCTTTTATAAGTGAACATTCTGCACCAGAATCAAAAGTAATTGGGTAGATCTCACCTCGCTGTATCATACTTCCTGTTGGCTCTGGTACTTAACACTGGTTTACGGTCTTCTGTTGAAACAACTCCTTTTTGTTGATGAATCTTTTGAACATTGATTTGCAAAGTGTCCGGGCTATCCACATTTAAAACAGGCAACTGACGGTTTATCCCACTGAGGTGCTGCATTGGCTTGTTGTTGTATTTTCTTTCTGCACTCGGCAATATTGTGTCCTGGCTTCCCACGGAAATGACACACCATTGCCATTTTCCTCTTCTTGATGTCAGGTCCAGAATCGTCATCACGGTCAGCATTACGGTGCTTTTGAAATGTGAATGCATTGAGTTCAGATTGTAGATCGCTTCTAGTTTCCAACTTGGATGTAAAAACAATGCGTTGCAGGCGGCTGTCCACATTTGCGAAATGTATTTAGCACAACTGAAACGGCTATTTCTTCTATGTTTTTGTTTTGCCAATTAGCGGTTTAAGTTATCACCAAACGACTAGCATAAACCGCGAGGCATTCACCATTGGTTGGGCAGCTGTTCAGCATATTTAAAAACATTGCCGACGGCGTCTCGTTGCTTTTATAGCGGTGAAGAAATAATTCCTTGAACTCGTGCCGCTTAATGCCGGGATTTGGGTTAGCCACTGGGAAGCACTGCCCTCCATAGCCTCGCTTAACGCCATGATCAATTTGCTTCCTTCAACAGTCTTCTCCGTTAATATTATGTATGGCGGTGGTGCACCATTTCGAAGCATCGGCGTCGGTATTATCAGAAAAAAATTTTGGCAAAGTGACACCACGTATCTGCTGCTGTTCGCGTGTTGATGCTTGCATAGTTTTTACAAGCTCCAATAGGTTTTAGGCATCTGTTGGATTATGCGCCACTGATCTTCTGAGAATGCAGGAGGTGGTGCCGATCCCACTTGTGATGTCGTAGTTTCATCATTTTCATGTGGCTGGTCTGCCATATTAACACACAAACTTTGGGAGTGAAGCGAATCCCAACTTACGCGCACAAAATTGTAAGAAATTAGTGTATAGCAAAAATCAAACTTCTATTAAATACACATGACACTAAATATAAAATGTAGGGATAATTAGGGGAGTGGCAAATTTAAAGTTTATTGGAATGTTATGGAACTGGGAGCTTGCGGTGTGAATGAGTATTTCGCAGTCGGTATTGCCCGACTGCAACGTTTTTACTTGTTTTTTTTTCATGCAGACCTCTATTGTATACACTTATCCTTATTTGCATATAACACACTACATAAGGTTACCACCAGATTTTCCTCGCGGATCAGGACCGCGAAAAACATCGTTCTCAGTAAATGGCGGCAAGTCCGAATTTCGGACTTTACCTTTAGGCTTAAAAACGCGTCAAGCATTTTTCAAAGGGCCATAGATGACGTCCTAAAGCAACAACTAGGGAAAAATGTTACGTAAATGTATACGACGTAATAGTCTTCTCAGAAAACGAGTTCGACCATGTGAAACATGTTGTCACGCTACTAAAAAACCTGTGTGATGCTAATATGAGAATCTCACAACAAAAAACTCAGTTTTTTGAAAGAAATTATTGAATTCCTAGCCTTCTTACTGACAAAACACGGGATAAAAACTGATCCGGAAAAAGTCAAGACCATCTAAGAGTATGTTGAACCAAAAAACCTCTACAGCCAGTTCCATCCTCGAATTAGCCAGCTACTATATGGTCTTCATAAAAGACTGCATAACAGCCCCCCTAACAAGAATACTCAAGGCAGAAAATGACACAGCCAGTAAACACATGTGCAGGAAAATTGAGGTAATATTTAATGAAACCCAACGAAACTCATTCAAACGAAATCCACTGCGAATTGGCACTGACCTACACAGTCGACACGACTGACAAACCGGTAAATTGCTTCAAGAATCAAATTATCGTAGAAGCTACAACGTAAAATCATATTATTTGGCGAAAAAATGCGACACCTGATCAGCTTCACTGACAAATATTCGTTAATTGAAACACTAAAACCACTCATAATTGCAGACGCGGTAAACACATTCCACTGCGATCTCCCTACACTGGCCAGCTTCCGGCATAGCCTAGTCTCAAGCTTCCCTGTAACCAAATTTTGCCATGATCAACAATTCGCAAGTTGACTTGTTTATCACTTATGCTGAGCCGGCATTGCCGGCTATAGACTTTGTGCAGTTCATGCTGCCGCTTCAGCTTTAGTTCGAAACGCGAAACATTCACTGACTGACGTCGTAAGTATATCTTTAATTAATATATTACTTAGCTATAAAGCGGCAATTCCGTAGTTTAATATCTACGCACTCTAATCTACTGTTGTAAACATAGATTATATCAGCTGGACCAATCCTGCGGATAACTACAACAGATCAACATCTGCAACGTGGGACTGGCGTACCCCACATATAAATGTCCAAGTCATAAGCAATCAATGAAGCCGAACTTTTACTTTTTTTTTCTTTATTACATTGTACATGCACGTTAATTGTTTCACAGTATGTAGTGTTATGTTTATTCACAGATTTTATCTTAATCCTTATTATATTTTTGATATTTTTACCGAACGTTCACTTGTTTTAGTTTAAGGTCACAAGTATTCCTTCTTAATTCTTAATACAGATCTAGTTGTTCTATTCCAATAGAATTCCCGTTGGGAGTCAGTGAAGGTTAAGTAGAGATCCCGCGCTTTTATAATCGTTAGGATCCTGCGACGTTGATGTGGTACAGAGCCGTATGTATTCTGGACCGGGCTGTGTTGGTAAAATTCTTCTTGCAAAGAATATGATCAAGTCAATAATTATGCGCGAAGTCTGAAAGAGAAGAGCAACGTTTGCAAAACAAACACTATGGACAATACACAGCAAGGCAAAATCATAAATTATATCAGACCACAAAGCAATGGCCCAGTACAGAAACATGACGCATCGCAGACAATGGATGTGGACTTTTCATCAACGCCATACAAGCGGTACCTGGTTACTCACCATCCAATTTTGAAGTTTTTAGCAGTAAAACTGTAGGAGCTATAAACTCATACGATTTGCCACGCCCCCTGTGGGCGTATATATATCCACCATAGCTTATTGAACTTGGGACGTTAATACAAGTATATATACAAAGTCTCAAGTTTCTTGTTTTTCCGATTTTCCACGCCCCCAATGGGCGTAGATATATCCGCCATAGCTTATTCAAAAGCAACAAATCTAAAAATAATAATCTATATATTCCAAATTTTAAGTTTCTAGCTTCAACAATAGGGAAATGGTTTGCAACATTCAGCAGGACGAACATTGCACACAAAAAGAAATCTGTTAAAACTTCATCTAAGCGCTCGCAAGAGTTTAATAAATTGATAGCGTACGAGATGACATGAAGACATCACTCCAAGCAGAATCGTGTGCCAACATCCTATTAAATTTCTAGTCCTACGTACTGAAAGATATTCGTTTTAACAATACCTTTCATTTTCAATTCACGCTCAATATCCGCTCAATATCATGCTTTATCGATATCATATGTATATACCAAATATTATGCATAATTTTTTTAGAATTTTGTAACAATTGAGTAAATTTCTACTGTATGCCTATTAACTGTTTTCAATTTTTTTAAATGTTTTTTTCTTTAAGTAAAAAAGCAACCTGAGAATAATATTTCTAGAAAAATTTAAAATCAGCTGCAATATATTTTAATAATATAAATTAATAATTTATTTTCTTTTTTTTAATTGCAGAATCGAGAGATTTTAGAACGTTTGGAGGAAGCTGAAACTGCGAATAATCATCTACTTAAACGTTTTGATAAACTAAAAAGTGCAAAGAGCACAATATTGAAGGACTTATGATGATGATGAAAAAAAATAATACTTGAGAAAATCAAAATTGGAAGCTTATCCATAGAAAAATGCTAAATTGAAATAGCCAACATCAAAATATTCATTTAGTGTCGGAATTTTTGATTTATAATTGAGAGTATTTAATATTCATCCCTTCACTATTTAGAGAAATATTATGGCCCTAATGAAATCACTTTAAATTTTGTTGCCCATACAAACTTATTTTAATTATAAAAGTAAATTTTAACATCCTATAAAAAGTTTTAAGTGGGTTAAATGTGTAAGTTATATTTGATATTTAATGAGCCTCTTGAGCCAATGCTAAAACCGATGGCATATCCTTTGATTGTGCCGAAAAAATAATATCACTTGTGGCCTTTTTCGTACCCTGCATTTGCTCTATACTTTTCGTTAAGCGAGGGAGCTATGGTCGAGTCATAGGTCATTATTTAATAGGTAGTTTTATTTAATAATGTCAACTTCTTTTCTATTTTGTCAAGTTTTCTTGACGTAGAATAGACAATTCTTGCTCTATTATGTAACTCGACCGCTTGTCGGCATATGTAAAGTCAAGCCTATTTATAATTGCCTTAAAATGCAATGGTGTGTCGTATGAAGTCAGCAACATATCAGCGGGGCCTTTCACATTGTTTCTTATTATGCTTAAAGCTTGGTAATGTTTGGAACTCCCCACGAAATTTTCAACAAAAATTTTAGGCAGTGTGCGCAGCTGTGTGCCATGAAGCATATGTTTCAATTTTTCCCTCAAAGTCAGACAGGGATTGTTTTATATCTAATGTTTCGTCCTACTTCGGTACTATTTCGGCGTCAATAAAAACCTCTACCTCTGATGCGGACACTGACGTTTGGCGGAATCTATTTGCCATCCCTTTAAACTTTTTGTTAAACACTTTGTCTTGATTTTCAAGTGCTGCATTAACTACATATAGTGACATAGTGAGACGAGTTTCGTTTGCTCTAAACTTGAGTTGAAAATCTGCTGTTAGCTCCTCTAATTCACTGTCACTCATAAGTTATTTTGGATTAAATTATTTGTCTCGCAAAAACCAATCTTATAAATCCACACTGAATTTATTACTTAAAATTATGTTATGGAAAAATTATACTTTAAATAAGCACTCTACTTTAATTGTGTGTTTGTTGTCGCCGCTGCTGTTTTTCGGTAATTATTGCCGCTGCTGCTGCTTTCTGGTAGTTGTTTTTGTTAGTTTTATTTTGTTTTTTTTTTTTTTATTTTTACAAAATTTTAATGATGTCGATATTACGCTCGTTGGGTTTTTAATGTTTTTGAGTGGATTTTAAACACTGTTGGGCGCCAGTTAATAAGTTACACAAAGTAAATAGATATTGTATAAAACTGTGTCGGTTTATTGTTCAAAAAAGACTCCCGCTAAAGTACAAAACGTTCTTACAAGAGATCTAGCCCTGACCTATAACCGCTGATTCGGCGCAGTATGTCCATTAATTATTTGCAAAACGAAAAAACGCACACAAGTTCAACTTGAACATCATATTTTAGTGGGAAAGGCACTTATTTTCATAATTTTAATTTTTACAGTATTGTTCCTTTATATATTCTTAAATAAAATAAGTAACAAAAATCATAAGAAAAGAAAGAAACACATAAAAAATAATAATAATTTTAGCTGTCCATTAATTGCTTGCAAAATGCAAACACTGGTTGAAAGAAGACGGGAAAAAAGCTAACGGGACATCTAAATCGGAAACGACGCGTCTTTTTCTCAAGTCTTCTGTGAATTCAGGCGTCACAATAATTTCTTGGAATTACTACAATTGTTTATAGACTTTCGCAATGCCTGGTAAACGCACCGTTGATAATTTAATACAATTAGTTTATTTTAATTATAACAAAGGAAATACCAGGAAAGATTTGGCTGTAATGTTTATTATTAGGCTTAGAACAGTTTACAATATTATTAGTCGGGCGAAAAAGGAAAATAGAGTTGAATTAAACAGTTCTAAAGGCATACCAGCAAAGCTCTCTCGGCGAGATTTTCTACGGATAGTACAAAGCGTGTAAAACAACCCAGAAACAAGCCTCAGAGATTTGGTTACTGTTATTAAAATAAGTCTTCAGAAGGCTGTGTGCCATGAGACTTCACGAAAAGTACTTAATTTCCACAAGTACTCATCACAAGGGACAAGGATTAAACAGTTGTTGTCAGCTGTGAATATTCAAAAACGTTTGACCTTCGCAAGAATTAATGTTGACACTCCTCTTGAGTATTGGCATGATGTAATTTTTTGGATAACAACACGAAACTGATTCAAAAGCTGTATCAGGAAATACCCTAAACCCCGCCTATCGGCGGTTTTAAATGCACTTCAAAGTTTCCATATAATTTTAAATTTAATTTAAAAATTAAAAAAAAAAAAAAATTAGAGAGCTTAGAGAATCGAACCCGAGACTTCATATCGGCGCTTCTACCAACACTGTCGTTGCACTACATGAGAGTAAGATAGCGAATTCCTAAGTAAAGTTATTGAGCTACTAAGCTACTGCCACGGAGCTGGTGAACTTCTGCTTAAAATTCATCCCCAATTTGTCTTTGTTGTTGTTATGAATTCTTCTAATTTTCTAGAGCTTCTGCTGCTGTTGCCACGCGCGTGTGTACGTAAACGTTTGGTAAACGTTTCGTTTAATAACATTTCATGCATTTCATCTATTCATATGTATATTATATTGACTTTATTTAAGTTATATCAATGTTATTCTTATTTTATATACATGTAAATATATACAGTATGTACATACATACATATGTATGTATATTGCAAGCAATGCATACATACACACGCATACACGAACGCTCTGATGACTGCGCAGTTTGCTCAGCGACTGCGCTGCGCCAATATGTGCGTGTTATGGAAAATTACATGTTTAATAACTTTTTTTGTAGATCGACTTTCTTAATCAAACTTACGCAGCGTAATTATATCATTCATATGCGTGTATGTGCAAAAGCAAAAGTCTATAGTATTTGAATAAGTGTTTTGAAAATTTGGGCGAAGGGGGCGTGGAATCCAAAATTTAACAAAAATCAAAATTGTATAAAAGTCACATTAAGCTAAATACAAGATTTGGACTTTTTAACTATCAAGATATAGAAGATATAATTTTAAAACTGAAAAATCGATTTCGTTTTTAATCGATAAAAAAAGAACGAGAAGAGTTATCGAATTTCTAAAACAAACTCGACCTGCGCGTGATATACGCGAATCTATAAAAAAAAGTTCAAGTCTCTAGCTATTATAGGTTCTGAGATCCACGCGTTCAACCATACGAACATACGGACATACGGACAGACGGACAGGGCTCAATCGACTCGGCTTGTCGTCCTGATCAAGAATATATATACTTTATGGGGTCTGCCACGCCTCCTTCTGCCTGTTAAATACATTTTTAATGGGTTCAGGGTATACAAAAAAGTCTCTAGCTATTATAGGTTCTGAGATCCACGCGTTCAAACATACGGACAGACGGACAGACAGATCAAGAATCAAGAATATATATACTTTATGGGGTCTGCCACGCCTCCTTCTGCCTGTTACATACATTTGGGCTGCAACAAAGCCATTATACCCAGATTACCCATATAAAAAGTGGGGAAGTCCTACTTTAAAAAATTTGCTAATTCGTTGCATTAAACAGGAGTGGCGCAAAATACCGACATAAATGCCCTAATATGGTCAATGTCGCGATGCCTCAAGGGTGTAATGGAAGCTAATGGTGTGCATACCAAATATTAGCCAATTCCATATTGATCTTAAAGATATACAGATCTCATAATACAATTGTTTACATTTTGCAACCAATTAATGGACAGCTACATTTGCTGTTTTCCTTTGTTTTGCATTATATTTATACCCTGAACCCATTAAAAATGGGTAATCAAGGTATTATACCCGGTTTTGTTGCAGCCCAAATGTATGTAACAGGCAGAAGGAGGCGTGGCATACCCCATAAAGTATATATATTCTTGATCAGGACGACGAGCCGAGTCGATTGAGCCCTGTCCGTCTGTCTGTCTGTCCGTCTGTCCGTCTGTCCGTCCGTCCGTCTGACCGTCTGTCCGTATGTTTGAACGCGTGGATCTCAGAACCTATAATAGCTAGAGACTTGAACTTTTTTTTATAGATTCGTGTATATCACGCGCAGGTCGAGTTTGTTTTAGAAATTCGATAACTCTTCTCGTTCTTTTTTATCGATTAAAAACGAAATCGATTATAAGTTTTAAAATTATATCTCCTATATCTTTATAGTTAAAGAGTCCAAATCTTGTATTTAGTTTAATGTGACTTTTATACAATTTTGATTTTTGTTAAATTTTGGATGCCACGCCCCCTTCGCCCAAATTTTCAAAACACTTATTCAAATACTAGAGACTTGTGCTTTTGCACATACACGCATATGAATGATATAATTACGCTGCGCAAGTTTGATTAAGAAATTCGATCTACAAAAAAAGTTATTAAGCATTTAGTTTCCCATAACACGCAAATATTGGCGCAGCGCAGTCGCTGAGTAAACTGCGCAGTTAGCAGAGCGTATGCGTGTGTATGTATGCGTAGCTTGCAATATATATACATATATGTACATATGTAGATACTGTATATATTTACATATATATAAAATAAGAGTAACATTGATATAACTTAAATAAAGTCAATATAATATACATATGTACATACATACATATGAATAGATGAAATGCATTATGTTATTAAACGAAACGTTTACCAAATGTTTACGTACACACGCGCGTGGCAACAGCAGCAGAAGCTCTAGAAAATTCAAAGAATTCATAACAACAGCAACAAAGACAAATTGGGGATGAATTTTCAGCAGAAGTTCAGCAGCTCAGTAGCTCAATAACTTTACTTAGGAATTCGCTATCTCACTCTTATGTACTGCAACGGCTGTGTTGGTAGAAGCGATGATCGCCGACATAAAGTCTCGGGTTCGATTCTCTAAGCTGACGTCAACTTTTTTTATGCAAGTTACTTAATCTTTTTTTTTTAATTTTTTAATTTAATTTAAAATTATATATAAACTTTGAAGTGCTTTTAAAGCCGCCGATAGGCGGGGCTCAGGGTATTTCCTAGTCGGGCACCTCCGACTAGAGTTTCCTTACTTGTTTTTTTTAATTTTTTAATTTAATTTAAAATTATATACAAACTTTGAAGTGCATTTAAAACCGCCGATAGGCGGGGTTCAGGGTATTTCCTAGTCGGGCACCTCCGACTAGAGTTTCCTTGTTTATATTTTTCTTTCTTTTCTTATGATTTTTGTTACTTATTTTATTCAAGAATATATAAAAGAACAATACTGTAAAATACTGTCTTTCCCACTAAAATATGATGTTAAAGTTGAAATTGTGTGCGTTTTTTCGTTTTGCAAACAATTAATGGACATACTGTATATTCAAGCGTTTAACTTTGAAATATACATTATTTTCCTATATGCGACATTTATAACAAGCAGACTTATCCGCGACTAACAGTTTATATTGCGGCTTAGCTTAAATCAGCTTATAATGGTTTTGTTGCGGCCAAAATGTGTGTAACACGCAGAAGGAGACGTGGCAGACCCAAAAGTATATACATATATTTGTGATGAGGACAAGCCGAGTCGATTGAGGCCTGTCCGTCTGTCCGTATGTTTGAACACGTCGATTTCAGAACTTATAAAAGCTAGAGACTTGAATTGAATTTTCGATTCGTGTATCACGCGCAGATCGAGTTTGTTTTAAAAATTCGATAACGCTTTCCGTTTTTTAATCTATCAAAAACTAAAATTTTTTTACTGTTTTTTTTTTTTTAAAGATATATTTTACATCTTTAAAGTAAGAGAGTCAAAATCTTTTATTTAGTTCAATGGTTTACACAAT
Source organism: Drosophila fulvimacula (assembly GCA_035045555.1). NCBI lineage: Eukaryota > Metazoa > Arthropoda > Insecta > Diptera > Drosophilidae > Drosophila > Drosophila fulvimacula. Next base: position 455,314 of record JAWNOX010000154.1, on the reverse strand, counting down.
TTTGATTTTTGTTAAATTTTGGATACCACGCCCCCTTCGCCCACAATTTTAAAAACACGTATTTCATATAGAGACTTGTGCTTTAGCAAATACACACATATGAATGCCATAATCACACTGTGAAAATTTGATTAAAAAAGTCAATTTACAAAAAAGTTTTTAAACATTTAAATTCCCATATCATAGGCATATTGCAGCCCAAGAGCACCGCTGCACAATTTGCAGAGCGCATGCTCAGTACTACGTTCGTGTGCGTGCGTATGTGTTTGTATGTGTTGCTTGCAATACATACATATGTTAAATAATCATTGCATATTTGCACACCAAAGAAGCCAAGTAGCCAATGCGACACCAAAAAATGCAGAGGAGACTCCGAAAACAACAATGGCGGAAAGTGATGCAACGAACACGCAAGCAGTAATAGCAATGTCGCCAAGACAAGAATACATTCTGAAGCCCCGTGCCAAGGAAGAAGACGACATACTAAAATGCCGCCAGGCGTTGCGGCGCACTAAAGCGGCTGTGGCGAAGCAGAAGAACATCAACCTCGATGTAAGAAGCGGCGTCTCCCACCTGGACGAACTGCTGGACGTGTTAGGACACTGCAGGAACTTGTGTAAGAAGCTTAAAACTGAAGCTGACAAGCAAAAAGCGGCGAGGAAGACTGTGGAAACACCCACTCTGCAAAAGAGGCAAGCATCTAGCCCACTGGCAAAAAGTCACTAGAGGAGGTGCCCCGCAAAGGAACGTGGAAAAGACTGTTACGGCCCAGATAGAAAACCCTAAAGCAGTTCCAAATAAAAAACCAAAAGAGGTAGAAAAGATGCCCCAAACAGAAGCGGTCTTAATAAAACCTGAGGGAGGACAAAGCTACGTAGATGTTTTAAGAAACATCCGCAGCACAATCCATCAGGACGATAAGACAAATATAAGAGGAATACGGAACCCCAACCAGAACACTCCTTGTAGAACTCAACAAGGGAGAAAAACTACAACCGCAACTTATAAAAAAACTAAGGGCTACCGTCAAGGAAACAGCCACGGTAGCGGAGCTAAAACCTACGGCGACAATCGAAATCCGCGATCTCGATTCACTCACAGAAGAGACGGAGGTCGCAGAGGCAGTGCGTAAAGCCCTTGCAAACCCAGCACTGGAGTTACGCATTAAAGTTACAGCTCCGAACAGCCGAGAGCATGTTAGAGCTTTCGTAGCGTTCGAAAGCCAACTAACAGAAACTTTGCTTAACATAGGCAATATAAAATATGGTCCGTTAGAGCTAGGATGAGAATGTGCCAAAGTATCCGGAGATGCTACCGATGCTTTGGGGTAGGTCACTTGGAGACCAACTGCACAGGATCAGACAGAAATGGTCGAGGCCTCTGCATTAAATGTGGTGAAGCGGGCCACAAAATAAAGGAGTGCAAAAAGCAAAACTGCAGTCGCGCTCGACCAGATCGTAACGGAGTACGCTATCGATGTAGTGGTCATAACTGAGCAATATAAACAAAAATGCAACGGAGTTTGGCTAGAAGCTGAGACGAAAACTGCGGCATCGTGGATACCCAGGGGCTCTGGTCTGCCTCTACAAGAAAGTAAACGGGGAAGCTGCTACGTCTACGCACGTTTCAAAGACGTAGCAGTGGTCAGCTGCTACTTGACACCCAGTGATTAGTCGAATATAGCTTAAAAGCTATTGACACGTAGTGTTTCAATACCAAAAATGCACAAAAAAATATGGAGGCAGACAAACCACGAAAACGCGGAAAAAAGAAAAGTATGCATTCAGTGTAGACGAAGACTAACAAAAGCACGACGCTCTGGAAATTATACGGCAGAAGCGATAGCGGCCAAGAATGCGAGGAAGGAGCTATCGCTCGCTATCACACGAAGTAAACACCAAAAGTGGAAAAAGCTTTGCAAGGATGTTAACTCGGATCCTTGGGGCTCGGCTACAAAATTGTAATGAAGAAGCTGAGGAACTACGGAGCAGCACCAATCATGGAGGACAAAACAATGGACCACATAGTGAGGACACTATTTCCAGCAAACATCCACGCAACACGTGAGCGGGCTCCTGTAGTTCATCACTGCTCAGCCCCGCTATTCTCTGAAGAGGAGCTTAAGACTGCAGCTCTCTCCATGAAAAATAACAAGGCTCCGGGACCAGATAACATACCAGCGGAAATACTAAAGGTGATAGCAACAGGGCGGCCTTCCTTTCTTCTTAGAATGTATAACGCATGCCTAGAAGAAAGATTATTTCCAGAAGCATGGAAGGAGCAGAGACTGGTGCTCATTAGCAAAGGCGACCCCAATACACCATCGGCATACCGGCCATTGTGTATGTTAAACACAGCTGGGAAGCTGTTAGAGAAGCTTTTAAAGCCCAGACTGCTTGCAGCGGTAGAGGCTGCTGGAGGCCTCAGCTCTAGACAGCATGGTTTTAGAGCTGGTAAATCCACAATGGCAGCTATAGACGAAGTGGTTCAAGCTGCTAGAGCGACGCAAAGAGGAAACGCATTCACGCGACTAGTGGCCTTAGGTAAGTTGACATACGTGACTCAATGGAGCAGCGTTTCCACATATCGGAATACTTGATCGGTATGGTCAGGAGCTACTTGCATGGCCGAGTACTCCTATACGCTGAACAGACTGGTATTAAACGATACAGAGTGACCGGCGGAGCTGCACAAGGTTTGGTCCTTGGACCAGATCTGTGGAATATCAGCTACGACGATATTCTAAGACTAGAAATGCCTGAAGAAACTTTCCTTATTGGATATGCTGACGATATTGCGGCGGTCATCACCGCGAGAAATACCGTAGAGGCCCAAAGAAGGCTTACCCAAGTCATGATCCGCACGCACACATGGCTCAGTTCGCGAGGCTTAGAACTTGCTGCCCATAAAACAGAGTTGCTTCTGTTTACGGGGAAGTAGATTCCAAACGAAATTGAGATGCGATTAAGCGGTAACTTACTAAAGACTCAGAGGATAGTGAATTATTTTGGTGTTAGATTAGATAGTAAATTAACCTTCTGGGGTTAGCTTCAGCATGCCACGCGGAAAATAGCGGTAGCAACAAGGCTTCTGAGTAGGCTAATGGCAAACGTTGACGGATCGGCGGCAGGGAAACGAAAGCTTTTAATGGAAACCACAAACGTGATACTAATGTATGGTAGTGAAGTGTGGGCCGACACCCTAAAAGCAGAAGTCAGGCGGAAACCGATACTATCGGTGCAGAGAAGAGCAGGCTTATAGCAGGATAGCTTCGGCGTACCGTACAGTAACGCTACGTACGGCGGTAACGCTAATAGCAGCAGTCATACCTATAGACCTGTTTGCGCAAGAGCGCAGGAAGATATGGCATCTCCGCAAAAGCGGACGATTCTCGGTGCAGGCGGTAAAGACGGTTCGACGGCAGACAATAGCTTCTTGGAAGACTAGATGGGCAGGCGAGCGCTGTGGGAGATGGACAGCAAAAATTATCCCCGATCTAGAGTAGTGGATAAATAAAAAGCACGGTGGAACGTCTTTTTATCTGACACAAATAAGATGATCAAAACTGCCGAATCAACCTGTAGTATTGTAAATGCAATGGATGACGCAGGGCACACGTTTTTTGACTGCGAAAGGTGGTCAGAAGAACGTATTGACCTGGCAGAAACTGTCGGTGAAGTCAAAGTAGAGACTATTGTACAGCAGATGTGCAATAGCATTGATGCTTGGAACAGAGTTTGTGACTTCGCCGAAAAGATTCTGCGGCGGGAAAAGTGTGATCTGGACGCAGCAACACGGATGGAAATGCTCAGATAGAGCATATACAAGGGCTCAACCTTGAAGGTTAATGTGGGATATTTCCTGGTTCCAAGGTGGAATGGCAGTCCGTGAATAAGGAGGTTTTTTAGTCGGTGAGCATTAAGCCAGTCCGACACACCAGTTATAGTGACTACATGACTGACGGTGCATAAAGTATTTTTACCTACCTCAGTAACAAAAAAAAAAGAAGCATATTTGCAATATCGGGTTCAGGGTATCTCCTAGTGGAGTTTTTGTTGAATTCATCTTGAAATACACGGTCGATTGCTGTTTAGTTTCCGGTTCATACGCATATATCTATGGGTCATCACGATTTTACAAACGTCGGTTGAAACACCACGATCTAATGTGTGGAACTAATGTGCAAGGATGGCTTTATCTCACGATATGTCACATGTCGATTATGAGCTTTCAGTTAACCCTCTAAGACTACTTTCTAAATTTGAGGCAGAAATTAATTCGAATAATTTTTTTTAAGTAAATAGGGGCTTCTGAATTCAAATATGAACTCAGAAAAAATATAGAACCTATCGTTTACCTGGAAAGTGAGAAAATTACACTCTTGGGGCTTTGAGGGTAAAAAGTAGTTTCCAAGTAAATTGAATTTTTTTAATTTTTGTCTTATTTTATTTCTTTAAATCATTTTATTTGTTGCTATGATACTCAGCAAAACAATTTTTGGTGGCCGAGCAGCATAAATGCAGTTTGCATTTTGTGCAAGTGCACTGCGTTTGTGAAGTTTTGCAGTGCTTGCACCATCTTTTGCTCGTATTGCGATCCAACCACTCTGGAAAATGATTCAAAATGTCAAGCCTCAAGTCCTTTATTGGGTGATTTGATTTTTGACCTTGTTTTAGTTGTGGCTGCAAGGGCCGCTGAGTAACTGGCGACAGCAAAGTATGTGATGGCGATCGAGTTGATCGCTCAGATGAAGATGGTGATGATAAATTGTTCTTGAGTGGACGACCTGTCAAGTTTTTTGACTGACAGCCCACTAGACCTGCAGCTATAGACTCTCGAAAATCCGGAAGTTCAATGAATTTATCGCTGCTCGTCTATACAGGATGTCTACACGTCTATACAGGATGTAGGCGTTTGTTGTTGCCATATCTAATAAATGTTAGAAAATTCGGTTTGCGGTATCATGAGTTTTACTTGTTATATGGTATCGTCCCATAAGCCCATCCATCAGATCAACGCCCCCCATATGAGCGTTATATTCCTGAATAACTTGTGCGCAGTCAATTTCTACATGGCGCTTCGACTTACTGTCGTAACGAGCTGCCTTTGGTGTTCCTCCTTGAGTATTTGACCTTTTAAACGGCTTAACCCACATAGCTCAATAATAAGCGAACGGCCTTGTTGTCTTTCCACAGTACGTTACTACCCTCCACTCCAATGAGGAACCCACGTACTCAATTGAAAATCCTCTTGGCTTTTCCTTGATGGCACTATCGTTTGGGAGGTTGCAGTTTGGTATCCGATTTACACGAACTGTTCCCAAACTATACATCCCTTTTGCACGAAGGTATACCATCAAAGGAAGCAATGTGTAAAAATTGTCAAAATATATTGTATGATGTTTGAAACAGTCAACAGTTTTTGTCAAGCGTACAACTATGTTGGCTGACGCACTAAGATCAGGGTGATTTTAAACTTGTTGGCAATATTTTCCTTTAAGGCTGCACGCATTGTTGCCTCGGCGATCATACTTATAATGTCCGAGTTTAAAAAATAACAGATCAGTTGTTTATGTGCAAATGCATAGATTGTTGTCGCCATATAACTTTACCAGGTTCCTTTTAATTGATTCGATACCTATTCATAAATAAATTAATGAGTTGCATTACAAATCAAAGTAATGATTTGCTTACCAAGCCCATTAAATCCACCAGAAGACGGTAGAGATACATGTGTTGCTCCTTCAATAATTGACAATAGTGATCGAGGCCTTTTAGGTATCTTTCGGGAAGGCTTATTGTTCTGCACAGTATTTTCAATGTTCTAAAGATTACTGCACATTAAGGATACAGTAGAGACATCTTCTAATTCAGTGTTTAGTGCCTCTGCCACGTCTTCTTCCTCGTCGTTACTCGATATACTCGAAATGTCCACATCCGACGGGACTGATTCAAACAACTCCAGCAGTTGTTCATCCGTCATATCAGACCATTTATAGCGATCTCTGAAATCCATTATTCAACCTCTATTAAACAAATTTAAAAATAATTAAATATCACACAAGAAGTGCAAGTTGTGAAATACATAGCTGCTGGCAACAAGTTTTTCTGTGGAGCCCCAAGAGTGCCTCAAGGCACTTATCAGTTTTACGATGCTCCTGTGCTTTAACATATTCGCACATATTAAACTTAATTTAAATAGTACATTAAATTACCTTTCACAAAAAAAAAAAATTTAGTTCAATTGGTTGTATAAATTCGTTTTTATCAACATAGCAAAAGACAATAAGTAGCAGATAAAATTTTTTGGCGCGAAATAACACATGGTTCGATCATATGATTACTAAAAGTGCCATTTAAAGTTTCCGAGAGCTTTACAACTTTTGTAGTGCTTTTTGGCAGTTATTTTAAACAGTCTTACATATTAAAAATTAAATAAAAGCTCTTAGTTATTTTAAAAATAAAATAAGTGCCTAGAGGCACTCCTAGAGGGTTAACGATCACCATCGACGGTTGGCGGCACAAGAACCAGTTTGGACCATTTTCGTCCGCTCCTGAGCTCCGACCATGATGAAATTCTGCAAACCAGTGATAAATATTGATGGTGCGTTGTCCGTATACAAACAACTAAGGTCATTGACACATTATTGTTAGGAAAGTGGTGGAAAATTTCCATATTTATACCAAATAAAATTTTTTTAAACTTATGGTACACAAAGCAAATACCATTGTATGTACATAAAAACGTTGTACGCACAGTGCTCAAGTCGAGACCGGTTGACTAGGAGATACCCTACCCCAGCGAATAACTCGTATTGAAAGCATAATGTGCCTCTTTCACATATATGTATATGTATGTATGTCGTAGATTCGTTATTACTTGTGGCTGGTCTGTAATGTTGATACACATATTTTGGGAGTGGAGCGATTCCCAACTTACGCGCGGAATTGTCTCAACTTTGACTGATCAAGCATCGTTTTATATCACTTTTTGCACACGCAAGCTACACTCGGCGACAACGCGACCACGCCATCGCCTCACTCTTACGGTATTTAGGCGCCAGTCATATTGTGTGTCGAAGTCAAATTCCAGGAATGATTTCACAATATACCAAACTAACTGCGCAGCAGTGTCTTGGAAGCACAGTGATCATACTTAGGTCTTATTGTGGAATTGGCACAATGGGCAAACAAGCCTATTCAGCGAAATATATATATATTACAATCAACACATACACACAAACGTACGCTCACTCAGGCAAGCATTACCATGGGCTCTGCTAACAGCACAGCTGGCGTAGCAAGAATATACAGTGTGCCACTAAAGTCACCGTACTCTTGTTGTACTTGTACAAATCACGCTGAAACTTGGCCAAATTTTTGTTAAATTAAAAAAATTTTTAATACAGGATTATAAACAAATATATTTTCTTCTAAACTAAATAAGAAAAAAACAATGAAATTTCAAACTTAACATAATAATATTAATTAAAAACAAAAGAAACGCCAATATCTGCGTCAACAAAAGTCTACGTACTCTTACAAACTAGTATAAACTTACTAACTATAAGGAACACTGTTTTTAATCAAACTTCAAATTTAATATCTAGTGGGATAACCCTTCTTCTTAATCACCTCTCTGAGGCGATTTAGTATTGAAAGCACCAGTTTTTCTATATATTTGGGAACCAGCGCGCCCCACTCTTGGTGTAATGCATCTCGTAGGAGGTTTTCATTGCTAATTTGGTGCTTCCTTATTATACCCTGAACCTATTAAAAATGGGTAATCAGGGTATAATGGTTTTGTTGAAGCCCAAATGTATGTAACAGGCAGAAGGAGGCGTGGCAGACCCCATAAAGTATATACATTCTTGATCAGGACGACAAGCCGAGTCGATTGAGCCCTGTCCGTCTGTCTGTCTGTCCGTCCGTCCGTCTGTCCGTCTGTCCGTCTGTCCGTATGTTTGAATGCGTGGATCTCAGAACCTATAATAGCTAGAGACTTGAACTTTTTTTTATAGATTCGTGTATATCACGCGCAGGTCGAGTTTGTTTTAGAAATTCGATAACTCTTCTTGTTTCTTTTTTTATCGATTAAAAACGAAATCGATTATAAGTTTTAAAATTATATCTTCTATATCTTGATAGTTAAAGAGTCCAAATCTTGTATTTAGCTTAATGGGACTTTTATACAATTTCATTTTTGTTAAATTTTGGATGCCACGCCCCCTTCGCCCAAATTTTCAAAACACCTATTTCAAATACTACAGACTTGTGCTTTTGCACATACACACATATGAATGATATAATTACGCTGCGCAAGTTTGATTAAGAAAGTCGATCTACAAAAAAAGTTATTAAGCATTTAGTTTCCCATAACACGCACATATTGGCGCAGCGCAGTCGCTGAGTAAACTGCGCAGTTAGCAGAGCGTATGCGTGTGCGTGTGTATGTATGCGTTGCTTGCAATATACATACATATGTATGTACACATGTACATACTGTATATATTTACATATATATAAAATAAGAGTAACATTGATATAACTTAAATAAAGTCAATATAATATACATATGTACATGTCGAAGCAAACTATGTTGCTGCATACTGTGTGTGATTCTTGCTGCGTACTGCACGTACGCACTTTGTAACTGTGTATGTGTGTATGGATATTCTGGTTTACACCAGAATCCTACATATGTATGTCAAAGCGAACTGTAAACACGCACTGTGTGTATGTTGCGGGGTATGGGAATTCTGGTTTTCACCAGAATTCCTAATTTCATCATATCTGTAATATCGCATCAGCCGCTAACTGCGCTCTGATTGGTCCTTTGCATTTTTGTCGCTTTAAGAAGTTCCGTTATAGCGCGACGACAGCGCTACAACGCTGTCGTCGAGTGTGGTTCGGTACGAGGCAGAGAAACGAAAAGGCAGTCAGTTCAATTTTTGATCGTGAAGCCTGCGCACCGAAACTCGATGCGCTATTAGTTAAAGCCATGGAAAATAATAACGACGCTCCGACATCAGAAGTGGGATCTGGCTCGCTGCCTAATACGGCAAATGATCCATGGCGAGTGTTAATGGAAATGCAAAAAAATTTTTTTTATTGAACTTGTAAACAGTGTTGCCATTTCCGCTTTTTTCCCGTCAGATCTGGCTGTTTTCAAAGTGGAATTGCGGGACAAATTGAAAAACAGCGGGCAGCGGGAATTCTGGCTTTTTAGCAAATTCAAACGACTTCTAAATTTTTTGTAAATGTTTGCAGTAATTTTTATTAAAATTTGACGATATATATGTTAATGCAGTACTTTAAGTAATATATCGGTATTTACTTTTATCGAATAAGCTCCTCTTAAAAATTCATACAGATATTGGCGCGTCTTCCATCTCTAATATTGTGAAATTCGACTGCGTAAAATCATTTGTAAATTGCAATGCCCAAAGAAAATTATAAGCAAAAAGTGCGAGATGTTTGGCTGCGGGCTGCAGAATTTAAGGCTTGGCTCAGGAAGGACCCAACCGACGCCACACGGGCATATTGCAGTTATTGCAAATGCACCATTACAGCCAAACTAAGTGATTTGCATGCACATGGTGCTACCGAAAAGCATGCTGCATCAATGGGCCATCTGCAGCAGAACAAAATACCCTTTCTGGTTGAATTGCCGTCAAGAACAATTGAGCAGGAGGCAGCGCTTTGCCTATTTGTGGCCCAACATTACGCAATCACCTCCGTTGATCATTTAAGTAATATTTGTATCAAAAAGTTTGATGACAGCAGCTCTGCGTCGAAAATAAAACTACATCGTACAAAATGTACATATATAATTAAAAATGCATTGGCACCCCACTTTAAGGATGAGCTTTATAAAGACATTGGTGGTTCCAGATACAGCCTACTTTTGGATGAATCCACAGACATTAGTGTCACAAAATTACTTGGTAAGAAATTATTATATAAACATATTTATATGTACTTTTAATTGTTTAAAATGTCATTTTATATTAAGTTTGTTATAATTTGCGTACATTAATGTCTATACATATTTATATTATTCAAAATTAATGTTTAGGTATGGTCATTAACTACTTTTCTGTAGAACGGGGAGTAGTAGTTTCTACATTTTTAAGTTTAGTTCAACTTGAAGGAGGAGACGCATTGTCAATTGCAAACAGTCTCAAAGAAGAGCTGAAACGTCTAAAACTAGACGTAAATAAATTAATTGGAATTGGCACAGATAATGCCAGTGTAATGATTGGCAAGAAGAACAGCGTTTACACACATTTGCAGAAAGATGTGCCAAATCTTATATTAATAAAATGTGCTTGCCATTCAGTGCAATTGGCTGTCAATTACGCGTGTAAGAATTTTTTCCCTGACGATTTGGAATTCTTGGTTTACGAAACCTACAATTGGTTTTCAAAAAGCGCATTGCGACAGTCGTTGTATAAAAAAGTATACGAGTGTATTAATAAAGAGAAGGTATATTTTGTAAAAATGAATGTGTCCGTTTTTTATGTGTAGTTACTGTTTATATGTTTTAATATTTCAAAATCTTTCCAAGAATTTAGTTTTTACTAATGCCAAGTGATTGTTTATCTATATTAAGTGTGTAATGTATGTGTGATTGTCCCAAACATTTAAAATATTACAACAAATTAATTTGCATATTTTTTTTTACCAAAAGGCGCCGCTTAAAATTCCCAGAGTTTGTGACACTCGATGGCTGTCCATTGAAATGGCTGTAAGTCGTATTTTGGACCAGTGGCATGAACTTAAAACTCATTTTGGGATTGCTGGTATGGAAGAAAAATGCAAAACAGCAAAAATTTTGTACCAATTGTTTTCTGACGAGAAATTACATTTGTATCTTCTCTTTTTAAAACCCATATTGCAAGAAATGCAAAATGTAAACAAATGCTTTCAAAGCAATTCTGTAAATGCGGCGAAACTGCTAAATGATCTGGTCATCGCTATTAGGTCATTAAAAGATAAGATCATTCCGTCTAATAATGAAGTGGACATTATTGCTGACGATGAGTTCGAACACCATATCAAAACCGATTTATATCTCGGATATGAATTTGAGAAACAATTGAAAACAGTGAAAATTTCAGCTGCTGAAGAGACAGCAATAAGAGAATGCTGTGCTAGTTTTGTTGTGGACTTAGTCAAACAGCTAAAACAAAGGTAAATATTTTCAAAATTATATTTTAATTGTTATAAATAAATTTTCTTTTTTAATTTCAGGTTACCGGACAATTTAAATATTTTGCAACAGATTGATGCGTTTTCTGTTGAAAATATTTTAAATATCAGGAAAAAAAGCATTACTCCACTTCTGGAGTATTTTAATACTCCGAATATAGACCTAATTGAAAGGCAATACAATCGCATTTCACTAGTAAAATGGGAAAATTCGGATGATACGTCCAAATTTTGGAGTGAAGTGTTAAAATATCGAGATTCAGGCGGAAACTATCAGTTTCATGAATTGTCTGCGGTTGCGCTTAAAATGCTTTCACTGCCTTGGTCCAATGCCGAAGTGGAGCGGGTTTTCAGCCAGGTTAATATTGTGAAAACAAAGATCCGAAATAGATTGAACGTTGATAGGTTAAACGCAATTTTAACGATAAGGTACACAATTGAATATATATTTTTTAATTCGAAATTAATTTTTTCCATTTTAGATATGGACTGCACCGAAACAATAAGTGCTGCTTCGGCTATGAGCTACCAAGTAGCTGCCTTACATCATTAAAAGTAAGGGATTTCCACCCAAACAATGTTGAAGAGGAGTCCATTGACGATTTGCTTAATATAATGTAAAAAACAATATCATTTATGTTTAATAAACATACCGAATGTATGGTATATGTATATAAAATTAAATCCGCTTTTTTTTCAACTTTTTTTTCTTGAAAGCAGCTTTTTTTTTTCGCTGTTCCAGCTTTTTTTGCTCAAAAAAAAAATGACATCACTGCTTGTAAAAGCATTAAAATCAGCGCCATCCGAAACAATAAAAAATAAGACAGTAGTGTTGCCGAAATTTAATGCAGATCTTGCCGGTGCCGACGCGTCCACGTGGTGCGCTACAGTGAATATAGTTTTTGCTGAAAATAACATACAAGGCAGTGCGTTGTTGATGGTTTTGAGTGCAGCATTAGAAGGTAGTGCGTCGCAGTGGCTCTCGCACGACAACATTTGACTCTGGAGCGGAATGTTATCTAATTAAACAAAAGATAAGTTCTAACTTAGTTGGTAAAATAATTAACAATGTAGTACTATTGAAGGGTATTAGCATTGCCAGCATTTGTAGTACATTGCAAATACTTAGCATTGTATAAATTGACAATCATTGTATTGAAATGCTATTACATGTTTTGAGCGATGAATATTTGAAGAACGAAATTGTGATTGGTCGAGAAAAAAAAACCCGGAAAATTTGAAATTGTTAGATCAAAATTGTAAACTCTTGTTCAAATAACGATACATTTTTTAACGTGAATACTGATCTTTTTGGTAAAGATCAAGATGAATTAAACAATTTATTGAAAAATTACTCAAAGTATTTCACAAAAGGAATTCCTTCTTCTACAGTCAGTACAGGTGAAATGAAAATTAAATTAGCAAACCCCAGAAAAATTGTTCAAAGTAGACTATACAGGCTTGCCCCAAATGAAAGGGAGTTGGTGCGCGACAAGATTAAAGAGTTGTTAGAATGCAAGGTCATAAGGGAAAGCTGCTCGCTCTATGCAAGCCCTATGATGTTAGTGAACAAGGATGGTTCTCATCGTTTGTGCGTTAATTACCGTGAATTAAATGCTAATACAGTTTCAGACGGATATCCTCTACCTCTTATAGCAGATCAGATAGCTAGACTTCATGGAGCTAAATATTTCACATGTTTAGATATGGCAAGTGGATATTATCAAATTCCCATGCATGAAGAATCAATAGAGTGTACGGCTATTGTCACCCCAGATGGCCAGTACGAATTCTTGTCAATGCCGTTTGGACTCAAAAATGCACCTTCAGTTTTTGCATACACTTGAAGAACTTGCAAATACATATGTGGTTGTCTATATGGATGACATATTGGTGGTGGCTTCAACAAAGAGTGAGGCTTTGGAAAGGCTACAGGTTACTTCAGACATTCTAACAAAAGCTGGATTTTTGTTTAGTATTAAAAAGTGTTCGTTTCTAAACCCGACAGTTCAATATTTGGGATATGAGGCGTTAACTGCTCTACCGCCTCCTCAGTCGGTTTCTGCTTTAAGGCAATTTATTGGATTGGTGTCATATTTTCGGCAATTTATGCAAGGATTTTCTTGTTTCATGAAGCCTTTGTATCATTTAACATCGGAAAAGAACGATTTTCTTTGGAAGCCTGAACATGAAAAAATAAAATAGAAAGTTATTTCTATCCTTACGCAAAAGCCAGTTTTGGTTATTTTTGACCCGCAATATCCAATCGAGTTGCATACTGATGCAAGTTCTCGTGGGTACGGTGCTATCTTATTGCATAAAATCAATAATAAGCCTAATGTCGTTGAGTTTTCCAGTAAGGCTGCTTTATATCATTCTTATGAATTGGAGACTCTTGCGTTGTCATGGCTATAAAGCATTTCCCTCATTATTTGACAGACAGAGATTTTGTTGTTTTTACCGATTGTAATTCACTTAAAGCATCAAGAACCAAACGTGACCTATCCCCTAGGGCTCAAAGATGGTGGGCTTATTTATAGCCGTTCTCATTTGATTAAGAATATAGGGAGGGTAAACGAATGGCTCATGCTGACTTCTTTTCCAGAAATCTCCCATCTGCGGATGCGATTGATACTTGTAAAATTTCTGAGAAACGAGTCAATTTGGCAGATATATCTAGTGAATGGCTTATGGCTGAACAGCGCAAAGATTCCGATATTATTAATGCCGATATATTATTGCCGAAGACATTGCAAAAACTTACGACCTAAGTTCAGGGGAATGGTAGAACTCGATCTTTACCACTTGTTCCAAGAACATTTAGATGGTCCGTGGTAAATCAGGTACACAAGTCAGTTATGCACCTTGTTTGGCAGAAAACTCTTAACAAGGTTTACCAATATTGTTGGTTTCATAACATTAATAAATAAGTTCGCAAGTTTGTAAACAATTGCATAACTTGTAGGATTTCCAAGTCGTGCAAACGGTCAAGTTGAGCGTGTTATAAGTACGCTTAAAAATTTGCTAACTGCTGTCGAATCGAGCCAAAGATCCTGGCAAGATGCACTTGGCGAGGTTCAGCTTGCATTAAATTGCACAGTTAGTCGTGCAACTGAAGCGAGCCCGTTGGAAATGCTGATAGGAAAAGAGGCTCGACCGATAGGGTTAATTCCACCAGTGGACACAGAAATCGAAATTGATTTGAAGAGCGTTCGGACTCGTGCCAGTGATAAGATGAAGAGTTTGGCAGATTATGATAAACAACAAAACCAAAGTCATGGTTGTAAGGTACAATGTTGGTGACTATGTTCTGCTAAGAAACGAGGAGAGACACCAAACGAAACTAGACCCGAAATTTAAGGGTCCATTTTTGGTAGTTAAAGTCCTAGACGGTGACAGATACATGTTAAAGTCGTTATCGAGTAAACGATTATATAAATACTGTCACGAGGACACAAGAAAACTTCCAGAGGGAAATGTGCCCCATGAGCTGGACATTGATGCTGAAGATCCAGGCCCGACAAATGGTCTGATAGAAGTTGAGAGTGAACCGTCCAAGTGAGACGAAGGTTATCCGTCCAAGTGAGACGATGATTGTTTCTTTTTGAATTAAATTTGGAATTTTAGTTAAAGAAAATGTAAAATCGACAATTTGGCAAAATATTATGTAATGAAAACAAGCATCATGTTTTATTTTTGTAACCTGCATAGGTGAAGTTATTGAATTGATTCGAAAGAAATATGTTTTCAAATGTTTTAATTAAGAATAAATGTTAAAAGTTTGTACGAAGAAATGTTGAACTGAATATTTTATTGGTTGGATATCCGTCTAAAAGAGACGATGAATTAAGTTTGAAGAGAGACGATTGTTAATGGTTATCCGTCTATGAGAGACGATGGTTATCCGTCTATGAGAGACGATGGTTATCCGTCTATGGGAGATGATGGTTATCCGTCTATGAGAGACGATAGTTATCCGTCTATGAGAGACGATGGTTATCCGTCTATGAGAGACGATGGTTATCCGTCTATGAGAGACGATGGTTATTCGTCTATGAGAGACGATGAATTCAGTTTATAATCTTTTGTCACGTAAGAAATTTGAATCTAAAATTGGGAGTACTACACGAGGACGTGTCAAGGTCAGGATGGCCGTGTCGAAGCAAACTATGTTGCTGCATACTGTATGTGATTGTTGCTGCGTACTGCACGTACGCACTATGTAACTGCGTATGTGTGTATGGATATTCTGGTTTACACCAGAATCCTACATATGTCAAAGCGAACTGTAAACACGCACTGTGTGTGTGTGTTGCGGGGTATGGGAATTCTGGTTTTCACCAGAATTCCTAATTTCATCATATCTGTAATATCGCATCAGCCGCTAACTGCGCTCTGATTGGTCCTTTGCATTTTTGTCGCTTTAAGAAGTTCCGTTATAGCGCGACGACAGCGCTACAACGCTGTCGTCGAGTGTGGTTCGGTACGAGGCAGAGAAACGAAAAGGCAGTCAGTTCAATTTTTGATCGTGAAGCCTGCGCACCGAAACTCGCTGCGCTATTAGTTAAAGCCATGGAAAATAATAACGACGCTCCGACATACATATGAATAGATGAAATGTACTATGTTATTAAACGAAACGTTTACCAAACGTTTACGTACACACACACGCGCTTGGCAACAGCAAGCAAGAAGCTCTAGAAAATTCGAAGAATTCATAACAACAACAACAAAGACAAATTGTGGATGAATTTTCAGCAGAAGTTCAGCAGTTCAGTAGCTCAATAACTTTACTTAGGAATTCGCTATCTCACTCTTATGTACTGCAACGGCTGTGTTGGTAGAAGCGATAATCGCCGACATAAAGTCTCGGGTTCGATTCTCTAAGCTGACGTCAAAACTTTTTTTATGCAAGTTATTTAATCTTTTTTTTTAATTTTTTAATTTAATTTAAAATTATATATAAACTTTGAAGTGCTTTTAAAGCCGGCGATAGGCGGGGTTCAGGGTATTTCCTAGTCGGACACCTCCGACTAGAGTTTCCTTACTTGTTTTTTTTTTCGAGTATGTTCCAAACATGCTCAATCGGATTGATATCCGGGCTCTGTGGTGGCGTCTTTAAAAGTTGTGGAGTGTTGTACGCGAGATACAACCTAGTATTCATTGCTTTATGTTTTAGGTCATTATCCTGTTGACACCAGAAATCCGATCCAATTCTTAGTTTCTCGGCGCTGCTCCTTACATTTTTTTTTAAATATCAATGTACACACATTGGTCCATCACTCCGACTCCTGCTGCAGCCATGCAACCCCAAACCATAATACCTCCGCCGCCGTGTTCTACGGTTTTTATTGTATTTTTGGGGTTCAATGCTTCTCCTGGTCCCCTCCAGACGCGGAGACGCCCATCTAAGCCAAAATTATTATATTTGGACTTATCTGAGAAGATGACATTCCGCCAGAAGTCCATTGGCTTGTTTACTTAGGCTTTGTAAGCGCTTTCTCCTGTTTGTTAAATTTACAAGAGGCTTCTTGCGAGGCATGTAGGACCTAAAGTTATAGGTTTTAATGGCTCTACGGACTTCCGGGTAAACTTCCTTGTCAATAGTTCGACCCAGCTCTGACGCAATCTGCAATCCGCTACAAAAAGGATCCTTGTCCACCAGATGGTTTATTATGCGCTCGTCACTATCAGACAGTACAGGTGGCCAGATCTCTTGTTGTTTTTTATGCGCCCGTTATATTTGAATCTACCAATGACAGTCTGTATAGTAGACTTGCTTCTGGACATGATTTCTGCTATCTCTACATACGACTTTTGCTCCTTTGTGTGGAGATGCAGAATCTTTCCACGATCTTCAAGCGATAACTCTTTTCATGGCATTTTTACTACAAAACTCAAATATTTTGTCCAGCTCAACTATTATGAATTTACTCGTTATTGCATACATTTTTCGAAAACCCCCGTTATTTCTAATAAGAAATCTGACGCCAGACAGCGCAAGAAAATAAGAGTACGTAGACATTTGTTGACGCAAATATTTGGGTATGTTTACATTCGCTGTAATATTATAGAACTAAAATTAAAAGTAAATGTTTTTCTTTTATAGTTTAGAAGAAAATATATTTGTTTATAATCCTGCAATAAAATTTTTTTAATTTAACAAGAATTTGGCCAAGTTTCAGGGTGATTTGTGCAAGTACAACAAGAGTACGGTGACTTTAGTGGTACACTGTCTGACCAGCCTCTTTCTGCTTGTTACATACATTTTGACAAACACATTATACCCTGGTACATACGAGTATGTATAAGATACATACGAGTATGTACAAGATACATGCGAGTATGTACCAACTACGTGAAAGGATCGGCCAGCAGATTAGTATTAAGTTTTTGGCAAGTAGTAAGCGTAGCTGCGGTGATATCTTGAAATTGAAAAATATATTATTTAACTCTAGTTCACTAAGGCTTAGAAAATTATTATAAAGAACAGAATCTAATTAATTCTCCCAACTTTTAGTCTTAAATTATACTTAACGGTACGCAACTGTTGCATAGTTGCTGCAGTAGCCGATCATGCAGAAGTGTCTAACTTATGTCTGACCGGATTTGTTAACTTATATATATATATTATGTATATATATTATATATATATATAAGTTAACAAATCCGGTCAGACATAAGTTAGACACTTCTGCATGATCGGCTACTGCAGCAACTATGCAACAGTTGCGTCGCTGCCAACATGCGGCAGCACCCGAAATACGATTTGGAGATACAGTATGTCCATTAATTGTTTGCAAAACGAAAAAACGCACAAAGTTCAACTTTAACATAATATTTTAGTGGGAAAGGCACTTCTTTTCATAATTTTTATACCCTGAACCCATTAAAAATGGGTAATCAGGGTATAATGGTTTTGTTGCAGCCCAAATGTATGTAACAGGCAGAAGGAGGCGTGGCAGACCCCATAAAGTATATATATTCTTGATCAGGACGACAAGCCGAGTCGATTGAGCCCTGTCCGTCTGTCCGTCCGTCCGTCTGTCCGTCTGTCCGTCCGTCCGTCTGTCCGTCTGTCCGTATGTTTGAACGCGTGGATCTCAGAACCTATAATAGCTAGAGACTTGAACTTTTTTTTATAGATTCGTGTATATCACGCGCAGGTCGAGTTTGTTTTAAAAATTCGATAACTCTTCTCGTTTTTTTTTATCGATTAAAAACTAAATCGATTTTCAGTTTTAAAATTATATATTCTATATCTTGATAGTTCAAGACTCCAAATCTTGTATTTAGCTTAATGGGACTTTTATACAATTTTGATTTTTGTTAAATTTTGGATGCCACGCCCCCTTCGCCCAAATTTTCAAAACACTTATTTCAAATACTAGAGACTTGTGCTTTTGCACATACATGCATATAAATGATATAATTACGCTGCGCAAGTTTGATTAAGAAAGTCGATCTACAAAAAAAGTTATTAAACATTTAATTTTCCATAACACGCACATATTGGCGCAGCGCAGTCGCTGAGTAAACTGCGCAGTTAGCAGAGCGTATGCGTGTGCGTGTGTGTGTAAGTTAACAACTAAGTTATGAGTAGCCCTCGCATTAATGCACGCGCGATCATTCTGCTGACATATCAGATTTGTTATGTCAGCGCTCCTACAATGCCATAATGAGAGCAATAACCAGACGTTTCCGCTACGACGCAAGCGCTGAGTTATTGCAACATTATGCTGAGTCGGCTTGCCGGCTATGAAGCATTGTAGATAGAAGTCGAAGAATTCATTTGTCAAGTTCAGTTCTGTAAGAGATTGTCAACTTAACAGTTCAATAAAATTACTACTCCGGCCAAGCCGTTAAAATATCATTATTTCATTGCTAAGTCACAAGGCTAGCAACTGGTGACCTTTCCTAAGGCACCCACCATAATCATCAACCACCGACGTTTAAGCTTGGCATCTAACGGGCCAAGCGACAGCATACGTCGGCAACCAAACTTCTGAAGCACGTCGAGGGCCTGCAGCTAACGGGCCGGAATCCAGAAACGCACAGGAAGAGTTGATAATTGGCTCCCAACGGGATAATCATAGATTAGGAATCTACGTCCCCACAAAAGCATGTAAGTGAATGTTTAAGTAACAATTCATTCAAATCAAAAGAAAAATAAAAAATAAAGTGAAAAAGAAGACCAATAAATTGGCACATAAAATTGTGAGCGCTAGTGAGCAGTGAACAATTGTAACTTGACTCTGTGATTACTCATGAGTTAAGCATACAGAAACGTAAAAATAGAATACGACAGTGACGAAGAACAAATAGGGTTCAGACCACACACAGATAACACTTCAGACATGGACCCAGCTATGCTCAAAGCGCTAATAGAAGGCGCAGTGAATAGTATTTTAGGAGAACATGAGAGGCGCATAAGGAGCGAACTCCGTGCGGAAATCCAGACAGTCAATAATAAAGTTTAGGTATACAAGCTCCACACGTAGAAGTATATCAGCGAGTAACCAGTGATCCAAACATAAGATGCGAGGTCAAATTAGACATTGTAAAATCGGTGCCCATGTTCAATGGAAACCACGAAGAATATGTATCATGGAGAGAAACCGCCATAGATGCATATGAAATTTTCAGACGTTATGTCGGTAGCGAAGCACACTACCAGGCCGTAGCAATTCTGAAAAATAAAATAGGCGGACCGGCACGAGCGGTGCTTACGTCACACAGTACAGTGCTCAATTTCGACGCTATAATTGCGAGACTTGATTGCACATACGCGGACAAAACATCCCTACGTGTACTAAGACAACGACTAGAACTCGTTAGACAAGGCGACCTTGAATTGATGGACTACTACGATGAAGTAGAAAAGAAACTCACACTTGTTACAAATAAGATCGTCATTACTTATGAAGAACAAGCTGCGGCAATCCTCTGCGCAGAAATCAGAGAAGATGCCCTACATGCCTTCATGGCAGGCCTAAAGAGGTCTCTAAAAGCTTTAGTTATCCCAGCAAAGCCCAAGCGGCTGCTCTGGCAGCTGCCCACGAGGCTGAAAACAGCACAGAAAGAAGTGTTTTCGCAGCGTCATACGCTAAGGTCATCGAGGAGAGAAACCATAATAGCGAGGGTAACAAACAAAACAATCGCAGCCAGACTAGACAGGGCAAAAGCCATGAAAAAAACCCACATTTTTTGGGAAAGCAAAGCCAAAATAAGACACAACAGGAGGACCATAGGTCGACAGCAAATGATGGCCAAATACATAACCAACCCGAACCCATGGATGTTGATCCATCCATTTCCAAGTTTAGACAACAGACTGGAGGAAAGCCACAGGGCTACGCCACACATGGCGAGACTCAAAAGCGGCAGAACACGTCAGAACGCGCGTCGGGATACAGACGACAAAAAATCAACAATATTTCTCAGCAAGCCCTTAGCCAAGAAGAAGAAGACTATGCAGAGGTAGCTGGGGCCGCTAACGATGCAATTGATGACGAAAGTGACTCATCAGGGGACAATGACCTATTGAATTTTTTAGGGGACGTTCCCAATTGCCGTTCATCGAGCGACAATTGGCTGGTAAAACAATAAAAATACTTATCGACACTGGTGCGGCAAAGAACTACGTCAAACCCATAAAGGAGTTAAAGAACGTAACACCTGTCGACACTCCATTTACTGTGAACTCTATTCACGGATCCACCAATATTCAACAAAAATGTTCCATGGTAATTTTTGAGAAAGTTGCCACATTCTTCATTTTAGATTCCCTAGACACGTTCGACGCTATCATAGGCTTCGACCTACTAACGCAAGCTGGCGTAACTATAGATTTACGGGGCAACAACATAGTCTACAGTAACACTTCAGAGGTACTAAAACACCATCAGTGCGATAACGTGAACTTCACACGTGTAGACGATATTATAGTGCCGGACTCCGTGAAGGTCCCATTTAAACAAATGATACTAAAGAGACTAGGTGCATTTTCAACCTCTAACGAGGCATTACCTTATAACACTTCAGTTGTCGCCAGAATTTGTACCAAAGACAAAGAGCCGGTATATTCAAAACTATATCCATACCCCGAAGGCGTGTCAGATTTCGTAAACAAAGAAATTGCACAATTGTCAAAAGATGGTATTATTAGACCATCGAAATCTCCATACAACAGCCCAGCTTGGGTTGTCGACAAAAAAGGTCTCGATGCAGATGGCAATAAAAATAAACGCCTCGTCATCGATTTCAGAAAACTTAATGAACAAACAATCCCTGACCGTTACCCGATGCCTAGCATCCAAATGATTCTGGCAAATCTCGGCAAAGCAAAGTTCTTCACCACCCTAGATCTTAAATCCGGTTATCACCAGATATACCTAGCCGAGAGCGATCGTGAAAAGACATCATTCTCAGTGAACGGCGGAAAGTGTGAATTCTATCGATTGCCTTTCGGTTTGAAAAATGCGGGAAGCATCTTTCAGAGAGCAATCGACGATGTCCTCCGTGAGCAGATCGGCAAAATATGTTATGTCTATGTGGACGATGTGATAATATTTTCCGAAAATGCTGCCGACCATGTCCGACACATTGACATAGTGCTACAGCGACTTGGCGACGCTAACATGCGAGTTTCTAAAGAAAAAACAAAATTCTTCAAGGAAAGTGTTGAGTATTTAGGCTTTATTGTTACTAGCGAAGGAGCCACAACCGACCCCGAAAAGGTAAAAGCCATTCAAGATTACGCCGAGCATAAAAACCTATATGCTCTCAGGTCCTTTCTAGGTCTAGCCAGCTATTATAGGGTATTCGTTAAAGACTTCGCAGCCATAGCAAGGCCTTTAACCGACATACTCAAAGGCGAAAATGGCAGTGTGAGCAAACATATGTCCAGAAAGGTAGTGATTGAGTTTGATGAACATCAACGCGACTCATTCAACCGACTAAGGGACATATTAGCATCAGAAGATGTTATGCTCAGGTACCCTGATTTCAAGAAACCCTTTGATTTGACCACAGACGCTTCCGCGAGTGGCATAGGAGCAGTATTGTCCCAAGGGGGAAGACCAATCACTATGATTTCTCGAACGCTAAAACTAGGCGAGACTAACTATGCAACTAATGAGAGAGAACTACTGGCCATCGTATGGGCCCTCGGCAAGTTGCAGAACTATTTGTATGGTACTAGCGAGGTGCATATCTTCACTGATCACCAACCGCTTACTTTTGAGTAAAAAGGTGGAAGGCCTTCATTGAAGAACATAATGCAAAAATACACTACAAGCCTGGGAAAGAGAATTTCGTAGCCGACGCTTTGTCCAGACAGGAGCTTAACGCTATGCATGACGAGCCACAGTCGGATATAGCCACTGTTTACAGTGAGGCTTCACTAACATACACAATCGAAACAACGGACAAACCCCTAAACTGTTATAGGAACCAAGTAACTCTCGAAGAAGCACGCTTTACGTTGCATCGAAAACTTATTCTATTCGGTAGCAAAACCCGACACTTAATACAGTTCACAGACAAAACAAATCTGCTAGAGGCGTTGAAACTCGCAGTAAACCCTGACGTTGTAAATGCGCTCCACTGTGACCTTCACACCTTGGCCATTTTTCAACACGAACTAGTATCCATGTTCCCTACAACCAAATTCTGGCACTGCAAAAACTTCGTCTCTGATATCACCAATAAAAGCGAACAGGTAGAAATAATCAATACCGAGCATAACCGCGCACACAGGGCATCACAGGAAAATGTAAAACAAATCCTCAGGGATTACTATTTTCCAAAAATGACCAAACTGACCAACGAGGCAGTCATAAATTGCAAGACATGCACAACGGCCAAGTATGACCGACACCCAAAAAAACAGGAGTACGCAGAGACGCCGATTCCGTCATATGCTGGAGAAATGTTACATATTGACATATTCTCTACTGACCAAAAGCTTTTCCTTACGTGCATTGACAAATTTTCCAAATTCGGCATTGTACAACCATTAGCATCTCGGGCAATAACCGACATTACAATTCCCATTCTACAGATAGTAAACACCCTTCCAAACACAAAAACAATTTATTGCGACAACGAAGCATCATTTAAATCAGAAACAATCACCTCATTATTAAAAAACCAATTTAACATAGATATCGTCAACGCTCCCCCGTTACATAGCAGTTCAAATGGACAGGTAGAACGCTTCCACAGTACACTGGTAGAAATCGCTAGGTGCTTGAAGATAGACAAAAAAATTACCGATACAGTTCAGGCAGTGATGCAAGCAACAATAGAGTATAACAAATCAATCCATTCAGTTACAGGACAAAGACCACTTGACGTAATACACGCGACACCCAAAGAATTTCACAAAAAAATCAAGTGCAAAATAAAAAAGGCTCAAGAAAATCAACTGTCTAGATGTAACCCAGGCAGGCAGAACAGGGTATTCGAAGTAGGCGAGAAGGTTTACCTCAAAAACAATAAAAGATTGGGAAACAAATTGTCCCCACTCTGTATTGAGGCAAATATCCAAGCAGACCTGGGAACGTCAGTTCTCGTTAAGGGGAGGGTGGTCCACAAAGACAATCTGAAGTAAACATAGAATCCGCCACACACAATTACTTTACCAAAACGTTTTTCAAATACAGTTTAATCGTTCCACACAGGTTCTTCGGAATAATCCTCATATTTCTGACCGCAACACACGCGCGAATCACCGACTTCTCGCACGCAAATTATATTCCGGTAATGGACGGTAACGTCTTGTTATGGGATAAACTCAGCCATGTGACGCATCTAACTAACTTATCCAATTTCTACAGCATTGTAGATAACACTAGTAAAATGTCAAATTTGTTTCCTCAATCGCATATGCGAAAATTATTAGATGTAGATACAGACCATATTAGAGACTTGCTAGCTGCTTTAACAGTACACCACAGGATAGCCAGAAGCCTAGATTTTCTAGGGACAGCATTGAAGATAGTGGCTGGGACACCCGACGCGGCAGATTTCGAAAGGGTCAAGATGACTGAGGCTCAGTTAATAGAGGCTAGTAACCAACAGGTATTAGTGATCACAGAGGCACAGAAAGAGATCAACCTACTAACTGACACAGTAAACAAGATGCTCAAAGAAAAGAAGGGCGAATTTCTTGATACTCCTCACTTGTACGAAACTTTACTTGCCAGAAATAGAATGATAATCACAGAAATACAAAACCTCATGCTCACTATAACGCTCGCCAAATCAAAAATAATTAATCCAACCATATTCGATCACAATAATTTGAATGCAATTTTTACTGAACAGCTCACAGAAGTCCCGATAGTTAGTTTAATGGGTGTGTCCAATATAAAAATATTTCAGTCCGATAGCATTATTCATATACTTATTGAATACCCCAAAATTAAAAGTATTTGCAAAAAGGTCATGATATTCCCCGTGGCCCATAACAACACCGTACTTCAGATTCACGACAACGTGGTAGCCGAATGCGACGAGGGAGTTTTAGCGGTTACAGAATGCTCCACAACCAGCTACGCAACATTCTGCAAAATCGCATCCCACGATACCTGTCCCCGCGGGTTACATTCAGGCGGCTCAGCTGCATGCCACACGCAGCCTAGCCACTTGGACCCAATCACAGTTGTCGATGAAGGGATAATCATCATCAACGACAAGTCTGCAATGGTTAAAATAGATGATGGACCTACTATAACAACTAGAGGTACACATCTCATCACCTTCGAACACACGGCCATGGTAAACAACACCAACTTCATTAATTATAATGAGGCCGTAAATAAGGGTCCCGGCATCGCCGCCTCGCCCTTAGTAGACATCATAGGGCATGACCACGTACTCAGCTTACCTCTCCTACATCGCATGAATGAACATAATTTACACACCATTCGCGAATTAAAGGAAAGCATGACTTCTAATGGACATACCAAGATCTTGCTCGCAGCCGTAATAATGCTCAGCCTCATAATCTCCAGCGCCGCCCTAGCATACCAATGCTGGAACCGCAGAAGCACATCGGTCAAACTACAAGGCATGCTTAAGGAATTAAGTGTCACCGAGGACGGCAACAATATTAAGGGGGGAATAGTTAACAACTAAGTTATGAGTAGCCCTCGCATTAATGCACGCGCGATCATTCTGCTGACATATCAGATTTGTTATGTCAGCGCTCCTACAATGCCATAATGAGAGCAATAACCAGACGTTTCCGCTACGACGCAAGCGCTGAGTTATTGCAACATTATGCTGAGTCGGCTTTCCGGCTATGAAGCATTGTAGATAGAAGTCGAAGAATTCATTTGTCAAGTTCAGTTCTGTAAGAGATTGTCAACTTAACAGTTCAATAAAATTACTACTCCGGCCAAGCCGTTAAAATATCATTATTTCATTGCTAAGTCACAAGGCTAGCAACTGGTGACCTTTCCTAAGGCACCCACCATAATCATCAACCACCGACGTTTAAGCTTGGCATCTAACGGGCCAAGCGACAGCATACGTCGGCAACCAAACTTCTGAAGCACGTCGAGGGCCGGCAGCTAACGGGCCGGAATCCAGCAACGCACAGGAAGAGTTGATAATTTGTATGCGTTGCTTTGTTGTTGTTGTATGTACATACTGTATATATTTACATATATATAAAATAAGAGTAACATTGATATAACTTAAATAAAGTCAATATAATATACATATGAATAGATGAAATGCATTATGTTATTAAACGAAACATTTACCAAACGTTTACGTACACACGCACGTGGCAACAGCAGCAGAAGCATCTAGAAAATTCGAAGAATTCATAGCAACAACAACAAAGACAAATTGGGGATGAATTTTCAGCAGAAGTTCAGCAGCTCAGTAGCAGGAGCTCAGTAGCAGTAGTTCAGTAGCTCAATAACTATACTTAGGAATTCGCTATCTCACTCGTATGTATTGCATCGGCTGTGTTGGTAGAAGCGATGATCGCCGACATAAAGTCTCGGGTTCGATTCTCTAAGCTGATGTCAAAACTTTTTTTATTGCAAGTTACTTAATATTTTTTTTTTTTTTAATTTTTTAATTTAATTTAAAATTATATACAAACTTTGAAGTGCATTTAAAGCCGTCGATAGGCGGGGTTCATGGTATTTCCTAGTCGGGCACCTCCGACTAGAGTTTCCTTACTTGTCTTTATTTTTTTTTTTCGATAACTCATCCCGTTTCCGAATTATCAATAAATTTCGATAAATTTGCTTTCATTTATGTGACCCATTAAAGCTAGTGACTTCAATTTTTTTTTTTCAGATAGGTGTAGTGAATGGGGGCACAATTTGCAAAGCCCGTATATCAAATACTAGAGACTTGTGCTTTGTCAAATAGACACATATGAATGCCATAATCACACTGTGAAAATTTCTCACATCATGGCCATATTGCACCCCGCGCGCAGTCCCTGCTCAGTTAGCAGAGCGCGTGCTCATATTACGTTCGTGTGCGTCCGTATGTGTGTGTATGTTATGCTTGCAATATATAAGTTAATAACAAGTTCCAAACAAATCCTAAGTCAACAACCCGAAACGAGCTCTAAGAGTTCGGTTGGGCAATTGATTGACCTAAGGAAGCTACATTGTAGTAGCAATACTGCTAATCAAGACATTGTATTTGCTGACACTACCATACCAGCGATCACCAAAAAAACTACATTGTATTAGCAATAATACTACAAATCAAAACATTAATATCCGGCCGCAATTGTTGACACCAACAATACCACCAGCGATCACGCCACCTCTGCCGACTGCGCTGCTGCGACAACGTCAGAAACCCACACCTTAGATTAGGGAAACACTTTTGTTCTAGAGTTAGTCAGATTTTATATTTCAATAAAGAAAGAACACTCTTCTCCAAACCAAGTTTGAAATTATTGAAAATTAATTGGCGCGCGAGCAGGGACCAACGCGGCTAACCGATTGATTAAGTTCATCAAGTAAAAGTGCTTTATACGCGCCCGTTGACCCACAGAATAAGCAGTGAAAATTGGAGACTCCTTATATTAAATTATAAGCCAACCAGTAACAACCATCGGTGGATTACACACTCTGGTACAAGGTCCGTCCCCAGAGCAACCTCCATTTAAGTGTGCATCCCAGGATCCTTAGTAGGAAGCAAACAGGACATTATCCGGATCATCAGGAGGCGTAACCACATCAAACACAACACGAATAATGTAAGCTAGTGTTAAGTGTTAATGATAAGAAATTATTACCTGAAATTAAACAAAAGAAATTCTATATAAGTTAAATGCAAAAACAAAACGCAAAGTAAATTAAAACTAAATAACTCAATGTAAAACGATAAAACAAAATCGACTTACTTGCAAGCAATTACTTGACAAGTTCGTATAAATTAACTCAATTCTGCGAATCCTACCAAAGGACCCTCCAGGATAAAAGAGTAAAACCAGCTACTGGTTTTCAAAAATATAAATAAATAAATAATTTCATAATAATAAAATTAAACCGAAATATAAAAACTAGGAAACAAAAATATTTTTCAAAATTTTTTTTTTAATTAAAACATTTTTATATTTTAAGAAAAGTGAGAAATTAAACTTAAGCAAAGTTCCATAATATAACAAATATAAAATATAATAATTCCCCCATTGTCGAATAGCTAATTTTAATAATTTACTAAGACCCCCAGTACTTAATATCGAACAATCCTCTAACGTACCAACTGAAGATAGTGACGGTAATTTACAAGCACAATCTGCACAACAACAAAGACAATTAAATAGACAGGAAGCCTTTCAACAATCTAGAAACATGAATAACACAGAAGAAATAGAAGGTATCATTCGACGATTAATTACTGAACAATTGCCAACAATAATTCAAGACAATCAATACCTAACGCATGACTTTGTTTCTCTAAACGATGAAGAAATTTCACCAGAAAACAGATCAAATATAGGTGACTTAGACAAAGTACCAGACATCGTTAAGTGCTTACGTGAATTCTCTGGGAATCCAGCTGAATTTAGTTCATGGAAAAAGGGTGTAGATAGAGTGTTATCAGTTTATAAAGATAAAATAGGAACTGCAAAGTATTTTGGAATATTACATACCATACGAAATAAAATTGTTGGTAGCGCTGACGCAGCTTTAGAGTCCTATAACATTCCACTCAATTGGGCCGCGATTTCTAAGTGTCTTACTTTACATTATGCAGATAAACGGGATTTGAGTACTTTGGAATACCAAATGACAACTCTTGTTCAAAATAACAATCAAACAGTAGAGGATTTCCATCGAGCCGTATGCAAACATCTCTCATTAATTCTAAATAAGATTGGATGTATGGAATTATGTAAAGAATCTGAGAAATTAATGACAAAATTGTACAGAGATAAAGCCCTAGATACTTTTGTTAGAGGATTACGTGGCGATTTATCACGACTAATAAAAGAACCAGCAGATCTTCCCTCGGCATTACATTTATGCCTTAAACTAGAAAATCAAACTTATAGATCTAATCATGCAGCCCACAAGGTCCAACCTTCAATATTCAGAAATCAACTACAGAAGCCTATAATAAATCGACAACTTGCAAGTGAGA
Organism: Drosophila fulvimacula; assembly: GCA_035045555.1. Taxonomy (NCBI): domain Eukaryota; kingdom Metazoa; phylum Arthropoda; class Insecta; order Diptera; family Drosophilidae; genus Drosophila; species Drosophila fulvimacula. The sequence continues at coordinate 426,461 of JAWNOX010000154.1, read as the reverse complement.
TGGTTTACCGTCAACCACCCCAATACAGTTTAATCAAAATAATCCATTTGCTAAACCAAATAATTTTTAACAATCATATCCAATGATTCCAAGATTTCCCATGGGGTACACAAACCCACCAAGACCAAACAACCTCCATTATTGCCTTCAGCCCCAAAACCTCAACCAAGACCAGAACCTATGGACATAGATAGAAACATTCAAACCAGACAGGTTAATTACATGAATAGACCACAGTTTGATGCTGGAAAGAGACCACTACAACCAATAAATGATCCAACTAAAAGACAGAAACATTTTAATATAGAGGCAGAAACTAACCAACATACAGAATCTAACAATACAGAAGATAATAGGGACATGGAGAACTACGAATAACAAATAGCTGAAGCTGAATGCCAAAATTATTATGAGGACAATTTAGTATAATACGTAGAAATGGTAAACGATACCGACACAGAGAACCAATACGATTATACTTATCCTAATTTTTTAGAATAACTGACTCCTCGTTACTTTATTTCGAGTGTAAACTGAGGAGTGGACAAATTTTGAAAATACTAATAGACACAGGCTCCAATAGAAACTATATTCAGCCAAAATATGTAGCCAACCCAATACCAAATGACAATCCATTTAATGCAATTTCTGTAGGAGGAAATGTTCCAATAACTCATCATAAAATAGCAAACCTCTTTAATAACCCGAACATAACAGTTAAATTCTTCTTACTACCAACCTTAAAAACTTTTGATGCAATTTTAGGAAACGATAGTTTAAAGGAATTTGGTGCAATAATCGACATCAGGAAAAAACTAATGACCCTCAAAAAGAAAATGATTGTCCCGATCAAAGAAAGAAAATTCGAATCAATTAATAACATTATCCCAAGAATAGACCATTTAACTACAGCTCAGAAAACCACTCTAGGTAATTTAGTAAAGAAATATCCAAACCTTTTCGCTGACCCCAATACAAAACTGACCTACACAACAAACGTTAAAGCAGAAATTCGAACCAATTCCGATTTACCTATTTATTCAAAATTCTACCAATATCCAATGGCATTGAAAGATGAGATTAACAAACAAATACAAGAACTCCTTGATAACGATATAATTCGCCCGTCTCGCTCTCCATACAATTCACTTGGATTGTCCCAAAGAAGTTAGACGCTTCCAATGAACGCAAATATAATGGTAATTGACTATAGAAAACTGAACAGCGTCACAATAGCAGATAGATACCCAATTCCTGATATAAACGGAGTACTTGCTGAGTTAGGAAGTAATAAACTTTTTTCAGTACTAGATTTGAAAAGTGGATTCCACCAGATTCTCCTTAAAGAAAAGGATATAGAGAAAATGGCATTTTCCGTGAATAACGGAAAATATGAATTTACCAGGCTTCCTTTTGGTTTAAAAAATGCTCCCTCTATATTTCAACGTGCACTGGATGATATCCTTAAAGAGTACATAGGTAAAATCTGTTATATTTACATAGATGACATAATAGTATTCAGCAAAGACGAGGAAACATAAAGAAAATCTGGAACAACTTTTTTAATTCTTTAAAGAGAAAGTAAAATTTCTAGGATTCATAATCTCCAATAAAGGTATTGAAACCAATCCAACAAAGGTAGAAACTATTGCAAACTACCCACTTCCAAAAACCTTGAAAGAATTGAGATCATTCCTTGGTCTCTCAGGTTACTATAGGAGATTCATTGCAGGATATGCTACATTAGCAAAACCTTTGACATCATTATTAAGAGGAGAAAATGGACACATATCTAAAAATATTTCAGCAAAAAAATTTATCAAATTAAACGACGAAACTCAAGAAGCATTCTTCAAACTAAAGAACGCCCTTATTTCTAATGAAGTAATATTACACTACCCCGACTTTAATAAAGAATTCACTCTCACTACAGACGCCTCAGATTTTGCACTTGGTGCAGTGCTTTCTCAAAACGATAGACCAATATCATTTATATCCCGAACCTTATCAAAAACAGAAGAAAATAATGAAACAGCGAAAAAAGAGATGCTTGCCATAATATGGGCAGTAAAAGCATTCCGTAGCTTTTTATATGGGGGCGCAAAAGTTAAAATTTATACCGATCATGAACCGTTGACACATGACTGTCACTGGAAAGGAGGAATAGCAATAAGAAGATGGAAATCCTATCTAGACGAATACAATAAAGAATTATTGTACATACCAGGGAAGGAGAACGTAATTGCCGATGCATTATCACGCGTCCCAACTAAAAATAATAAAAATGAAATTAATTCAATAGCTTCAACACAACACAGCGCAGATAGTTAAAACCATGACCTCATACCCATCATGGAAGTGCCTATTAGCGCATTCAAAAACCAAATTTTTATACTTAAAGAAAAACCTCCAGACTACAAGTTCATTATCCCATTTCCCACATTTCATAAACATGTTATATCTCAACCAATTTTCACCGATGACAACTTAATTAAAATACTACAAAAACACCTAAACCCATCAGTTATAAATGGAATCCATACTTCAGAAGACATCATGGGACAGTTACAAATATTATATCCCAAATATTTCAAAGGTTTTAAAATAAGATTTAGTCAACGTAAAGTGGAAGATTTAACTAAAGAATCAGAACAGGATGAACGTATCATAGAAATACACAACAGAGCCCATAGAAACGCACAAGAAAACAAGATTCAACTTTTAGAACAATTTTACTTTCCCAAAATGAAACAAAAAATAGCATCAATTGTCAAGCAATGTAGAGTATGTAAAGAAGAAAAATATGACAGACATCCGACTAATCCCGAAATTAAAGAAACTCCAATTCCAGAATATCCAGGACACACTATACACATAGACATATACTCCACTGAAAGAAAACTCATTTTAACTGCCATAGATAAATTTTCTAAATTGGCTCAAACAAGAATTATTAAATCTAAATCAGTTGAAGACGTTAAAAAACCTTTACATGACCTACTGTTTTACTACGGTGTACCAAAGTTCATCGTGTTTGACAATGAAAAATCTTTTAATTCCGCTTCCATAACTTTCATGATTAAAGATCAACTAGACATCCAAATTTATAGAGCCCCTCCTTATAAAAGTTCCGTAAATGGACAAATCGAGAGATTTCATTCAACCCTTTCAGAAATAATGAGATGTTTAAAAAGGAAAAAGATATACCAAACATTTGAAGAATTACTTGACAATGCCGTTTATGCGTATAATTATTCAGTACACTCAGTAACCGGGAAAAATCCGTTAGAAGTATTTTTTGGAAGAAATGTATCAACCAATCCAGAAACATATGAAAGTAGTAGACAAAGCAACATAGAAAGACTAAAGGAAAATCAAAAAGCAGACTTAAAAGTACACAATAAACAAAGAAATAAAATTATTACCTATACACCGGGACAAGAAATATTCGTAAAAATCAACACTAGACTAGGATCTAAGTTGTCTCCACGTTATCAAAGGGAAATTGTCAAAGAAAATTTAAACACAACAATTGTAACAGAAAAAGGACGAGTTGTCCACAAATATAATATAATAAGTTAATACAATTCAAAGAAGAAATACACCATTGTCCGATTGATTTATTTCCTCTCATAATAAGTATCATCAGATTGAGAAAACACCCTTGTTTAAAACGATATTACCACTTTCAGGATACTCTTAATTCTGATCATACCATCACTAGCAATGGCAACAATGGATATTACTAATTACACAAATGCCGAGACAATGACAATTTACCAAGGAACAGGCAAAGTATGGACATCTACAGCCAAAATAATTCACGTAATCGATCTTAATAAAATAGAAACCGCCTTAACATAATAGAACAACATGCCAATAACAAATTAAGAAACAGCAACCTTTACCATTTACTAAATCACGAAATAAAACAAACTGTTTACATTTTCCATACTATAACATCATCATTTAATAAAAGACAAGCTAGATCTATAACGTGGATCGGTTCCGCCTGGAAGCATATTGCCGAGAACCCGGACCATTATGACCTCATATCAATACAAAAAAATCTCAATAATCTAATTTCAAACAATAATGACCAAATTATAATAAACAAACAATTTCAAGATAGAATAAATAACCTAACTACAATACCCCACTTGATTTCAAATTCAATTAGAGATGAAAGCATTATTAATGACGAGTTAACTATAAGTTTCCAAAATCAAGTAAGGTTTTTGAAAGAAGAAATAACGAATATAAAATATGCAATACAATGGGCAAAATTAAACATAATTAATACAATATTATTAAATGAAGAAGAAATAAATTAAATTTATAAAATATCAAAAACAAACAAAATTTCAGAATTACCAATAGAGGAAATATTACAATTCTCAGAGGTATCAGTCTTTCATACCAAAACCACACTATTCTATATCGTTAAAATTCCCATAATCGAACAAACAGATTTTGAAAATTATGTTATTAAACCTATTGTAAAAAACAATAAAATAATTCATTTAGAATTTAAGGAAATATTCTCACTAAAAAATGAAATATATGGAATTTCAAAGAATTGTAAAACCATTAATACGATTAAATTATGTAATATTATTGAATGACATTGTTAATTTAAGTCCAAAAGTAATTCAGGGAAAGGAAGCGCTGTGTGAATTTAGCAATGCTGACCACATACCTAAAATCGACGAGGTTGGCAATGGAATCATCGTACTCAACGAATTCAACGGAACACTTCGCTGGAACAACAATACACAGCACCTCTGGGGTTCACATCGTATAAATCTCTGGAACGACACTATCAGTATCAACAACAAAGAATTCAGCAACATGGAAACCGACATAATAAAACCAAGCGTACCAATCATTCAGATGACACCCAAAGAATCTACAAGGTTAAACATACTCTCAATGGAAGCACTTCAAGCACTTCACACCAAAAACACCAAATATATAGAACAAATCGAAACTCATTCAATTATCAACCGATTTACATTAATGGAGTTATCCTTTGTTCTAATAATGGAAGTAACAACGTTCTTTTGCTACAAACGCCAGACGATAATAAAACTAGAAGCTCCAAAAAACAAGGAAAACAACGTTGTCAAAATAAATAATGTAAAACCAAAAATCCAACCCGAATTTAACAACATACCTTTCTTCTGACACCTGTTTGAGGAGGAGTTAATAACAAGTTCCAAACAAATCCTATGTCAACAACCCGAAACGAGTTCTAAGAGTTCGGTTGGGCAATTGATTGACCTAAGGAAGCTACATTGTAGTAGCAATACTGCTAATCAAGATATTGTATTTGCTGACACTACCATAACACCAGCGATCACCAAAAAAACTACATTGTAGTAGCAATAATACTACAAATCAAAACATTAATATCCGGCCGCAATTGTTGACACCAACAATACCACCAGCGATCACGCCACCTCTGCCGACTGCGCTGCTGCGACAACGTCAGAAACCCACACCTTAGATTAGGGAAACACTTTTGTTCTAGAGTTAGTCAGATTTTATATTTCAATAAAGAAAGAACACTCTTCTCCAAACCAAGTTTGAAATTATTGAAAATTAATTTATATGTAAAATTATCATAGCATGCTTCCAATATCGGCTATTCGAAGAGTTCAGGGTATCTCTTAGTCAAGCAGTCTCGACTAGAGACATTTATTCGAACCAAGGGACCGACGTTTCACCAGGTAAGGCACCCCCAAATCATTACGCCACCTCCTGCATGTTTCATGGTTTCTTTGACTTGAAATCTATTCATTTTGGTCCCATCTGACCAAATCACCCTCTTCCAATCGTCCATAATCTACTTCTTGTGTTCCTTGCAGAATTTAAGCCGTGCAGCAACATTCTTCGCTGAGAGCGCGGGTTTCTTCTGCTTAATAGCAGCTGTTTGGCCAATCCTTCGAAGTGTACGGCGAGCTGTCCACTCACTAACTGGTTTATTCAAGATTTATTTTGTTAAAAATTTTAAATCGATTAATGAATATTCCTGGGTTTTACAGCTACTCAAAGTCACAGTATCGAAACATGTATCCATACGTGCTCGCCACTGTAAGTACTTTTCGTACAGTCTCATGGCACACAGCCTTCTGGAGACTTATTTTAATAACAGTAACCAAATCTCTGAGGCTTGTTTCTGGGTTGTTTTACACGCTTTGTACTATCCGTAGAAAATCTCGCCGAGAGAGCTTTGCTGGTCTGCCTTTAGAACTGTTTAATTCAACTCTATTTTCCATTTTCGCCCGACTAATAATATTGTAAACTGTTCTAAGCCTAATAATAAACATTACAGCCAAATTTTTGCTGGTATTCCTTTTGTTATAATTAAAATAAACTAATTGTATTTAATTATCATCGGTGCGTTTACCAGGCATTGCGAAAGTCTATAAACAATTGTAGTAATTCCAAGAAATTATTGTGACGCCTGAATTCACAGAAGACTTGAGAAAAAGACGCGTCGTTTCCGATTTAGATGTCCCGTTAGCTTTTTTCCCGTCTTCTTTCAACCAGTGTTTGCATTTTGCAAGCAATTAATGGACAGCTAAAATTATTATTATTTTTTATGTGTTGCTTTCTTTTCTTATGATTTTTGTTACTTATTTTATTTAAGAATATATAAAGGAACAATACTGTAAAAATTAAAATTATGAAAATAAGTGCCTTTCCCACTAAAATATGATGTTCAAGTTGAACTTGTGTGCGTTTTTTCGTTTTGCAAATAATTAATGGACATACTGCGCCGAATCAGCGGTTATAGGTCAGGGCTAGATCTCTTGTAAGAACGTTTTGTACTTTAGCGGGAGTCTTTTTTGAACAATAAACCGACACAGTTTTATACAATATCTATTTACTTTGTGTAACTTATTAACTGGCGCCCAACAGTGTTTAAAATCCACTCAAAAACATTAAAAACCCAACGAGCGTAATATCGACATCATTAAAATTTTGTAAAAATAAAAAAAAAAAAAACAAAATAAAACTAACAAAAACAACTACCAGAAAGCAGCAGCAGCGGCAATAATTACCGAAAAACAGCAGCGGCGACAACAAACACACAATTAAAGTAGAGTGCTTATTTAAAGTATAATTTTTCAATAACAAAATTTTAAGTAATAAATTCAGTGTGGGTTTATAAGATTGGATTTTGCGAGACAAATAATTTAATCCAAAATAACTTATGAGTGACAGTGAATTAGAGGAGCTAACAGCAAATTTTCAACTCAAGTTTAGAGCAAACGAAACTCGTCTCACTATGTCACTATATGTAGTTAATGCAGCACTTGAAAATCAAGACAAAGTGTTTAACAAAAAGTTTAAAGGGATGGCAAATAGATTTCGCCAAACGTCAGTGTCCGCATCAGAGGTAGAGGTTTTTACTGACGTCGAAATAGTACCGGCGTTACTTGTGAAGAAACATTAAATATAAAAAAATCCCTGTCTGACTTTGAGGGAAAAATTGAAACATATGCTTCATGGCACACAGCTGCGCACACTGCCTAAAATTTTTTTTGAAAATTTCGTGGGGAGTTCCAAACATTACCAAGCTTTAAGCATAATAAGAAACAATCTGAAAGTCCCCGCCGATATGGTGCTGACTTCATACGACACACCATTGCATTTTAAGGCAATTATAAATAGGCTTGACTTTACATATGCCGACAAGCAGTCGAGTTACATAATAGAGCAAGAATTGTCTATTCTACGTCAAGAAAACTTGACAAGATAGAAAAGAAGTTGACATTATTAATAAATAAAATGATAATGACCTATGACTCGACCATAGCTCCCTCGCTTAACGAAAAGTATAGAGCAGATGCATTGAGAGTGTTTATTTCGGGTACGAAAAAGGCCACAAGTGATATTCTTTTTTCGGCACAATCAAAGGATATGCCATCGGTTTTAGCATTGGCTCAAGAGGCTCATTAAATATCAAATATAACTTACACATTTAACCCACTTAAAACTTTTTATAGGATGTTAAAATTTACTTTTATAATTAAAATAAGTTTGTATGGGCAACAAAATTTAAAGTGATTTCATTAGGGCCATAATATTTCTCTAAATAGTGAAGGGATGAATATTAAATACTCTCAATTATAAATCAAAAATTCCGACACTAAATGAATATTTTGATGTTGGCTATTTCAATTTAGCATTTTTCTATGGATAAGCTTCCAATTTTGATTTTCTCAAGTATTCTTTTTTTTCATCATTCATCATAAGTCCTTCAATATTGTGCTCTTTGCATTTTTTAGTTTGTCAAGACGTTTAAGTAGATGATTATTCGCAGTTTCAGCTTCCTCCAAACGTTCTAAAATCTCTCGGTTCTGCAATTAAAAAAAGAAAATAAATTATTATTTTATATTATTAAAATATATTGCAGCTGATTTTAAATTTTTCTAGAAATATTATTCTCAGGTTGCTTTTTTACATAAAGAAAAAAACATTTTAAAAAATTTGCTTTATACATGTATAAATATTGAGAGAGTTCTGAGTTTGCGAGAGTAAGACGGACGTATTTTTGTTTGCGCTCCGTACTTTTTATTTTTTTTTTCTGTTCTTTAATTTGTTTTATTATACCCTGAACCCATTGAAAATGGGAAATCAGGGTGTAATGTTTTTGTGAAAATGTATGTAACAGGCAGAAGGAGACGTCTCAGACACCATAAAGTATATATTTATACATTATTTGTATATTGGTGATTTGTGCTTCTAAACATTGTGTTTTTGCTTTTATTTACAAAGTTTTGTGAGTGTCGGTAATTATATCTAAATTGCAATTTTCGTTTTAGTATATCTATTCTTTCGTTTTTCTTATTTGCTTCCTGTTTTTTTTTTGTACACGGGTTAGTGTGTGTGTTCGCTATCGCTAGCTCACGCTTAGCTTTTTTACACGGGTTATTGTATGTTCGTTGTTGCTCGCTCACGATTAGATTAGTATTTGTTTTTGTTTCTTGCGAAATTTATTTCGATTGTAGTGTAGCTCTATTTTCAGTTTCTTCATCAACCGTTTATTCTTTTGATCTTTGTATTAGCTGAGTGTTGTTGTTTGGGATTTTTGTTTCTCCCAACACAGTTAATCCTCTCTTTGTCTTTTATTTTTTCTATCTTAATCTGTTTTTATTTATGTTTTGATTATCTCCCCTGCTTGCCAATTGATGCTGTAAGAAATCATATATATTTCGGCTAGTCACTGATTCTGCACAAATGCAATTTGTTGGTTGCTGGTTGTGCGAGAATCTAATGCACATTAAATGTGCAGGCATCTCGGGGCGTGACTGTAATAGAGTCATGTCTGCTCCCAAAAGTGGGTGTGGTGGATTACGCTGTTCTTGCCTGGATTGTTTGGAAAAACAATTAAGTTTTTCCAAGATGTATAATTCAGTGCGGATTCAGTGTTCAAATCTAATTAAATTTCCAAACAGCTAGAAGATGAACTGAAACCTGGAGAAGAAATATTGAATCAGTACAATTTTGATTCTCCGCTTAATACAGTGATGACTCCATGACTGTTAGTCCATCCCTCCTTTTAAGTATCGCCTCCTAACTTATTAACCCCTTCTTCACCTTGTCAGGAATTATCAATTATAATATCAGATGATTCAGGTGAAACATCTGTTCCTAGTATCATAATAGACACTCACAAGGACCATACTAAAAAAGTTAAAGTGTCCCCCAGTGTTGGTCAAACTAAAAACAACATTCAGACAGCTTCTCTTGCCCCTATTTATCTGTTGTATCTCCTCGAAAGCAAGTTTTCTTATCTAGGTTTTCATCAGATACGACATGCGAGGCTGTGTCTGCTTTTATTGAAAGTAAAATTTCGTCTAAAGTTTTATCACGAAGTTTAATTTTGCGTCTCCTCGTGAAATTGCTTCATTTAAAATGAATGTACCGATTGAATTTTTCGAAACTATATGTGATCCCAACTTTTGGCCACCCCATGTAGTTATGCATGAACTCAAACACAAAATTCGGAATATAAATTCCCAGTGTCTTTAAATCCCGTTTCGGTACAACCTTCATCTGCGGCTGTATCAAAAAACTAAGTTTATTTCCATCTTTTCCGCAGATATCTTTGATTTATCAAAATGTTCGTAGCCTTAATTCTAAATTAAAAAATCTATTTCTGCGTAGTTGTAGTGTCCAATCTGAACTTATAGCCCTCACTGAAACATGGTTAAACCAAAATGTTTATAACACTGAGGTTCTTTCAAATAATTTCACTATTTATAGACTTGATCTCTTGTCTCGTAGAGGGAGTGGTGTTTTAATAGCTGTTAAATCCCATTTTCTCTCGGAATCTTTTACCTTTTCATCAATTCACAATGTTTCCTATACTTGTTCATATATCCTTCCCTCTTTACAAGTTTAGAGTCATAATATCTCTTGTATTAAAGAAATGAATGGATATGTGCAAAAAAAAAAAAGTTTTGACGTTAGGCTTAGAAAATCGAACCCGAAACTTCATGTCGATCTTCGCCTCTACCAACACAGCCGTTGCACTACATGAGTGTGAGATAGCGAATTCTTAAGTAAAGTTATTGACTAATGAGCTACTGCTACTGACCTGCTAAACATCTGCTAAATGCTTCTGCTGCTGCTATCACGTGCGTGTGTACGTAAATGTTTGGTAAACGTTTTGTTTAATAACATAATAAATTTCATCTAATATATTGGCTTTATTTAAATTATTTCTATGTATATTATACTTATTTTATATATACATACATACGTACATACATACATACATATGTGTATATTTTATATATACATACATACATACATATGTGTGTGTATTGCAAGCAACGCATACATACACACGCACACACATACGGTCTGCTAACTGCGCAGTTTGCTCAGCGACTGCGCTGGGCCAATGTTATGGGAAACTAAATGCTCAATAACTTTTTTTGTAGAGCGAATTTCTTAATCAATAATATCATTCATATGTGTATATGGAAACAAGCAAAGAAGCTCTAGTCGAGACTGCTCTACTAAGAGATACCCTGAAACCTTCGAATAGCCGATATCATAAGCATCCCATATCATAAGCATATTGCAGCCCAAGCTGTGTATGTATTGCTTGAAATAAATATGTGTGGCGTTAGCCACCTAGTCGAGCGGTCTCGACTAGAGCTTCTTTACGTGTTACTGTTGCGTCGAAGTTGTAGTTTTTTGTAAAGATCTTAGGCCTACGATATGTGAACGTAATGTTTTTCTTTCATACCTCACGTTGCAGCTTACGTCTTTCAACTTTCAGCTCAGCCTCAGATTTTTCGGCAGCTTCAGCCGTACTTTTATAACGAATGACTTGAGTCTCTGAACGTGCTAAGCTTGCCTGAAGACTTGCGACTTCCTGTTCAGATTTTTGTAGTTTATATTTATAATCGGATATGATTTTATTTAATTCTCCTGTAAGAAACATGTCACGATAAAATATATACATATTATCTTTAGTTTATACTTACTTTGAGCATCATATTCATCATCATATCCTAAAAATTCACTTATTAAACTACCTTGGCCTGTTCTTCCTTCACTTTTGAATGCATCTAGTTGTTCACGCAGCTTTTGCATTTCGTTAAAAAGGCGCTGTTTTTCCTCTGAAAATTTTGTAATTCTTACGTCTGAAATGTTATGTATTATTAAAAAATTGTACATTTTTACTTTTAATCAGCAATGCTTACCAAGAGAACCCTGCACAGTTGCCAATATATTGGCATTTTCAACGCTGACAAGAGCGCGCTTCGCATCACTACCATCATTATTTTCAATAGCAACAATAACAAGACCGTGTTCTTCAATTAATGTATCACGCTCAGTTAGCTGTCCTTGCACTAGGCTTAATTCAAGTGTTGTGCGGTCTAAGTTGCGTTTAAGGGCACTGCAATCGCGAAGTTTGTTTTTAAATTCGCGATGCAATTGGGCAAGAGATTCTTGCATTGTTTCAGTTGTATCTTTGAGCAGCTTAACTTCATAGGTTTGTGATGAACGATCGTTGTCTAACTGAGCATTTGTTATCATCGCCTTTCGAAAACGTTCTTCAACTTCCTGCAAAAAAAAGGCACTTAAATATAAAAAATTCGTTTTCCTTCGAATGGTACAAGGCAAAACTACCGATAGTTACATATGGCATTGAGAATAGCAAGTAAGAAAATTAAGACGTATAATTTTTAGATTTTCAGTTGTACTGATCCACACTGATAGTGAAGTAACAAAAAACCAGAATTAACTAACAAAATTACACTACTCAATTCTCAGACGTTATTAATGCATCAGAGAACAATTAAATACAATCCATGAAAAGTACTTATCTGCATGTACCAAGTGTAATAAACACTAATCCAACTTTTGTCGCACTGCTGATCGGAAGCAGAAAATCACTAAATCAGACACCGAAGCCTCCAAACACAAGCTATGTTTGCATTGCTTCGGATGAGGTTCTAAAGCGTACCCACGAAGGCGACCCAACAACAACTTCGAGTATAAAAGAATGGTCTTAAGAAACAATCATGACACCGGGTGAATACTTCATAAAAATTAATCTGTTAATATCTGAGTTTGATACTACGAAAGGCAAAAGCTTTCCATATGATAATTTTGCAGTGACCATAATAATACAAGTAAGTTTTAGTCGAGGGTCCGACGAGGATATAAACGGAACCGAAGACCCAATATTTCAAAATACGATAATTCTACATACATACATATATGTATATCGCAAGTTCACATGCACACACACTCGCACGCGTAAGAAAGTGTGCTGCCAACAGCGCAGGTAAACAACTTATTTGATAAATGAACTTTCTTACTACAATTTTAACAGAAAATATAAGTTAAATATGTTTTTGCCAAAGCACAAGTCTCCAGTGTTAACGGTACACAGCTGTAAACCGTTGTCATTTTATCTAGATGGATGAGTTAATGAAAAATAAATCAAAGAAACTCTAGTCGGAGGTGCCCGACTAGGTAATACCCTAAACCCGACTATCGTCGGTTTAAAATGCACTTGAAAGTTTTCATATCACTTTAAATTAAATTTAAAAATTAAAAAAAAATAAAAATAAGTAACTTGCATAAAAAAGTTTTGACGGCAGCCGTTGCAGTACATGAGAATTCCTAAGTAAAGTTATCGAGCTACTGAGCTATTGCATCCCCAATTTGTCTTTGTTGTTGTTATGATGTCTTAGAATTTTCTAGATGCTTCTGCTGCTGTTACCACGTCCGTGTGTACGTAAACGTTTTGTTTAATAACATAATAGATTTCATCTATACATATGTACATATATTATATTGACTTTATTTAAATTATATCAATGTTATTCTTATTTTATATATATGTAAATATATATGTATGTATGTATGCATATTGCAAACAACGCATACATATGAATGCACACACATACGCTCTGATAACTGCGCAGTTTGCTCAGCGACTACGCTGGGCCAATATGTGCATGTTATGAGAAATTAAATGCTTAATAACTTTTTTTGTAGAGCGACTTTCTTAATCAAACTTGCGCAGCGTAATTATATCATTCATATGCGTGTATGTGCAAAAGCACACCTCTCTAGTATTTGAAACAAGTGTTTTGAAAATTTGGGCGAAGGGGGCGTAGCATCCAAAATTTATCAAAAATCAAAATTGTATAAAGGTCCCATTAAGCTAAATACAAGATTTGGAGTATCTAAATATAAAGATGTAGAAGATATAATTTTAAAACTGAAAACCGATTTAGTTTTTAATCGATAAAAAAAAACGAGAAGAGTTATCGAATTTTTAAAACAAAATCGACCTGCTCGACTCGGCTTGTCGTCCTGATCAAGAATATATATACTCTACGCACGCACACGGACGCAATATTGACCACGCGCTCTGATAACTGATGACCGACTGCGCTTCGGCTGCAATATACCTATGATATGGCAAATTAAATGTGTAATAACTTTATTAGAAGATAGACTTTCTTAATCAAATTTTCATAGTATTTGTCAAAGCAAAAGCCTCTAGTATTTGATATAAGATTTTTGTAAATTCGGGGCGAAGGAGGCGTGGCATTCAAAATAAAAAAAATTACAAAATATTTGTATTCACTACTTCTATCTGAACAGTAAATTTGAAGTCTCTAGCTTTAACGTAACACATAAATCGAAGTCAACTTTTAGAAATTGATCGATAAGAAAGAAAAATAATAAAGTTCGTACTGCGTAAGGTTTTCACGAGTACATATCTCAAATTTCATTTCAATTTTCACTAGCTTTTTTGGTTTACGAGATCTCTGCCTCCATACAGTTGCTTTTAAATTGTTCTAAGTGTATGAGAATGACCTTCAGTCGTACCACTTCATTTTTGCTGATTATACAATTATGAAATGTGTCCTTGCAACGTATTTCTACAATCAAAGATATCGGGGTGCTCTTTGACTGTAAACTTGCTTTCGATGCCCATATCCTAACTATCATTAATAAAGCCAAAAGCATATTGAATCGGTTCGAAAACAATTTTTATACCCTGAACCCATTGAAAATGGGAAATCAGGGTAAAATGTTTTTGTGAAAATGTAATCGTCTCTGAATTGAACGATGCCTCGTTGTCACAGTAAATCGTTTTTATACCCAGATAGGTGTAGTGAATGCGGACATTTTGAATTTTTTGGATTTTGGATGCGACGCTCCTGCGTCCACAATTTGCAAAACCCGTGTTTCAAATACTAGAGACTTGTGCTTTGACGAGTAGACAATAAATAAGCACACTGTGAAAATTTGATTAAGAAAGTCCATCCACATAAAGTTATTAAACATTTAATTTCCCATATCATAGGCATATTGCAGCCCAAGCGCAGTCGCTGCTCAGTTAGCAGAGCGCGTGCTCATCTTACGTTCGTGTGCGTGCGTATTCGTGTATGTGTTGCTTGCAATATACATATATGTAAAATATGCATAGCATGCTTCGAATATCGGCTATTCGAAGAGTTCAGGGTATCTCTTAGTCGGACAGTGCCGACTAGAGCTTCCTTACTTGTTTAACTTGTAGTCATAATATTTTTAATTTCTTCCATCTTTCATAGTTTCATTGATATCACTAACCATATTAGGTTGTGATTCGGAGCTCGGGTTAGTGACAACGTTGATAAATAAAGTTATTGTTAGGCTTCTACATTATTACTGTAATTTGACTCACGTTTTGTAAATTTTGATATTAAATAAATAAATAATTACAGACGGAGGAGTATCACTTCAACCTCTCTGGAGATAAGACGTGCTGCAATCAACAAAAACTCCGCTTAGCAAACGCAAAAGCAAATCAGCAAACGCGCGGCAAAAGATCATCAAAACCAAAAGAGAGCAAAGAAAACAAAAACAAACACCGCAAACAGTTACATCGGGCTTGCGCCCTAAGACAACAACCATGCACGAACCGGACAAACGCAAAATCTACAACACAGAAATAAACGAACCAAAATTTATAGTGATAAAACGAAATGACAACCAATCATTCGAAAAGGTATCACCTTTCGTGATTAAAAAAAACAATAGATCATGCTTGCGGAGGGAAAGTGGAATCTTGCAAAAAAGCAAGATACGGATCCCTTCTTATTAAAACGAAAACCAAATTACAAGCTTGGAAATTAATGAAACTCAACAAAATGACAGACATGGATATTACCAGAACAGAGCACAAAACACTAAACACTAGTAAAGGTGTAATGTACTGCAACGAATTGAGAAACATAAGCGAAACAAGAACTGAAAACACAAAACGTAAGCGAAACGTAATTGGAAACGCATAAATTACCTGAAACTATAAAAATTGGATACGAAACCGTACGTGTGAGACCATACCTACCACTTCCACTGCGATGTAAGAACTGTCTTCGTTTTGGACACCCTATAGCTATATGCAAGAGCCCAGAAATATGCAAAATCTGCTCGGAAATTAAAAATACGAACGATAATGAACTCTGCAAAAATACTCAAAGCTGCATAAACTGCAAAAATAACCCAAAAAAAAACACAGAAATAGACAATCACCATAGCTCACTCGACCGCAAATGCCCCACGTTCCTGAAGCAACAAGAACTAACAGCAATAAAAACAACCGTAAAAGTTGATCACAAAACAGCCCAGACCATTTACAACAATAGACACAATCAGCAGCTAAAAAATACCTACGCTAAAACACTTACGGATTCATAACCACATACAACAACAACACACACACCAGCACATACACCAATACATACACCAACACACACAGCATTCAATACCCAACCGCACATACACACAAAACAGCACACCGCAACCAGACACATTCCCGTCCCAATAAATTACCAAATTTACAATAATCCAGCCCCCAGCCGATTCGGGGGCGTAGCCATACTAATCCATAATTCCTTACAACACAAGAAACTAACCCAACCAAACACCACCAGTCACTTCGAAACTCTTGAAATAGGATTTCTATCTATCCAAAATGAAAATAAATATATTTTCAACATACATCCCCCCCAACAAACCACTTTCAATTAAGACCTTAAGCGAACAGTTTGAACGACATAGCAACAATACGAAGCAAATCATTCTAGGTGATTTCAACAGCCGACATAACAGCTGGGGATCACCGGTGGACAACGAAAGAGGCAGAATCCTAGCCAAATTTGCTCAGACTGCTAACCTAACTATACTCAACGACGGCTCCCCAACACACTTTTCAACACACAATACATTCACGCACATAGACATCTCCTTGTGCCCGCGCCAACTCACCCCCTTCACAAACTGGAAAATAATCAACGACCTTCATGGAAGCGATAACTTTCCAATCCTAATCTCCCTATTCCCTCAACCACAAACAACAAATTTTTCTCGTCCCTTTTCAAAATAAAAGATGCTAACTGGTCACTCTTTAACCATTAAATAAAATTAACCATTAAATAAACAAAATCATTCCAAAAAGCAGTAACATCAATAAAGAAGCTGCAATAATTAACAAAATAATCCTAAAAGCTGCCCAGCACAGCATGCAAAAAACAGCCCCACACCAAAACAACAAATAAGACTCTAAATGAACTGAGAATAAATAAATTTAAAACATGGCAAAATTTTAAACACAACAACACCACTAACAATCTCATAAACTACAAGTGCGCAAATGCAAAAAAGCAAGCACTAACAGATTTCACTTCCGTAATACAACCCGAATACCCTCAGACAAAATCTGGGCAAACATCCGACGTCTCTATGGTCTTAACCCAACCAAAAATATACACTGCATCACCGACACAACCAACAACTTGCTACGACAGACACAGCCCACATAGCCCATCTCTTCGCGCAACACTGGTCAGACCAATCCGAAGATAAAAACTTTAGCCAGACATACACTACAAACAAATACGCAGACAGATCCGCTGACCACATACCCAGTTCGACGGCACAAGCAATCGAATCACCCATTAGCCAAATGGAGTGGCTATCAGCATTGCACTCCCTTAAAGGAACAACACCTAGGCTTAACCGAATATTCTACCCAATTAATTAATTAATTAAGTTAAAAAGCACCTCCCACACACTAAAAAATAGAATAACCCACCTAACCAACACAATATATATATATATATATATATATATATATATAGCTTCATCCCCCAATTCTACAAAACCAGCCTAGTCATTCCTGTTCTTAAACCCAACGCAAATAGAACATTACTTAACAGCTACATACCAATTTCCCTCAATTGCTGCTTAACCAAAACGCTGGAAAAATAATTGCGAAGCGCCTATAGTGGTTTGCAACAGAAAACATCATTCATCCCAACCAAACAGGTTTCAATTATCACCTGATAACCAGATCGCTAAAAACCAAAAAGCACACCTCCGTCACTGCCCCTGACTTCTCAAAGGCCTTTGACAGAGTTGGCGTGTACTCCATAGTTGAGGAATTAATCAAATGGAAAGTCGGCCCAAAATTCTCAATTTCATAAAAAATTTCATGTCCTACCGCAAAGTAAAAATAAAAATAAAAAATACAATAAGCTCCTCATATCCTCTACACAATGGCATCTCCCAAGGTTCACCAACATCCGTTATCCTCTTCCTTATTCCATACAACAAACTCTCCAACATCATATCCCTACAAAAAGAAATACACTTCAGCGCCTATGCTGACGACTTTTTCCTAATAATCCCTCAAAAATAAACAAAAAAATCAAAAATATAACCTGGACAGCCTCTTTTATAATATCCACGAGTGGTGCTTATATTCTGGAGCATCACTCTCCATCGAAAAATTCCAACACCTCCATATCTGCCGTAAGCACAATTGCACCTGCACCATATGCTGCAACAACACACCCATCCCCTCAGTCAGTAACCGAAAAATCCTAGGTCTAACAATAAACAATAAATACAGGTGGGACTCACACATAAAACATATCCTCCCAGCCCTAAATAAAAAACTTAATGTTATTAAATGCCTAGCTAGCCCTAAATTCAATTGCAACACACACACCCTTATAAATGTAGCAAAAGCAACAATTATAGCAAAAATAGACTATGCACTTTTTATCTATGGCCACGCCCCTAAATCAATCCTCAATCAACTAAAAACCTTATTCAACGCCGCAATCCGCACAGCACTCGGCGCACTATGCTGAACCCCTATCCCCAACTTGCTCTTCGAATCAAACATTCGCCACAATAGAACAAAAAAGAGACTTTATTACAACCAAAACATACAAAACATTACTACACAGTACAAACTCACAGCTTCACAAACACATTAAACGAAGCGGTTACAAAAAAAAAGAATCTAATTAACGTCAGCACTTGATAAAATAATAATCTCATGCAAAGAACACAATATCCTCTACCTCCCACTCCCTAACAAAAAATCACTCCCCAATGGTTATTTCCCCCTTCCCTTATCGACACTACACTGAAAAAAAGGTGACAAAGCTAACACACCACCAATCACATACAGACAACAATTTCTCGAACTCAAAGACAAATACAAAAATCACACATTCATATGTACAGACGGCTCGGTGCAAAACAGCACAGCCACCTTTGCCATTACCACAGAAAATAAAATCCTAAAACAATGCATCCTACCCCCCTACTCATCCATTCTATCAGCTGAAACCATAGCAATACTTAACGCAATACAATTAATCCAAAGAAGAACAGGTAATTATATAATCTTCTCCGACTCCCTATCATATATTAAATCCATCCGTAACGTCAACAACAACAACCTATACCCCATTACCATTAGAACCCTCCTCACCAAATCTGCTCCCAAAATAAAAATTCTTTGGATACCCAGTCAGCGGTATCGAAGGAAATGAACTAGCCGACACCACAGCAAAATCTACACTGAATATGCCCCTCCATTACAAACAACTTTAGTACGACAGACATAAACAAATTCCTCACAAACGGACTAGCTCTAAACCTCAAACGTAACATAGAACTCTGCAACAGATGGTATCAACAATTAAATACAAACATAATACACACAACTCCATATCTAAAAAACATAAAACAACAAAATATCACACGCAGCGACCAAATAAAATTAAAAAGATTAAGATTAGGACACACAAAACTTACACAACAACACCACATCAACCCTCACCTCATTCAACCATGCCCCAACTGCCTTACAACAGATCCAAACATTAAACATATTCTCAAAGACTGTCCCGCAACCTCTCTCCTTAAAACCCAAATCTTCAAAAACTATTGGCCTTTATCGATCCTCGCAAACCCAACCCCAAAAGACATCCCTAAGATAATTAAGTTCCTCAAAGGATCCAACACATATCACCTCATATAAAAAAAAAAAAAACAAAAAAAAAAACAACAATAAAAGTAATACCTCAAGCCGAAGGCCTCAGCAGCCAGTGCTTTAGTCTTAAGTTAGCTTTAATTTTATATTAATTCTAACTTATATACATAAATTAAATACAGACGGACGGACGAACAGGGCTATATCGACTCAGCTCTTCAAGACGATCAATGCTTTATGGGGTGAGCCACACCTCCTTCTGTTATCTATACCCAGATTTTCCATTTTCAATGGGTTCAGGGTATAAAAAATGATAAGCAACTTGTATAAAAATAAATAGGGGTGTGGGATTGGTAAATTCGTATATTGGAATGGTTTGGAACTGGGTGCCAGGGTGTGAATGGGTATTTCACAGTCAGTAGCGCCCGACTGCAACTTTTTTACATGTTTTAATGTAGTGTTGATAAGGGAAGTGGGAAATAAGCAATAGCGGCGATTGTTTTGGTTGGTGGTGGGAGGTAGGAGATATTATGTTTATCAAATAACGTAATAAGTTTATTTAGTGATGAGATAAAGTGTTTTTGTGGTTTTGTTTAAGATAATTTTGGAATGGTGAATTTGAGTTGTTTAGTAATGTTTTGTTAGATGTGGTTGTAACTATGTATCTTTCTATACCCAGAACCCATTCAGAATGGAATCAGGGTATAATGTGTTTGTAAATATGTATGTAACAATCAGAAGGAGCCGGGTCAGACTCCATAAAGTATATATATTCTTGCTACGCCAACTCCGCAGTTAGCAGAGCCCATGGTAATGCCTGCCTGAGTGAGCGTCCGTTTGTGTGTATGTGTTGATTGTAATATATATATATTTCGCTGAATAGGATTGTTTGCCCACTATGCCAATTTCACAATAAGACCTAAGTATGATCACTGTGCTTGCAAGACACTGCTGCGCAGTGAGTTTGGTATATTGTGAATCCTGGAACTTGACTTCGACATAGAATATGACTGGCGCCTAAATACCATAAGAGTGTGGCGATGGCGTGGTCGCGCTGTCGCCGAGGGTAGCTTGCATGTGCAAAAAGGGATCTAAAACGATGCTTGATCAGTCAAATTTGAGACAATTCACTCCCAAAATATGTGTATCAACATGACAGACAAGTAATTAACGAATCTGCGACATACATATACATATATGTAAGTGAAAGAGGCACATTATGCTTGCAATACGAGTTATTCGCTGGATTAGGGTATCTCCTAGTCGACCGGAACGAAAGTTTAGCACTGGTTTGCGGAATTTCATCATGGTCGGAGCTCAGGAGCGGACGAAAATGGTCCAAACTGGTTGTTGTGCCGCCAACCGTCGATGATGAGCGTGAACTGAAAGCTCATAATCGGCATGTGACATATCGTGAGATCCTTGCACATTAATTCCACTTCAATACACTCCATTCCGTATGAACACTTAGTTGTAAAAAAGGTTCGTTTCCGTTGGATAAGCAAAAAAAAAGGCTGGCGTTGATTGGAGTAAGAAGATCGTGGTGTTTCAACCGACGTTTGTAAAATCGTGATGAATCATAGATATATGCGTATGAACCGGAAGCCAAACAGCAATCGACCGTGTGTTCCAAGATGAATTCAACAAAAGCTCTAGTCGAGACCACTCGACAAGGAGATACCCTGAGGCCAATATTGGAAGTATGCTATGATTATTTTACATATATATTGCAAGCAACACTTATACATACATACGCACACATACGGACGCACTAATGAGCACACGCTCTGCTAACTGTGCAGCAAGTGCGCTAGGTCTGCAATATGCCTATGATAAGGAAAATTATATGTTTAATAAGTTTTGTTGTAGATGGACTTCCTTCATCAAATTTAGTGTGATTTTGACATTCATATGAGTGTATTTGCCAAAGCCATTACATTATCAATTTAAAATTATCGAAATTCATCGATGATGATGATTAGAGATGAGCTATCGAAAAAAAAAACAAACTCGTGCTGCGATATTGGTATTCATGAGTATACATGTCAAGAGTATACATGAGAGAGTTCTGAGTTTGTGAGAGTAAGATGTGTGTTTTTTGTTTGCGCTCCGTACTTTTAATTATTTCTGTTCTTTAATTTGTTGTATATTTATCCATTTTTTTGTATATTGGTAATTATTGCATTTTTAGTTTTGATACTGCCGTGATTTGTGCTTCTAAACATTGTGTTTTTTATTTTATTTACAATAGTTTTGTGAGCGTCGGTGTATATCTAAATTGCAATTTTCGTTATTGTATTTCTAATCTTTCGTTGTTCTTATTTGCTTTTCTGTTCATTTTTTTAAACGAGTTAGTGTGTGTGTTCGCTGTCGCATCGCTCACGCTTAGCTTAGCGTTTTGTTTTTGTTTCTTCCGAAATTTATTGCGTTTGTAGTGCAGCTCTCTCCCGCTCTATTTTCTGTTTTCTTTATCTACTATTTATTCTTTTGATCTTTGTATTAGCGGAGTGTTGTTGTTTGTGATTTTTGTTTCTCTCAATCACAGTTAATCTACTCTTTGTCTTTTATCTTTTATTTTTTTTTCTATCTAAATCTGTTTGTATTTTTGTTTTGATTATCTCCCTTACTTGCCAATATGATTTGCTGTAATAAATCATGTACACTTCAGCTAGTCACTGATTCTGCACAAATGCAATTTGTTGGGTGCTGGTTGTGCGAGAATCTAATGCACATTAAATGTGCTGGCATCTCGGGGCGTGACTGTGATAGAGTCATGGCTGCTCCCAAAAGTAGGTGTGGTGGATTAAGCTGGTCTTGCCCGGATTATTTGGAAAAACAATTAAGTTTTTCCAAGATGTATAATTCAGTGCGGGTTCAGTATTCGAATCTGAGCAAATTTTCAAAACAGCTTGCAGAGGAACTAAAATGTGGAGAAGAAATATTGTATCAGTATAATTTTGATTCTCCGCTTAATACAGTGATGACTCCATCACTGCTAGTTCCCCCCTCCATTCAATTATCGTCTCCTACCTTATCAACCCCTTCTTCACCTTGTCAAGAATTATCAATTCCAATATCTGATGATTCTGTTGAAATATCTGTGTCTAGTGTCAGCACAGATACTCAAAAGGCCACTACTAAAGAGGTAAAGTTTCTCCGAGTGTTGCTCAATCTAAAAACAACATTCAGACACCGTCTCCTACACCGTCTCCTACTCCTATATTACCCGATTTATCTGTTGTATCTCCTCGAAAGCAAGTTTTCTTATCTAGGCTTTCATCAGATACGACATGTGAGGCTGTGTCTGCTTTCATTGAAAGTAAAATTTCATCTAAAGTTTTTATCTCGAAGTTTAATTTTGCGACTCCTTGTGTAATTGCTTCATTTAAAATCAATGTCCCAATTGAATTTTTCGATACAATATGTTATCCAAACTTTTGGCCACCTCATGTTGTTGTACATGAATTCAAACCTAAGACTCGGAATAGAACTTCTCCAGTGTCTTTAAAGCCCGTTTCGATACAACGTTCATCGGAGGCTGTATCAAAAAACTAAGTTTCTTTTAATCTTTTCCGCAGCTATCTATTATTTATCAAAATGTTCGAGGCCTTAATTCCAAATTTAAAAATCTATTTCTGCATAGCTGTAGTGTCCAATCTGAACTTATAGCCCTCACTGAAACATGGTTAAGCCAAAATGTTTATAATATTAAAATTTTTTCAAATAATTTCACTATTTATAGACTTGATCGCGCGTCTCGTAGAGGGGGTGGTGTTTTAATAGCTGTTAAATCCCATTTCCTCTCTGAATCTTTTACATTCTCATCAATTCACAATGTTGAGATTATTGGAGTTAAAATAACTTTTCAGCCTTGTTCCCTATACGTTACTTGTTCATATATCCCTCCCTCTTCCGATTTACGAGTTTATAGTCATCATATATCTTGTATTAAAGAAATGTATGAATATGTTCAAGATAATGACTTATTTCTTGTGTTGGGTGATTTTAATATACCTAACACTTCTTGGGCCTTATTTCCCAATTCGAATTATCTTATTCCAACAATTGATCATAATTTTTTTGATGAATTGTTTAAAATTTCTATGTATCAGATGAACTCAATTTTTAATCATTTAAATCGTTCTCTTGATCTTGTTTTTACTAATAATGACGCCAGCATTAATGTTTTAAGATCATCCCCCTTTTGTATACCTGAGGATTTATATCATCCAACATTAGAGGTTTTAATACCTATTTACTGTCCACTAATTTTTACGCCCTCATCATCTAAAAAGCGTCGTTGTTTTAATAAATGTAATTTTGTTTTGCTTAATGATCTCATTAATGCAACAGATTTGTCAGTTGATATAAATTTAGCAGTTTCAACACTCTACTTTATACTTTATTTTCTATTATACTTTAAATTCTATTCTAGACAAGTATGTTCCTATGTGTCTTCCCAAATCTCTTTCTAATAAACCTCCCTGGTTCACTTCGACACACTCCTAAATTTTGTATTTAGTGTCATGTGTATTTAATACAATTTTGGTTTTTGTTATGCACCAATTTCTTACGATTCAGTTGAAAATATAATTAATATGCTATGAAGCTTCTAGCACTAAAACTGTAGGGGCTATAAACTCGTGGGATTTGCACGCCTCCTGTGGGATAAATATATCCGCCATAGCTAATTCAACTTGGCATGTTAACGTGAATGTACATTCCAAATCTCAACTCTCTAGGACTGCTACAAGTAGTATTTCTGACATACAGGAAAATTAATTTTCCAATTTTCACTTAGGGGGCGTATCGGGAAAATCTTGATAGTTTATCTGACGAGTATATATTCCAAATTCAAAGTCTCTAACTTCAATAGCATAGAAATGGTTAGCGTTCATAAGGATAGACGAACGGCCATTGCACAAACCCAATATACTCATTTCACTTTGTGAATGAGTATAATAAAACTTGCTTAAAAACAACACGTTTTACACTGAACGACATGGCGTATATATGTAGTTTATATGTAGTTTATGTGAGCGTTGAAGATGTGTGACAAGCTCAAGACTACCCCAAATAACTAGTCTCATGTTCTAATTAACGATTCAAATCAATAATTTGATTGCGTTTTTTTATAACACTTGTATCCCATTAAAACTAGATATTTCAGGTTAACTTTATGTATCTCTATTGTGAACGCAGAAAATATTTGAAATGCTTGACATTTATAATTGATGCCACTATTAAGATATGAAAGTTTGATTATGAGTACACCTCAAGAAAATTGATGTATGTAAAAAAGAGGTGTAAATTGAGAATATCAATTCTTCACAGGATTCTGGGTATTTATTAGTCGAACCGGCAGTTTACTCGTGATCCCAAAAGATTTTATTCATTTGTAAATTTGAAGCGTAAATCTTCTGGGTTTCCATCCTCGTTTTTCCTAGGTTGTGACAGTGCTTGTAATGATCAAGATACCTCAGATCTATTTGCAAAGTTCTTCGAATCCACTTACTCAACTGCCATTCCAGAAACCAATTAATTTCCAATTTTAAATTCTTAAATTAATGGAAATGCCATTATCGTATCTAATATTTCTCCTGTCTCTCTTTAATGGTATTCCTAGTTGTGTGATTAAAGAATGCAGTGCTTCTTTGTGGTCACCTTTATTAAAACTGTTTAATTTGTCTCTTGATACCTCGGTATTTCCATCAATTTACAAAGAATCATTTATTATTCCTCTGTATAAAAAAGGAGGAAGATCTGATATTTCAAATTACAGAGGCAGTGCCAAGCTTTCTGCTATTCCGAAGTTATTTGAAAAAATTATAACTTCTAATTTGCAACACTTTTGTAAATCTATTATTTCACCATCGCAGTATGGTTTTATTCAGAATCGATCAACCTCTACGAACTTATTAAAATTTTCATCCCCAGTCAATGAAAGCTTTTTAAATAAAATGCAAACAGATTTTATATACACTGATTTCAGTAAGCTATTTGAATCTCTTCAGCATGACATCTTGCTTCAAAAGGTTGACCAATTGGGATTTCCTCCTAAACTTCTGTCTTGGATAGCTTCCTATTTAAAGGGTAGAACCCAAAGAGTTCTGTTGAGAACATCTACTTCGAAGGTCATATTTGTCTCTTCGGGTGTTCCTCAGGGTAGTCACTTGGGCCCTCTACTTTTCTCCCTTATTATAAATGACCTTCCCAGTTGTATTTCTTACTTTAAAATATTCACGTATTCAGATGACGTAAAACTCTGTCCCTCATACAAAAACTCAATAGATCCTCTACGCCTACAGGATGATCTAATTTCCTCTCAATATTTGTGTAAAGCCAATCAGTTGCATCCAAATTGTTCTAAGTGTATGACAATGATTTTCTGTCGTACCACTCCATCTTCTGCTGATTACACAATCAACATTGTGTCCTTGCAACGTATTTCTACAATCGAAGATATCGGGGTGATCTTTGACTGTAAACTTAGATTCAATAACCATATCCTAACCATCGTTAATGAAGCAAAAATTGTACTTGGTTTTATGAAACGTTGGTCTAAAGAGTTTAATGATCCGTTTGTCACTAAACTTCTTTTTATCTCGGTGGTACGCCCTATTTTAGAATATTGTTCTATTATATGGTCGCCACAGTAGAAATTGTATCAGGACCGTATTGAATCGGTTCAGAAGCAATTTCTTCTTTTTGCCTTGCGCAATCTAAACTGGGATGGTAACCTTCGTCTACCGTCTTATCATAGTAGGCTTCTTCTTTTGGATCTTTCATCGTTAATCAATCGTAGGATAGTCTTGGGTAGTACTTTTCTACATAAGTTGATTAACGGTAGTATTGATTCGCCTTCTCTCTTATTTCAAATCAATTTTTCAGTTTCCTCTCGTGTTTCCAGTCACTATTGTCCGCTATATTTACCTATATGCACCTCTAACTATTCCTTGCACAGTGCGTTTCGTGTTTTATGTGCTAATTATAATAATTATTTTTATGTATTTTGTTCTGAACTCTCTTCCTTTAATAAAATTCTTACTTTCAGCATATTTCAGAGAAATCACACACACACCCCTGTAGTGAGAATGCACCTGGCAATTCTCCCTACTTGTGAAATGATTTCTCTTATTTTATTTTACTTTTCTCTTCTTTTATTTTTCTTTAATTTTTATTAATTTTTTTTTAATTTCTTCTATCTCGATTAGTTTCAATGATATCACTAACCATACTTATCTGTGATTCGGGGCATAGCTCGCCGGTCCGGCAAATAAAACACCCCCATCGGGTTGGTGATGTCGTTATTAAATATTGTTATTATTAAACTTTTTCATTTAGCTGTACTTTTGTTATTTTTAAAAATTTTTTTATTTTGAATTTGACTCACGTTTTTCGTCAAATTTCTTTTTATTTAAAAATAAATAAAAACAAGTAAGAAACTCTAGTCGGAGGTGCCCGACTAGGAAATACCCTAAACCACGCCTATCGACGGATTTTTTTAAAGGCAAGCTACTGAGCTGCTGAACGTCTACTTAAAATTCATCCACAATTTGTCTTTGTTGTTATGAATTCTTACAATTTTCTAGGTGGTTCTGCTGCTCTTACCACGTGCGTCTGTACGTAAAGCTTTGGTAAACGTTTTGTTTAATAACATAATAGATTTCATCTATACGCATGTATATTATATTGACTTTATTTATATTATATCAATGTTATTCTTATTATATATATATATAAATATATACAGTGTGTACATACATATGTATGTATGTATATTGCAAGTAACGCATACATACACACACATACGCTCTGGTAACTGCGCAGGTTGCTCAGCAACTGCGCTGGGCCAATATGTGCATGTTATGGGAAATTAAATACTTATTAACTTTTTTTGTTGACCGACTTTCTTAATCAAACTTGCACAGCGTAATTATATCATTCATATGTGTGTATGTGCAAAAGTACAAGACTCTAGTATTTGAAATAAGTGTTTTGAAAATTTGGGCGAAGGGGGCGTGGCATCCAAAATTTAACAAACATCAAAATTGTATAAAGGTCCTATTAAGCTAAATACAAGATTTGGAGTCTCTAACTATAAAGATGTAGAAGATATAATTTTAAAACTGAAAATCGATTTCGTTTTTAATCGATAAAAAAACGAGAAGAGTTATCGAATTTCTAACAAACTCGTCCTGCGCGTGATATACATGAATCTATAAAAAAAAAAATTCAAGTCTCTAGCTATTATAGGTTCTAAAATCCACGCGTTCAAACATACGGACAGACGGACAGGGCTCAATCGACTCAGCTTGTCGTCCTGATCAAGAATATATATACTTTATGGGGTCTGCCACGCATCCTTCTGCTCGTTACATACATTTGGGCTGCAACAAAACCATTATACCCTGATTACCAATTTTTAATGGGTTCAGGGTATAATAAATAAATAACCTCAATATTTCGTGAGAAACTGCTGGTCCCTTGAAAAAACTTCGTTATTTTGTAAAAATCCCATACATTTTGGTCCCCTCGTTAGTTCGAAATTTTTTTGCCTACTCGGCGATGATTCTGCCTCTTATAATTCGTAATTTCGTTTCGAAACCTCTTGTAATTCGTAATACTTGATATTGGTGGAAGTTACACTACCGTTAGGTCTCGCAGACTATTATGCATGGCGCCATTATGTCGCTTCATGTGGGAAATCAGTTTTCTCATTTTATTTGAAGCGTGAAGACGATTCGTAAAAATGTCATGTACCGTTCTCATAAAACACTATAAATTTCACAAAAAAAAGGCATAATACCAGCTATTTCAAATCATAATGCTCCGAATAATGTATTTGATTATTTAATAAGCATAGAAACCGCAATAGAAAAAATCAGTATGATATAAATCAGAAATGAATGTGTATTTTATTTATTTTTAATAAGTTAAAATTGTTGCAACAACGGGAAATATAAAAACGCCTTCAATTCGTATTTTGATTTTTTAAACCCCGTTATATGGAAAACCCGGTAAATCGAAAACCTCTGTAATTCATAAAAAATTGTGTTCCCCTGCCATTTCGAATTATCGACGCTCGACTATATATATATATAGTAATATATCTACCAGCAACACTACTACTACAAAGGAACATCATTTACAAACAACCTCTAAAGTATGCTACAGATTATACACAACTCCTTTAAGTAAATAAACATTACAATTCTTAACTGGTTTTAGATGTAACCGCATGGATACTGAGCATTTACCACAAAGCATCAGTTCAGTCACACTTAGTCCTTACACTAAGACTGTTCTCCGTTATAAATAAATTATTTTTATTTTTAATAATGTTAAACCTATTATTATATATATATAGCTTACCGACTAGAGTATTAAACATTGATACGTACGTTATGGTAATAAAATTACAGACTTACTTTAAGTTCGGATTTAATATCACGCAAGCTGCGATTTTCATCTTCTAATGAATCCTCACTACTGCGTCGAGAAGCAGTTGCACGAGCCAAGTTAATAATCCCACTATAGGCATGGCGTACAGTCTGGCCCGATGATGACTCGGTAATGACGTTTCCACTTAAGCTTTGCATATCAAATGCACGATCTGCGTTTTCTTCTAATTCTTTCTGTTGACGATCAAGTTCACGCATACGTATCTCCCGAGCTTCAGCACGAGCTAGACGTCGAGCTGCTAAACGAGCTTCGGCCTGCGTTAAAAATTCAGAAAAAATTATTCAACATTTAATTTCTAAAATTTGTTATTATTAGTAAATGAACTAATCACTGCCGAAGTTTAGTATGAACATAAAAAATACTTCTTTATTTGTAAGAAGTAAGAGTAATATTGTACTCGAAACGGTTCGACTAGGAAATACCCAGAATCCTGTGAAGAATTGATATTCTCATTTTACACCTCTTTTATACATACATCAATTTTCTTGAGGTGTACTCATAATCAAACTTTCATATCTTAATAGTGGCATCAATTATAAATGTCAAGCATTTCAAATATTTTCTGCGTTCACAATAGAGATACATAAAGTTAACCTGAAATATCTAGTTTTAATGGGATACAAGTGTTATAAAAAAACGCAATCAAATTATTGATTTGAATCGTTAATTAGAACATGAGACTAGTTATTTGGGGTAGTCTTGAGCTTGTCACACATCTTCAACGCTCACATAAACTACATATATACGCCCTGTCATTCAGTGTAAAACGTGTTGTTTTTAAGCAAGTTTTATTATACTCATTCACAAAGTGAAATGAGTATATTGGGTTTGTGCAATGTCCGTACGTCTTCCCGTATGAATGCAAACCATTTCTATGCTACTTATTTTGGAATATATACTCGTGTATACTCACGTCAGATTAAGTGTCAAGATTTTCTCCATACGCCCACAAGGGGCGTATCCAATTGGAAAATTAATTTTCCTGTATGTCAGAAATACTACTTGTAGCAGTCCTAGAGAGTTGCGATTTGAAGCTATTTGGAGATATGGCGGATATATCGACGCCTATTGGGGGCATAGCAAATCGGGTGAAACTGTATCTTCTATAGTTTTAAAAAAAATTTAAATTTAAAATTATATATCCACGCCTTCTGGGGGAGTGGCAAACCGGATCTGAATGTATATCAATTTTGAATCTTCTGTTATATTTTGAACATTATTGATCCCAAGTTCAATAAGCTACTGCGGATATAACTACGCCCACAGGGGGCGTGGCAACCCGCATAAGCTTCTAGCTCCTACAGTTTTAGTGGTAGAAGCTTCATTGGATTGGTAGATTGGTGGTGACCTCCTCTATCGATCGGACAAAAATTATGTGTCTACGCCCACTTGTGGCGTGGCAAATAAAATTAAACCCCTACTTTAGAGCTACAAATACACAATTTGTTGATTTTTTGGGTTTTTACTATTTTAATTGAATTGCTAAATATTATAAATGTAAAAAATATATATATTAGAACAAAAAAAAATAAAGAAATAAAACGAAAAGCCGACAAAGAAAATTCGAGATTTGAACCTCCGCCTACTTGCACGAGTCGAAATTCGTCATCTCTACCACGACGCCACCACTGTGCTTGTCAAACCAATAATAATTATAAATAAAATGTGTATAAAATACGGACTCACACGAGGCTCGAACCAAGGGTGTCATGATCGGCGCGCGTCACTTCTATTAGCAACGCCACTGAACCTCACAGTAACCGAGTAACTTAATGAGCATATGATTCACGTTGAATTCTATTGTATTTGTTATTTCTTAGAACATAGGAAAATGTTGGCTGTGCAGCACAATGGAACGGAATTTAATGAAATTTTCAGCATATTAATTATATTTTCAACTGAATCGTCATAAATTGGTGTATAGCAAAAACCGAAATTGTATTAAATACACATGAGACTAAATACAAAATTTAGGGATAATTATGGTGTGGCAAATTGGTAAATTGGTTTCTTGGAATGTTATGGAACTGAGAGCTTACGGTGTGAATGAGTATTTCGCAGTCGGTAGCGCCCGACTGCAACGTTTTTACTTGTTTTTTTATTTATTTTTATTTTATATAAAAAATTGACAAAATCGTGAGTCAAATTCAAATTACAGAATAATGAAAAAGCCTAACATTAACAATATTTACCAACGATATCACCAACCCGATGGGGGTGTTTTATTTGCCAGACCGGGGAGCTATGCCCCGAATCACAGCCTTGGCTTGCATGGTTAGTGATATCATTGAAACTAAGAAAGATAAAAGAAGAAAAATATTGTGACTACAAGTTTAAAAAAATATAAGTAAAATATGAGAAATCACTACACATGTAGTGAGAATTGCCATCTGCATTTTCACTACTGGGGTCTGTGTGTGATTTCCCTGAAGTATGCTAAAAGAGAGGATTTTATTGAGGAAAGAGAAAGTTGAGAACTAAATACATGAAAATAAATATTGTACTTAGTACATAGAACACGAAACGCACTGTGCAAAGAATAGTTACAGTTACATATAGGTAAATAAAGAGGACAAAAGTGACGAGAAGCACGGGAAGGAACTAGGAAATTGACTTGAAATAAAAGAGAAGGCGAATCAATACTACCGTTAATCAACTTATGTAGAAAAGTACTACCCAAGACTATCCTACGATTGATTAACGATGAAAGATCCAAAAGAAGAAGCCTACTATGATAAGACGGTAGACGAAGGTTACCATCCCAGTTTAGATTGCGCAAGGCAAAAAGAAGAAATTGCTTCTGAACCGACTCAATACGGTCCTGATACAATTTATGCTGTGGCGACCATATAATAGAACAATATTCTAAAATAGGGCGTACCACCGAGATAAAAAGAAGTTTAGTGACAAACGGATCATTAAACTCTTTAGACCAACGTTTAATAAAACCAAGTACACTTTTTGCTTCATTAACGATGGTTATGATATGGGTATTGAATCTAAGTTTACAGTCAAAGATCACCTCGAGATCTTTGATTGTAGAAATACGTTGCAAGGACACAATGTTGATTGTGTAATCAGCAGAAGATGGAGTGGTACGACAGAAAGTCATTGTCATACAATTGGAACAATTTAGTAGCAACTGATTGGCTTTACACAAATATTGAGAGGAAATTAGATCATCCTGTGGGCGTAGAGTTTTACGTCATCTGCATACATGAATATTCTAGAGTAAGAAATACAACTGGGAAGGTGATTTATATAGGGCCCAAGTGACTACCCTGAGGAACACCCGAAGAAACACCCGAAGAATCGAAATAGATGTTCTCAACAGAATTTTTTGGGTTCTACCTTTAAAAATCTCAATTGGTCAAGCTTTTGAAGGAAGATATCATGCTGAACAGATCTCAAATGGCTTACTGAAATCAATGTATATAACATATTTGCATTTTATTTAAAAAGCTTTCATTGACTAGGGGTGAAAATTCTAATAAGTTCGTAGAGGTTGATCGATTCCGAACAAAACCATGCGATGGTGAAATAATAGATTTACAAAAGTATTGCAAATTAGAAGTTATAATTTTTTCAAATAACTTCGGAATAGCAGAAAGCTTGGCAATGCCTCTATAATTTGAAATATCAGATCTTCCTCTTTTTTACAGAGGAATAATAAATGAATCTGTCTGTATTTACATTCATTATAGAATTTAAAGTTGAAAATGAATTAGTTTCTGGAATGGCAGCTGTGTAAGTGGATTAGCAGAAAATTGCAAATAAATCTAAGGCATCATGATCAGTACAAATTCTGTCACAACCTAGGAAAAACGAGGAGGGAAACCCAGAAGATTTCAAATTTACAAATGAATAAAATCTTTTGGGATCACCAGTGAACTGCCTTTTACAGCGTATAATTCTCATAACGAGAATTTCAAATATTGAAATTGGCCTTAGCTAAGGAGTATTTAGACCGAACCCGACTTTTTAAACTTTTTAAAACATTTAGATTTAATATTTTTTAAAGTTGAAAGTGTCGAAGTAAACGAGAGAAAATTGTTATAAAAGGATTTAGGAAGACACATAGGAACACACTTGTCTAGAATAGCATTTAAAGTATTGTAGAAGGTTGAAACTGCTAAATTTACATCAGGACACCAATCTGTTCCATTAATGAGATCATTAAGCAAAACAAAATTACATTTATTAAAACAACGACGCTTTTTAGATGATGAGGGCCTAAAAATTGGTGGACTATAAATAGGTATTAAAACCTCTAGTGTTGGGTGATATAAATCCTCAGATATACAAAAGGGGGATGATCTTAAAACATTAATGCTGTCGTCATCATTACAAAAAACAAGATCAAGATAACGATTCAAATGATTAGAAATTGAGTTCATCTGATACATAGAAATTTTAAACAATTCATCAGAAAAATAATGATCAATTGTTGGAATAAGATAATTCGAATTGGGAGATGAGGCCCAAGAAGTGTTAGGTATATTAAAATCACCCAACACAAGAAATAAGTCATTATCTTGAACATATTCATACATTTGTTTAATACAAGATATATGATGACTATAAACTTGTAAATCGGAAGAGGGAGGGATATATGAACAAGTAACGTATAGGAAACAAGACTGAAAAGTTATTTTAACTCCAATAATGTCAACATTGTGAATTGATGAGAAAGTAAAAGATTCCGAGAGAAAATTGGACAAGCGATCAAGTCTATAAATAGTGAAATTATTTGAAAGAGCCTCACTATTATAAACATTTTGGCTTAACCATGTTTCAGTGAGGGCTATAAGTTCCGATTGCTATGCAGAATAGATTTTTAAATTTAGAATTAAGGCTACGAACATTTTTAAAATTAAAGATAGCTGCGGAAAAGATGGAAAGAAACTTAGTTTTTTTGATACTGCTTCAGATGAAGGTTGTACCGAAACGGGATTTAAAGACACTGGGGAATTTATATTCCGAATTTTATGTTCGAATTCATGCACAACTACATGGGGTGGCCAAAAGTTGGGATCACATATAGTTTAAAAAAATTCAATCGGTACATTGATTTTAAATGAAGCAATTTCACGAGGAGACGCAAAATTAAACTTCGAGATAAAAACTTTAGACGAAGTTTTACTTTCAATAAAAGCAGACACATGTCGTATCTGATGAAAGCATAGATAAGAAAACTTGCTTTCGATAAGACACAACGGATAAATAAGATATTATGGGAGTAGGACAAACACTCGGAGAAACTTTAACTTTTTTAGTAGGAGTCTTTTGAGTGTCTTATGACACTATACACAGATGTTTCAACTAAATCATCTGATATGGGAATTGATAATTCCTGACAAGGTAAAGAAGCGGTTAATAAGTTAGGTGACGATACTTGAAAGGAGGGGGGGACTAACAGTGATGGAGTCATCACTGTATTAAGCGGAGAATCAAAATTGTACTGATTCAATATTTCTTCTCCAGCTTTCAGTTCATCTTCTAGCTGTTTTGGAAATTTAGTTAGATTTGAATACTGAACTATACTTCTGAATTATACATCTTGGAAAAACTTAATTGTTTTTCCAAATAATCTGGGCAAGACCAGCGTAATCTACCACACCCACTTTTGGGAGCAGCCATGACTCGTATCACAGTCACGCCCCGAGATGCCAGCACATTTAATGTGCATTAAATTCTCGCACAACCAGCAACCAACAAATTGCATTTGTGCAGAATCAGTGACTTGCCGAAATGTATATGATTTCTTACAGCAAATCATATTGGCAAGCAGGGGAGATAATCAAAACAAAAATAAAAAAGATTAAGATAAAACAAATAAAAGACAAAGAGAGGATTAACTGTGTTGGGAGAAACAAAAATCCCAAACAACAACACTCAGCTAATA
Source organism: Drosophila fulvimacula (assembly GCA_035045555.1). Classification (NCBI taxonomy): domain Eukaryota; kingdom Metazoa; phylum Arthropoda; class Insecta; order Diptera; family Drosophilidae; genus Drosophila; species Drosophila fulvimacula. The sequence continues at coordinate 391,251 of JAWNOX010000154.1, read as the reverse complement.
CAGAGATCAAAAGATAAACAGGAGAGAGCTTACACTAAAAACGAAATAAAATTCGAAAGAAACGAAAACAAGCACTAAGCTAAGCGTGAGCCAGCAGGAGCGAACACACATACTAACCCGTGTAAAAAACAGAATGCAAAGAAGAAAAATCTAAAAAATTGAACAAATAAAACGAAAACTTTGTAAATAAAAACAAAAACACAATGTTTAGAAGCACAAATCACGGCAGTATCAAACCAAAAAAGCAATAATCACCAATATACAAATAATGTGTAAATATAAAAACAAATTAAAGAACAGAAAAAATAAAAACTACGGAGCGTAAACAAAAATACGTCTTACTCTCACAAACTCAGAACTCTCTATGAATATGCATGTTATGGGAAATTCGATGCTTAATTACCTTTTTTTGTAGACCGACTTTTTTAATCAAGCGTGCGCAGCGTAATTATGTCATTCATATGTGTGTATGTGCAAAAGCACATTCTATACGTATCTACATAGTATATTTGAAGTCTCTAGCTTTACTGGTACAGATAAATCAAAATCAGTATATCGATAATATGGAAAAGTAAACGTAAATTGTGATCGCTGCGTTCACACAGACGGACATAGCTATATCGAGTCAGCTCTTCGAGCTAATCAAGAATCTGCCATACCTCCTTTTGCCTGTTAAATACATGTGAAAAACCCGTTATAATCTTTATTATAATTAATATGCTGAAAATTTAAATAAAAACTATTAAATAGCACAGAAGCTATTCAACAAAACATAGCTTTAAAATTGGACTGGTGACGTCCTCTATCGATCTATAAACAATTATTTTTACGCCTCTTTTGGGGCGTGTCTTATTTAAAAATACCCTGTAATTTTCGCATTTTGAGTGTAAGCGTCAAAAATTCCCAATTACCTGTCATGGACTGGCCAAAAATTATATGTCTACGCCCACTGGAGTCCTGGAGAAAACTACTGTTTTGAAGATAAACTCACAATTTAATGACTTTTTGGCATTTTACCATATTAATTGATTTTCAAAACATTATAAATAAAAATAAATAAAATATTTACTTGCACGAGTCGAAATACGTCATCTCTACCACGCCACCACTGTGCTTGTCAAACCAATAATAAATAAAATGTGTATAAAATACGGACTCACACGAGGCTCGAACCAAGGGTGTCATGATCGGCGCGCGTCACTTCTATTAGCAACGCCACTGAACCTCACAGTAACCGAGTAACTTAATGAGCATATGATTTACGTTGAATTCTATTGTATTTGTTATTTCTTAGAACATAGGAAAATGTTGGCTGTGCAGCTGTGCAGCACAATGGAACGGATTTTAATGAAATTTTCAGATCAAATTTGCCACGCCCCCACTAGGCGTGGATATATAATTTTTTTCTAAAACTGTATAAGATACAGTTTGACTCGCTTTGCCACGCCCCCAATGGGCGAAGATATATCCGGCATATCTACAAATAGCGCCAAATCTCAACTCTCTAGTACTGCTGACATACAGGAAAATTCACTTTCCAATTTTCCACGCACCTAGTGGCATATGGGGAAAATCTGGACACTATCTATCTATCAATGCACAAACCCAATATACTCATTTCACTTTGTGAATGAGTATAATAAAACTTGCTGAAAAACAACATATTCGACAATGAACGATATATGACGTCACTAGTCACTTAGGTTAAACAAGTAAGAACGTTGCAGTCGGACGCTACCGACCGCGAAATACTCATTCACATCCCAGCACCCAGTTCCAAAACATTACAAGATACGAATTTACCAATTTGCCAAACCCCTAATTATTCCCAAATTTTGTATTTACTGCCACGTGTATTTAATCCAATTTTGATTTTTGGTTACAATTCATATAAATATATCATCAATATGCTGAAAATTTCATTCAAATGCATTAAGTAACACAGAAGTTATTCAACAAACGCTTAACCAATTGATGCTCGGATGCACCGCGAACAATTTGCTATTTCCTAAGAAATAACAAACACATTAGAATTAGTGGGCGTAGACATATAACTTTGGTCGATATATTTAGGATCGTAACAGTTACTCAGCTCTAAAGAAATAGAAGATACAGTTTCAGCCGATTTGCCACGCTCCAATGGGCAAATCTGCGCCCATCCGCCATAACATAACTTATTGAAACTAGGATGCCAATTCGAGTTGCCAGATCTCAACTCTCTAGGACTTCTACACGTAGTGTTTCTGAGATACATGAAAATGCATTTTTCGGCGTATCAGGAAAATCTCGACACTTTATCTGGTGAGAATATACACGAGTGTATATTCAAAATTACAAGTCTCTAGCTTCAATAGCATAGAAATGGTTTACGTTCAGACGGACAGGGGTCAACCTGTTACATACATTTAAACAGCAACAAAAACATTATACCCTGATTTCCCATTTGTAGGGTTAAGGATATAAAAAGGGGAAGCACTTTGTTGCATAATATAGAGGATATATATATATATATATATATATAGTGGGCCACATTAATATTCAGTTTTTTCTTTTTTTAACTTTCAACCCATGTAACTCTATTAATATTAGGTTAAATAAAAAAAACTGAAATGGTAAATTATAGCTGGATTTATTCATTGAGTTCATTGAGGTATACCATCACAATATTTATTTAAAACTAAGAAAAATAATAAGCAAAAACAAAAAAAAAGGCGAAAATTCGTGCCACATTAATATTCGGGTTTTTTGCGAAGTCAGTTTTTAAAACCATGTGGCAAATCCGATTGCCATCAGATGGTACCGAAATTGGGCATCCCCGAAAAAACCGTCATTAATGACAAATATAAACAAAAAACACATCGGAAAATTCATTTTTTAACCTGCAAGTGACAATGGGCCGTAAACAGAAAAATTCAACGTTGGAGCAGCGGGAAGTTGTGTTAAGACTACACTTAGAGGGCAAGACATAAAGGAATTGGTCACATTACAAAAATTAGGTCAAACACAGTCCGTGACATCGTCTGCAGATTCCGGAATGAAGGAAGAATTGCCCCAATTAAACAAAAGGACAGCCGAAAAAATTGACTGCACGAGAGGAATCTGATGTAGTGCGAAAAATAAATACAAATCCTCGACTAAATGCACCCGAATTGAAGGCCCAACTATTTGAAGAGCACAAAAAGATCGTTTCTGTTGAAACCATTCGGCGTACCATTAGAAAAGAAGGATACAACGGCCGAGTTGCTCGCAGAAAGCCCTTGCTTTCTGAATGCAATAGAAAAAAAAGGAAAATCTTTGCCCAGGAACATGCTAAGAAGCCCCAAAGCTGGTGGGACGACGTCATTTTCTTGGACGAAAGCAAGTTCAATCTTTTTGGGAGTGACAGCAAACAAATGGTATGGCAAAAACCCAACACAGAGTTGGAGAAAAAACATTTACGGCCAACCGTAAAACACGGCGGGGGTCACGTGATGGTTTGGGGCTGCATCTTTTCGAAAGGAGTAGGAAATCTTGTTTTTATAGATGGGATAATGAACCAGGATGGTTACTTGGGAATTTTACAAGAAAATTTGCAGCAATCGGTGGAGAAAATGGCTATTTCCGAGACTTTTAAGCTTTATCAAGATAATGACCAGAAGCATAAAGCTCAAAAAGTTAGGTGGTGGTTGCTATACAACTGCCCAAAAGTATTGGAAACGCCGCCCCAATCGAAAGATCTCAACCCCATTGAGAATTTATGGAGTGAGCTGGATCGTCGGGTACGCAAAACGCCAATTTCTTCAAAATCTAAATTAAAACAACGACTTCAGGAAGAGTGGGACACAATTGGCAAAGATTTCACAGAAAAAATTATCAAAAATATGCCAAACCGCCTGGATGATACAATTAAAAACAATGGGTATCACACAAAATATTAAGGAGGGTTAGTTTTTTAGATAATATTATTAAAATCCTTTACTTCGCAAAAAAAAACCGAATATAAATGTGGCACAAATTTTCGCCTTTTTTTTGTTTTTGCTTATTATTTTTTACAGTTTTAAATAAATATTGTGATGGTATACCTCAATGAAGAGGTAATAAATCCAGCTATAATTAACCATTTCAGTTTTTTGTTATTTAACCCAATATTAATTGAGTTACATGAGTTTAAACTTGAAAAAAGAAAAAAGCGAATATTAATGTGGCCCACTATATATATATAATATGATTTGAGAGAGCATTTTAATAAAATAATTATTCATATTCATATAATGCAGTATAATATATATATATATATATATATATATATATACCTCTTTTGTTATTTGATCGAGCGCGTTATCCTCGGCATTAATACTTATATTGTTTCGGCGTCGACCAGTAGCATTCGTACTATCCATTTTTTATTTTTTAAATAGTTACCGGGTGGTACTGTCATCAATCCCAAGATTTACTGTATGATTGGGATTTAAACATCGAATTGATCAAATGTATCCAAAAAAGATATTTATCTGGAATAAAATTTAATTACTCAAATATTTTGTAACATAATTCTTTCAACAATAAAATAAAATATTGAATATATATACAGTGAGTCAAAAAAGTATTGGCACACCAAAAAAATCCAAGTTCATGTCACTATAACTTTTGTTCTATCAGGGCTAGGGAAAAGAATAACATCAGATTTTGTTTGTGGAATCATTGACATTTATATAACATAAAAAACTTTAACTTTTCAATTTTCTTCCAACGCGTTTGACTAAAAACCCATAAATAAGGCACAAATTCACGCCAAAAAAGTATTGGCACAGTTCCGCTCTTGGTGTGACTTTTTTGCTCTCCTTTGATATTGCAACGGCAAAGTCCCGTTTTGTACATTCTGTTATATTTTATATATTTTTCTCTAATGCACAAACATGTGTTTTGCGTTGTTTTTGTGTTTGGATTTCATCATAAAACTATCAAAATGAGCAGAGGTACAGAAATTTCGTTAGATGTCCGAAAATTAATAATAAAATTATATGTCAAAATAAATCTTATCGGGAAATCGGCGAATTAATTGACAGATCATTCTCGAGTGTTCGGAATGTTATCAAACATTATGTTTCCAGCGGAAAAATAGAACCAGAAAGCCGAGTTGGACGCCCAAAACATTTTGATGCTCGTCAGAAAAGGCTTATAGTGTCCTCTGTAAATGGAAACCCGATGGGATCAGCTATAAAACTTGGCCAGGAACTACAGCAATCATTTAAGAAAAAATTTTGTTCACAAACAATGCGAAATGTTCTTAACAGGGCTGGATATCATGGTAGAGTTCCAAGACGAAAGCCGTTGATTTGAAAAGCCAACAAAGCCAAGAGGCTTAACTTTTGCAAAAAAATATGTTAATGAGTCGGATTCCTTTTGGAACACTGTTTTTTTTAGTGATGAGTCCAAATTTAATTTGTTTGGATCTGATGGCAACCAAAAAGTTTGGCGGAAGGCAAACAAAGAGCTAGAAGAAAAAAATGTGAAATAAACAGTGAAGCATGGCGGCGGCAATGTCATGGTTTGGGGGTGTTGTGCAGGATCCGCAGTTGGGCAGTTGGCTTTTATTGAAGGAAATATGGACAAACATGGATTCCTAAATGTCCTCAAAGAAAATTTAGTCCCTAGTGTGGAAAAGCTGGGTCTAAATGGAAGCCAATGGTTATTTCAACAAGAAACACTCGTTTGATCTAGTCCAGGAATGGCTTACACTGACGAGCAAAACTGTAACACATGTTCAATGTCCCCAGTTCAACGGTCTGTATTATCTCTTCTACTGTATGCATTCTTAAGATCATAGTCTTGTTTTACTGGTGCAATATTTCTCTCTCTGATCTACCAATTTGAAGACATTTGATAAGCTGGAAGAATTTTACCGATCAAAAATGCTAAAAAAGTCAAATGTTACAGTTTTGCACTGCAAATATTTTTAAACAAATATTTTTAATAATTTTTTTTTAATAACGAGTCCACAGCCCTTTTGATTTTTTCAGGTTGTTTATGCGGTTTGGCATGCTTTGCGTGTATCGTCGCACCATTTCAGGTGGAATCGAGTACCAAACGTCCTTCACTCTCTCCCACAACTCCATCATGCCACTTGGAGGGGCCGCATATTTCGCAAGTTGCGATTTTACATGGCTCCATAAATTTTCTATGGGATTCATGTCCGGGGATTGCGGTGGCCACTTCATGGTCTGAAAATTTTGGCTCAATAACCAATTTTTTACTAGATGGGAAGTGTGCTTTGGGTCATTGTCTTGTTGAAAAATGCATTTTTCAGCAGCAAGACCCATGTTGCCAATGACTACTCCCAAATTGTCCTTAAGAATTTTAAGGTATTGCTCCTTACGCATTATGCCATCGATCAAAACTAAGGGCCCAACTCCATTTTTACAAATACAGCCCCAAACCATTATGGACCCGCCACCGTGCTTAACGGTTTGACGCACTGTATCTGCCGATTGGACTGTGGGGTCCCTTGTCCAGTACCACGATCGTCCGTCTGACTCAAACCGATTAATTTTTGTTTCGTCTGACCAAATAACCTAAAAAAAATGTTGTTGACCATTGTTTAAACTTTTTATTTGTAACTTACGGCATCCCAATCAGCCAAAGTCCAATTCTCATGGATTGTAGCAAAGTTTTTGCGCAAGATAATGTGCCTTTTGGCTAGAAATGGTTTTTTTTTCATTTCTTTGGCCTTAAGGCCCAATCTGCCGAGACTACGACGGACTGTCCACTCGCTGGCATTTAAATTTAAAATGTTCGCCGCTTTTATTGGAGTAATGTCGCGATCGCTTGTTATTAAATTAGCCACGTGGCGCGTGTCACGTTCGCTTAAAACTCGTGGCCGGCCTCCTTTATTAATTTTTATGTTTTCTAAACACTTTTTTCTCAATCGCTGCACAGTCATGTGGCTAACACCAAATTTATTAGCCACTTCCCTAACGGATTCGCCACCTATCAATAATTCAATTATTTTCTTTTTCTTTTCACCATCCATTATAATTGTTTTGCAAATTTTCAAATGATGAAATTTGAAATGATGAAAGCTTAGCGATTTAAACGAAAACAAATAAGCTTTAACGGTAAAATAAGCTTTGACACAACAGTAAATAGGTTTTGCATTGCGAGTGCAAAACTGTAACATTTGACTTTTTTAGCATTTTTGATCGGTAAAATTCTTCCAGCTTATCAAATGTCTTCAAATTGGTAGATCAGAGAGAGAAATATTGCACCAGTAAAACAAGACTATGATCTTAAGAATGCATACAGTAGAAGAGATAATACAGACCGTTGAACTGGGGACATTGAACATGTGTTACAGTTTTGCTCGTCAGTGTATATATCATTGCCAACAACTGAAAACCCACAATCCCGATCTTAATTCTATTGAGCACGTATGGTCGATTTTGGATAAAAAATAAGGATGCGCCACATAACATCAAAGTATTCGCTGAGAAATGCGATTCAAACAGAATGGGAGCAAATAACAAGCCAGGAGACAAGTAATCTGGTTGGAAGTATGAAGAGACGCCTTGAGGCAGTTATTTTGGCCAATAGTGGTCCAACAAAATATTAATAAAAATTAACTTAAAAAATATATTAAGTTTATTTTATGATTTTCTTTAAGTGTGTCAATACTTTTTTGGAGTGAATTTGTGCCTTATTTGTGGTTTATTAGTCAAACGCGTTGGAAGAAAATTGAAAAGTTAAAGTTTTTTATGTTATATAAATGTCAATGATTCCACAAACAAAGTCTGATGTTATTCTTTTCCCTAGCCCTGATAGAACAAAAGTTATAGTGAAATAAACTTGGATTTTTTTGGTGTGGCAATACTTTTTTGACTCACTGTATGTATTGTGGGAAAAAGCTGGAACATCAGTGCCTTTAAACTATTTTTTATAACTTGAACCCATTTAAAAGCGATATATATATTTTTTTTTTAATGTGAGTAACAGGCAGAAGGTGGCATACCTCAAGACTCCTCTTGATCAGGGAGACGACCTTTGTCGATTTAGCATGTCCGCATGTCTGTCCGTATGTATGAAGGTAGACTTGCAATTTTTTCTGTAGGGTCCTGCTTAGTTTAGTTTAGAGTTTATTTTGAGAATTCGATAACTATTCCCGTCTTATCATATCTAGTATCGATTCGATTCGATAACTATTCCCGTCTTATCATATCTAGTATCGATTAAAACCAGAACTGAAATAATATTTGTTATGTGTGTTTAAGTCAGTCTTTACCACCAAATTTTTAAAGCACACAAAATTAAAGACTTTTGTTAAATTCAAATTCAAATGAATGGTAACTACTGTCTGAAAATTTGAGTTTATAAAAAAAAACCTTATTAAGCATTTAAGCTCCCATAATTTATGCATGTTTTAATTTTCGATACCGGCTTCAAATTGGAGTTCAGTTGCAAATATAAGCAATATGTAAACGAGTTTTGCAATTTTTATCAGAGCTCGCAAATAACAATTGAGTTTTTTTTTTCTTTATGCTCAATGTCTGAAGAAAAACTCCAAAAATTTGCTCTTCCTGATCAAGAGACTGTTTTCTATTTTGCTTCGATTTTCGCTTAAGCGTTGTTGTTGAGTTCTTCGTGTTGAACTCTTTTAACGATTTTTTTCGGGAGTAATAAAATAGTCGCTCCCGAGTTGAGACTCAGTATGTGAGTGAATGACTGAATAAGTTAATTCAAAAAGTCTTTCAAACACTCTTTAAGGTTTTCTTTGATAAATAATATTTACTTCATTTTTATTTTGCGTTTTTTTTTTTATTAATTTTTCTTAATGTAAGTAATAAGTAAATAATATTTAATTTTTCTCCGATTATTATTACTACGGCTGTTAACTCGGCAAATGATTGTTTAGCTTAAGTACTAATAAAGTGTTTAGATTTTCTGCTCCTATCGCACACGTGTTCACTAAGTATCAGGGAACTGCAAGTGTGTTTATGCCACCCAGAGAGAATTCTGAGTTTGTGAGAGTAAGACGTGTTTTTGTTTGCGCTCCGTACTTTTGATTTTTTCTGTTCTTTAATTTTAATTTGTTGTATATTTACAAATTATATTGGTGATTATTGCATTTTTGGTTTGATACTGCCGTGATTTGTGCTTCTAAACATTGTGTCTTTTATTTTTATTTACAAAGTTTTGTAAGCGTCGGTGCATATCTAAATTGCAGTTTTCGTTATAGTTGTTCTATTCTTTCGTTTTTATACCCTTAACCCATTGAAAATACGAAATCAGTGTATAATGTTTTTGTGAATATATATTCTTGATCAGCCCGACGAGTTGAGTCGATATAGCCCTGTCCGTCTGTCCGTCCGTCCGTCTGTATGAACGCCCTGATCTCGTAAACCACAAAAGCTAGAGATCTGAAATTGACATGTATACTCATGATTACCATACGCAGCACAAATTTATTATTTTTTTTCCAATAGCTCATCCCGTTTCCGAACTATCGATAACATTCGATAAATTTGCTTTTATTTATGTGACCCATTAAAGCTAGAGACTTTCAATTTTTTGTGCAGATAGGTGTAGTGAATGCGGACATTTTGTAGTTTTTGGATTTTGGATTCCACGCCCCTTCCCCTACAATTTGCCAAACCCGTATATCACATACTAGAGACTTGTGCTTTGCCAAATAGACACATATGAATGCCATAATCACACTGTGTGAATTATTATATTATATTATTGATTAAGAAAGTCCATCTACAAAAAAAGTTATTGAACATTTAAATTCCCATATCATAGGCATATTGCAGCCCGAGCGCAGTCGCTGCTCAGTTAGCAGAGCGCGAGCTCATATTACGTTAGTGAGTATGTGTTGCTTGAAATATATCTGTAACATAATCATAGCATGTTTCCAATATCAGCTATTCGAAGGGTTCAGGGTATCTCTTAGTCGAGCAGTCTCGATTACAGCTTCCTTACTTGATTTTATTTGCTTTCTGTTTTTTACACGGGTTAGTATGTGTGTTCGCTCTCCCTCGCTCACGCTTAGCTTACTGCTTGTTTTCGTTTCTTACGAAATTTATTTCGTTTAATGTAAGCTCTCTCCTATTTATCTTTTGATCTCTGTATTAGCTGAGTGTTGTTGTTTGGGATTTTTGTTTCTCCCAACACAGTTAATCTACTCTTTGTCTTTTATTTGTTTTATCTTAATCTGCTTATATTTTTGTTTTGATTATCTCCCCTGCTTGCCAATATGATATGCTGTAAGAAATCATATACATTTCGGCCAAGTCACTGATTCTGCACAAATGCAATTTGTTGGTTGCTGGTTGTGCGAGAATCTAATGCACATTAAATGTGCTGGCATCTCGGGGCGTGACTGTGATACGAGTCATGGCTGCTCCCAAAAATTGGTGTGGTGGATTACGCTGGTCTTGCCCAGATTATTTGGAAAAACAATTAAGTTTTTCCAAGATGTATAATTCAGAACTATAGTTCAGTATTCAAATCTAAGTAAATTTCCAAAACAGCTAGAAGATGAACTGAAAGCTGGAGAAGAAATATTGAATCAGTACAATTTTGATTCTCCGCTTAATACAGTGATGACTCCATCACTGTTAGTCCCCCATTCAGACACCGTCTCCTACTCCCATAATATCTTATTTATCCGTTGTGTCTTATCGAAAGCAAGTTTTCTTATCTATGCTTTCATCAGATACGACATGTGTCTGCTTTTATTGAAAGTAAAACTTCGTCTAAAGTTTTTATCTCGAAGTTTAATTTTGCGTCTCCTCGTGAAATTGCTTCATTTAAAATCAATGTACCGATTGAATTTTTTGAAACTATATGTGATCCCAACTTTTGGCCACCCCATGTAGTTGTGCATGAATTCAAACATAAAATTCGGAATATAAATTCCCCAGTGTCTTTAAATCCCGTTTCGGTACAACCTTCATCTGAAGCAGTATCAAAAAAACTAAGTTTCTTTCCATCTTTTCCGCAGCTATCTTTAATTTTAAAAATGTTCGTAGCCTTAATTCTAAATTTAAAAATCTATTCTGCATAGCAATCGGAACTTATAGCCCTCACTGAAACATGGTTAAGCCAAAATGTTTATAATAGTGAGGCTCTTTTTAAAATAATTTCACTATTTATAGACTTGATCGCTTGTCCAATTTTCTCTCGGAATCTTTTACTTTCTCATCAATTCACAATGTTGACATTATTGGAGTTAAAATAACTTTTCAGTCTTGTTTCCTATACGTTACTTGTTCATATATCCCTCCCTCTTCCGATTTACAAGTTTATAGTCATCATATATCTTGTATTAAACAAATGTATGAATATGTTCAAGATAATGACTTATTTCTTGTGTTGGGTGATTTTAATATACCTAACACTTCTTGGGCCTCATCTCCCAATTCGAATTATCTTATTCCAACAATTGATCATTATTTTTCTGATGAATTGTTTAAAATTTCTATGTATCAGATGAACTCAATTTCTAATCATTTGAATCGTTATCTTGATCTTGTTTTTTGTAATGATGACGACAGCATTAATGTTTTAAGATCATCCTCCTTTTGTATATCTGAGGATTTATATCACCCAACACTAGAGGTTTTAATACCTATTTATAGTCCACCAATTTTTAGGCCCTCATCATCTAAAAAGCGTCGTTGTTTTAATAAATGTAATTTTGTTTTGCTTAATGATCTCATTAATGCAATAGATTGATCTCCTTTATATGAGGCAGTTGATGTAAACTTAGCAGTTTTAACATTCTACATTCTTTAAATGCTATTCTAGACAAGTGTGTTCCTATGTGTCTTCCCAAATCTCTTTCTAATAAACCTCCCTGGTTCACTTCGACTCTTTCAACTCTACAAAATTTTAAATCTAAATGTTTTAAAAAGTTCCAAAAGTCGGGTTCGGTCGTTGATTGGTCTAAATACTCCTTAGCTAAGGCCAATTTCAATATTTTAAACTCTCGTTGTTATGAGAATTACCTTATACGCTGTAAAAGGCAGTTTGCTCGTGATCCCAAAAGATTTTATTCATTTGTAAATTTGAAGCGTTAATCTTCTGGGTTTCCATCCTCGTTTTTTCCTAGGTTGTGACAGTACTTGCAATGATCAAGATACCTCAAATCTATTTGCAAAGTTCTTCCAATCCACTTATTCAACTGCCATTTCTGAAACCAATTCTTTTCCAATTTTAAATTCTGAAATTAATGGAAATGCTATTATGGTTTCTAATATTTCTCTTGTCTCTCTTTTATCCGCTATGCGTACGTTGAAATCGTCGTTCTCTCCGGGGGCGGATGGTATTCCTAGTTGTGTGATTAAAGAATGCAGTGCTTCTTTGTGGTCACCTTTATTAAAACTGTTTAATTTGTCCCTTGACACCTCGGTATTTCCTTCAATTTGGAAAGAATCATTTATTATTCCTCTGTATAAAAAAGGAGGAAGATCTGATATTTCAAATTATGGAGAATTACCAATTCCGAAGTTATTTGAAAATATTATGACTTCTAATTTACAGCTGTTTTGTAAATCTATTATTTCACCATCGCAGCATGGTTTTGTTCTTTTGTTATTAGAATTTTCACCCCTAGTCAATGAGAGCTTTTTAAAGAAAATGCAAACAGATGTTATATACACTGATTTCAGTAAGGCATTTGACTCTGTTCAGCATGATATTTTGCTTCAAAAGCTTGACCAATTGGGATTTTCTCCTAAACTTCTGTTTTGGATTGCTTCCTATTTAAAGGGTAGAACCCAAAGAGTTCTGTTGAGAACATCTACTTCGAAGGTCATATTTGTCTCTTCGGGTTTTCCTCAGGGTAGTCACTTGGGCCCTCTACTTTTCTCCCTATTTATAAATGACCTTCCCAGCTGTATTTCTTACTTTAAAATATTCATGTATGCAGATGATGTAAAACTCTGTCTCTCATACAAGAACTCAATAGATCATCTACGCCTACAGGATGATCTCATATCCTTTCAAAATTGGTGTAAAGCTAATCAGTTGCATCTAAATTGTTCTAAGTGTATAACAATGATTTTCAATCGTACCACTCCATCTTCTGCTGATTATACAATCAACAATGTGTCGTTGCAACGTATTTCTACAATCAAAGATGTCGGGGTGCCCTTTGACTGTAAACTTAGATTCAATACCCATATTCTAACCATCGTTAATGAAGCAAAAGAGTACTTGGTTTTATTAAACGATGGTCTAAAGAGTTTAATGATCCGTTTGTCACTAAACTTCTTTTTGTCTCGCTGGTACGTCCTATTTTAGAATATTGTTCTATTATATGGTCGCCACAGCAGAAATTGTATCAGGACCGTATTGAATCGGTTCAAAAGCAATTTCTTCTTTTTGCCTTGCGCAATCTAAACTGGGATGGTAACCTTCGTCTACCGTCTTATCATAGTAGGCTTTTTCTTTTAGATCTTCCATCGTTAATCAATCGTAAGATAGTCTTGGGTATTGCTTTTTTACATAAGTCGATTATTATTTCAAGTCCATTTCCTAGTTCCTTCCCGTGCTTCTCGTCACTTTTGTCCTCTTTATTTACCTATATGTAACTGTAACTATTCTTTGCACAGTGCGTTTCGTGTTCTATGTACTAAGTACAATATTTATTTTCATGTATTTAGTTCTCAACTTTCTCTTTTCTCAATAAGATCCTCTCTTTCAGCATACTTTAGGGAAATCGCACACAGACCCCAGAAGGGAAAATGCAGATGGCAATTCTCACTTCATGTGTAGTGATTTCTCATATTTTATTTTACTTATATTTTTTTTTAACTTGTAGTCATAGTATTTTTCTTCTTTTATCTTTTTTAGTTTCAATGATGTCACTAACCATGCTTGGCTGTGATTCGGGGCATCGCTCGCCAGTCTGGCAAATAAAACACCCCCATCGGGTTGGTGATATCGTTGTTTATATTGTTAGTATTAGGCTTTTTCATTTCCCTATACTTTTCTAATTTTTAATTTTGAAATTTTGAATTTGATTCACGATTTTAGTCAAATTTCGTTCTATATAAATGAATAAAAAAATAAACTCACACTCAATAAAATTTGTGTGCCGGTGCCACTCACCACTGGCTCAGCAAATCATAAACGCACACTTATACAAAATTTTGTGAGTGCTTAGCATGGGGGCAATATCATGCAGTCCCTCACAACAATGTACCATTATCTTTTTGCATGACACCCAAGTATTTTTCGGTCGCACTCACACTTAAAGTGAACGAAGAAAACTAAGTAAGGAAGCTCCAGTCGAGACTGCTCGACTAAGAGATACCCTTGGAATAGCCGATATTGGAAGCATGCTATGATTATTTTACATATATGTATATTGCAAGCAACACATACACACACATACGCACGCACACGAACGTAATATGAGCACGCGCTCTGCAAACTGAGCAGCGACTGCGCTCGGGCTGCAATATGCCTATGATATGGGAATTAAAATGTTCAATAACTTTTTTTCTAGATAGACTTTTTGTCAAAGCACAAGTCTCTAGTATTTGAAATACGGGTTTTGAGAATTGTGGGCGAAGGGGCGTAGCATCCAAAATCCAAAAACTACAAAATGTCCGCATACACTGCACATATCTGCACAGTACATTTTAAGTCTCTAGCTTTAATGGGTCACATAAATGAAAGCAAATTTATCGATAATTCGGAAACGGGATGAGCTATCAACAAGTAAGGAAACTCTAGTCGGAGGTGCCCGACTAGGAAATACCCTGAACCCCGCCTATCGGCGGCTTTAAATGCACTTCAAAGTTTATATATAATTTTAAATTAAGTTAAAAAATTAAAAAAAAAAAAAAAAAGATTAAGTAACTTGCATAAAAAAATTTTTGACGTCAGCTTAGAGAATCGAACCCGAGACTTTATGTCGGCGATCATCGCTTCTATCAACACAGCCGTTGCAATACATAAGAGTGAGATAGCGAATTCCTAAGTACAGTTATTGAGCTACTGAGCTGCTGCTACTGAGCTGCTGAACTTCTGCTGAAAATTCATCCCCAATTTGTCTTTGTTGTTGTTGTTATGAATTCTTCGAATTTTCTAGAGCTTCTGCTGCTGTTGCCACGCGCGTGTGTGTGTACGTAAACGGTTGATAAACGTTTCGTTTAATAACATAATGCATTTCATCTATTCATATGTATGTATGTACATACATATGTATATTATATTGACTTTATTTAAGTTATATCAATGTTACTCTTATTTTATATATATGTAAATATATACAGTATGTACATGTGTACATACATATGTATGTATATTGCAAGCAACGCATACATACACACGCACACGCATACGCTCTGCTAACTGCGCAGTTTACTCAGCGACTTCGCTGCGCCAATATGTGCGTGTTATGAGAAACTAAATGCTTAATAACTTTTTTTGTAGATCGACTTTCTTAATCAAACTTGCGCAGCGTAATTATATCATTCATATGCGTGTATGTGCAAAAGCACAAGTCTCTAGTATTTGAAATAAGTGTTTTGAAAATTTGGGCGAAGGGGGCGTGGCATCCAAAATTTAACAAAAATCAAAATTGTATAAAAGTCCCATTAAGCTAAATACAAGATTTGGAGTCTCTAACTATAAAGATGTAGAAGATATAATTTTAAAACTGAAAATCGATTTCGTTTTTAATCGATAAAAAAAGAACGAGAAGAGTTATCGAATTTCTAAAACAAACTCGACCTCCGCGTGATATACACGAATCTATAAAAAAAAAGTTCAAGTCTCTAGCTATTATAGGTTCTGAGATCCACGCGTTCAAACATACGGACAGACAGACAGACGGACAGGGCTCAATCGACTCGGCTTGTCGTCCTGATCAAGAATATATATACTTTATGGGGTCTGCCACGCCTCCTTCTGCCTGTTACATACATTTGGGCTGCAACAAAACCATTATACCCTGATTACCCATTTTTAATGGGTTCAGGGTATAAAAAAAAAACTCGTACTGCGTATGGTATTCACGAGTATACATATCAAATTTCAGATCTAGCTTTTGTTGTTTGCGAGATCCTTGCATTCATACAGACGGACAGGACTATATCGACTCAGCTCGTCCAACTGGCAGAAGCACGCGGCCAACAACGGTAAGCGTACGAAGTTTTCCTACACGTCTGCACACACATATATTGTACTGCTTGCATCTAAACTATTTAAAGAGACTAAACAAACAAACGGACAGGCGGACAGATTATCGATTATTATGTTAAGTTTGAAATTTCAGTTTTTCTTTTTTGGTTTAGAAGAAAATATATTATTTTATAATCCTGCATTAATTTTTTTTTAATTTAACAAAAATTTGGTTAAGTACAACAAGAGTCCGGTGACTTTAGTGGCACACTGTACCTATATTGCAAGCAACGCATACATACACGCTCTGCTAACTGCGCGGTTTACTTCGCGACTGCGCTAGGCCAATATGTGCATGTTATGGAAAATGAAATGCTTCATAACTTTTTTGGTATACCGATTTTCTTAATCAAACTTGCACAGCGTAATTATATCATTCATATGCGTGTATTTGCAAAAGCACAAGTCTCTAGTCTAGAGTTGTTTAAACACTGCTCATTTTGGTGAACAGTTGTGCTCAGTTGTTCTTTTTTTCGAAGTGAGTCACTCACTTTGCTCACTTGTTCACTTTGCTCAGTTGCTCACTTGTACACTCTCCTCAGTTGCTCACTTTTTCTGCTGCACTGAATTTTTGAGCTATGAGCCACAGAGCAAAATAGAACAAGTGAGCAAACAAAAAAAACTGAGCAAATAAGAACAATTTACGAAGAACATGTTGAGTTGTTAAGCTTAGTAAGCAACTCTTTTTTATTCACTCACTCATGAACAACCCAACTCTACTCTAGTATTTGATACATATGTACATACGTGTTTTACAAACTTGAGGCGATGACATCTAAAATTTAACAAAAATCTGAATTGTATAAAGGTCACGTTAAACGAACTTTAAAGATGTAAAAGTTATACTTTTAAAACTGAAAATCGATTTTCGTTTTCAATCGATAAAAAATGGGAAGTTATCGAATTTTCAAAACAAACTCGATTTGCGCGTGATATACAGGAACCTACAAAAAAAATTCAAGCCTCTAGCTATTCTAAGATTCGGTTCTGAGATTGACGGATGGACAGACCGACGACTCAGCTTGCCAAACCTCCTTCTGCCTGTTACATACATTTCAACAGCAACAAAGCTATGATATATATGATAACCAATTTTTAATGTGTTCAGGGTATACATATAGGCACACAAGTTCAACTTTATCAGCATATTTAAGTAAGAAAGACATATTTTTTTCTTCACAGTATTGTTTCTTCATATATTCTTAAATAAAATACATAACAACAATTAAGAAAGCTTTAGTTGATACCGCTCGACTGATGATTATTTTACATATATATATATATATATATATATACGCACGCACACGGACGCAATACTGAGCACTTATACTAATCTGCTAACTGAGCAGCGGTTGGACAGCAAAATACCTATGATATGGGAAATTAAATGTTAAATAAATTTGTAGAGGAACTTTCTTTATTAAACTTTCATATGTGTATATGTATGTATATGTGTATATTTGCCAAAGCATAAGTGTCTAGTATTTAAATACGGGTTCTGCAAATCTGGGGCGAAGAGGACGTATCATCCACAAACAAAAAACTACAAAATTTTTGTATTCGCTGCAATATCTGCACAGTAAATTAAGTCTCTGTCTTTAAAATAACAAACAAATTTAAGCCAGTTTATGAAATTGATAAGGAAACGGGATGAGTAATCAAAGAAAAAAAAAACTTGTACTGCGTACGGTATTCCCTAGTATACATGTCAAATTTCTGAACCCTGAACCATTCGAATAGCCGATACTGCAAATATGTATGCTATGATTATTTTACTTTTGTATGTATTTATAGCAACACATACATAAATTTGAAGTTTCTAGCTTTAATGGTACACATAAATGTAAGACAATATATCGAAACGTATCGATAATTCAAAAGTTATGGAAAAAACAAAAACAAAAAAAAACAGTAAATGCCTCTCTAAGCTGGTTTTTGTTGTTAATGCTTATGAATTTTTTTTTCAACCATATTCCACACATGCTCTATTGGGTTAATATCGAGACTCTGAGGCGGTATCTCCAACAAGTTTGGTGTGTTGTAGGCGAGATAAAGACGTGTATTCATGGCCTTATATTTAGGGTCATTGTCCTGTTGGAAGTAGAACTCAGACCCAATACCAAGTTTTTCAGCGTTGCTCTTTAAATTTCTTTTAAGAATATCAATATACACATATTGGTTCATCACGCCATCAACAAATTCGAGACTTCCAACGCCCGATGCAACCATTAGGCCTCCCCCACCATGTTTTACAGTTTTTATTGTGTTCTTTGTGTGTGAAGGCGTTTGTCCGAACCAAAAATATTGTATTTTTCTCATCTGAGAAGATCACCTTACGCCAAAAGCCTACGCTCTAGCAAATTCCAAAGCTCCTACGATTGAGCAAATTTACATGTGGCTTCTTCCATGGCGTGTATGGCTTAAAGTTGTATGTTTTTATCGCCCTACGAACGGTTTCTAGGTGGTTTTGAAAATTACAGCCTAGTTCGGATGCAATCTGTACAGCGCTGAAAATGGATCCGTGTATACTAAATTATCACGCTTATCACGATCAGATAGTGCAGATAGATGTCCAGATCTCGTATTATTTTTGCGGCCTTCGTATTAAAATCGGCAAATTACTGTTTGTGTCGATGATTTGCTTCTGGACATTATTTTGGCTATTTCTGCATACGACTTTTGATCCGTTGTGTGGAGCTGTAAGATCCGACCTCGTTCTTCTAGCGTTAAATCTTTACGTGGCATTTTTTCAACGAAAATTAAAAATTTCATCCAGTACAAGTAAAGTAAACCATACATTACGAATTTTTGCATACCACTAGTGATGGCACGATTAATCATATGATACACAATAATCGATTGTTTTGTTTCAATTCACGATTTAATTGTATCGCAAAGTGGGAGAAAAAAATCGAGACAATCGATTATTTGCTCAAAAAATCGCATCGCTATAAGCAACATTGACGCGCAAAAGTTGGAAAGCGAATCGTAATAATGCCACCAACAATTAGTTAGGTGTGGAGATTTTTCTCCAAATTAAACGACACGGATGTGAATTGCCAATTGTGCCAAAAGCAATAGAAGTATTGTAAAAATACAACCAATATGTTTTAGCACTTAAAACTCAAACATACAAAAGAGTTCGCGTCCCTCAAGGTGAGTTTTCAGTTGTCTTTAATAATGAAAATACTTAAATTTAACAATATTAAGCTCCCAAAAATCGGGAATGAACATTCTGAAGTTGAGGGGGACAACATGGAAATGGTCAGCACAATCTCGCAACCAAAAGTGCATTCGCAGCAAAGCATTCAATCTACGTTTTTAAACGTGCATAGCTTTGCATCGAATGGCCCCAAGCATACCGAGATGACAAAGTCAATTGTCGAAATGCTTGAAATGGATAATTTGCCATTTTCCCACGTGGAAGGTAATAATTATAATATATAAATATTACGAGAGTCTCACTAATATTAAAAATAAATTTAGGAAAAGGTTTTTTGAAATGGATGAAGGATCATCATCCCCTTTATAAAGTACCAGCAAGGAACACAATCAAGGCTGAGATGAAAAAATGTACGAAAAGCAGGCTCAGGTTTTTAAAAACATGGTGTGTCAAATGGTAGGCTTATCACTAACAACAGATATATGGACTGACATAAATTTGACCGGTGTGATTGGCATAACTCTTGATGATTTGTTTGAAAAGAAGCAAATATCTGCTACAATTGGAGTTTTTAAATTATTTGAAGCCCATACTGCTGAGCACATCTCTGCGGTGCTATTGACGGCGTTGGAAAAGTTTTCAATTTCAAAAAACCAGGTTACGGCAGTGGTGACAGATAATGGCGCAAATATTGTTCAAGCAATACATCAAAGCTTTAGAAAGTCCCAATATCTCCCATGCTTCGCGCATACTTTAAATTTAGTGTGCACGAATCCTTTGGATATTAAAGAAGCATCGGTATTAATTACCAAATGCCGTAACATAGTAGTTTGGTTAAAACGCAGTGGAAAATCCAAAGAGAACTAGCAACAGTTGCAGCTTTCTGCTGGCGTCCCAAAGACGAACGTTTTAAAAGTTCTTTTGGATGTGAAAACACGGTGGAACTCAACATTTTATACACTGGAACGCTTAGTTCAGTTGATTTATTACATCGGCCAAGTGGTTTTAAATTTTTTCAGATGCCCCGCAAATGATATCAACTAGAGATAAAGATGACATTACCGAAATTATTACTTTGCTTAAACCACTGGAAGCCATGACCACTCAGATAACCGGTGAGAAATACGCCACTGTGAGCTTTGTAATACCGATTCTCCATTGCGGACGCGAAAAAATAATGAAGGTAAATTGCAAGTCACCAACGGCGAAAAAGGTCCAAGCAGGTATATTGGCGCAGTTCGATCGTCGATTTGGTACAATGGAACAGTCGTTTCTATTAGCTACATCAACGCTGCTGGATCCTCGCTTCAAAAAGATGCATTTTCAGGATCCTATTGCCTTGTCTTCAGTTATGAAGCGCATACGACAAGAAATGGCTTTCTGATATAAATGAAAGTTTAGGAAGCACTAGTGACTGCTCATCTACTGCCGAAATTGAGTTCGATTTATAGACCCACCACAAGATGCTGGCCCACAAAACCAGTAAGAAAGACGGTAACCCTTTTCAAATTCAAGACGAGCTGTCTTTTTTTAAATACTCCTGTTTTTGATTTGAAGCGTAACATAAATCATATGATTAAATAAGCGAACAATAATTTTTTTTTTTTGCCATCACTAATCGGGATAATCTTGACACTTTATCTGACGAGAGTATACAGGAGCATATTTTCCAAATTTCAAGTCTCATATTTTGCATAGCATAGAGATGGTTTGCGTTCATACGGTCAGACGGACAGATGGACAGCAAGACGAACAGTGTACAAACCCAATATACTCATTTCTCTTTGTGAATGAGTATAACGAGAAAGGCACAAACTCTCAAAAGCAGCAACAACATGACTATAACGATTAACATGATTTTGAGTCCAAGTTCCACGGCGCGCCATGTCTTGGGTGATCCCACAGCATCTGCGCTTTCTTTTAGTTGTCGGATATTACTATTACGATTATTGTAATTCATACTATGCAAACTAAGGAATGTTTCATGGCTGATAATGTTGAGTAATTGAGAAATACCCGTCAACTTACTTATTTTTGGATAGTGTACCTGTTTCTTACTATCCTTTGCTCCCATACCAGTACATATCTGGAATAGGTGTGATTACACCTAGGTGATCCTAGCATTTGCCGGCGCCCGCAAGGCGATAACCAAGCCAATAACCTTGCGGGGAAAAAACCTGTTTAAATGTTATTATGACAACCTAGGTAACCGCTATTTAAGGTTGTATTTGTATACCATCAGAAATTTACGTCAGCGCATCTCTGGTATTTAATTTCTTCAGATATGCCCTGATATTCTAGTGAGTTCAACTTTACTCCGGCTTGTGTTAACAAGTCGAATCGTATAATGTCATCGAACGAGCAGAGAGTGTCTAGAATGAAGAATGGGGAAGTGTTCTTAAAGACGTTCCTTAAGCATTTTTGCTTAATTTCAGTGGAACCGTGGATCGAGTTCACTGAGAATGGTTTTGCGACCGGCTTTATGTTTTTTAGCTCCTTTACAGGCTTAACATAATTTTTTGCCGCGGCAGTGTCAATTAGCAATTTTAATGTTCTCCCAGCCAGCTGTCGTTCAATGAACGGCAACCGGGAACATTCTCTTAAAAATGGACAGAGTCGGATTGATTGCTCTCATATCTCTGCGTACACTCAAGAAAATTTTTGTATTCCAAGTTTGACCATTAATAGCGCTCAGTAGAAACAAGATACCTAATTTTTTTCTTTTCTTTTTTGTTTAAAAATTAAACTTTATATTTATTATGATTTCATTTATCAAAACAAAGAACTAAATTATAATATACCCATTAGAAAAAAAAACATAACAAAAAAAGACCTTCAAAAAGTCTGCGTACATGCCTAGAATTCTGCGTACAATGAGGGACTTCGCGATTACCGTTAACATTTTCAGCTTCTTCTTTTCGTTAATTATTTTCTGGCAAATTTGCAAGCACATTTTTTCACTTTTCTGCACGTTTTGCATCATTAAATCATCAAATTAATTTTAAAATTCCGTTTGGAGGGCAAATCTTGGCGAGAAATCGGACGATTACTTGTCAGAACTCATTCCTCATGTCAAAGAGTGTACGACAACTACATTTCAACAGGCTCCATTATATCAAAGCCCCGATCTGGCCGTCCTACGTTGCTGACAGACAGGGGGAAAAGGCGAATTGTTCAGCTGGTACCTCCAAATCCAAGGATTACTGCTCACCAGGGAAGTCTTGAAGTTGCGGAACGTTTCAACAAAACAGTGTCCGATCACACTGTTCGCCGCATTTGGAAGGAGGCAGGGTATAATGGAAGAGTTGCCCGTAGGAAGCCCCATATTTCAAAGGCAAACACAATAAAGCGTATGGACTTCGCCAATGAGCACATTTCCAAGCCGACTAGCTTCTGGAATAAGGTGATCTTTTCGGATGATAGCAAGTTTTGTATATTTGGCATTAAGGGGGAAAAAAAAGGGTATGAGAAAGAGAGCAGCAGCCTTCGAAAAAGAAAATTTGATGCCAACAGTGAAACATGGAGGAGGAGGAGTAATGGTTTGGGGGTGTATGGCGCCTAGTGGTGTTGGAAACTTGACATTTATAGAGTCTACTATGGATCACAAGGACTACATGACCATTTTGAAGCGGAATTTGAAGCAGAGTGCCGAAAAATTAGAGATGATGATTTTTACTTCCGAAGCACACAACTCTTAACGTTAAGCTATGGCTCCTCTATAACATTAAAAAACAGTTGCCAACGCCACCCCAATCTCCTGACTTGAATCCAATAGAGCATCTGTGGGATTTATTTGAGCGTAGGATGCGGCAGCATACCATTACCTCAAAAACAATGCTAAAGGAGGTAATTTTAGAGGAATGGAGCAAAATAACCCCAGAGGATACCGGCAAACTTGTAGATTCGATGCCTAGACGTCTGGCGGATGTGCTAAAGACCAAGGGGTATCCAACGAAATATTAATTGAAAACCAAAAAGCATTGTATGCAGATTTTTTGTTGTTCGTTTTTTATGTACGCAGACTTTTGGAAGGTCTTCTTTTGTTATGTTTTTTTTTCTAATGGGTACACTATAATTTAGTTCTTTGTTGTGATAAATGAAATGATAGTAAATATTAAGTTTAATAATTAAAAAACAAATAAGAAAAGAAAAAAATTAGGTATCTTGTTTTTACTGAGCGCTATTAATGGTCAAACTTGAAATACAAAAAATTTTTTGAGTGTACGCAGAGATATGAGAGCAAGCGTATGTATGTACAGAGGCAAAGTAAGAATACGTAGACTTTTGTTAACGCAAATATTTGAGTATGGACTATGAAAATATGTTGCTACATTTTAAATACTATTTAATAGAAAAATTAAACTACATTTAAACTTTTTTGTTAAATTAAATTTTGACAAAATTAAATCGTTTTGTGGTAATATACAGAGTACGGTGACTTTAGTGGTACACTGTATTCTAAATTTCTTCAATAGCAGAGAAATGGTTCATACGGTCAGGCGGACGGACAGCAAGACGAACATTGCACAAACCCAATATACATACATACATATGTACATATGTACTTATTTCAGTTTGTGAATGAGTATAAAAATTACATTAATCCAGTAGAGATCAAGAATCGGAGAGGGTATCCAACGTCATACCAATTTTTAAATTTTCATTGAAAAAACTACCCATAATACTTTTCCTTGTCCAGTTTTCGTTATTTTATGATTTTATCATAAAAAAAAATGATAAACGTGTGTAATTAAATGATCATTAAAATATATAACATTGATCAAAAAAGTATTATTAACCGTATTTATTCACTATCGATATAGCCTGCACGAAATAATTATGCCTGTACGCATAGTTTTTATAGAAAGTGTATGTACATACATACATACATATGTAGTTTCTTTACAGCATGAAAAATGAATCATTCCAGTTTTTGTTGTACATTTTTAATTCTGTTATCAGATTTAGATAATCACACTCAATATTTATTATTAAATAACTTATCATAAAATATTCAGAAATTTAGGTTAAAGTATGTTTGCATCTAAACTAAAAAGTTTTTTTTTTGCGTTTTCTGATGACTGTATATTTATATATATTATATATTATTTAATATTTAGTCCGTTTACCACATTTGCATGCAAGTATAAACTCACTCTAATTTCCAATAGAAAGATACATATAAATACAAATATATTTATCAGCCTACATACATATGTACATATGTACAGAGTACAGAGCACACAGTACACAGTACTGTAGCTTCGTTGGAAATGTATAGATTCAATTAAACATTCACAAGTCTCAATATGACTATTTTTTTATTGCTACCTCTATTCCACTATTTTGTTTATGCTTATTAAGGAATATGTGAACGTGCTTGTGGGGTACACTACGTATAACTTGTATGCCACAAGAGCTGCAGTCACGATCATACATAAGCAATGTTATTAGTCTTTGTATGGATAGCGTACATTTTTAATGGAAGAGATGGAAACTAACATAGAAAACAAGCGAAATACTTATTCACACCCCACACCCATTTCAAAAACATTCCAAGATACGAAATTTCCGATTTAACACGCTCCTAATTATTTAATAAAATTTACATTTTTATTTTATATCAATTTCTGACAAAACATTTGAAAATATAATCATTAAGTAACACAGAACTTATGCAACAGAACGTTTATCCAATTGACATACATATGTGCTTAGCGGCACCGCGAACATTTTCCTATTTTCCAAATCAAATTTCAGCTGCAAATTAATTCGAAATTCATTCGCGTTGGTAGTAGAACCGACGCGCTCCGATCCGTGTATGTGAATACACGGCACAATACATTAAGTATATGTATGTAGTGGCGAATATTAATTATGTAAGTTGAAAATTGTTATTTTATTTTATATTATCATTAATCATTAACATTAAGCCCAAGGAAGCGTTTGCCTGGCAATGCAGCAGACGAAACGTTCCTTTCCCCGACATCAGAAGTCAGATTGCCTCCACTCCAAGCCAATTCGGATGATCTGCTAGGTTCAATTGTGGAATCACAAAATCGCAATTTAATTATTAATGCGTTAAAAATTGGACAACAAGCGCAAGGCGGACATGCTGAAATTTTGTTACCAAAGTTCAACCTCGACCTCGACTCGGTTCCAGTGCTGCTGACCTAATTTTGTCCGATGGAACAGCTCTTTTTATGTCTCTTAGCAAATCGTTGCAAAGCACTGCATATAATTGGCTACCACAAATATCTTTGCAAGCACGTCATGGGCTTAATTCAAAGAATTATTTCTGCAGCAGTTTGAAGGAAGAGAAACGCCAGCTGCCACAGTTTTTAATATTCTGAACGGTCGTCCAAAAGATGAAGAGTGTCTTGCACTATATGGAAGCCGATTAGTTACATCGCTTGTATACAAATGGAGTGAAATGACCATCGAGGAAATCGCAATATCCATTATTTTAGCGCACGCTGCTCAGATTGAGCCCAATCTACAACTAACGCTTTTTTCAACCACTATAAAAACGAGCAACAAAATGCAGAGCGAGTTAAAGACATTTGCTTTTGTAAACAGCGAGATCATCAAGTGTCTTCGGATACCTCGTCCAGCAAGAGAATGCGATTGCATCCAGCAATTAAATGTCACTTCTGTGGAAAGTAGTGACACAAATACGCTGACTGCCGTTCCAGGAAAGACAGATCTACAATGCAACCAGTACTTAGCCAGTGTGTGGGCCGATCGTCTGACGCAAGAAATGGAATGCTAAATAAATCTAAATCTGGGCATGTTAAATCGGGCAGACTGGGAGGACTATCGTCAGCTATCAAAACAAACCAAAAGAAATGCGTGTCAACTTGTGCCATATAGGAGAGCCAATTGCTACCTAATCTCAATGCGGTGAGTCATATCCATTTTACTTTGACTCAGGAGCTACGTGTTTTCCTATTGAGGAGATTGTGGTACAGAGATTTTCAGGAAAACGTGTCAATAATATAGTTGTCTTAAAGGGAATTTGGAATCATACAGTATAATAAAAAGTAGTCAAAAGCTAATATACAGCGGCTTATAGCTTATTTCATACAGCGGTACAATAAAACTTTAAGAGCGTGTACCCCATTACCTATTAATTCATTTTATTTTATTTTATTTTTATTTATTTATATAAAGAAATTGACAACATTCGTGAGTCAAATTATAAAATTACAAAATTAAAATTATAAACAGAAACAGGAAAAAGAAAAAGCCTAATACTAACAATATATAGCAATGATATCACCAACCCGATGGGGGTGTTTTATTTGCCGGACCGACGAGCTATGCCCCAAATCACAGCCAGATATGGTTAGTGATATCATTGAAACTAAGCAAGATAGAAGAAGTTAAAAAAAGGTTATAAAAATATAAAAAAAATAAAAATCTTAAAAAGTAAAATACGATAAGAGAAATCACTACACAAGTAAGGAGCATTGCATAGGTGCATTCTCACAACTGTGGTGTGTGTGTGATTTCTCTGAAATATGCTAAAAGAGAAGATTTTATTAAGGAAAGAGAGAGTTCAGAACTAAATACATGAAAATAAGTATTGTACTTAGTACATAGAACACGAAACGCACTGTACAAGGAATAGTTACAGTTACATATAGGTAAATAAAGAGGACAGAAGTGACGAGAAGCACGTGAAGGAACTAGGAAGTTGACTTGAAATAGAAGAGAAGGCGAATCAATACTACCGTTAATCAACTTATGTAGAAAAGTAATACCCAAGACTATTCTACGATTGATTAACGATGGAAGATCCAAAAGAAGAAGCCTACTACGATAAGACGGTAGACGAAGGTTACCATCCCAGTTTAGATTGCGCAAGGCAAAAAGAAGAAATTGCTTCTGAACCGATTCAATACGGTCCTGATACAATTTCTGCTGTGGCGACCATATAATAGAACAATATTCTAAAATAGGACGTACCTGCGAGACAAAAAGAAGTTTAGTAACAAACGGATCATTAAACTCTTTAGACCAACGTTTAATAAAACCAAGTACACTTTTGGCTTCATTAACGATGGTTAGGATATGGGTATTGAATCTAAGTTTACAGTCAAAGAGCACCCCAAGGTCTTTGATTGTAGAAATACGTTGCAACGACACATTGTTGATTGTATAATCAGCAAAAAATGGAGTGGTACGACTGAAAGTCATTGTCATACACTTAGAACAATTTGGATGCAACTGATTAGCTTTACACCAATTTTGAAAGGATATTAGATCATCCTGTAGGCGTAGATGATCTATTGAGTTCTTGTATGAGAGACAGAGTTTTACATCATCTGCATACATAAATATCCTAGAGTAAGAAATACAGCTGGGAAGGTCATTTATAAATAGGGAGAAAAGTAGAGGGCCCAAGTGACTACCCTGAGGAACACCCGAAGAGACAAATATGACCTTCTAAATAGATGTTCTCAACAGAACTCTTGGGGTTCTACCCTTTAAATAGGAAGCAATCCAAAATAGAAGTTTAGGAGAAAATCCCAAATGGTCAAGCTTTTGAAGCAAGATGTCATGCTGAACAGAGTCAAATGCCTTACTGAAATCAGTGTATATAACATCTGTTTGCATTTTCTTTAAAAAGCTTTCATTGACTAGGGATGAAAATTCTAATAAGTTCGTAGAGGTTGATCGATTCTGAACAAAACCATGCTGCGATGGTGAAATAATGGATTTACAAAAGAGCTGTAAATTAGAAGTTATAATTTTTTCAAATAACTTCGGAATAGCAGAAAGCTTGGCAATGCCTCTGTAATTTGAAATATCAGATTTTCCTCCTTTTTTATACAGAGGAATAATAAATGATTCTTTCCAAATTGAAGGAAATACCGAGGTATCAAGAGACAGATTAAACAGTTTTAATAAAGGTGACCACAAAGAAGCACTGCATTCTTTAATCACACAACTAGGAATACCATCCGCCCCCGGAGAGAACGACGATTTCAACGTACGCATAGCGGATAAAAGAGAGACAGGAGAAATATTAGAAACCATAATAGCATTTCCATTAATTTCAGAATTTAAAATTGGAAAAGAATTGGTTTCAGAAATGGCAGTTGAATAAGTGGATTGGAAGAACTTTGCAAATAGATCTGTGGTATCTGTGTGATCATTGCAAGTACTATCACAACCTAGAAAAAACGAGGATGGAAACCCAGAAGATTTACACTTCAAATTTACAAATGAATAAAATCTTTTGGGATCACGAGCAAACTGCCTTTTACAGCGTATAAGGTAATTCTCATAACAACGAGAGTTTAAAATATTGAAATTGGCCTTAGCTAAGGAGTATTTAGACCAATCAACGATCGAACCCGACTTTTTGAACTTTTTAAAACATTTAGATTTAAAATTTTGTAGAGTTGAAAGAGTCGAAGTGAACCAGGGAGGTTTATTAGAAAGAGATTTGGGAAGACACTTAGGAACACACTTGTCTAGAATAGCATTTAAAGTATTGTAGAATGTTGAAACTGCTAAGTTTACATCAACTGCCTCATATAAAGGAGCCCAATCTGTTGCATTAATGAGATCATTAAGCAAAACAAAATTACATTTATTAAAACAACGCCGCTTTTTAGATAACGAGGGCGTAAGAATTGGTGGACAGTAAACAGGTATTAAAACCTGTAGTGTTGGATGATATAAATCCTCAGGTATACAAAAGGGGGATGATCTTAAAACATTAATGCTGGCGTCATCATTAGTAAAAACAAGATCAAGATAACGATTTAAATGATTAGAAATTGAGTTCATCTGATACATAGAAAGATTAAACAATTCATCAAAAAAATAATGATCAATTGTTGGAATAAGATAATTCGAATTAGAAAATGAGGCCCAAGAAGTGTTAGGTATATTAAAATCACCCAACACAAGAAATAAGTCATTATCTTGAACATATTCATACATTTCTTTAATACAAGATATATGATGACTATAAAGTTGTAAATCGGAAGAGGGAGGGATATATGAACAAGTAACGTATAGGGAACAAGACTGAAAAGTTATTTTAACTCCAATAATCTCAACATTGTGAATTGATGAGAGTAAAAGATTCAGAGAGGAAATGGGATTTAACAGCTATTAAAACACCACCCCCTCTACGAGACGCGCGATCAAGTCTATAAATAGTGAAATGATTTGAAAAAACCTCACTATTATAAACATTTTGGCTTAACCACGTTTCAGTGAGGGCTATAAGTTCAGATTCGACACTACAGCTATGCAGAAATAGATTTTTTAATTTAGAATTAAGGCCTCGAACATTTTGATAAATAATAGATAGCTGCGGAAAAAATGGAAAGAGACTTAGTTTTTTGATACAGCCTCAGATGAAGGTTGAACCGAAACGGGATTTAAAGACACTGGAGAAATTCTATTCCGAGTCTTAGGTTTGAATTCATGTACAACAATATGAGGTGGCCAAAAGTTTGGATCACATATTGTATCCAAAAATTCAATTGGGACATTGATTTTAAACGAAGCAATTTCACGAGGAGTCGCAAAATTAAACTTCGTTATAAATACTTTAGATGAAATTTTACTTTCAATAAAAGCAGACACAGCCTCACATGTCGTATCTGATGAAAGCCTAGATAAGAAAACTTGCTTTCGAGGAGATACAACAGATAAATAGGGTAATATAGGAGTAGGAGACGGTGTAGGAGACGGTGTCTGAATGTTGTTTTTCGATTGAGCAACACTCGGAGAAACTTTACCTTTTTTATTAGTGGCCTTTTGAATGTCTGTGCTGACACTAGACCTAGATATTTCAACAGAATCATCAGGTATTGGAATTGATAATTCTTGACAAGGGGTTGATAAGGTAGGAGATGATAATTGAATGGAGGGGGGAACTAGCAGTGATGGAGTAATCACTGTATTCAGCGGAGAATCAAACTTATATTGATACAATATTTCTTCTCCAGCTTTTAGTTCCTCTTCTAGCTGGTTTGAAAATTTGCTCAGATTTGAATACTGAACCCGCACTGAATTATACATCTTGGAAAAACTTAATTGTTTTTCCAAACAATCCGGGCAAGACCAGCGTAATCCACCACACCCACTTTTGGGAGCAGCCATGACTCTATCACAGTCACGCCCCGAGATGCCAGCACATTTAATGTGCATTAGATTCTCGCACAACCAGCACCCAACAAATTGCATTTGTGCAGAATCAGTGATATGCCGAAGTGTACATGATTTCTTACAGCAAATCATATTGGCAAGTAGGGGAGATAATCAAAACAACAATACAAACAGATTTAGATAGAAAAAAAATAAAAGATAAAAGACGAAGAATTGATTAACTGTGATTGAGAGAAACAAAAATCACAAACAACAACACTCAGCTACTACAAAGATCAAAAGAATAATTAGTAGATGAAGAAACAGAAAATAGAGCGGGAGAGAGCTGCACTACAAACGCAATAAATTTCGCAAGAAACAAAAACAAAACGCAAGCTAAGCGTGAGCGATGCGACAGCGAACACACACACTAACCCGTGTAAAAAGCTGAGCGTGAACAAGCGACAGCGAACACACACAGTAACGCGTTTAAAAAGAAGAACAGAAAGGCAAATAAGAACAACGAAAGACTAGAAATACTAAAACGAAAATTGCAATTTAGATATACACCGACGCTCATAAAACTATTGTAAATAAAATAAAAAACACAATGTTTATAAGCAAAAATCACGGCAGTATCAAAACCAAAAATGCAAACATTCACCAATACACAAATATTGTATAAATTTACAACAAATTAAAGAACAGAAATAATTAAAAGTACGGAGCGCAAACAAAAAACACGTCCTACTTTTACAAACTCAGAACTCTGTGATTTTATTGGGATGGTAAGGCAACTTTTAAACTTTACCAAGACAATGACCCTAAGCACAAAGCCAACTCCGTGAGGTGCTGGCTGCCATACAATTTCAAAAAGGTGTTCGATACTCCTGCTCAGAGTCCGGATCTCAATCCAATCGAGAATTTGTAGGCCGATCTAAAAAAACGGACAGCTAAGCGACGGCCAACAAATAAAACTGTTCTCAGGGCGATTATTATGGAGGAATGGGAGAAAACACCGATTGAATACGTTCAGAACTTATTAACTCGATGAATAGACGATTGGAAGCGATTGTTAAAGCCAATGGTGGATACACCAAATACTAATTTTAGAATTTAAGCTGTTCAAATTGGATCTTTTTCTTTTAATTTACTTTTGTGCAAACACTTTCGTGTCACCAGAATTTAATTCATTTTTTAGTTAATGTTATTTATCTCAGCAACATGAATAAGTTTTAAACTTTTTGTTATTAATTTTAAAAGATAATTGTTTAAATTACTAGCTATAATTAAAAAAATTATTGAAATCTTAACCATTGTCTTTTTTTAAGCCTTTAAGTACAAAAATATGAAAATTTTTTGCTGTGAAAACACTTACGTGTCAAACTGTATGTTCGTTGCCCGAAGTTAAAAGTGAAGCGAATTCGGCGAATTAGGCGATGGGGCGTCAGAGCTCACTTTTTATGGGCTGAAAAGCGGTGCACTATATGGCGCGTCTATGTGTTGTATGGTTAGTGGTTACATATAGGTAAATAAAGAGGACAAAAGTGACGAGAAGCACGGGAAGGAACTAGGAAATTGACTTGAAATAAAAGAGAAGGCGAATTTTCTACATAAGTTGATTAACGGTAGAATCAACTTATGTAGAAAAGTAATACCCAAGACTATCCTACGATTGATTAACGATGGAAGATCTAAAAGAAAAAGCCTACTATGATAAGACGGTAGACGAAGGTTACCATCCCAGTTTAGATTGTGCAAGGCAAAAAGAAGAAATTGCTTCTGAACCGATTCAATACGGTCCTGATACAATTTCTGCTGTGGCGACCATATAATAGAACAATATTCTAAAATAAGGTGCACCAGCGGAACAAAAAGACAAAGAGTGACAAACGGATCATTAAACTCTTTAGACCAATGTTTAATAAAAACCAAGTACACATTTTGCTTCATTAACGATGGTTATGATATGGGTATTGAATCTAAGTTTACAGTCATAGATAACCCCGAGATCTTCGATTGTAGAAATACGTTGCAAGGACACATTGTTGATTGTATAATCAGCAGAATATGGAGTGGTACGACTGAAAGTCATTGTCACACACTTAGAACAATTTAGATGCAACTGATTGGCTATACACCAATATTGAAGGGAAATTAGATCATCCTGTAGGCGTAGATGATCTATTGAATTATTGTATGAGAGACAGAGTTTACGTCATCTGCATACATGAATATTCTAGAGTAACAAATACAACTGGGAAGGTCATATATAAAAAGCGAGAAAAGTAGAAGGCCCAAATGACTACCCTGAGGAACACCCGAAGAGACAAATATGACCTTCAAAATGTTCTCAACAGAACTCGTTGGGTTCTACCTTTTAAATAGGAAGCAATCCAAGATAGAAGTTTAGGGGAATATCCCAATTGGTCAAGCTTTTGAAGCAAGATATCATGCTGAACAGAGTCGAATGCCTTACTGAAATCAGTGTATTTAACATCTGTTTGCATTTTATTTAAAAAGCTTTCATTGACTAGGGATGAAAATTCTAATAAGTTCGCAGAGGTTGATCGATTCTGAACAAAACCATGCTGCGTTGGTGAAATAATAGATTTACAAAAGTGTTGCAAATTAGAAGTTATAATTTTTTTGAAATAACTTCGGAATAGCAGAAAGCTTAGCAATGCCTCTATAATTTGAAATATCAGATTGTCCTCCTTTTTTATAAAGAGGAATAATAAATGGTTCTTTCCAAATTGAAGGGAATACCGAGATATCAAGGGGCAAATTAAACAGTTTTAATAAAGGTGATCACAAAGAAGCACTGCATTCTTTAATCACACAACTAGGAATACTTTCCGCTCCCGGAGAGAACAATGATTTAAACGTACGAATAGCGGGGAAGAGAAATAAGAGAAATATTAGAAATAATAATAGCATTTATATTCTTTATAGAATTTAAAGTTGGAAATTAATTGGTTTCTTTAATGGCAGCTGAGTATGTGGATTGGATGAAATTTGCAAATAGATCTGAGGTATCTCTATCTTTACAAGACTGTCACAACCTAGGAAAACCCAGGATGGAAACTCAGAAGATTTATGCTTCAAATTTACAAATGAATAAAATCTTTTGGGTTCACGAGTAAACTGCCCTTTACAGCGTATGAAGTAATTCTCATAACAACGAGAATTTCAAATATTGAAATTGGCCTTAGCTAAGAATTTAGAGTAGAGTAAGTATTTAGGTCGAACCCGACTTGTTAAACTTTGTAAAACATTTAGATTTAATATTTTTTTAAGTTGAAAGAGTCGAAGTGAACCATGGAGATTTATTAGTAAAAGATATAGGAAGACACATAGGAACACACTTGTCTAGAATAGAATTTAAAGTATTGTAGAGTGTTGAAACTGCTAAATTTATATCAACTGACAAATCTGTTGCATTAATGAGGTCATTAAGCAACACAAAATTACATTTATTAAAACAGCGACTCTTTTTAAATGATGAGGGCGTAAAAATTGGTGGACAGTAAATAGATATTAAAACCTCTAGTGTTGGGTGATATAAATCTTCAGGTATACAAATTGGGGACGATCTAAAAACATTAATGCTGGCGTCAGCATTAGGAAAAACTAGATCAGGAGAACGCTTCAAATGATTAGAAATTGAGGTCATCTGATACATAGAAAGGTGAAAAAATTTATAAAAAAAACAAGTAAAAATGTTCAAGTCGGGCGCAACAGACTTTGAAATACTCATTCACACTGCAAGCTCCCAGTTCCATAACATTCCAAGAAACCATTTTAGGAATTTCCCACACCCCTAATTATCCCTAAATTTTGTATTTATTGTCATGTACATTTAATACAAACTGCAAGCTTGCGCTACGTGTGTGGTATTAAGTTACCCAGGCCGGCGACGTCGTTGAATTCGACGCCCCGACTTTGAGCGTTCTTGCTGACCGCTGATAACGCTGAATCAGCTGCTGTTACGTTAACGCCGCGGAAACATTCTTTCCCATCTTGGTTCGCTGGGCGTTCACAGTTAACTAGTCCCCCCTCCAAAGACCATGGACCATGCCACCATGGACTTAGTTCCAGATATTACATTGTCTCTTACCTATCTGATGTGATTGAGGTTTTCTTCGTTCAAGCCGTGGAGATTTGAAAGACCGAAGTGTTAGTGTGACCCGTGATATTCAGCAATGGTGACGCCGCGACCCCTGGGAACCGCTCTTGGATGTTGTTGCGGTTCACGTACTTTGTTCCGTTGATTAGCGCATAGTTGTCGAATGTGACCAGCTGAGTCCCGGCTGCGATGATCTCCGGGTTGTCATCAGACATTACATCAGCCGGTCGATCGTTAATGATGATGATACCGTCATCGACTATGGTAAGGGGCTCCAAATGGCTAGGCTGGGTTGTGAAGTGAGCCACCTTTTCTGCGTGTAATCCCTGGGCACAGGTCTCGTTCGGCGATTGTATTAGATCCTCGCTGTTAAGAATGTCAATAACCATGTTCTTGCAATGCCAGAACTTTGTGGTGGGGAAGCTTTTCACGAGATCATGCTGCAACCTGGTCAGAACCGGCAGCTCGCAGTGTATGGCATTCACCACGTTTGCGTTAACTATTGGTTTTACAAAATCATGTAAATCGTTTTTGTTGGTAAAATTGAGTACGTGGCGCGTTTTTTCGCCAAACATTATATAGTTCCTCGCAAGAGGGAAACGAGACTCCTCCAAAACAATCTGATTTCTGAAGCAATTTACTGGCTTCTTAGTTGTCTCAATGGTATACGTCAAAGATGCTTCGCTATGTATCGTAGCTGCATCCGAGTCGGGCTCGGCGCTGTTAAGCGCGTTGATGTTTTGTCGTGATGGGGCATCAGCTACGTAGTTCTCCTTGCCGGGTTTATAAAATAAATTAGGCCCTGTCCCATCAATGCGTGCCTTCCAACGGTTGATTTTTGCGTTAGGATTTCCCTCAGACACCGCGAACGTAATTGGCTGGTGATCTGTGAAAATATTTATGTCCCTAACCCCATAGAGATAGTGCCGAAACTTAGCTAAAGCCCAAACAATGGCTTGCAACTTCCGCTTGTTAGTAGCGTAGTTTGCTTCCCTGTCCTTTAGAGTCCAAGAAATCATTGTTATCGGGCCCCCGTTTTGGGATAAAACTGCCCCGACTCCGTATGCTGATGCATCGGTTGTCAGATCAAAGGGTGTCTTGTAATCCGGGTACATTAGCATTACGTTTTCTGAGGCTAGAATGTTTCTAAGTCTCTCAAATGCGTGCCGCTGTTTTTCATCCAGTTTGACTGGGATCTTTTTTGACTTGTATTTGGTAGAGACTCGTTAGGGTCTGCGAATGCCTTCACACAATCCTTTAGTACTTGAAAAAATTGCGTTTTAACTACGGCT
The DNA here is from genome assembly GCA_035045555.1 of Drosophila fulvimacula. NCBI lineage: Eukaryota > Metazoa > Arthropoda > Insecta > Diptera > Drosophilidae > Drosophila > Drosophila fulvimacula. Next base: position 355,376 of record JAWNOX010000154.1, on the reverse strand, counting down.
GGGACTCCGATGTCGAGAATCTTTGAGTGGTTTACATCTTTGCAGTTATAGTAGTGAATCTTTACAGACATATCCCCTACTACCAGCTTACCGTCTTTTAGGTTAATAGCAGCGTCGACCTGTTTTAATAAATCGAGACCAATGATACCATCGAACGTGGACAAGTTATTTAAAATAAAGAATGTTGCCATCTATCCAAACATAGGTACCACGCATTTTTTGGTTATGCTGTTTGAACCATGAATGGACTCGATGACAAATTTTGATTCGACCGGGCGCACACTTTTGAGTTGTTGAAACGGCTTGATGTAATTTTTAGATGCGCCCGTGTCTATTAAAAGCCTAAGGCTGACCCCCGCTACTCTTCGTCGAAGGAACGGCAGCAGGGATTTTGCCCTAAAAAATTAAAAAAGAAAATTGACACCATCGCTCTCGTATTCATTGTCAGAACTGTCATTTGGACTTGTTGAAAACCTTGAATCAAATTGTTCAAAGCTCTAACGTCGCTATCGCAGCTGTACTGCCTTTTACAAATATTCATACGTCACAGACGCAAATGGAGAGACAAAGAGGATGTATCAACAACGAAATAGAATTCACTCACGCAGAATACACTGTTTTATTTATTTATTGCTGATATTATGCGTTAAACATAAATAAAGCTCACTTACATGCTCCTATTCTAGATACGTAGAATATTGTTGCTGCTCGTTGTTGCTGCTCGTTGTTGCCGCTTGTTGTTACTGCTTGCTGCTGCTGTTTGTCTTCTTTTCTTTCTTTTTTTATACCCTGAACCCATTAAAAATGGGTAATCAGGGTATACTGGTTTTGTTGCAGCCTAAATGTATGTAACAGGCAGAAGGAGGCGTGGCAGACCCCATAAAGTATATATATTCTTGATCAGGACGACAAGCCGAGTCGATTGAGCCCTGTCCGTCTGTCTGTCTGTCCGTCTGTCCGTATGTTTGAACGCGTGGATCTCAGAACCTATAATAGCTAGAGACTTGAACTTTGAACTTGAACACGCGCAGGTCGAGTTTGCTTTAGAAATTCGATAACTCTTCTCGTTCTTTTTTTATCGATTAAAAACGAAATCGATTTTTCAGTTTTAAAATGATATCTTCTATATCTTGATAGTTAAAGACTCCAAATCTTGTATTTAGCTTTGCCCAAATTTTCAAAACACTTATTTCAAATACTAGAGACTTGTGCTTTTGCACACGCACACATATGAATGATATAATTACGCTAACACGCACATATTGGCGCAGCGCAGTCGCTGAGTAAAATGCGCAGTTAGCAGAGCGTATGCGTGTGAATGTGTATGTATGCGTTGCTTGCAATATACATACATTCATATGTATATACTGTATATATAAAATAAGAATAACATTGATATAACTTAAATAAAGTCAATATAATATACATATGAATAGATGAAATGCATTACGTTATTAAACGATACGTTTACCAAACGTTTACGTACACACGCGCGTGGCAACAGCAGCAGAAGCTCTAGAAAATTCGAAGAATTCATAACAACAACAACAAAGACAAATTGGGGATGAATTTTAAGCAGAAGTTCAACAGCTCAGTAGCAGCAGCTCAGTAGCTCAATAACTTTACTTAGGAATTCGCTATCTCACTCTTATGTATTGCAACGGCTGTGTTGGTAGAAGCAATGATCGCCGACATAAAGTCTCGGGTTCGATTCTCTAAGCTGACGTCAACTTTTTTTATGCAAGTTACTTAATCTTTTTTTTTTAATTTTTTAATTTAATTTAAAATTATATACAAACTTTGAAGTGCATTTAAAGCCGCCGATAGGCGGGGGGGATTAAGGGTATTTCCTAGTCGGGCACCTCCGACTAGAGTTTCCTTACTTGTTATACCCTGAACCCATTAAAAATGGGTAATCAGGGTATAATGGTTTTGTTGCAGCCCAAATGTATGTAACAGGCAGAAGGAGGTGTGGCAGGCCCCATAAAGTATATATATTCTTGATCAGAACGACAAGCCAAGTCAATTGAGGTCTGTTCGTCTGTCTGTCTGTCCGTATGTTGGAACGGGTAGATCTCAGAACCTATAATAGCTAGAGACTTGAATTTTTTTTTATAGATTTGTGTACATATATCACGCGTAGGTCGAGTTTGTTTGTTTAGAAATTCGATAACTATTCCCTTTTTTTTATCGATTAAAAACGGAATCGATTTTCAGTTTTAAAATTATATCGTCTATATCTTGATAGTTAGAGACTCCAAATCTTGTATTTAGCTTAATGGGACTTTTATACAATTTTGATTTTTGTTAAATTTTGGATGCCACGCCCCCTTCGCCCAAATTTTCAAAACACTTATTTCAAATACTAGAGACTTGTGCTTTTGCACATACACGCATATGAATGATATAATTACGCTGTGCAAGTTTGATTAAGAAAGTCGGTCTACAAAAAAAGTTATTAAGCATTTAATTTCCCATAACATGCACATATTGGCGCAGCGCAGTCGCTGAGTAAACTGCGCAGTTAGCAGAACGTATGCGTGTGCGTGTGTATGTATGCGTTGCTTGCAATATACATGTACATATGTATGTACATACTTTATATATTTACATACATATATATAAAATAAAAATAACATTGATATAATTTAAATAAATTCAATATAATATACATATGTATGTATATGTGAAATCTATTATGACATTAAACGAAGCGTTTACCAAACGTTTACGTGCAAATTATTTAGGTTCACTGAATCCGCTCCCGCGATGTCACTGTTGAGATCCAATTGCGGCAGCTCCTGGTCCAGTGTGTGTTGTGGTTTTAGTTGTTGTCTAGGAAGATTACGTTGGAGAGTTGACTTCCTCTCTTTGGCTTAGCAATGTAAGTAATTAAGAACAACAATATTTACGGCTGAATGCCGGAGCAAGTGCGACTTTATTTCTAAATGTCTTAAACTGAACTGAATTGCTGCCGCCCGCGAGCTGAGGCACAAGCGAAAGTTATTACAAAGTTATTACAAAGAAACTAAAGCTACAAAATATATGAACTTAAAAGATACAAAATAGCAGCCGGTAAGCCGACTTGACTCCAGCGATAATGCTGATCTTGCGGCATGTGCAAGATATTAGATTACCGCCAATGGCCTGATACTCTCGGGGTGTCGAACTGATATTTGCCTTATCAGCATAATGATTCTGGTCGTTGGTCTATATTTTGGTCTGCTTACGTCGTCCAACTATTCCGAGGGGTATTCAATAAGTTACGCCACTGTTCCCGAGGGGCACTCGTTAACTACTCCCCCCTCCGAAGTATGAGCGTCCCCGCTCATCTTGTAGTTGTCCACGATCATCTGTATCTTCCTTGAGGCTCGTTTTTTCTTCAAACTTTGGTAGAAGAGAATGGAACCGCTGAGAGCCAGGTTGAATGCGACTGCGGCGATGAACCATGCCTTTGGCGATCCGGCCGAAGTTACATCTTCTTGCAATTCCTGAATGACCTGTAGGTTGTGGTTGTTCATCCTTTGCAGTAGTGGTAAACTCAGTACCTGGTCGTGGCCGATGATGTTTAAAATCGGTGAGGCCGCTATGCCTGGCACCTTATTGACGATTTCACGCCGGTTCACGTGTTTAGTGCCATATATGACTGCTACGTGGTCGAACGTGATGAGGAACGTGCCGTTGACTGCCACTTCTAACCCGCCATCGGTGCTGACGTTAGCGGGGCTCTCATTTATGACTATGATACCCTCGTCGACCACATTGATGTTCTTCAGGTGGCTAGGTTGAGTGTTGCAGTGAGCAGTTTGTCCAGCGTGTAGTCCACGTGCGCAGGTGTCGTGTGTGGCCAGTTTGCAGATTGATGCGTAAGATGTTGTGGCGCAACTCGTCACTGCTACGATGTTGTTGCCGCATTCTGCTACCGTGTCATCTTGGAGTTGAAGTACTGTATGTTTGTGGGATACCGGGAGTATGTTGACCTTCCTACATATAAGCTTAATTCTGGGATATTCAATTAGAACGTGAACAATGTTTTCGGACTGAAGGATCTTAATGCTAGCTGCTTCCATTAAATGGACTATGGGAATTTCTGTGGGATGTTCAATAAGCACGGATTTTAAATCGTTGTGGTCAAAAATGGTTGGGTTTATTATGCCTGCCTTTGCAAGGGTGATTGTGAGCATGAGATTTTGAATTTCGGTTATTAACATCCTATTTCTTGCCAATAATGCCTCGTACAAATGTGGAGTGTCTACAAACTCAGCTTTTTTTGCTTTTATTATTCGATTCACAGTATCCGTGAGTTGGTCAATTTGTTTCTGAGTCTCCGTGTTTATTACTACCTGCCTATTGTTCGATTCAATTAATTTAGTCTCGGTTCCCTTGATTTTTTCTGTCCCTGGCATCTGGTATGCTGGCTACAACCTTGAGTGCTGTCCCTAGAAAGTCTAGGCTTCTGGCGATTCTGTGAGGAACCTCTAAAACGGACAAAAGATTTTTAATGTGGTCTACATCCACATCTAGTAATTTTCGCATATGGGACTGGGTAACTCGGACAACCTTTTAGTTTCTTCTGCCATGTATAAAAATTCAGTTAAGTTACTTGAGTGCCTGACGCAGTCGGTATGTTCCCATATCATTACCTTTCCGTCTATTACGGGAATGTAACTGGCATGAGAGTAGTCGGTGATCCGAGCATCTATTTAATGAAAGCAAGAGCGACCAAATAAGCCTGCAAGAAAAAAAGAATAAGATATAAAACTTACTACGAATCCTAATTCTATTACTAACTTTAGAGTGTCGGAATAATTCCTATTTTATATTGTCCTCGTGGACCACCCTCCCTTTAATAAGGACAGACGTTCCGAGGTCTGCTTTAATTTCTTCCTCTGAGCATAAGGGGGTCAGTTTGTTCCCTAGCCTTTTGTTGGATATGACGAAGACTTTTTCTCCTACCTCAAATACCCTGTTTTGTCTGTGTGGGTTGTTTCTATCAAGTTGTGCTTGTTGGGTCTTTTCAATTTTCATTCTGATAGTTTCCCTGAATTCATCAGTTGACGAGTGAATCACCTCTATTGGTTTTTTGCCTGTCACTGAGTGCAACGATCGATTATTCTAGGGTTGCGTGCAAGATTTGTTCGACGGTATCGTCGATCTTTCCGTCTAGTTTAATACATCTCGCAATTTCTGACAGCGTGCTGTGGAATCTTTCCACTTGGCCATTGGAAGTACTATGCAGCGGTGGTGCATTTACCACATCTATTCCAAAACTGTTCCTTATTAGTGACGTAACGGTCTCTGAATTAAAAGATGCTTCATTATCGCAATATACGACTTTGGTTTTTGGAAAGAAATTTATGGCTTGGATAATAGGAGCTTTTACGTCTGCTATAGTACGCGACACTATCGGGTGTACTATTGCAAATTTAGAAAATTTATCAATGTACGTCAGGAATTGCTTCTTGTCGGTCGAGTAAATGTCAATGTGTAACCGTTCGCCAGGTATGACGGCGTTGGTGTTTTTCCGAAGCACTGCTTCTTTGGATGCCTGTCGTACTTGCCTCTAGTGCAGTTTTTGCAGTTGGCCACTATCTCTGTGACCAGTTTGGTCATCCTGGGGAAATAATACTCTTCTAGGATTTGCTTTACGTTTTCCTGTGCGGCCCTGTGAGCTCGATTGTGCTCTTTTGTGGCGATATCCCTTTGCTCTGCCTTGTCGATTATGTCGGTTACCATATTTTTACAGTACCAAAACTTCGTCGACGGGAAAGTTTTCACTAATTCATGTTGGACACACGCCAGTGTTGGCAGATCACAATGTAGTGCATTTACAACGTTAGGGTTAACTACCGAGATTACTTCTTTCAAGACTGCGTTCTTGTCTGTGAAATGAATTTTGTGGCGTGTTTTCTCGCCGAAGAATATAAAGTTTCGTTTTAGACAAATAAATGATTCATCTAAAATTATTTGATTCCTGAAACAGTTCACAGGTTTTTCCGTAGCCTCTATTGTGTAGGTTACGGATAATTCGCTATGAATTGTCGCAGCATCGGACATTACTTCATTTTGCAAAGCATTCACATTTTGCCGTGAAAGTGCATCTGCAACATGGTTTTCTTTGCCCGGTTTGTAGTGGAGTTTTGCGTTATGTTCGTCGATATACGCTTTCCATCTTTTTATTTTCGCGCTGGGGTTTTTGTCCGACACAGCGAACGTTAATGGCTGGTGGTCTGTGTAAATATTGATATCCCTTGTACCATATAAGTACTGTTGAAGCTTTCCCAAGGCCCAAACTATGGCCAACAATTCTCTCTCATTAGTGGCGTAGTGGGACTCATTTTCCTTTAATGACCTAGAAATCATTGTGATGGGTCTATTATCTTGTGATAATACCGCGCCAATACCATGATTAGAAGCATCCGTCGTTAGATCGACAGGCTTCTTGAAGTCAGGGTATCTGAGGATAACATCTTCTGACGCTAGGATGTTCCTTAGTCTTTGAAAAGCATCTCGTTCGGGAATGCCGAAGTCGACAATGGTCTTCCTTGACATGTGCTTGCTTACTAACCCGTTTTCCCCTTTCAGCAAGTTTGTCAATGGCTTTGCTATAGCTGCAAAGTCTTTAACAAAGCATCTATAATAGCTGGCCATGCCCAAGAAAGAACGAAGTTCATATAGGTTTGTTGGTTCCGGATATTCCTGAATAGCCTTTACCTTCTCTGGGTCTGTCTTTGCACCACCCCTGGTTACGATGAACCCAAGGTATTCTATGCTTTGCTTGAAAAAATGAGTCTTTTTTTTGGAAACTTTCATGTTAGCATCGCATAGGCTCTTTAAAACCCAATCAATATGCTTTACATGATCCTCTTCGTTCTTGGAGAAAATTATGACGTCGTCTACGTAGACATAGCAAGATTTGCCTATCTGTTCATGCAACACGTCATCGATCGCCCTTTGGAAGATGCTACCAGCATTCTTCAATCCGAATGGCAGTCGACAGAACTCATACTTTCCCCCATTTACGGATTAAGCGGTTTTCTCACGATCCTGTCCCGCCAAGTATATTTGATGATAGCCAGATTTTAAATCTAACGTTGTGAAAAATTTGGCTTTACCCAAATTTGCCAATATCATGGAGATGTTAGGCATTAGAAATTTATCGGCGATGGTTTTTTCGTTTAGTTTCCTAAAATCAATTACCAACCGCTTATTTCTGGTTCCATTTTCGTCGAAACCCTTTTTGTCAACAACCCATGTTAGGTTATTATAGGATGACCTGGAAGGCCTGATGATGCTATTTTCCAGCAGATCTTTCATTTCTTTTTTGACGAAATCGTTGACCCCCATCGGATGTGGATATAGCTTTGAATAGACCGCGTTATCATTTATTGTGCGCACTGTGGCCACAACAGACGTATTGAACGGTAACGCCTCGTTAGAGGTCGAAAATGCTTTCGATCTATTCAAAATCATGCTTCTAAATTTGGCCCTTACAGATTCTGGCACTACAATGTCATTCACGTTAGTGAAATTGACGTTATCGCAATAATGGTGCTGTAGCTTTTCAGTATCAGTTCCATAATTGATTGTGCCTTTTTCGGCATTTAAGGTTGCTCCTACCTGCGTTAGCAGGTTGAACCCTATGATACCATCGAATGGTGCCAGAGATTCTAGCAAGAAGAATGGAGCTGTTTTCCCTAAAATGTTCATTGAACACTTACGGGATGTTTTGTCAGAACCATGGATGGAACTAACTGTAAAAGGAGAGCTATCGGGCTAACATTCTTAAGCTCCTTTACGGGCTTAATGTAATTCTTGGCCGCTCCAGTGTCTATTAAAATTCTTAGTTTTCTCCCAGCCAGGTTTCGTTCGATGAACGGCAACCGGGAGCGCTCCCTAAAAAATGTACCAGGTCATTGTCACTCTCAGCGTCGTGCTCGTCTTGAGCTTCCGCAACTGCGGCTTCGGCCGATTTGTAATATTCTTGGTCTTGGTTATCGGATGCATGCTGAATCGTGTTCTGCACCCGTCGACGTCTCTGATCCGTCATTCTTTCGGAACCGTCTCTTTTGGCCTTGCACGTTCTCATTTTGAGGTTTACTACTTTGACCCTTTGCAAACTGCGTAGGCTGTTTGTACTTAGTCATAGTGGAACCAATGTCCATGGGCTCTGGTGCCTGGCCTTGACCATGTTTGGGGCTCTGATAAGCATTATTTTGCTGCTTATTTTGTTTCCTGACAAAATGGGGGTTCCTGTCTTGGCCGTGTTCGACCCCGTTGTTCTTTCCCTGCTTCTCTTGAGTACGCGCCAGGTATCTATTATGCTCACTTGCCTACGCCCTTTCTTCCATTGCTTTTGCGTATGTAGCTGAGAGAATGCTACGTTCTATGCTAGCCTCAGCTTCCCTGGCTAAGGCTAAAGCAGATGGCAAGTCCTTGGGCTGGGCTGGAAATACTCCTGCCTTCAGTGACTTTTTAAGTCCAGATACAAACGCGTGCAGGGCCTCCTCTCTGACTTCGTCATTAAGCACCTTCGCCGTATCCGGCTGATGTGTCATAATGATTTTATTTGTGACAAGGGTTAACTTTCGTTCAACCTCATCATAATAATCTATGAGAGTAGCGTTACCCTGCCTGACCATATCAAGGTTTTGGCGCAAGAGCCGAAGTGAGGTCTTGTCGGCATATGTGCAGTCCAGTCTCGCTACTATTGCGTCGAAATTTAGGACAGTGTTATGCGACACCAACAATGCTCTCGCAGTACCCATTATCTTATTACGGATGATGGTTACTGCCTGATAATGAGCACTACTACCAACAAATGGCTTGAAAAGCTCGTATGCATCGGTGATCGGATTGTCTCCAAGCCACGTAATCATCCTGAGTTCCATTGAACTCTGGCACTGACTTTATAATGTCCAGTTTTATATCACACTGGATTTCTGGATTTACTGAAATTCTCTGGTACGATTCTACTTGTGGAGTCTCAACATGTAGTCTTTGCATATCCTGTCTCACTAAATGTAGTTGGGCATTAATCGATCTGTTAGCCTTGCTTCCTGTTCCGCTAATGCGCGACTGAGGGCACTTTCTAACAGCGCTTGCACTTGGTTCATATCCATGCCTACGTTGTTACTGGGTGACGTCCGAAAAGATTCTGAATCTAAGTCCCACCCTTCGTCACTATCGTATTCTCTTTTAATTTCCCTATACGGGCCAAGGCTGCTCATTAGCTTTTTGCAAATCAAACTTCGAGAGACACTTTACATACACGAAATCAAAGTATGACCGAGTAACTATATTCGAGTAACTAATTTCTCCTGCTTTTTGAACATTCCACTTACATGTTTCTTAGGGTGTTCCTATCTCTTATTTTCCTTAGATGTAGGTTCTGTTAGACTTGGGCGCCAATTATTTAGGTTCACTGAATCCGCTCCCGCGATGTCACTGTTGAGATCCAATTGCGGCAGCTCCTGGTCCAGTGTGTGTTGTGGTTTTAGTTGTTGTCTAGGAAGATTACGTTGGAGAGTTGACTTCCTCTCTTTGATTACTAGCCTTGTGGCTTAGCAATGTAAGTAATTAAGAACAACAATATTTACGGCTGAATGCCGGAGCAAGTGCGACTTTATTTCTAAATGTCTTAAACTGAACTGAATTGCTGCCGCCCGCGAGCTGAGGCACAAGCGAAAGTTATTACAAAGTTATTACAAAGAAACTAAAGCTACAAAATATATGAACTTAAAAGATACAAAATAGCAGCCGGTAAGCCGACTTGACTCCAGCGATAATGCTGATCTTGCGGCATGTGCAAGATATCAGATTACCGCCAATGGCCTGATACTCTCGGGGTGTCGAACTGATATTTGCCTTATCAGCATAATGATTCTGGTCGTTGGTCTATATTTTGGTCTGCTTACGTCGTCCAACTATTCCGAGGGGTATTCAATAAGTTACGCCACTGTTCCCGAGGGGCATTCGTTAACTTGCACACGCACGTGATAGCAGCAGCAGAAGAATCTAGAAAATTCGAAGAATTCATAACAACAACAAAGACAAATTGTTGATGAATTTTAAGCAGAAGTTCAGCAGCTCCGTAGCAGTAGCTCAGTAGCTCAATACCTTTACTTAGGAATTCGCTATCTCGCTCTCATGTAGTGCAACGGCTGTATTGGTAGAAGCGCCGATCGCCGACATGCAGACCCCGGGTTCGATTCTCTAAACTGCCGTCAAAAATTTTTGTATGCAAGTGACACTTATTTTTATTTTTTAAAATTTTTAATGTAATTTAAAATTATATGCAAACTTTGAAGTGCATTTAAAACCGCCGATAGGCGGGGTTTAGGGTATTTCTTAGTCGGGCACCTCCGACTAGAGTTTCCTTACTTGTTTTTTTTTTTAAATGTTAATTTTGTTTCACTGTTGCACGTTTTGCATTTAGTGCTTGTTTTCTTTTTTTCTTTTTGGTTTCTGTGTTAACAGTAACCGTTCACAACGTGAGTATTTTTATTTTTTATTTATTTATTTATATAAAGAAATTGACAACATTCGTGAGTCAAATTATAAAATTACAAAATTAAAATTATAAACAGAAACAGGGAAAAGAAAAAGCCTAATACTAACAATATATAGCAATGATATCACCAACCCGATGGGGGTGTTTTATTTGCCGGTCCGACGAGCTATGCCCCAAATCACAGCCAGATATGGTTAGTGATATCATTGAAACTAAGCAAGATAGAAGAAGTTAAAAAAAGGTTATAAAAATATAAGAAAAAATAAAAATCTTAAAAAGTAAAATACGATAAGAGAAATCACTACACAAGTAAGGAGAATTGCATAGGTGCATTCTCACAACTGTGGTGTGTGTGTGATTTCTCTGAAATATGCTAAAAGAGAAGATTTTATTAAGGAAAGAGAGAGTTCAGAACTAAATACATGAAAATAAGTATTGTACTTAGTACATAGAACACGAAACGCACTGTATAAGGAATAGTTACAGTTACATATAGGTAAATAAAGAGGACAGAAGTGACGAGAAGCACGGGAAGGAACTAGGAAGTTGACTTGAAATAGAAGAGAAGGCGAATCAATACTACCGTTAATCAACTTATGTAGAAAAGTAATACCCAAGACTATTCTACGATTGATTAACGATGGAAGATCCAAAAGAAGAAGCCTACTACGATAAGACGGTAGACGAAGGTTACCATCCCAGTTTAGATTGCGCAAGGCAAAAAGAAGAAATTGCTTCTGAACCGATTCAATACGGTCCTGATACAATTTCTGCTGTGGCGACCATATAATAGAACAATATTCTAAAATAGGACGTACCAGCGAGACAAAAAGAAGTTTAGTGACAAACGGATCATTAAACTCTTTAGACCATCGTTTAATAAAACCAAGTACACTTTTGGCTTCATTAACGATGGTTAGAATATGGGTATTGAATCTAAGTTTACAGTCAAAGAGCACACCGAGATCTTTGATTGTAGAAATACGTTGCAAGGACACATTGTTGATTGTGTAATCAGCAAAAAATGGAGTGGTACGACAGAAAGTCATTGTCATACACTTAGAACAATTTAGATGCAACTGATTAGCTTTACACCAATTTTGAAAGGATATTAGATCATCCTGTAGGCGTAGATGATCTATTGAGTTCTTGTATGAGAGACAGAGTTTTACATCATCTGCATACATAAATATCCTAGAGTAAGAAATACAGCTGGGAAGGTCATTTATAAATAGGGAGAAAAGTAGAGGGCCCAAGTGACTACCCTGAGGAACACCCGAAGAGACAAATATGACCTTCGAAATAGATGTTCTCAACAGAACTCTTTGGGTTCTACCCTTTAAATAGGAAGCAATCCAAAATAGAAGTTTAGGAGAAAATCCCAAATGGTCAAGCTTTTGAAGCAAGATGTCATGCTGAACAGAGTCAAATGCCTTACTGAAATCAGTGTATATAACATCTGTTTGCATTTTCTTTAAAAAGCTTTCATTGACTAGGGATGAAAATTCTAATAAGTTCGTAGAGGTTGATCGATTCTGAACAAAACCATGCTGCGATGGTGAAATAATGGATTTACAAAAGTGCTGTAAATTAGAAGTTATAATTTTTTCAAATAACTTCGGAATAGCAGAAAGCTTGGCAATGCCTCTGTAATTTGAAATATCAGATCTTCCTCCTTTTTTATACAGAGGAATAATAAATGATTCTTTCCAAATTGAAGGAAATACCGAGGTATCAAGAGACAAATTAAACAGTTTTAATAAAGGTGACCACAAAGAAGCACTGCATTCTTTAATCACACAACTAGGAATACCATCCGCCCCCGGAGAGAACGACGATTTCAACGTACGCATAGCGGATAAAAGAGAGACAGGAGAAATATTAGAAACCATAATAGCATTTCCATTAATTTCAGAATTTAAAATTGGAAAAGAATTAGTTTCAGAAATGGCAGTTGAATAAGTGGATTGGAAGAACTTTGCAAATAGATCTGAAGTATCTTGATCATTGCAAGTACTGTCACAACCTAGGAAAAACGAGGATGGAAACCCAGAAGATTTACGCTTCAAATTTACAAATGAATAAAATCTTTTGGGATCACGAGCAAACTGCCTTTTACAGCGTATAAGGTAATTCTCATAACAACGAGAGTTTAAAATATTGAAATTGGCCTTAGCTAAGGAGTATTTAGACCAATCAACGATCGAACCCGACTTTTTGAACTTTTTAAAACATTTAGATTTAAAATTTTTTAGAGTTGAAAGAGCCGAAGTGAACCAGGGAGGTTTATTAGAAAGAGATTTGGGAAGACACTTAGGAACGCACTTGTCTAGAATAGCATTTAGAGTATTGTAGAATGTTGAAACTGCTAAGTTTACATCAACTGCCTCATATAAAGGAGCCCAATCTGTTGCATTAATGAGATCATTAAGCAAAACAAAATTACATTTATTAAAACAACGCCGCTTTTTAGATGACGAGGGCGTAAGAATTGGTGGACAGTAAATAGGTATTAAAACCTCTAATGTTGGATGATATAAATCCTCAGGTATACAAAAGGGGGATGATCTTAAAACATTAATGCTGGCGTCATCATTAGTAAAAACAAGATCAAGAGAACGATTTAAATGATTAGAAATTGAGTTCATCTGATACATAGAAAGATTAAACAATTCATCAAAAAAATAATGATCAATTGTTGGAATAAGATAATTCGAATTAGGAAATGAGGCCCAAGAAGTGTTAGGTATATTAAAATCACCCAACACAAGAAATAAGTCATTATCTTGAACATATTCATACATTTCTTTAATACAAGATATATGATGACTATAAACTTGTAAATCGGAAGAGGGAGGAATATATGAACAAGTAACGTATAGGGAACAAGACTGAAAAGTTATTTTAACTCCAACAATCTCAACATTGTGAATTGATGAGAATGTAAAAGATTCAGAGAGGAAATGGGATTTAACAGCTATTAAAACACCACCCCCTCTACGAGACGCGCGATCAAGTCTATAAATAGTGAAATTATTTGAAAAAACCTCACTATTATAAACATTTTGGCTTAACCACGTTTCAGTGAGGGCTATAAGTTCAGATTGGACACTACAGCTATGCAGAAATAGATTTTTTAATTTAGAATTAAGGCCTCGAACATTTTGATAAATAATAGATAGCTGCGGAAAAAATGGAAAGAGACTTAGTTTTTTGATACAGCCTCAGATGAAGGTTGAACCGAAACGGGATTTAAAGACACTGGAGAAATTCTATTCCGAGTCTTAGGTTTGAATTCATGTACAACAATATGAGGTGGCCAAAAGTTTGGATCACATATTGTATCGAAAAATTCAATTGGGACATTTATTTTAAACGAAGCAATTTCACGAGGAGTCGCAAAATTAAACTTCGTTATAAATACTTTAGTAGAAATTTTACTTTCAATAAAAGCAGACACAGCCTCACATGTCGTATCTGATGAAAGCCTAGATAAGAAAACTTGCTTTCGAGGAGATACAACAGATAAATAGGGTAATATAGGAGTAGGAGACGGTGTAGGAGACGGTGACTGAATGTTGTTCTTAGCTTGAGCAACACTCGGAGAAGCTCTACCTTTTTTATTAGTGGCCTTTTGAATGTCTGTGCTGACACTAGACCCAGATATTACAACAGAATCATCAGGTATTGGAATTGATAATTCTTGACAAGGGGTTGATAAGGTAGGAGATGATAATTGAATGGAGGGAGGAACTAGCAGTGATGGAGTAATCACTGTATTCAGCGGAGAATCAAACTTATACTGATACAAAATATCTTCTCCAGCTTTTAGTTCCTCTTCTAGCTGGTTTGAAAATTTGCTCAGATTTGAATACTGAACCCGCACTGAATTATACATCTTGGAAAAACTTAATTGTTTTTCCAAACAATTCGGGCAAGACCAGCGTAATCCACCACACCCACTTTTGGGAGCAGCCATGACTCTATCACAGTCACGCCCCGAGATGCCAGCACATTTAATGTGCATTAGATTCTCGCACAACCAGCACCCAACAAATTGCATTTGTGCAGAATCAGTGATATGCTGAAGTGTACATGATTTCTTACAGCAAATCATATTGGCAAGTAGGGGAGATAATCAAAACAAAAATACAAACGGATTTAGACAGAAAAAATAAAAGATAAAAGACGAAGAGTTGATTAACTGTGATTGAGAGAAACAAAAATCACAAGTAACGACACTCAGCTACTACAAAGATCAAAAGAATAATTAGTAGATGAAAAAACAGAAAATAGAGCGGGAGAGAGCTGCACTACAAACGCAATAAATTTAGCAAGAAACAAAAACAAAACGCTAAGCTAAGCGTGAGCGATGCGACAGCGAACACACACACTAAACCCGTGTAAAAAGCTGAGCGTGAACAAGCGACAGCGAACACACACAGTAACGCGTTTAAAAAAAAGAACAGAAAAGCAAATAAGAACAACGAAAGAATAGAAATACTAAAACGAAAATTGCAATTTAGATATACACCGACGCTCACAACTTTGTAAATAAAACAAAAAACACAATGTTTAGAAGCACAAATCACGGCAGTATCAAACCAAAAATGCAATAATCACCAATAAACAAAAAATGTGTAAATATACACCAAATTAAAGAACAGAAATAATCAAAAGTACGGAGCGCAAACAAAAACACGTCTTACTCTCACAAACTCAGAACTCTCTCTCTCTCGTAATTGGGCGCCAATTACGTTATTAGTGTTTTCGGTAATCAGATTTTTATTTCCATTCGTTCGAGTCGGCTGAGAATTGATTATAAACTAAAAGGACATTTATTGAATGCTTAACATCTAACTTAAAGTTGCCGGCGGCTCTTCCGCAGTCGGCGCTGGCTCTTGGTAGCCACGTCGAAGAGACTGCAAGCTTGCAGTACGTGTGGGTTATTAAGTTACCCAGTGGATATTGTGCAACAGAGTTGCGGAACGCTGACGCAAATGCACAGGCCGGTGACGTCGTTGAATTTGACGCCCCGACTTGGAGCGTTCTTGCTGGCCGCTGATAACGCTTAATCAGCTGCTGTTACGTTAACGCCGCGGGAACATTCTTTCTCAGCTTGGTTCGCTGGGCGTTCTCAGTTAACTTATATTTCAAATTTCAAGCCTCTAGCTTCAATACCATAGAAATGGTTTGCGTTCATACGGTCAGACGGACGGACAGCAAGACGGACATTGCACAAAACCCAACATACTCATTTCACCTTGTGAATAAGTATAAATAGTACAGGTAAATGAAAAAGCCTAATAATAACAAGTATAACAACGATATCACCAACCCGATGGGGGTGTTTTATTTGCCGGACCGGCGAACTATGCCCCGAATCACAGCCAAGTATTATATCATTGAAACTAAGCGAGATAGAACAAGTTAAAAAAAAATTAATAAAAATAAAAGAAAAATAAAATAATAGAAAAGTAAAATAAAATAAGAGAAATCACTACACAAGTAGGGAGAATGGCCAGGTGCATTCTCACTACTGGGGTGTGTGACTTCCCTGAAATACGCTGAAAGAGAGGATTTTATTAAGGAAAGACAGAGTTCAGAACTAAATACATGGAAATAATTATTGTAATTAGTACATAGAACACGAAACGCACTGTGCAAAGAATAGTTACAGGTTCATATAGGTAAATAACGGGGACAAAAGTGAAAGTGAAAGAAAAGCAATATCCAAGACTATTCTACGATTGATTAACGATGGAAGATCTAAAAGAAGAAGCCTACTATGATAAGACGGTAGACGAAGGTTACCATCCCAGTTTAGATTGCGCAAGGCAAGAAGAAATTGCTTCTGAACCAATTCAATACGGTCCTGATACAATTTCTGCTGTGGCGACCATATAATAGAACAATATTCTAAAATAAGGTGCACCAGCGGAACAAAAAGACAAAGAGTGACAAACGGATCATTAAACTCTTTAGACCAACGTTCAATAAAACCAAGTACACTTTTGGCTTCATTAATGATGGTTAGGATATGGTCATTGAAACTTAGTTTACAGTCAAAGATCACCCCGAGATCTTTGATTGTAGAAATACATTGCAACGACACATTGTTGAGTGTATAATCAGCAAAAAATAAAGTGGTACGACTGAATGTCATTGTCATACACTTAGAACAATTTAGATGCAACTGATTGGTTTTACACCAATATTGAAAGGAAATTAGATCATCCTATAGGCGTAGATGATCTATTGAATTATTGTATGAGAGACAGAGTTTTACGTCATCTGCATACATGAATATTCTAGAGTAAGAAATACAACTGGGAAGGTCATTTATAAAAAGGGGGAAAAGTAGAGGGCCCAAGTGACTACCCTGAGGAACACCCGAAGAGACAAATAGATGTTCTCAACAGAACTTTTTGGGTTCTACTTTTTAAATAGGAAGCTATCCAAGACAGAAGTTTAGGGGAAAATCCCAATTGGTCAAGCTTTTGAAGCAAGATATCATGCCTTACTGAAATCAGTGTATATAACATCTGTTTGCATTTTGCATACACAACCAAAACTAACTGTGAAAGGAAAAGAAGCAGTACACAATGAAGCAGTGCACTAACGAAAAAGTCTATGTACCGAATCAAGCAACAGATGAAAACACGCTGCAACAACTCTGCTAATATAATATAAGAACATGTGAGTAGGGCGTTCATTAAAAAAAAAAGAAGAAAGCACAAGTTATTAAAATTCAACTAGAATACAATTTTAGCTTTTGAACATTAATTACTAATAAAATACGCAATACACAAAATTCCTTGTCCTTACTATAATACTCTACGAGTATTCATCTCAGGAACCAAGAATGCACTGGCATTGGCTCAAAAAATCGAGTATAATTATGACCGGTACATGTTTGCCATGATTTTTGCCCGCAGTTTACAAGAAAAGCCCCAGAGAACCGAGCAAAAACAGCAAGGCAGGGACAAGAATCTAACTCAGGACCCAAAATACAATGCGCCAGGAAAATGCCCATATTTTAAGAAACAAGAATTCTCACCACGACAAAAACAAGTCCAACCAATGGACGTTGACACATCCTCTCACTTTAGACAGACTACCCAATACTAAAAACACACGGCTCCTTCGAAACAAACTAGTAGTGCACGGCTAACAGGACCGAAACAGCAAAGAGTTAACCACTTATAAACAGGAGACACAGTATAGGAACAGGACAGTGGTGAATATGGGGCTATCGCAGAAACTGAGGCAGAGTACATTAAAGACGAATTCGATGAATATGAGGAGGTCAATTTTTTAGGCATGGCTGCCTGCTCTCATTCTTAGAAAGAACAGTGTCAGGAAGGGCAATAAGATTGCTTATAGACACAGGAGCCTCAAGCAATTATGTAAAGCCACTAAAAGAACTAAAACATATTACGCCAGTAGAAAAACCCTTTCGAATAAAATCAATTCATGGCTATAATGACATGGACTCGAAATGTAAAATGCACCTTTTTAACACCAATACGTCATTTTTGTACTACCTAACCTCACGACATTTGGCGGTATAATTGGACTCGATTTACCAAATCAAAGCAATGTTTAATTGGAAGAATTAAATAAGAAATTTACAAAAAAAAACTGCAGTTCTAAAACGATTAAATTTGTCAAATACGCAGCTATTATAAGCGTCAAGGAAATAGAAGCCCCTCAGGCTATAACCAAATGAAGCGCTCCCGTATAATACCTACATCATTGCCACCATTAGAACAGAAAACAAGTGAGGAAGCTCTAGTCGAGACTGCTCGACTAAGAGATACCCTGAACCCTTCGAATAGCCGATATTGGAAGCATGCTATGATTATTTGACATATATGTATATTGCAAGCAACACATACGCAAGCACACGAACGTAATATGAGCACGCGCTCTGCTAACTGAGCAGCGACTGCGCTCGGGCTGCAATATGCCTATGATATAGTAAATTAAATGTTTAATAACTTTTTTTGTAGGTGGACTTTCTTAATCAAATGTGTGATTATGGTATTCATGTGTGTGTATTTACCAAAGCACAAGTCTCTAGTATTTGAAATACGGGTTTCGCAAATTGTGAGCGAAGGGGGCATGGCACCCAAAATCCAAAAACTAAAAAATGTCTGCATTCACTACACCTATCTGCACTGTAAATTTGAATTCTCTAGCTGTAATGGGTTACATAAATGAAGGCAAATTTATCGAAATTTATCGATAGTTCGGAAACGGGATGATTTATCGAAAAAAAAAATTCGTACTGCGTATGGTATTCACGAGTATACATGTTAACTTTTAGATCTCTAGCTTTTGTGGTTTACGAGATAAGCGCGTTCATACAGACGGACAGACGGACGGACGGACAGACGGACGGCTAGTTCGACTCAGCTCGTCGATCAAGAATATACATACTTTATGGGGTCTGCGACATCTCCTTCTGCCTGTTACATACATTTTCACAAAAAAACATTATACCCTGATTTCCCATTTTCAATGGGTTCAGGGTATAATGAGGATCCCATATATTCCCAATTCTACCCATACCCCATGGGCGTATCGGAATTCTTAAACACAGAAAATCAATATCTATTAAAAAACGATATAATACGTCCGTCTCGGTTACCATACAATAACCCCGTTTGGCTTGTAGTGAAAAATGTACCGATGAACAAGGAAGAAAAAAGAAATTTTTGGTCATATACTTTAGAAAACTAAAACAAAGGATGGCAAATATCCCATCCCCAATATAGTCTCTGTTTTATCCAACTTAGGTACAGCTAAGTATTTGATAGCCCAAGATTTGAAATCCGGATTCCACCAGATTTTACATGCTGAAAAGCAGAGCTCGCAAATAAAAGTTGAGTGTTTCGCGACGTCTTCAAATAAGTGTCTTCACTGAGTACATGAAAAAAATATTCGCGAGCGTTGTATTGATCAGCTCTCCGCTTAGCTCACTTGCACTCGGACAACAATCGTTTTTTTTTCGCTTCTTTTTCGTCTCACTTAGGCGCGAGTATTTGCTTGAGTGAAATGAAACAAAAAGTGTTTAAGCGTGCGATGCTTATCAAATGGAGACATATAAAATTTTGTGTTTATTGTAGCGTTTGTGAATTGAGTGAGTTCGGTAAATGTGAAATTGGGAGAGAGGTAAATAAAAAAGTGCATAAATTTAATCCAGAAGAAAATAAATCGAAATGGAGTATTTGCGGTTTGAACTTGGCTGGAGTTAATATCACAAACTTAAAACGGCATTTGACAACAAACAAATATAAATTAAAGAAGTTTTGTCTTTGATTGATAAATAAATATCAACTTTATTAGTTTAGTACTTCTTTCGGAGTGACCTAATTCTAATTTTACCCACGTCTGGGTCTTCCTTATAATATGCTGACACAGCGCACGTGGCAGAAAGTTCGTGCACCTGAGCCGTGATGTAATTGGATCAAGTGCAATGCCCTTTGTCTTTAAGTTGTTACGATGGGTTCCCATGGTTTGGGTCCCATTTCCGATATGCTGATGCAGCGCACGTAGCAGAAACTGCATGCATTTGAGCTGTGGTTTGTTTAGCTCAAGTGCAATGAACTTTCTATCAAATTCGTCTTTAACTCCTCCCCCTTTAGACGCGGACGTCCTCGAACGCAATGTAGAAGCGTCGTTGGGAGGCTTCACTTTCTTGCAACTCCCCTTTGGACGGAGTTGCTGGTATTCGGCATATGGTGAAGGAGATCTTTTGCCTGAGCATGTATCCGGCCACTATTATGAGTACCAATATAGTGCCGGACAAAGTCATGTTGTAGTTATACTGTACTACTTACTTCTCTTAGCATCTGCAACGAAATAACTTTTTCGACTTTGCTCGTTTCGGCCAAGATTTGGAGTAGTGGTGGTGTGGCTTCTGCAAAAGACATCACCTTTGCTTCGTACGTATCGTCTTCGACTCGTACCGTGGAGTTTTCGAATTGTATCAAAAAGGTGCCGTGAAGTTCAATCTCTTCCTCGTCGATTTTTACTTTTCCATCGAACTTGTTGAGTTGGATTGTTCCAGTAAATAACTCCTCATGGTTGGGCACATGTTGATTGTTGATAGCTCGGCAGTCTGGCGTTTGGCTTTTTAAGACAGTACAATTTTTATTTCTTAGGTCCACTAATTTATTTCTATTACAAACAGTTTTTTCATTGTGTGACTCACACGAGTCTCTTATAGCATAAATAGATTGTTGACATTTTACAATTTTTTGGAATTTTATTTCATTAATATACTCTGATCTTTTTATTAGTTTTTTTTCAATATAATTGTGCTTACCATTACCAGCAATTTTGATGTCGCTGAACTCTAATAGTACTTCTGCATTTAAAAACATTACACTTTTCTTTTCTAATATCTGCTCTATTATTTTGACTTCATTTTCTGACAATATTATTGAATTAATTGTATTGCTTTTCGCCCAATCTATAACGTGATTAAGGTTTGTTAGATCTTCCTTGAAGATCTGGAGCTTATACCTGAAGAGCGTGATCTTTTCCTCTTTCAAATTGAAATTTTCCCCAACTAGCTTGATTATTCTATTTGAGGTTTGGGCTATTTCGTTTATTCTGTCTTGAAGCAATCTATTTATAACTACTTGCCTATTGTTGTTTTCCAACTGTTCATTCATTTTAGTGATTAAAACTTCGTGTTCACTATGGTCGGGTGTACCGGCCAACCATTTCCATACTGTTCCCAATGCATTTATTGCTCTAGCCATTCGTTTTTTCGTTTTCTACTATATCGAACACGTGTATGATTTCAAACGTTCCATTCTGCATGGCTGCGATTCTTGTTTTTATCGGTAGTTGGGAATGTGAGTAGTCGAGGATTGTTGCTAATCCAAGGCATGATGGGATTATTAACCTGTGGGATAATATTATTTAATGTTGTTTTTATGAACAATTTTTCCTGATACTGTCCT
Source organism: Drosophila fulvimacula (assembly GCA_035045555.1). NCBI lineage: Eukaryota > Metazoa > Arthropoda > Insecta > Diptera > Drosophilidae > Drosophila > Drosophila fulvimacula. Next base: position 333,881 of record JAWNOX010000154.1, on the reverse strand, counting down.
AATGGTTGTACTCTTATCTTCAGCTACTATTTCTTTCTAGTATCTTTGAGTGATGTTTGAACCTAATCTTTTGTCTATGTTTACATAGACAATGTCTCCTGCTTTATAATTTTTCTTTTTTTCTTTTTCGTATAGTGGTATGCTAGATCTTTTTCCTGTTTTCTAATGATTTCTTCCTGTATCTTTTTCCTAGTTTTTTCAATTTCTTGCGGGTCTATCTCGCTTTGGTTTCCGAAAAAAAATTCTATCGGTTTTCTCTTTGTTGTGGAACGTATTGACTCATTGTAGACGTGTACCACCTTGAATATTAGTTTTTCGAAGCTTGTTACACATTCATCTTTTCTAATACATCGCATAATTTCGTTCAATGTTGGATGAAATCTTTCAACTTGTCCGTTACTAGTGGATGTGTAAGGCGGCGTCGTGTAGACTTTTGCCTTTAGCTGATCTTGTAGCAAGAATTTAATGGATGAAGCATTTAGTGCTTTTTCATTATCCATGACAATTAATTTTGACATTCCAAAAGCTATCTTCATCTCGTGTAATGGGGTTTTCAATTCTTCGGCTGCTTTTGATTTAACTATTTTGATTTGAGCGTATTTGGAGAATTTATCTATTGCTGTCAGAGTTATGGTTCTCTGTGTTATAAACAAGTTAATATGGATTATTTGGCCGGGATAGGAGGGGATGGGTGTGGATTGGATCTCTCCTTTATTGGGCTGCTTATCGTATTTCGTTTCTTTACATGTTTCACATGCTTTGGCAATTTTGTTACTCATGCTTGTAAAAAAGTATTTGTTTAGTATCTGTAACTTGTTTTTTACCGGATTTCTATGTCCTCTGCTGTGTTCCTTTACAATAATTTCATTTTAGTCGACTTCGGACGGAACATCTAAGACTTCTTTCCGTGTGTATCTGATTTTATATGAGCTGAAGTGTATGGGGTATATATTCTGTATCTTCCCCATTATGTTTTCGGGTGCGAACAGACCATTTAGTATGTTCGGGTCGAGTCTCTTCTTTAGGATTTAAATTAAGTCCTCCTCGGAATAATTAGGTTCTTTTATTGTATGTCTGTGGTATGAGGGATATGTTAATTTGAATTCGTAAGATTCCTTACTATCAATTAGTAAGAAGATTTGGTTTTTGAATGCATTAATTGGGACATCCACTGTTGGGATTAGGTTATGCAATGCGCCAGGAAAATGCCCATATTTTAAGAAACAAGAATTCTCACCACGACAAAAACAAGTCCAACCAATGGACGTTGACACATCCTCTCACTTTAGACAGACTACCCAATACTAAAAACACACGGCTCCTTCGAAACAAACTAGTAGTGCACGGCTAACAGGACCGAAACAGCAAAGAGTTAACCACTTATAAACAGGAGACACAGTATAGGAACAGGACAGTGGTGAATATGGGGCTATCGCAGAAACTGAGGCAGAGTACATTAAAGACGAATTCGATGAATATGAGGAGGTCAATTTTTTAGGCATGGCTGCCTGCTCTCATTCTTAGAAAGAACAGTGTCAGGAAGGGCAATAAGATTGCTTATAGACACAGGAGCCTCAAGCAATTATGTAAAGCCACTAAAAGAACTAAAACATATTACGCCAGTAGAAAAACCCTTTCGAATAAAATCAATTCATGGCTATAATGACATGGACTCGAAATGTAAAATGCACCTTTTTAACACCAATACGGCATTTTTGTACTACCTAACCTCACGACATTTGGCGGTATAATTGGACTCGATTTACCAAATCAAAGCAATGTTTAATTGGAAGAATTAAATAAGAAATTTACAAAAAAAACTGCAGTTCTAAAACGATTAAATTTGTCAAATACGCAGCTATTATAAGCGTCAAGGAAATAGAAGCCCCTCAGGCTATAACCAAATGAAGCGCTCCCGTATAATACCTACATCATTGCCACCATTAGAACAGAAAACAAGTGAGGAAGCTCTAGTCGAGACTGCTCGACTAAGAGATACCCTGAACCCTTCGAATAGCCGATATTGGAAGCATGCTATGATTATTTGACATATATGTATATTGCAAGCAACACATACGCAAGCACACGAACGTAATATGAGCACGCGCTCTGCTAACTGAGCAGCGACTGCGCTCGGGCTGCAATATGCCTATGATATAGTAAATTAAATGTTTAATAACTTTTTTTGTAGGTGGACTTTCTTAATCAAATGTGTGATTATGGTATTCATGTGTGTGTATTTACCAAAGCACAAGTCTCTAGTATTTGAAATACGGGTTTCGCAAATTGTGAGCGAAGGGGGCATGGCACCCAAAATCCAAAAACTAAAAAATGTCTGCATTCACTACACCTATCTGCACTGTAAATTTGAATTCTCTAGCTGTAATGGGTTACATAAATGAAGGCAAATTTATCGAAATTCATCGATAGTTCGGAAACGGGATGATTTATCGAAAAAAAAATTCGTACTGCGTATGGTATTCACGAGTATACATGTTAACTTTTAGATCTCTAGCTTTTGTGGTTTACGAGATAAGCGCGTTCATACAGACGGACAGACGGACGGACGGACAGACGGACGGCTAGTTCGACTCAGCTCGTCGATCAAGAATATACATACTTTATGGGGTCTGCGACATCTCCTTCTGCCTGTTACATACATTTTCACAAAAAAACATTATACCCTGATTTCCCATTTTCAATGGGTTCAGGGTATAATGAGGATACCATATATTCCCAATTCTACCCATACCCCATGGGCGTATCGGAATTCTTAAACACAGAAAATCAATATCTATTAAAAAACGATATAATACGTCCGTCTCGGTTACCATACAATAACCCCGTTTGGCTTGTAGTGAAAAATGTACCGATGAACAAGGAAGAAAAAAGAAATTTTTGGTCATATACTTTAGAAAACTAAAACAAAGGATGGCAAATATCCCATCCCCAATATAGTCTCTGTTTTATCCAACTTAGGTACAGCTAAGTATTTGATAGCCCAAGATTTGAAATCCGGATTCCACCAGATTTTACATGCTGAAAAGCAGAGCTCGCAAATAAAAGTTGAGTGTTTCGCGACGTCTTCAAATAAGTGTCTTCACTGAGTACATGAAAAAAATATTCGCGAGCGTTGTATTGATCAGCTCTCCGCTTAGCTCACTTGCACTCGGACAACAATCGTTTTTTTTTCGCTTCTTTTTCGTCTCACTTAGGCGCGAGTATTTGCTTGAGTGAAATGAAACAAAAAGTGTTTAAGCGTGCGATGCTTATCAAATGGAGACATATAAAATTTTGTGTTTATTGTAGCGTTTGTGAATTGAGTGAGTTCGGTAAATGTGAAATTGGGAGAGAGGTAAATAAAAAAGTGCATAAATTTAATCCAGAAGAAAATAAATCGAAATGGAGTATTTGCGGTTTGAACTTGGCTGGAGTTAATATCACAAACTTAAAACGGCATTTGACAACAAACAAATATAAATTAAAGAAGTTTTGTCTTTGATTGATAAATAAATATCAACTTTATTAGTTTAGTACTTCTTTCGGAGTGACCTAATTCTAATTTTACCCACGTCTGGGTCTTCCTTATAATATGCTGACACAGCGCACGTGGCAGAAAGTTCGTGCACCTGAGCCGTGATGTAATTGGATCAAGTGCAATGCCCTTTGTCTTTAAGTTGTTACGATGGGTTCCCATGGTTTGGGTCCCATTTCCGATATGCTGATGCAGCGCACGTAGCAGAAACTGCATGCATTTGAGCTGTGGTTTGTTTAGCTCAAGTGCAATGAACTTTCTATCAAATTCGTCTTTAACTCCTCCCCCTTTAGACGCGGACGTCCTCGAACGCAATGTAGAAGCGTCGTTGGGAGGCTTCACTTTCTTGCAACTCCCCTTTGGACGGAGTTGCTGGTATTCGGCATATGGTGAAGGAGATCTTTTGCCTGAGCATGTATCCGGCCACTATTATGAGTACCAATATAGTGCCGGACAAAGTCATGTTGTAGTTATACTGTACTACTTACTTCTCTTAGCATCTGCAACGAAATAACTTTTTCGACTTTGCTCGTTTCGGCCAAGATTTGGAGTAGTGGTGGTGTGGCTTCTGCAAAAGACATCACCTTTGCTTCGTACGTATCGTCTTCGACTCGTACCGTGGAGTTTTCGAATTATATCAAAAAGGTGCCGTGAAGTTCAATCTCTTCCTCGTCGATTTTTACTTTTCCATCGAACTTGTTGAGTTGGATTGTTCCAGTAAATAACTCCTCATGGTTGGGCACATGTTGATTGTTGATAGCTCGGCAGTCTGGCGTTTGGCTTTTTAAGACAGTACAATTTTTATTTCTTAGGTCCACTAATTTATTTCTATTACAAACAGTTTTTTCATTGTGTGACTCACACGAGTCTCTTATAGCATAAATAGATTGTTGACATTTTACAATTTTTTGGAATTTTATTTCATTAATATACTCTGATCTTTTTATTAGTTTTTTTTCAATATAATTGTGCTTACCATTACCAGCAATTTTGATGTCGCTGAACTCTAATAGTACTTCTGCATTTAAAAACATTACACTTTTCTTTTCTAATATCTGCTCTATTATTTTGACTTCATTTTCTGACAATATTATTGAATTAATTGTATTGCTTTTCGCCCAATCTATAACGTGATTAAGGTTTGTTATGATTTGATTTCAAACGTTCCATTCTGCATGGCTGCGGTTCTTGTTTTTATCGGTAGTTGGGAATGTGAGTAGTCGAGGATTGTTGCTAATCCAAGGCATGATGGGATTATTAACCTGTGGGATAATATTATTTAATGTTGTTTTTATGAACAATTTTTCCTGATACTGTCCTAATGGTTGTACTCTTATCTTCAGCTACTATTTCTTTCTAGTATCTTTGAGTGATGTTTGAACCTAATCTTTTGTCTATGTTTACATAGACAATGTCTCCTGCTTTATAATTTTTCTTTTTTTCTTTTTCGTATAGTGGTATGCTAGATCTTTTTCCTGTTTTCTAATGATTTCTTCCTGTATCTTTTTCCTAGTTTTTTCAATTTCTTGCGGGTCTATCTCGCTTTGGTTTCCGAAAAAAAATTCTATCGGTTTTCTCTTTGTTGTGGAACGTATTGACTCATTGTAGACGTGTACCACCTTGAATATTAGTTCTTCGAAGCTTGTTACACATTCATCTTTTCTAATACATCGCATAATTTCGTTCAATGTTGAATGAAATCTTTCAACTTGTCCGTTACTAGTGGATGTGTAAGGCGGCGTCGTGTAGACTTTTGCCTTTAGCTGATCTTGTAGCAAGAATTTAATGGATGAAGCATTTAGTGCTTTTTCATTATCCATGACAATTAATTTTGACATTCCAAAAGCTATCTTCATCTCGTGTAATGGGGTTTTCAATTCTTCGGCTGCTTTTGATTTAACTATTTTGATTTGAGCGTATTTGGAGAATTTATCTATTGCTGTCAGAGTTATGGTTCTCTGTGTTATAAACAAGTTAATATGGATTATTTGGCCGGGATAGGAGGGGATGGGTGTGGATTGGATCTCTCCTTTATTGGGCTGCTTATCGTATTTCGTTTCTTTGTTTCACATGCTTTGGCAATTTTGTTACTCATGCTTGTAAAAAAGTATTTGTTTAGTATCTGTAACTTGTTTTTTACCGGATTTCTATGTCCTCTGCTGTGTTCCTTTACAATAATTTCATTTTAGTCGACTTCGGACGGAACATCTAAGACTTCTTTCCGTGTGTATCTGATTTTATATGAGCTGAAGTGTATGGGGTATATATTCTGTATCTTCCCCATTATGTTTTCGGGTGCGAACAGACCATTTAGTATGTTCGGGTCGAGTCTCTTCTTTAGGATTTAAATTAAGTCCTCCTCGGAATAATTAGGTTCTTTTATTGTATGTCTGTGGTATGAGGGATATGTTAATTTGAATTCGTAAGATTCCTTACTATCAATTAGTAAGAAGATTTGGTTTTTGAATGCATTAATTGGGACATCCACTGTTGGGATTAGGTTATGCGAGGAGCTTTCATCACTATGTACTGTCGCGGAGGTACTGTTTATTTGTGGCGAGACGGGATTTCTTGATAACGCGTCTGCCACTACGTTTGGTGTTCCGGGTTTGTATCGGATTTTATGGTTAAAATCTTCCAGCTAGCTCTTCCACCTTTTTAGTTTACCATTGTGGTTTTTGTTGCTGAGTGCGAATGTCAATGGTGGATGGTCAGTATAGATACCAACTCTAGAAGTACCGTATACGTACATTCTCAAGTTCTGGAGAGCTCAAACTATAGCTAGCATTTCTTTCTCGTTCGTGGAGTAGTTTTCTTCGGCTTTCGACAGTGTACGAGAGATAAATGTAATTGGTCTGCCCTCTTGTTCTAAAACTGCTCCAATAACAAAGTTCGAAGCATCGGTAGTCAACTGGAACTCCTTTTTAAGATCGGGGTTGGCAAATATCACGTCTTGTGATGATAATAACCTCTTAACTTTCTCAAATGATGATAATGCTTCGTCATCGAGTACGATTTGAATTTTGTTTGAAGCGTTTTTGGACAGTCTGTCATTTTCGCCCCTAAGTAAAGATGTGAGGGGTTTCGCTATTTCGCTATAGCTAGATATACCTAAAAAAGATCGTAGGACTTTGAGGGTTTTTGGCATGGGAAATGCTTTTATTGCCTTGACTTTTTCGGCGTTGGTTTTAACACCTTCTTTGGAAATAGTAAAACCCAGGAAATCAACTTCGGTTTTGAAAAACTCAGATTTGTCGATTTGTATTTTCATATTGGCTTTATCAAGTGTCGCGAAGACTTTTTCCAGATGCTGGGCGTGATCATTTTCAGATTTACTAAAAATGATAATGTCGTCTATGTTTACATAGCAAATTTTGCCGATATGGTTTCTTAGTATGTCGTCTCTTTGGAGTTAGAGGTGGAATTCTTCTGTCCAAATGGTAGTCTAGTGAACTCGAATCGTCCGCTATTTACAGCAAATGCTGTTTTCTCTATATCTTTCTCCTTAAGCGGGATTTGATGAAATCCGCTTTCCAGGTCCAAAACTGAGAAATATTTGTTTTCGCCTAATTGAACGATAATTTCCCCGATTTCGGGAATAGGGTATCTATCTGAAATCGTACCGCTATTTAGTTTCCCGTAATCTATGACCATTCTGTATTTTTTTTCTTTGGAAGCATCGTTTTTTTTAGGTACCACCCACACGGGAGCGTTATACGGTGACCGTGAAAGTCTGACTATGCCGTCATTTAGCAATTCTTGCATTTGTTTGATCACCTCGTTTTTTAAAGATGCGGGATATGGGTAATACAGCGGAGTACCTGAAGTTATTTTAATCTCTCCCTCAACTCTCGTAGTGTAAGTTAGTTTTCTGTTTGGTTCCGCGTACTCTCTTGCTAATCGATCGATACAATTTATTTGATAATCGGACATATGTTCTGAGCGTACTTTGATGCTTTTAACTGCATAAGTTGCTAGTTGGTTTATTTTAATATTGTAGTTACCATTGATAGTAAGTATTTTTTTACGTACGTTTATCACAGCGTTTAGCTGTTTCAAGGTATTGTTTCCTAAAATACCATAGAATGTTTTTAGTGTGGGTAGGATAAAAAACTTAATAGGGACGTTAAGTTCGAACAAGCTAACCGAAGTATGATGCGTTATTTTAGTTTGACCCCCCACTGAGTTTGCAAAGAATGGTTTAATATTTGGTTTGGGGTTTTCTACTAAGTTTGGTTGGATATAATTTTGGTGAGAGCCTGTATCTATTAGAAATATAAGTATGGTGCCGTTCCTCGTTCTGCATTGAAAATACGGCAGCGAGGAACAATTTAATCTAAAAAATGGACGTCAGATGTGTCTACCGCTTCTGTAGTGCACTCTTGGTAGTCGGGTATTTGTTCTATGAGTTCGTATGCGTCTTGTATGGTATCCCTGTTCATTATCATCGACTGGGTATATATCTGCATCTATCTCTTCTGTAGAAGTCTCAGTAGGCCAAGTGGCAATATAAAATTGTCTTTGGAACTTTTGAGGTGGACCTACTTGTCCGAGGGATGGTAGTCTTTTTCCCACCAGATCGTGTGTTGGTGGTCTATTCATGTAATTGACCTGTTTGTTCCTAATAGAGGGGTCAACGACCATGGGTGTTGGTCTAGGCTCTAGTTTAGCCCCTAAATAATTTTGTATATATATTATTTGTTGTGGGGCGTATGCCTGGTGATAATTATGTTGTTGGCGAGACGGTTGCTGGTATGCGGGGCTTTGTTTGTGGTAGTCCGTGGGTCGAGGTTGAGGGTGGTAGTATAACCTCGGGTCAAATGATTTGGCATTGACTGCGGTATTATCGTTCATTGGCCTATTTGTCTGCTGCCTAACGACGAATGGAGCAACCGTTCGAGGACGTAGAGCCGGGGGTGGTCTGTTGAACTTTGGAGCATAAGCGTTCCAGTGTTCCTGATTTTCCACAAAGTTGCACAAATGAAGTGCATGGCTCAATTCTCTTGGTTCTTTAATTGCCAAGAGACGTGGAAGGTCGCCGTTCAAACCACGTACAAAAGTATCTAATGCATTTTCTCTATAGTTCTTAGTGAAGGCTCTAATGCATTCGAATGATTCCTATTGAGCACTTATTTGGTTCAATATCGGGGATAGTTGATCTGATAATCCAGGGATTTAAGGTCTCTTTTATCAGCATAATAGGATGTCAGACGTTTGGAAATTGCTTTCCAATTCATAGGGGTGTTGTATGATTCGAGTACTACATCGGCTTCGCCAACTATCTTGTTGCGTATTGCCAATGTAATGACATAGTACTTATACAAATTTTCCTGTCCTTCGTATATAGCCATAATTCGTTCCACGTTCTTTTTCCAAGAACTAAACGATGTTCTACCCCCTGAGAATTCCGTTATCAATCTAGTGATCGGTATTTTTTCCTGTTCACCTTCGATCCCAGGCCTAGCATTTGGAATGTCGTATAGGACATCCTGCCTATCTGAATACCCTATGGCATTCTTGATTATGTCGCCACCAGCTAGAGTTTCCTTAATGACGTTTACTATTACCTCTTTAAGTTCAGGGCTGGTAGCAGGAGTACTGGTCATGAGTTATGAAGCGGATAAGTTAGATCGACCAGTTTGGCGATACGAAGGGCCATCGCCTAAGTTGAGGGTTGCGATGCTATCGGACAATTCGTCTTGCATGATTACGGGTTTTGACATCGGAAAACATTTCGTATTTATTATTTTTCTGAAATATTACTAGTTTGAGTAATTCTAAGTAGAAAATTGTATGCTTAAAAATGCGTTTTTAGGATATTGAATAAAGTTAATAATTTAAATGTTTGGGAAATATAAAATCATAAATATATTTTATATTGTATCTGATTTTTGATTCACCAGAACAATATGCAAATGTTAGCATGCACTTAATTATATGGTTTTTGTGTGGAAATATTTTACGTTAAAAAAATTAGTGAATCTTACACTTATTTTATTTATATTTCTTAACTTCATAAACTTTAAATTTTTTATTTTATTTATTTACTCTGTGGTTTTTTTTCAATTGAATGTTCTGATATATTTTTATTCTTTATCTTACACTTCTAAAAATTCATTCTTAATTCACTATGCTTACATTAGTAGTAACATCTCTGCCAAATCCCCTACGATGGTGCTGTAGATTTTTTCCGTTTTGTCCCACGACGAACTGTGATGAACGCTATCGGGTGACTCCGGATCCTCGGCACACTTACTGGACTGTTCTTTATTTTCTCACGATATTTTGAATAGGCACTTGCCGTATTACCCTGCGAATTGGTACTACAGGCGGTAACCGGCAAATATAAACCTTTCTACTGCGATAAAGTCTTTAGTTTTATCTATGTCGCCCACGCGCTATAGCTGTTTTTTTGAGGCACTTTTTTCGAACGGTTTGAAAGTTCAGCGCGTTGTAGCTACTTGAGGTACTTTATACTAGCGACACGTATCGAGTTTAAATATTTTTCCCAGTCTCTGCTCGGGCGCCAATTGAAGAATTTGTTTCTTTGATTGATAAATAAATATCAACTTTATTTGTTTAGTACTTCTTTCGAACTGACTTAATTATAATTTTACAATGTTACTTATAGCCCTAGCCGCCGCTGAGCTGCGAGTCCGAAGATTTGGTTTTTGAATGCATTAATTGGGACATCCACTGTTGGGATTAGGTTATGCGAGGAGCTTTCATCACTATGTACTGTCGCGGAGGTACTGTTTATTTGTGGCGAGACGGGATTTCTTGATAACGCGTCTGCCACTACGTTTGGTGTTCCGGGTTTGTATCGGATTTTATGGTTAAAATCTTCCAGCTAGCTCTTCCACCTTTTTAGTTTACCATTGTGGTTTTTGTTGCTGAGTGCGAATGTCAATGGTGGATGGTCAGTATAGATACCAACTCTAGAAGTACCGTATACGTACATTCTCAAGTTCTGGAGAGCTCAAACTATAGCTAGCATTTCTTTCTCGTTCGTGGAGTAGTTTTCTTCGGCTTTCGACAGTGTACGAGAGATAAATGTAATTGGTCTGCCCTCTTGTTCTAAAACTGCTCCAATAACAAAGTTCGAAGCATCGGTAGTCAACTGGAACACCTTTTTAAGATCGGGGTTGGCAAATATCACGTCTTGTGATGATAATAACCTCTTAACTTTCTCAAATGATGATAATGCTTCGTCATCGAGTACGATTTGAATTTTGTTTGAAGCGTTTTTGGACAGTCTGTCATTTTCGCCCCTAAGTAAAGATGTGAGGGGTTTCGCTATTTCGCTATAGCTAGATATACCTAAAAAAGATCGTAGGACTTTGAGGGTTTTTGGCATGGGAAATGCTTTTATTGCCTTGACTTTTTCGGCGTTGGTTTTAACACCTTCTTTGGAAATAGTAAAACCCAGGAAATCAACTTCGGTTTTGAAAAACTCAGATTTGTCGATTTGTATTTTCATATTGGCTTTATCAAGTGTCGCGAAGACTTTTTCCAGATGCTGGGCGTGATCATTTTCAGATTTACTAAAAATGATAATGTCGTCTATGTTTACATAGCAAATTTTGCCGATATGGTTTCTTAGTATGTCGTCTCTTTGGAGTTAGAGGTGGAATTCTTCTGTCCAAATGGTAGTCTAGTGAACTCGAATCGTCCGCTATTTACAGCAAATGCTGTTTTCTCTATATCTTTCTCCTTAAGCGGGATTTGATGAAATCCGCTTTCCAGGTCCAAAACTGAGAAATATTTGTTTTCGCCTAATTGAACGATAATTTCCCCGATTTCGGGAATAGGGTATCTATCTGAAATCGTACCGCTATTTAGTTTCCCGTAATCTATGACCATTCTGTATTTTTTTTCTTTGGAAGCATCGTTTTTTTTAGGTACCACCCACACGGGAGCGTTATACGGTGACCGTGAAAGTCTGACTATGCCGTCATTTAGCAATTCTTGCATTTGTTTGATCACCTCGTTTTTTAAAGATGCGGGATATGGGTAATACAGCGGAGTACCTGAAGTTATTTTAATCTCTCCCTCAACTCTCGTAGTGTAAGTTAGTTTTCTGTTTGGTTCCGCGTACTCTCTTGCTAATCGATCGATACAATTTATTTGATAATCGGACATATGTTCTGAGCGTACTTTGATGCTTTTAACTGCATAAGTTGCTAGTTGGTTTATTTTAATATTGTAGTTACCATTGATAGTAAGTATTTTTTTACGTACGTTTATCACAGCGTTTAGCTGTTTCAAGGTATTGTTTCCTAAAATACCATAGAATGTTTTTAGTGTGGGTAGGATAAAAAACTTAATAGGGACGTTAAGTTCGAACAAGCTAACCGAAGTATGATGCGTTATTTTAGTTTGACCCCCCACTGAGTTTGCAAAGAATGGTTTAATATTTGGTTTGGGGTTTTCTACTAAGTTTGGTTGGATATAATTTTGGTGAGAGCCTGTATCTATTAGAAATATAAGTATGGTGCCGTTCCTCGTTCTGCATTGAAAATACGGCAGCGAGGAACAATTTAATCTAAAAAATGGACGTCAGATGTGTCTACCGCTTCTGTAGTGCACTCTTGGTAGTCGGGTATTTGTTCTATGAGTTCGTATGCGTCTTGTATGGTATCCCTGTTCATTATCATCGACTGGGTATATATCTGCATCTATCTCTTCTGTAGAAGTCTCAGTAGGCCAAGTGGCAATATAAAATTGTCTTTGGAACTTTTGAGGTGGACCTACTTGTCCGAGGGATGGTAGTCTTTTTCCCACCAGATCGTGTGTTGGTGGTCTATTCATGTAATTGACCTGTTTGTTCCTAATAGAGGGGTCAACGACCATGGGTGTTGGTCTAGGCTCTAGTTTAGCCCCTAAATAATTTTGTATATATATTATTTGTTGTGGGGCGTATGCCTGGTGATAATTATGTTGTTGGCGAGACGGTTGCTGGTATGCGGGGCTTTGTTTGTGGTAGTCCGTGGGTCGAGGTTGAGGGTGGTAGTATAACCTCGGGTCAAATGATTTGGCATTGACTGCGGTATTATCGTTCATTGGCCTATTTGTCTGCTGCCTAACGACGAATGGAGCAACCGTTCGAGGACGTAGAGCCGGGGGTGGTCTGTTGAACTTTGGAGCATAAGCGTTCCAGTGTTCCTGATTTTCCACAAAGTTGCACAAATGAAGTGCATGGCTCAATTCTCTTGGTTCTTTAATTGCCAAGAGACGTGGAAGGTCGCCGTTCAAACCACGTACAAAAGTATCTAATGCATTTTCTCTATAGTTCTTAGTGAAGGCTCTAATGCATTCGAATGATTCCTATTGAGCACTTATTTGGTTCAATATCGGGGATAGTTGATCTGATAATCCAGGGATTTAAGGTCTCTTTTATCAGCATAATAGGATGTCAGACGTTTGGAAATTGCTTTCCAATTCATAGGGGTGTTGTATGATTCGAGTACTACATCGGCTTCGCCAACTATCTTGTTGCGTATTGCCAATGTAATGACATAGTACTTATACAAATTTTCCTGTCCTTCGTATATAGCCATAATTCGTTCCACGTTCTTTTTCCAAGAACTAAACGATGTTCTACCCCCTGAGAATTCCGTTATCAATCTAGTGATCGGTATTTTTTCCTGTTCACCTTCGATCCCAGGCCTAGCATTTGGAATGTCGTATAGGACATCCTGCCTATCTGAATACCCTATGGCATTCTTGATTATGTCGCCACCAGCTAGAGTTTCCTTAATGACGTTTACTATTACCTCTTTAAGTTCAGGGCTGGTAGCAGGAGTACTGGTCATGAGTTATGAAGCGGATAAGTTAGATCGACCAGTTTGGCGATACGAAGGGCCATCGCCTAAGTTGAGGGTTGCGATGATATCGGACAATTCGTCTTGCATGATTACGGGTTTTGACATCGGAAAACATTTCGTATTTATTATTTTTCTGAAATATTACTAGTTTGAGTAATTCTAAGTAGAAAATTGTATGCTTAAAAATGCGTTTTTAGGATATTGAATAAAGTTAATAATTTAAATGTTTGGGAAATATAAAATCATAAATATATTTTATATTGTATCTGATTTTTGATTCACCAGAACAATATGCAAATGTTAGCATGCACTTAATTATATGGTTTTTGTGTGGAAATATTTTACGTTAAAAAAATTAGTGAATCTTACACTTATTTTATTTATATTTCTTAACTTCATAAACTTTAAATTTTTTATTTTATTTATTTACTCTGTGGTTTTTTTTCAATTGAATGTTCTGATATATTTTTATTCTTTATCTTACACTTCTAAAAATTCATTCTTAATTCACTATGCTTACATTAGTAGTAACATCTCTGCCAAATCCCCTACGATGGTGCTGTAGATTTTTTCCGTTTTGTCCCACGACGAACTGTGATGAACGCTATCGGGTGACTCCGGATCCTCGGCACACTTACTGGACTGTTCTTTATTTTCTCACGATATTTTGAATAGGCACTTGCCGTATTACCCTGCGAATTGGTACTACAGGCGGTAACCGGCAAATATAAACCTTTCTACTGCGATAAAGTCTTTAGTTTTATCTATGTCGCCCACGCGCTATAGCTGTTTTTTTGAGGCACTTTTTTCGAACGGTTTGAAAGTTCAGCGCGTTGTAGCTACTTGAGGTACTTTATACTAGCGACACGTATCGAGTTTAAATATTTTTCCCAGTCTCTGCTCGGGCGCCAATTGAAGAATTTGTTTCTTTGATTGATAAATAAATATCAACTTTATTTGTTTAGTACTTCTTTCGAACTGACTTAATTATAATTTTACAATGTTACTTATAGCCCTAGCCGCCGCTGAGCTGCGAGTCCGCTGCCGTTGTTGTTGTCCCAATTGGTTTCCACGTCTGGGTCTTCCTTATAATATGCTGACACAGCGCACGTGGCAAAAAGTTCGTGCACCTGAGCCGTGATGTAATTGGATTAAGTGCAATGCCCTTTGTCTTTAAGTTGTTTCGATCGGTTCCCATGGTTTGGGTCCCATTTCCGATATGCTGATGCAGCGCGCGTGGCAGAAACTGCATGCATTTGAGCTTTGGTGTGTTTAGCTGAAGTGCAATGCCCTTTCAATCAAATTTTTCATTAACTTATACAATGAGTGGAGCAATGCAGAGGACACCGAAGGGAAACAAATTGAAAAAAAAGGAAAATTTAATATAATACAAGTGAAGAATAAATAATATCTTCCTTAGTTAAAGTTGTCACCACAGAAGGAAACCCATTTCTGTTCTTGGATATTGAAGGGTTGAGAGAAATTATGGAACCGATTTACAGCTCGCTTGGCAAGAATCCCGTAACGTCGGGAAACATAATGCATTTTGTGTCTGCGAAAGAGGAAGCTATTAAAGATAGCATAAGAGCTTTAGTAAAGGGAAAGCTAGTGTCCCTTAAAATCGACGTAGCCACTGGATAGAGCCACTCTTGGAATAAATTTACAATTGATTCGTACAACTTTATCCAAAACTGAAATCGTTTTTAAGACTTTAGGGATGATTCAGCTAGCGGATGCACACACTGGGATGTACATTAAGGAGCAAATTTTAGAAATACTACGTGACTACGTAATATCATTATCTAAAATATACAGGTAAATATAACAAGTAAGGAAGCTCTAGTCGAGACTGCTCGACTAAGAGATACCCTGAACCCTTCGAATAGCCGATATTGAAAGCATGCTATGATTATTTTACATATATATTGCAAGCAACACATACACACACATACGCACGCACACAAACGTAATACGAGCACGCGCTCTGCTAACTTAGCAGCGACTGCGCGTGGGCTGCAATATGACTATGTTATGGGAAATTAAATGCTTAATAACTTGGGCAGCGTAATTATATCATTCATATGTGTGTATGTGCAAATGCACAAATCTCTAGTATTTGAAATAACTGTTTTGAAAATTTGGGCGAAAGGGGCGTGGCATCCAAAATTTAACAAAAATCAAAATTGTATAAAGGTCCCATTAAGATACAAGATTTGGAGTCTCTAATTATACAGATGTGGAAGATATAATTTTAAAAATGAAAATCGATTTCGTTTTTAATTGATAAAAAAACGAGAAGAGTTATCGAATTTCTAAAACAAACTCGACCTGCGCGTGATATACATGAATCTATAAAAAAAATTAAAGTCTTTAGCTAGGTCCTGAGATCCACGCGTTCCAACATGCGGACAGACGGACGGACGGACAGACTGGCAGACAGACAGACAGACAGACGGACAGGGCTCAATCGATTCGGCTTGTCGTCCTGATCAAGAATATATATACTTTTTGGGGTCTGCCACGTCTCCTTCTGCCTGTTACATACATTTGGGCTGAAACAAAACTATTATACCCTGATTACCCATTTTTAACGGGTTCAGGGTATAAAAAAGTTGTTGTATGACTGGTTTTAAATAATATCAAATTAATACGCACAGCATAACATCTGATAATGGAAAAAATGATAAAAGCCGTTTTAATTTTAAACGAATCCACGGAGGAATCCCTTATTTTCGATGATACGGAAACTGAAAATGCCATGAAGAAACTATATTCCATTGATTTGGATAACATTCATCTTGTTAGATGCGCAGCACACATTCTTCAGTACTTGATATAAACAAGGTAAAGGAGAACGGGGATAAAATTAGTTGCAGTCGCACGTTGTGCAAATCATTCCGCACAGAAACAAATAGGCAAATAATGATTCGTTTTTGTTAAATATATAAGTTAACATATACATAAATATATAGATGGGCATTAAAACTAAGTTTACAGTCAAAGAGCACCTCGACATCTTTGATTGTAGAAATACGTTGCAACGACACATTGTTGATTGTATAATCAGCGAAAAATGGAGTGGTACGACTGAAAGTCATTGTCATACATATAGAACAAATCTTTGGGTTCTACCCTTTAAATAGGAAGCTATCCAAGACAGAAGTTTAGGAGAAAATCCCAATTGGTCAACCTTTTGAAGCAAGATGTCATGCTGAAAAGATTCAAATAGCTTACTGAAATCAGTGTATATAAAATCTGTTTGCATTTTATTTAAAAAACTTTCATTGACTGGGGATGAAAATTCTAATAAGTTCGTAGAGGTTGATCGATTCTGAACAAAACCATGCTACGATGGTGAAATAATAGATTTACAAAGTGTGTAAATTAGAATTTATAATTTATTCAAATAATTTCGGAATAGCAGAAAGCTTGGCAATGCCTCTATAATTTGAAATATCAGATCTTCCTACTTTTTTATACAGAGGAATAATAAATGATTCTTTCCAAATTGAAGGGAATACCGAAGTATCAAGAGAAAAATTAAACAGTTTTAATAAAGATGATAATAGCGGATAAAAAAGAGACAGGAGAAATATGAGAAACGATAATAGCATTTCCATGCATTTCAGAATTTAAAATTGGCAATGAATTGGTCTCTTTAGTGGCAGTTGAGTAAGTAGATTGGAAGAAATTTGCAAATAGATCAGAGGTATCTTGATCATTACAAGTTTTGTCACAACGTAGGAAAAACGAGGATGGAAGCCCAGAAGATTTTCGTTTCAAATTTACAAATGAATAAAATCTTTTGGGATCACGTGCAAACAGACTTTTACAGCGTATAAGGTAATTCTCATAACAACGAGAGTTTAAAATATTGAAATTGGCCTTAGCTAAGGAGTATTTAGACCGAACCCGACTTTTTAAACTTTTTAAAACATTTAGATTTTTTAAAGTTGAAAGAGTCGAAGTGAACCAGGGAGGCTTATTATAAAAGGATTTAGAAAGACACATAAGAACACATTTCTCTAGAATAGAATTTAAAGTACTGTGTAAGGTAGAAGCTGCTAAATTTACATCAAGTGCCTCATATAAAGGAGTCCAATCTGTTGCATTAATGAGATCATTAAGCAAACCAAATTTACATTTATGAAAACACGCTTTTTAAATGATGAGGGCGTAAAAATTGGTGGACAGTGAATAGGTATTAAAACCTCTAGTGTTGGGTGATATAAATGCTTAGGTATACAAAAGAGGGATTATCTTAAAACATTAATGCTGGCGTCATCATTAGTAAAAACAAGCTCAAGAGAACGATTTAAATGATTGGAAATTGAGCTCATCTGATACATAGAATGGTTAAACAATTTATCAAAAAAATAATGATCAATTGTTGGAATAAGATAATTCGAATTGGGAAATAAGGCCCAAGAAGTTTTAGGTATATTAAAATCACCCAACACAAGAAATAAGTCATTATCTTGAACATATTCATACATTTCTTTAGTACAATATATATGATGACTATAAACTTGTAAATCGGAGGGATATATGAACAAGTAACGTATAAGGAACAAGACTGAAAGGTTATTTTAACTCCAATAATGTCAACATTGTGAATTGATGAGAAGGTAAAAGATTCCGAGCGAAAATTGGATTTCACAGCTATTAAAACACCACGAGACGCGCGACCAAGTCTATAAATAGTGAAATTATTTGAAAGAACCTCACTATTATAAACATTTTGGCTTAACCATGTTTCAGTAACGACTATAAGTTCAGATTGGACACTACAGCTTTGCAGAAATAGATTTTTAAATTTAGAATTAAAGCCTCGAACATTTTGATAAATAATAGGTAGCTGCGGAAAAGATGGAAAGAAACTTAGTTTTCTGATACAGCCACTGATGAAGGTTGTACCGAAACGGGATTTAAAGACACTGGAGAAATTCTATTCCGAATCTTAAGTTTGAACTCATGTACAACTACATGGGGTGGCGAAAAGTTTGGATCGCATATAGTATCGAAAAATTCAATTGCTACATTGATTTTAAATGAAGCAATTTCACGAGGAGCTGCAAAATTAAACTTCGAGATAAAAACTTTAAACGAAATTTTACTTTCAATAAAAGCAGACACAGCCTCACATGTCGTATCTGAAGAAAGCCTAAATAAGAAAACTTGCTTTTGAGGAGACACGACAGATAAATAGGGTAATATAGGAGGAGGAGACGGTTCCTGAATGTTGTTTTTAGTTTGACCAACACTCGGAGAAACTTTAACTTTTTTAGTAGAGGCCTTTTGAGTGTCTATTATGACACTGAATCATCTGATATGGGAATTGATAATTCTTGACAAGGTGAAGAAGAGTTGATAAGTTAGGAGACGATACTTGAATGGAGGGGGGAACTAGCAGTGATGGAGTAATCACTGTATTTAGCGGAGAATCAAAATTATACTGATTCAATATTTCTTCTCCAGTTTTCAGTTCCTCTTCAAGGTGTTTTGAAAATTTAATTAGATTTGAGTACTGAACCCGCACTGAATTATACATCGTGGAAAAACTTAATTGTTTTTCCAAACAATCCAGGCAAGACCAGCGTAATCCACCACACCCACTTTTGGGAGCAGCCATGACTCTATCACAGTCACGCCCCGAGATGCCAGCACATTTAATGTGCATTAGATTCTCGCACAACCAGCAACCAACAAATTGCATTTGTGCAAAATCAGGGACATGCCAAAATGTACATGATTTCTTACAGCATATCATATTGGCAAGCAGGGGAGGAAATTAAAGCAAAAATAACAAGTAAGGAAACTCTAGTCGGAGGTGCCCGACTAGGAAATACCCTAAACCCCGCCTATCGGCGGCTTTAAATGCACTTCAAAGTTTGTATATAATTTTAAATTAAATTTTAAAATTTAAAAAAAAAGATTAAGTAACTTGCATAAAAAAAGTTGACGTCAGCTTAGAGAATCGAACCCGAGACTTTATGTCGGCGATCATCGCTTCTACCAACGCAGCCGTCGCAATACATAAGAGTGAGATAGCGAATTCCTAAGTACAGTTATTGAGCTACTGAGCTGCTGCTACTGAGCTGCTGAACTTCTGCTTAAAATTCATCCCCAATTTGTCTTTGTTGTTGTTGTTATGAATTCTTCGAATTTTCTAGAGCTTCTGCTGCTGTTGCCATGCGCGTCTGTACGTAAACGTTTGGTAAACGTTTCGTTTAATAACATAATGCATTTCATCTATTCATATGTATGTATGTACATATGTACATTATATTGACTTTATTTAAGTTATATCAATGTTACTCTTATTTTGTATATACATATGTAAATATATACAGTATGTACATATGTACATATATGTATGTATATTGCAAGCAACGCATACATACACACGCACACGCATACGCTCTGCTAACTGCGCAGTTTACTCAGCGACTGCGCTGCGCCAATATGTGCGTGTTATGGGAAATTAAATGTTTAATAACTTTTTTTGTAGACCGACTTTCTTAATCAACTTGCGCAGCATAATTATATCATTCATATGCGTGTATGTGCAAAAGCACAAGTCTCTAGTGTTTGAAATAAGTGTTTTGAAAATTTGGGCGAAGGAAAAATTTAACAAAAATCAAAACTGTATAAAAGTTCCATTAAGCTAAATACAAGATTTGGAGTCTTTAACTATCAAGATATAGAAGATATAATTTTAAAACTGAAAATCGATTTCGTTTTTAATCGATAAAAAAAAGAACGAGAAGAGTTATCGAATTTCTAAAACAAACTCGACCTACGCGTGATATACACGAATCTATAAAAAAAAAGTTCAAGTCTCTAGCTATTATAGGTTCTGAGATCCACGCGTTCAAACATACGGACAGACGGACAGACAGACAGACGGACAGGGCTCAATCGACTCGGCTTGTCGTCCTGATCAAGAATATATATACTTTATGGGGTCTGCCACGCCTCCTTCTGCCTGTTACATACATTTGGGCTGCAACAAAACCATTATACCCTGATTACCCATTTTTAATGGGTTCAGGATAAAAAAAACATGTAAGGAAGCTCTAGTAGGGACTTCTCGACTAAGAGAAACGCTGAGCCCTTCGAATAGCCGATATTGGAAGCCTGCTATGATTATTTTACATATACATGTATGTATGTAAGTTAACAACTAAACGTTATCGGCATCTACTAAACGCCACACTTCGCTCTTTGTTAACACTATTGGAGGAGCGACTGTCCGATTAACACGTTGGCTCCACACTTAACATTCTTGCATTCTGTTAGTTAACAGAATAGCGCAATATGTGCAATGGACACTCGATACTCGCGATGCAACTCTATAACGTCACGCTTGCAGAAACGAGGCTGCAAGTTTCCGGTTCGCTGATCTCTCGTCCACTTTGTTCAAGCCCGTTGCCGGATTAACACAACCTGTGTGATTGCTCATCAACTATTGGAAGACATAACCTGTGCGTTGCTCATCAACTATTGGAAGACATAACCTGTGCGTTGCTCATCAACCATTGGAAGACATAACCTGTGCGTTGCTCATCAACTATTGGAAGACATAACCTGTGCGGATTGCTCATCAACTATTGGAAGACATAACCGTGATTGCTCATCAATTATTGGAAGAAATAACCGTGATTGCTCATCAACTATTGGAAGACATAACCGTGATTGCTCATCAACTATTGGAAGACATAACCGTGATTGCTCATCAACTATTGGAGGACATAACCTGTGTGATTGCTCATCAGCTATTGGAAGGCATAACCTGTGTGATTGCTCATCAACTATTGGAAGCCATAACCGTGATTGCTCATCAACTATTGGAAGACATAACTTGTGTGATTGCTCATCAATTATTGGAAGACATAACCTGTGTGAGTGCTCATCAATTATTGGAAGACATAACCAAAGATCTGCACCGCTGGCTGGACCACGGAAGGCATAGCAAAGATCTTCACCGCAGACTAGACGACGGAAGGCATAATTAGAGGAACCACCGCGGACTGGGAGGCGGAAGACTTAATTGGCGCCCAACCAACAAATAAGAACCCATACCATGTAAGTTCATAAGTGATTTCATTTCGAAAGGTTATTCATGATCGCCACGCACCGATACGTGCATCTTTATAAAGTAAAAAGTGTAAAGTAAAGTTAGAAAATTGCTGCACACCTTTATTAAAATTGCTGCATACTTTCACCAACGTTCCTGGTCAATAAAGCATTGCATACTCTCGGCAGCATTATAATTTTTGCTGCATGCCCTTACCAATTTTTTATAACGAATATTGCATACCCCAAGATACACCAGTTTCTATTATTGCCAACAGTTTACCTGCCGATTTTTCCCGATCGACCTAAGTTTTGAAAAGTGCCAATCATAAGCCAATGAGTTGGGGCTATAGGGAAATAAAAGTTGAATATAATAGTGACGATAGCTGGGAAGGGGAAACCAACTGCTCAGTAGATCCTATTCCTGCAGATACCGTTGTAACTGAGGAAATGGACCCGATTCAGATTAAGGCTCTCATTGAGGGTGCCGTCCAGCACGCTTTAGCGCAACAACAAAATCAGTTGCAAGCGCAACTAACCGCTTTGACTGCACAAGTACAGAGTTTGCAGGTAGAAGCGCCGCAAATCGTCACATACGAGAAGATAACCGTTGACCCTAACGCCAAATGCGACATTCCCTTAGACATTATTAAATCTGTGCCAGATTTCTCCGGCGCACAGGAGGAGTATGTAGCGTGGAGGCAAGCAGCCATCCACGCATACGAACTATTCAAGATCTATCCAAAGAGCACTGCACACTACCAAGCGGTAGCGATCATTAGGAACAAAGTCAAAGGCCCAGCTGGAGCCTTACTAGTGTCTCACAACACTGTCTTAAATTTCGACGCAATACTGGCTAGGCTAGATTGCACATACTCGGATAAAACATCCTTACGCTTGCTGAGACAATGTTTGGAGTTAGTTACGCAGGGCAAAATGTCCCTGATGCAATACTACGATGACGTAGAAAAAAAACTCACGCTCGTAACTAACAAAATAGTAATGTCTCACGACCAAGAAGGCGCCGATTTGCTCAACCGGGAGGTCAGAGACGACGCCTTACACGCCTTTATCTCCGGTCTTAGAAAGCCGTTGAGGGCGGTTGTGTTCCCTGCACGACCAAAAGATCTACCATCCGCACTGGCCCTTGCCAGAGAGGCGGAAGCTAGCATTGAGAGAAGCATGTTCGCAAACTCTTACGCTAGAGCCTTACAAGACCGAGCGCAAATTGCCGAAAATAGCAAAAACCGTGCCCAAACCAAACAAACCGAATTTAACAGAGATGAGCAAAATCAGGAGAGAAACCCCCATTTTGTGAAACGCCAAAAGGGCGGAACCCAGCCCCAGGCCCCTAAAGACAATCAAACCGAGGCCCCACAGCCCATGGAAGTCGACTCTTCCTCCAGATTTAGGCAGAGAACCGACTACAGCAAGCGTCAGGCTAACGAGTTCAACGCACCAAAACGCAAGAATTCGTCAGACCGTTCAACAGGTCAAAGACGACAACGCGTTAACAACATCAGGCAATCGGATTCCAAAGAAGCCATAAAGGAATTCGAGAAGGCGGCCAAAGACGCAGTTGAAGAATTGGAGAGTGAGAACGAGTACGCACCTGATGACGACTCGATTAATTTTTTAGGGAACACTCCCGGCTTCCGTACATTGAACGGCGGTTGGCTGGGAGAACTTTGAAGATGTTGATTGACACCGGCGCGGCAAAGAATTATGTGAAGCCCTTAACAGAGCTAAAGACCATAACGCCGGTCGCCAAGTCATTCTCGGTAAATTCGATCCACGGGTCTACCGAAATCAAGCACAAATGCTTAATGAATATTTTCCAACATACCTCCCCGTTTTTTCTCCTCGACACCTTAAGTTTTTTCGACGCCATCATAGGCTTCGACTTGCTGACACAAGCCGGAGTCAAACTGAACTTGGCAAAAAACACTCTGGAATACCAGGGTACATCCGAAAAACTCCAGTACTATCAATGTGCTGATGTGAACTTCACCGATGTCAACGACATCGTAGTTCCCCCTTCCGTAAAAAAAGGGTTCAGGGATATGATCCTCAGGAACAAAAGAGCCTTCTCAAATGCAGATGAAGCTCTCCCTTTTAATACTGCTGTCATCGCTACAATCCGAACAGTAGACAACGAGCCCGTGTATTCAAGGTACCCGAGTCTCATGGGTGTTTCTGACTTTATTAACAAAGAAGTCAAACGATTACTGGACGATGGAATAATCAGACCCTCCAGATCGCCTTACAATAGCCCGACATGGGTGGTTGATAAAAAAGGCACTGACTCGCACGGTAACCCAAAAAAAAGGTTAGTAATCGACTTCAGGAAACTGAACGAAAAAACCATACCAGACCGTTACCCCATGCCTAACATCCCCATGATCTTAGCAAATCTAGGAAAGGCAAAATACTTCACCACCCTCGACTTAAAGTCTGGATACCACCAAATCTACCTTGCGGAGCATGACCGCGAAAAGACTTCGTTTTCAGTAAGCAGCGGCAAGTATGAGTTCTGTCGCCTACCCTTCGGCTTGCGCAATGCAAGCAGCATATTCCAAAGGGCAATAGATGACATCCTGAGGGAACATATAGGAAAGATTTGCTTTGTCTATGTAGACGACGTCATAATTTTTTCTAAAAACGAAACGGAGCACCTTCAACACATTAACATTGTGTTAAAATGTCTAATCGACGCCAACATGCGTGTAGGCCCTGAAAAGACTCGATTCTTCAAGGAAAGTATCGAATTCCTGGGTTTCATTGTAACCAAAGACGGAGCAACATCCGACCCAAAGAAAGTTAAAGCCATTCAGGAATTCCCTGAACCAAAGAGTGTTTACAGCGTTAGGTCCTTCCTGGGATTAGCCAACTACTATAGGATCTTTATTAAGGACTTTGCCGCCATAGCGCGGCCGATATCGGACATACTTAAAGGGGAAAATGGTTCAGTTAGTAGGCACGTGTCAAAGAAAATCCCTGTTGAGTTTAATGAGGTTCAACGCGATGCATTTCACCGTCTGCGAAATATTTTGGCATCAGAGGATGTCATGTTAATGTATCCAGACTTCCAGAAACCGTTCGATTTAACCACTGATGCTTCGGCCAGTGGAATTGGCGCGGTCCTGTCCCAAGGCAATAGGCCAATAACAATGATTTCTCGCGCCTTAAAACAGGCCGAACAGAACTATGCCACTAACGAAAGAGAACTGCTGGCCATTGTGTGGGCTTTAGGCAGACTGCAGAACTTTCTGTATGGTTCTAGGGAAATTAACATTTTCACGGACCACCAGCCGCTCCCGTTCGCTGTGTCAGACAAGAACACGAATTCCAAGATTAAAAGATGGAAATCTTACATTGACCAGCACAATGCCAAAATGTGTTATAAACTGGGCAAAGAGAATCTGGTGGCAGATGCCCTTTCAAGGCAAAACGTTAATGCTTTGCAAGATGGGCCCCGTTCGGACGCTGCAACCGTTCACAGCGAACTTTCCCTGACCTACACGGTCGAAACAACGGATAAACCTTTGAATTGTTTTAGGAACCAGATTGTCCTAGAGGAGTCGCGTTTTCCGCTAAAGCGAAACTTGTTGCTGTTTCGCAGCAAAACACGCCACTTGATCAGTTACACTGACAAGAACACAATTTTCGAAACTCTCAAAAAAGTTGTGAATCCTGGAGTCGTCAATGCAATACACTGCAATCTTCCCACGTTGGCGAGTTTCCAACACGACCTGATTACACACTTCCCTGCCACCCAATTTCGGCACTGTAAAAATCTTGTACAAGACATAACGGACAGGAACGAGCAGTTAGAAATCATCACTGCCGAGCACAATCGAGCGCACAGAGCAGCTCAGGAAAATATGAAACAAGTACTTCGTGACTATTATTTTCCCAATATGGCCAATTTGGCCAAAGAAGTTGTTGCAAGCTGCAGGATCTGCACTAAAGCCAAGTACGATAGGCACCCGAAGAAACAAGAACTCGGGAAAACGCCTATACCAAGTTATACTGGCGAAATGTTGCACATTGACATCTTCTCGACAGACAAGAAACAGTTCTTGACCTGCATAGACAAATTCTCCAAATTTGCAGTCGTCCAACCGATATTATCCAGAACGATAATCGATGTCACAAGCCCTTTACTACAAATTGTTAACTTTTTCCCCGCAACCAAAACAATATATTGCGATAACGAGGCGGCCTTCAATTCCGAGACCATCACGTCGATGCTCCGGAATACCTACGGCATTTGCGTTGTAAACGCGGCTCCGCTTCACAGCACCTCAAACGGCCAGGTGGAGCGCTTTCATAGCACCCTGACCAAAATTGCGAGATGCCTCAAGCTAGATAAGAAAATCAGCAACACCACAGAATTAATCTTAAAGGCTACGATAGAGTACAACAAAAGTTTGCACTCAGTAACCCGCGAGAAACCAATTGAGGTCGTTCATGCAACAGCTTACGGTCGTCGCGAGAACATCAAAGGCAGGCTAATTAAAGCACAGCAGGATAATATCAAAAGATGCAACGCATCCAGGCAAAACCGCGTTTTTGAGGTAGGAGAAAAGGTGTTCCAGAAGAACAACAAGAGGCTAGGGAACAAATTAACTCCCGTATGTTCAGAACAAATAATCGAAGCAGACCTGGGAACGTCTGTCCTCATTAAGGGGAGGGTGGTCCACAAGGACAACCTAAAATAAGTTTTCCCCATAATTAGTTAGTAAACCAACTTAAAGGCGATTTGGTTGACACTCCTCATTTATTCGAGACACTGTTGGCAAGAAATGGAATACTGAACACAGAAATTCAAAATTTAATACTCACCATAACGTTGGCGAAAGCAAACATAATAAACCCTATATTCCTTGATCATATCGATCTGAAATCACTTATCGAACAAGATACCCCAATAGTTAGCTTATTAGAAGCTTCTAAGATCAAGGTCCTTCAGGCCGAGAACATTATCCACATATTAATAACCTATCCTAAAGTTGAGTTTAGGTGCCAAAAGTCTCCGTCTACCCCGTTACATTAAGGATACAGGAGGCTTTGGACAACCTTAATATGACCGAGGACGGCCATCATCCTGAGGGGGGGGGTAGTTAACAACTAAACGTTATCGGCATCTACTAAACGCCACACTTCGCTCTTTGTTAACACTATTGGAGGAGCGACTGTCCGATTAACACGTTGGCTCCACACTTAACATTCTTGCATTCTGTTAGTTAACAGAATAGCGCAATATGTGCAATGGACACTCGATACTCGCGATGCAACTCTATAACGTCACGCTTGCAGAAACGAGGCTGCAAGTTTCCGGTTCGCTGATCTCTCGTCCACTTTGTTCAAGCCCGTTGCCGGATTAACACAACCTGTGTGATTGCTCATCAACTATTGGAAGACATAACCTGTGCGTTGCTCATCAACTATTGGAAGACATAACCTGTGCGTTGCTCATCAACTATTGGAAGACATAACCTGTGCGTTGCTCATCAACTATTGGAAGACATAACCTGTGCGATTGCTCATCAACTATTGGAAGACATAACCGTGATTGCTCATCAATTATTGGAAGACATAACCGTGATTGCTCATCAACTATTGGAAGACATAACCGTGATTGCTCATCAACTATTGGAGGACATAACCTGTGTGATTGCTCATCAGCTATTGGAAGGCATAACCTGTGTGATTGCTCATCAACTATTGGAAGCCATAACCGTGATTGCTCATCAACTATTGGAAGACATAACCTGTGTGATTGCTCATCAATTATTGGAAGACATAACCAAAGATCTGCACCGCTGGCTGGACCACGGAAGGCATAGCAAAGATCTTCACCGCTGACTAGACGACGGAAGGCATAATTAGAGGAACCACCGCGGACTGGGAGGCGGAAGACTTAATTTGTATATTGCAAGCAACACAAGCATATTTTTTTCTAGATGGACTTTCTTAATCACATTTTCACAGTGTCATTATAGCATTCATATGTGTTTATTTGCCAAAGCACAAGTCTCTAGTATTTGAAATACGGGTTTTGTAAAATATTATTTTTTTGTTTATTTTTTCCTATTGTGCACGCTTTCGCAGCAGCAAGTACGTAAAAAAAAACTCAACCGAAGACATGCACAAAAAAAAACCGCAGCATCGGCGACACTACATTGTATGTCTAAATTTTTGTGTATCTCTTTTCACCCAACCTTCTTTCGACGCTCAAGCGCCGACAAATGTCATACACGGATATGGAAAAAAAATATCTACTCACTTTTGCAGCTTGTGTGCTCAAACACTCCAGTATGTTTGTGAGGCGAGCGATCGTACGCATTTGTGCGGTGGGTTCAGGCAATAGAAAATCTACATACATACGTATATTTACATATGTATATTATATTTTTTCTGTGTACGACACAATTTGTAACCAACTATTTTTAGTGCTTTATACGAGACTTCTCGACTATTTTCATAGCGTGATAATATCCTTGATATGTGTTATTAAATTTGTGCCGAAGGGCTATAAAGCCTATATCTTAATGAAATTTGTGGTTTCTCCATGTTGAACGATAAGGTTACAATTCGACGGACTGTAATGTGACATGCTTCAATCTACCGAATTCCGTGACAATCATATCGCTATGTATTATTTTACAAAATTAACTACAAGTTAAATTAATATTTAATATTCTTAATAAAAATTCGTACACGCATTTTTTATTACATATGTATACATTTGCCATAAATGCTAGTAAAAAATTATTCATTTGGTAGTTTTATTATTTGTGAATTCATTAATCTCTATTTCAACCAGGTTACGGTTATATTGAGCTTCAGTCATCAGAATACTATCCATATTTACAAAGCGTGTGTGCATTCCAGCAGCAATAAACCGTTTAGTTGCCGCCATATCCAAACGATGTGCTGCTATAGAGCAAAAAAATTGTTTCTCACGTGCTAGCAATTCCTTTGCTCGTCCCAAATCATGTAAAATATAATGCTACAAATATGAATAAAAAATATTTTGTTAAGAATAGACGGAACATTAAGACAAGTAAAAACGTAAAAACGTAGCGCCCGACTTCTACCGAATGCGAAATACTCATTCACACCCCAGCACCCAGTTCTAAAAAATTCCAAGAAACCAATTTACCAATTTGCCACATCCCTAATTATCCCCAAATTTTATATTTAGTGTCATGTGTATTTAATACAATTTTGGTTTTTGCTATACACCAATTTCTTGCAATTCAGTTGAAAATATAACTAATATGCTGAAAATTTCATTAAAATCCATTAAGTAATACAGAATTTATTAAAAAAAAACGTTTATTGACAAATGTGCTCGGTTTTTATATTCTGTTTTTAATTTGTTGTATATTTACACATTATTTGTATATTGGTCATTATTGCATTTTTGGTTTGATACTGCCGTGATTTGTGCTTCTCACAAAACTTTCTAAATAAAAACAATTGTATTTTTGTTTTTATTTACAAAGTTTTGTGAGTGTCGGAAATTATATCTAAATTAAAGTTTTCGTTTTAGTAGTTCTATTCTTTCGTTTTCGTTTTTTCTTTGCTTTCTGTTTTTTACACGGGTTAGTGTGTGTGTTAGCTGTCGTTCGCTCACGTTTAGCTTAGTGTTTGTTTTTGTTTCTTGCGAAATTTATTTCGTTTGTAGTGTAGCTCTCTCCCGCTCTATTTTTTGTTTCTTCATCAACTGTTTATTCTTTTGATCTCTGTATTAGCTGAGTGTTGTTGTTTGGGATTTTTTTTTTCAACACAGTTAATCCTCTCTTTGTCTTTTATTTTTATACCCTGAACCCATTAAAAATGGGTAATCAGGGTATAATGGTTTTGTTGCAGCCCAAATGTATGTAACAGGCAGAAGGAGGCGTGGCAGACCCCATAAAGTATATATATTCTTGATCAGGACGACAAGCCGAGTCGATTGAGCCCTGTCCGTCTGTCTGTCTGTCCGTCTGTCCGTATGTTTGAACGCGTGGATCTCAGAACCTATAATAGCTAGAGACTTGAACTTTTTTTTTATAGATTCGTGTATATCACGCGCAGGTCGAGTTTGTTTTAGAAATTCGATAACTCTTCTCGTTCTTTTTTTATCGATTAAAAACGAAATCGATTTTCAGTTTTAAAATTATATCTTCTACATCTTTATAGTTAGAAACTCCAAATCTTGTATTTAGCTTAATGGGACTTTTATACAATTTTGATTTTTGTTAAATTTTGGATGCCACGCCCCCTTCGCCCAAATTTTCAAACCACTTATTTCAAATACTAGAGACTTGTGCTTTTGCACATACACGCATATGAATGATATAATTACGCTGCGCAAGTTTGATTAAGAAAGTCGATCTACAAAAAAAATTATTAAACATTTAATTTTCCATAACACGCACATATTGGCGCAGCGAAGTCGCTGAGTAAACTGCGCAGTTAGCAGAGCGTATGCGTGTGCGTGTGTATGTATGCGTTGCTTGCAATATACATACATATGTATGTATGTACACAAGTACATACTGTATATATTTACATATATGTATATATGTATATATGTATATATGTATATATGTATATATGTATGTATGTATACATGTATATAAAATAAGAGTAACATTGATATAACTTAAATAAAGTCAATATAATATACATATGAATAGATGAAATGCATTATGTTATAAAACGAAACGTTTACCAAACGTTTACGTACACACGCGCGTGGCAACAGAGCAGCAGAAGCATCTAGAAAATTCGAAGAATTCATAACAACAACAACAAAGACAAATTGGGGATGAATTTTAAGCAGAAGTTCAGCAGCTCAGTAGCTCAATAACTGTACTTAGGAATTCGCTATCTCACTCTTATGTATTGCAACGGCTGTGTTGATAGAAACGATGATCGCCGACATAAAGTCTCGGGTTCGATTCTCTAAGCTGACGTCAAAACTTTTTTTATGCAAATTACTTAATCTTTTTTGTTTTTTTTTAATTTTTTAATTTAATTTAAAATTATATATAAACTTTGAAGTGCATTTAAAGCCGCCGGCATTTAAAGCCGGGGTTCAGGGTATTTCCTAGTCGGGCACCTCCGACTAGAGTTTCCTTACTTGTTTCTATCTTAATCTGCTTGTATTTTTGTTTTGATTATCTCCCCTACTTGCCAATATGATATGCTGTAAGAAATCATGTATATTTCGGCAAGTCACTGATTCTGCACAAATGCAATTTGTTGGTTGCTGGTTGTGCGAGAATCTAATGCACATTAAATGTGCTGGCATCTCGGGGCGTGACTATGTTCCCAAAAGTGAGTGTGGTGGATTACGCTGGTCTTGGCCGGATTGTTTGGAAAAACAATTACTAAGTTTTTCCACGATGTATAATTCAGTGCGGGTTCAGTACTCAAATCTAATTAAATTTTCAAAACACCTTGAAGAGGAACTGAAAACTGGAGAAGAAATATTGAATCAGTATAATTTTGATTCTCCGCTAAATACAGTGATTACTCCATCACTGCTAGTTCCCCCCTCCATTCAAGTATCGTCTCCTAACTTATCAACTCTTCTTCACCTTGTCAAGAATTATCAATTCCCATATCAGATGATTCAGTGTCATAATAGACACTCAAAAGGCCTCTACTAAAAAAGTTAAAGTTTCTCCGAGTGTTGGTCAAACTAAAAACAACATTCAGGAACCGTCTCCTACACCGTCTCCTACTCCTATATTACGCTATTTATCTGTCGTGTCTCCTCAAAAGCAAGGTTTCTTATTTAGGCTTTCTTCAGATACGACATGTGAGGCTGTGTCTGCTTTTATTGAAAGTAAAATTTCGTTTAAAGTTTTTATCTCGAAGTTTAATTTTGCAGCTCCTCGTGAAATTGCTTTATTTAAAATCAATGTAGCAATTGAATTTTTCGATACTATATGCGATCCAAACTTTTCGCCACCCCATGTAGTTGTACATGAATTCAAACTTAAGATTCGGAATAGAATTTCTCCAGTGTCTTTAAATCCCGTTTCGGTACAACCTTCATCAGAGGCTGTATCAGAAAACTAAGTTTCTTTCCATCTTTTCCGCAGCTACCTATTATTTATCAAAATGTTCGAAGCTTTCATTCTAAATTTAAAAATCTATTTCTGCAAAGCTGTAGTGTCCAATCTGAACTTATAGCCGTTACTGAAACATGGTTACGCCAAAATGTTTATAATAGTGAGGTTCTTTCAAATAATTTCACTATTTATAGACTTGAACGCTGATAGCTGTTAAATCCCATTTTCTCTCTGAATCTTTTACCTTCTCGTCAATTCACAATGTTGACATTATTGGAGTTAAAATAACTTTTCAGTCTTGTTCCCTATACGTTACTTGTTCATATATTCCTCCCTCTTCCGATTTACAAGTTTATAGTCATAATATCTCTTGTATTAAAGAAATGTATGAATATGTTCCAGATAATTACTTGATTTGTTTTTACTAATGATGACGCCAGCATTAATGTTTTAAGATCATCCCCCTTTTGTATACCTGAGGATTTATATCATCCAACACTAGAGGTTTTAATACCTATTTATAATAAATATTTATAAAAAGCGTCGTTGTTTTAATAAATGTAATTGTGTTTTGCTTAATGAGCTCATTAATGCAATAGATTGGTCTCCTTTATATGAGGCAGTTGATGTAAACATAGCAGTTTCAACATTCTACAGTACTTTAAATGCTATTCTAGACAAATGTGTTCCTATGTGTCTTCCTAAATCTTTTTCTAATAAACCTCCCTTTAACTCTTTCAACTTCAAAAAATGTTAAATCTAAATGTTTTAAAAAGTTCAAAAAGTTGGGTTCGGTCGTTTTCTGGTCTAAATACTCCTTAGCTAAGGCCAATTTCAATATTTTAAACTTTCGTTGATATGAGAATTACCTTATACGCTGTAAAAAGCAATTTTCTCGTGATCCGAAAAGATTTTATTCATTTGTAAATTTGAAGCGTAAATCTTCTGAGTTTCCATCCTCGTTTTTCCTAGGTTGTGACAAAACTTGTAATGATCAAGATACCTCAGATCTATTTACAAAGTTCCTAGCCAATAAAAGCTTTTTAAATAAAATGCAAACATATGTTATATACACTGATTTCAGTAAGGTATTTGACTCTGTTCTTGCTTCAAAAGCTTGACCAATTGAGATTTTCCCCTAAACTTCTCTCTTGGATTGCTTCCTATTTAAAAAGTAGAACCCAAAGAGATCTGGTGAGAACATCAATTTCGTATTTGTCTCTTTGGGTGTTCCTCAGGGTAGTCACTTGAACCCTCTACTTTTCTCCCTTTTTATAAATGACCTTCCCAGTTGTATTTGTTACTCTAAAATATTCATGTATGCAGATGACGTAAAACTCTGTCTCTCATACAATAATTCAATAGATTATCTACGCCTATAGGATGATCTAATTTCCTTTCAATATTGGTGTAAAACCAATCAGTTGCATCTAAATTGTTCTAAGTGTATGACAATGACTTTCAGTCGTACCACTCCATTTTTTGCTGATTATACAATCAACAATGTGTCGTTGCAACGTATTTCTACAATCAAAGATCTTGGGGTGCTCTTTGACTGTAAACTTAGATTCAATACCCATATCCTAACCATCGTTAATGAAGGCAAAAGTGTACTTGGGTTTATTAAACGTTGTTCTAAAGAGTTTATTGATCCGTTTGTTACTAAACTTCTTTTTGTCTCGCTGGTACGGCCTATTTTAGAATATTGTTCTATTATATGGTCGCCACAGCAGAAATTGTATCAGGGCCGTATTGAATCGGTTCAGAAGCAATTTCTTCTTTTTGCCTTGCGCAATCTAAACTGGGATGGTAACCTTCGTCTACTGTCTTATCATAGTAGGCTTCTTCTTTTGGATCATCCATCGGTAATCAATCGTAGAATAGTCTTGGGTATTAATTTTCTACATAAGTTGATTGACAGCAGTATTGATTCGCCTTCTCTTTTATTTCAAGTCAATTTCCTAGTTCCTTCCCGTGCTTCTCGTCACTTTTGTCCTCTTTATTTACCTATATGTAACTGTAACTATTATTTGTTCTATGTACTAATTACTTATTTTCATGTATTTAGTTTTTAACTCTCTCTTTCCTTAATAAAATCTTCCGTTTCTGTATATTAGAAAAATCACACACACACCCCAGTGATTTCTCTTATTGTATTTTACTTTTCTGATTTTATTTTTCATATATTTTTATTACCTTTTTTTAACTATTTCTATCTTAGTTTCAATGATATCACTAACCATACCTGGCTGTGATTTGGGGCATAGCTCGACGGTCTGGCAAATAAAACACCCCCATCGGGTTGGTGATATCATTGCTATATATTGTTAGTATTAGGCTTTTTCATTTCCCTATACTTTTATAATTTATAATTTTGTAATTTTAAATTTGACTCACGATTTTAGTCAAATTTCATTATATATAAATAAATAATATATTGAATTTATTTAAATTATATCAATGTTATTCTTATTTTATATATATGTAAATACATACAGTATGTACATATGTACATATATGTATGTATATTGCAAGAAACGCATACATACACACGCACACACATACGCTCTGCTAAGTTTATTCAGCGACTGCGCTGCGCCAATATGTGCATGTTATGGGAAATTAAATGCTTAATAACTTTTTTTATAGACCGACTTTCTTAATCAAACTTGCACAGCGTAATTATATCATTCATATGCGAGTATGTGCAAAAGCACAAGTCTCTAGTATTTGAAATAAGTGTTTTGAAAATTTTGGCGAAGGGGGCGCGGCATCCAAAGTTTAACAAAAATCAAAATTGTATAAAGGTCCCATTAAGCTAAATACAAGATTTGGAGTCTCTAACTATAAAGATGTAGAAGATATAATTTTAAAACTGAAAATCTATTTTTGCTTTTAATCGATAAAAAACGAGAAGAGTTATCGAATTTCTAAAACAAACTCGACCTGCGCGTGATTCACACGAATCTATAAAAAATCAAGTCTCTAGCTATTATATCCACGCGTTCAAACGGACAGGGCTCAATCGACTCGTCTTGTCGTCCTGATCAAGAATATATATACTTTATGGGGTCTGCCACGCCTCCTTCTACCTGTTACATACATTTGGGCTGTAAAAAACCATTATACGCTGGTTACCCATTTTTAATGGGTTCAGGATAAAAAAACATGTAAGGAAGCTCTAGTAGGGACTTCTCGACTAAGAGAAACGCTGAGCCCTTCGAATAGCCGATATTGGAAGCCTGCTATGATTATTTTACATATACATGTATGTATGTATATTGCAAGCAACACAAGCACATTTTTTTCTAGATGGACTTTCTTAATCACATTTTCACAGTGTCATTATAGCATTCATATGTGTTTATTTGCCAAAGCACAAGTCTCTAGTATTTGAAATACGGGTTTTGTAAAATATTATTTTTTTGTTTATTTTTTCCTATTGTGCACGCTTTCGCAGCAGCAAGTACGTAAAAAAAAACTCAACCGAAGACATGCACAAAAAAAAACCGCAGCATCGGCGACACTACATTGTATGTCTAAATTTTTGTGTATCTCTTTTCACCCAACCTTCTTTCGACGCTCAAGCGCCGACAAATGTCATACACGGATATGGAAAAAAAATATCTACTCACTTTTGCAGCTTGTGTGCTCAAACACTCCAGTATGTTTGTGAGGCGAGCGATCGTACGCATTTGTG
This sequence comes from Drosophila fulvimacula, assembly GCA_035045555.1. NCBI lineage: Eukaryota > Metazoa > Arthropoda > Insecta > Diptera > Drosophilidae > Drosophila > Drosophila fulvimacula. The sequence continues at coordinate 298,658 of JAWNOX010000154.1, read as the reverse complement.
CGGTGGGTTCAGGCAATAGAAAATCTACATACATACGTATATTTACATATGTATATTATATTTTTTCTGTGTACGACACAATTTGTAACCAACTATTTTTAGTGCTTTATACGAGACTTCTCGACTATTTTCATAGCGTGATAATATCCTTGATATGTGTTATTAAATTTGTGCCGAAGGGCTATAAAGCCTATATCTTAATGAAATTTGTGGTTTCTCCATGTTGAACGATAAGGTTACAATTCGACGGACTGTAATGTGACATGCTTCAATCGCTATGTATTATTTTACAAAATTAACTACAAGTTAAATTAATATATAATATTCTTAATAAAAATTCGTACACGCATTTTTTATTACATATGTATACATTTGCCATAAATGCTAGTAAAAAATTATTCATTTGGTAGTTTTATTATTTTTGAATTCATTAATCTCTATTTCAACCAGGTTACGGTTATATTGAGCTTCAGTCATCATAATACCATCCATATTTACAAAGCGTGTGTGCATTCCAGCAGCAATAAACCGTTTAGTTGCCGCCATATCCAAACGATGTGCTGCTATAGAGCAAAAAAATTGTTTCTCACGTGCTAGCAATTCCTTTGCTCGTCCCAAATCATGTAAAATATAATGCTACAAATATGAATAAAAAATATTTTGTTAAGAATAGACGGAACATTAAAACAAGTAAAAACGTAAAAACGTAGCGCCCGACTTCTACCGAATGCGAAATACTCATTCACACCCCAGCACCCAGTTCTAAAAAATTCCAAGAAACCAATTTACCAATTTGCCACATCCCTAATTATCCCCAAATTTTATATTTAGTGTCATGTGTATTTAATACAATTTTGGTTTTTGCTATACACCAATTTCTTGCAATTCAGTTGAAAATATAACTAATATGCTGAAAATTTCATTAAAATCCATTAAGTAATACAGAATTTATTAAAAAAAAACGTTTATTGACAAATGTGCTCGGTTTTTATATTCTGTTTTTAATTTGTTGTATATTTACACATTATTTGTATATTGGTCATTATTGCATTTTTGGTTTGATACTGCCGTGATTTGTGCTTCTCACAAAACTTTCTAAATAAAAACAATTGTATTTTTGTTTTTATTTACAAAGTTTTGTGAGTGTCGGAAATTATATCTAAATTAAAGTTTTCGTTTTAGTAGTTCTATTCTTTCGTTTTCGTTTTTTCTTTGCTTTCTGTTTTTTACACGGGTTAGTGTGTGTGTTAGCTGTCGTTCGCTCACGTTTAGCTTAGTGTTTGTTTTTGTTTCTTGCGAAATTTATTTCGTTTGTAGTGTAGCTCTCTCCCGCTCTATTTTTTGTTTCTTCATCAACTGTTTATTCTTTTGATCTCTGTATTAGCTGAGTGTTGTTGTTTGGGATTTTTTTTTTCAACACAGTTAATCCTCTCTTTGTCTTTTATTTTTTCTATCTTAATCTGCTTGTATTTTTGTTTTGATTATCTCCCCTACTTGCCAATATGATATGCTGTAAGAAATCATGTATATTTCGGCAAGTCACTGATTCTGCACAAATGCAATTTGTTGGTTGCTGGTTGTGCGAGAATCTAATGCACATTAAATGTGCTGGCATCTCGGGGCGTGACTATGTTCCCAAAAGTGAGTGTGGTGGATTACGCTGGTCTTGGCCGGATTGTTTGGAAAAACAATTACTAAGTTTTTCCACGATGTATAATTCAGTGCGGGTTCAGTACTCAAATCTAATTAAATTTTCAAAACACCTTGAAGAGGAACTGAAAACTGGAGAAGAAATATTGAATCAGTATAATTTTGATTCTCCGCTAAATACATTGATTACTCCATCACTGCTAGTTCCCCCCTCCATTCAAGTATCGTCTCCTAACTTATCAACTCTTCTTCACCTTGTCAAGAATTATCAATTCCCATATCAGATGATTCAGTGTCATAATAGACACTCAAAAGGCCTCTACTAAAAAAGTTAAAGTTTCTCCGAGTGTTGGTCAAACTAAAAACAACATTCAGGAACCGTCTCCTACACCGTCTCCTACTCCTATATTACGCTATTTATCTGTCGTGTCTCCTCAAAAGCAAGGTTTCTTATTTAGGCTTTCTTCAGATACGACATGTGAGGCTGTGTCTGCTTTTATTGAAAGTAAAATTTCGTTTAAAGTTTTTATCTCGAAGTTTAATTTTGCAGCTCCTCGTGAAATTGCTTCATTTAAAATCAATGTAGCAATTGAATTTTTCGATACTATATGCGATCCAAACTTTTCGCCACCCCATGTAGTTGTACATGAATTCAAACTTAAGATTCGGAATAGAATTTCTCCAGTGTCTTTAAATCCCTTTTCGGTACAACCTTCATCAGAGGCTGTATCAGAAAACTAAGTTTCTTTCCATCTTTTCCGCAGCTACCTATTATTTATCAAAATGTTCGAAGCTTTCATTCTAAATTTAAAAATCTATTTCTGCAAAGCTGTAGTGTCCAATCTGAACTTATAGCCGTTACTGAAACATGGTTACGCCAAAATGTTTATAATAGTGAGGTTCTTTCAAATAATTTCACTATTTATAGACTTGAACGCTGATAGCTGTTAAATCCCATTTTCTCTCTGAATCTTTTACCTTCTCGTCAATTCACAATGTTGACATTATTGGAGTTAAAATAACTTTTCAGTCTTGTTCCCTATACGTTACTTGTTCATATATTCCTCCCTCTTCCGATTTACAAGTTTATAGTCATAATATCTCTTGTATTAAAGAAATGTATGAATATGTTCCAGATAATTACTTGATTTGTTTTTACTAATGATGACGCCAGCATTAATGTTTTAAGATCAACATTCTACAGTACTTTAAATGCTATTCTAGACAAATGTGTTCCTATGTGTCTTCCTAAATCTTTTTCTAATAAACCTCCCTTTAACTCTTTCAACTTCAAAAAATGTTAAATCTAAATGTTTTAAAAAGTTCAAAAAGTTGGGTTCGGTCGTTTTCTGGTCTAAATACTCCTTAGCTAAGGCCAATTTCAATATTTTAAACTTTCGTTGATATGAGAATTACCTTATACGCTGTAAAAAGCAATTTTCTCGTGATCCGAAAAGATTTTATTCATTTGTAAATTTGAAGCGTAAATCTTCTGAGTTTCCATCCTCGTTTTTCCTAGGTTGTGACAAAACTTGTAATGATCAAGATACCTCAGATCTATTTACAAAGTTCCTAGTCAATAAAAGCTTTTTAAATAAAATGCAAATATATGTTATATACACTGATTTCAGTAAGGTATTTGACTCTGTTCTTGCTTCAAAAGCTTGACCAATTGAGATTTTCCCCTAAACTTCTGTCTTGGATTGCTTCCTATTTAAAAAGTAGAACCCAAAGAGATCTGGTGAGAACATCAATTTCGTATTTGTCTCTTTGGGTGTTCCTCAGGGTAGTCACTTGAACCCTCTACTTTTCTCCCTTTTTATAAATGACCTTCCCAGTTGTATTTGTTACTCTAAAATATTCATGTATGCAGATGACGTAAAACTCTGTCTCTCATACAATAATTCAATAGATCATCTACGCCTATAGGATGATCTAATTTCCTTTCAATATTGGTGTAAAACCAATCAGTTGCATCTAAATTGTTCTAAGTGTATGACAATGACTTTCAGTCGTACCACTCCATTTTTTGCTGATTATACAATCAATAATGTGTCGTTGCAACGTATTTCTACAATCAAAGATCTTGGGGTTCTCTTTGACTGTAAACTTAGATTCAATACCCATATCCTAACCATCGTTAATGAAGCCAAAAGTGTGCTTGGGTTTATTAAACGTTGGTCTAAAGAGTTTAATGATCCGTTTGTTACTAAACTTCTTTTTGTCTCGCTGGTACGGCCTATTTTAGAATATTGTTCTATTATATGGTCGCCACAGCAGAAATTGTATCAGGACCGTATTGAATTGGTTCAGAAGCAATTTCTTCTTGCCTTGCGCAATCTAAACTGGGATGGTAACCTTCGTCTACCGTCTTATCATAGTAGGCTTCTTCTTTTGGATCTGCCATCATTAATCAATCGTAGAATAGTCTTGGGTATTACTTTTCTACATAAGTTGATTGACAGCAGTATTGATTCGCCTTCTCTTTTATTTCAAGTCAATTTCCTAGTTCCTTCCCGTGCTTCTCGTCACTTTTGTCCTCTTTATTTACCTATATGTAACTGTAACTATTATTTGTTCTATGTACTAATTACTTATTTTCATGTGTTTAGTTTTTAACTCTCTCTTTCCTTAATAAAATCTTCCGTTTCTGTATATTAGAAAAATCACACACACACCCCAGTGATTTCTCTTATTGTATTTTACTTTTCTGATTTTATTTTTCATATATTTTTATTACCTTTTTTTAACTATTTCTATCTTAGTTTCAATGATATCACTGATATCACCTGGCTGTGATTTGGGGCATAGCTCGACGGCATGGCAAATAAAACACCCCCATCGGGTTGGTGATATCATTGCTATATATTGTTAGTATTAGGCTTTTTCATTTCCCTATACTTTTATAATTTATAATTTTGTAATTTTAAATTTGACTCACGATTTTAGTCAAATTTCATTATATATAAATAAATAATATATTGAATTTATTTAAATTATATCAATGTTATTCTTATTTTATATATATGTAAATATATACAGTATGTATGTATATTGCAAGAAACGCATACAAGTTAACTGTGGACACCCTGTACCCACAGAACGTAAAGAATGCGTGAGGAAAGGTCTGGGCCTCAACGTCGTCGGTCTGCAAAGCCAAGTCAGCGACTCGCAACATTGTTGCGCAAACATCCGCTGGGTAATTCAATACCCTGCACGAGGCGCTAAAACTACAGTTTCTTGTCGCTGCCACTTTTTGTAGATTTAGATTGTAATGGCATTTAATAAGAGGCAGTTCGCCCTAATAAACATTGCTCAAATAAATCTTGCTTAGTGCTCGTGTGTTATTCCAAATATCTCGGGAACTATTCTAGTATAACTGGCGCCCAACAGTAAATTACCCACGGTGTGAACAGTTTCGCTTTCGCGAAATAAAATTAAACACAAACAGTAGTTCTTACGAACGCAAAGACAAAAACAAAACAGCAGTTCTTACGAGCTTAACAAAAAGTGAAAGTGATAGCAGTGGCAGCAGTCGACTGCCAGAACAACTATCCAGCAAATCCAGGTACACCAGATCCGCAGGAGCTCTCTGGGCAGCGCTGACGAATAAACAAATACAGGCGGAACTACAACAGCAGCAGGAGGGAGCTGGAGCAGAACATACACAACAAACAGAATTATGTAAGTGAGCTCTTCATAATTTCGGATAAAGATCAGTGAATAGAAGAATCTTTTTAAATCGAATTAAATGTTGCATGTGTGAGTTTGTCATTTCATTTCCATTGTGTTCCGTGACGTTTAGTGATTTTTGACGTATGAGTAATACGAGAAGAGACAGTGACAGCAACGACAGTGTTCTAGCTGAGTTAATTAAAGAACTCGAACAAGTTAAAGTAACTGAAACAGTGACATGTGAGGGAAATATGGACGCGGAGCAGCTGCGCTCGATCATTGGGGCTGCATTAGCAGCCCAAGCGCAAGAATATGACAGAAGAGAGGCTCAGATTAGGGCCGAATTCAAAACACAAGTTGATGAATTAGCAGGAAGGCTTAAAAGGTCAAACATAGCGGTACCTGAAATTAAGGTTTACGAGGATGCACAGATTATAGAGGGCTGCGCTGCGACGAACCTCTTGATGCGATGAAGAGTTTGCCAGAGTTTACTGGCGCGCATGACACCTACGTCGCATGGCGACTGGCAGCGCACACTTCATATAAAATTTTTAAAAATTACGACGGTAGCTCACGCCATTATCAGGCTATGGTTATCCTTAGGAACAGGATAAGGGGATCGGCAAATGCCATCCTTGCTTCATTTAATACACCCCTTAATTTCGAAGCCTTGATTTTACCTATAATGACAAAAAACCGATCCATATAATAGAACAGGAGATGGGCACACTTAGACAAGGTAGAATGTCCATTTTAGAGTATTATGACGAGGTAGAGAAAAAGCTCACCTTGCTGACTAACCAGGCCAACATGACTTTTGAAGAACATTTGGCCACGGGTATGTGCGAGAAGTTTAGAGGCGACGCCTTAAGGGTTTTCATATCCGGGTTACGGCGTAATTTGACAGACGTGTTGTTTGCGGCTCACCCACCTGATTTGCCATCAGCTTTGGCTTTGGCACAGGAGATCGAGTCAAACCACGACAGGTACGTATTTGCGGCAAATTTTGCCAAGGGCGAGGAGGGCCAAGGGAGAAAGCTAACAAAAATGAAGCGCGGAACAATAACCGCCAAGGTCAGGCTCAGCAAGAGCATAAGCAATCTTCCGAAACTGGGCAAGGCAAAAGCTCTGCCTTTAGAAAACAAAGAGGTCAACAGAATACAGAGAACACACAAGCTAAACTAGCAAGTGATAACGGCCCCGAGCCAATGGAGGTAGATCCAGAGTCATCTAAATAGAGGCAGCCTACTAATTACCAAAAAGGCCAGGGCTCCGATAAGACCAACGCTTATCAATGACAGAAACGCTCAAATACGTCCGATCGCATGACGGGCCAGAGGCGTGTTGTCCGCTGGCAACACAGAACAAGAGGCATCATACCGCAAGAAGGCTGATCATCATCAGGTTGAAGGAATAGAAGCCGACAGCGAGTACGAGCGATTCCGTCAACTTTCTAGTTAACAGCCTAAATTTTTTAGGGCAAAGTCCCTGCTGCCGTACTTACGGCGAAGAATAGCGGGGACAAGCGTTAAATTATTGATTGATACGGGCGCGTCTAAAAACTATCTAAAACCTCTCAAACATCTTAAGAACGTTAGCCCTGTCGAGACGAAGTTTGTCGTGCAGTCAATTCACGGCTCAAACAATGTAACACAAAAATGCACGCTGCCAATGTTTGGACAAACAGCGACATTTTTCATACTAAACAATCTTTCCACATTTGATGGGATAATTGGCCTCGACCTGTTAAAACAGGTTGACGCTGCCATAAGCCTGAAAGAAAGCAAGTTGTTGATTAAGGGTAGATCGGAAACGATACACTATCACAGTTGCTTGGATGTAAATCACACGAAGGTTCTTGACATTGATGTGCCTTCTGCGATAAAGCCAGTATTTCTTCAAATGCTCAAGAATAATTGTAAGGCTTTTGCTGACCCTAACGAGTCGCTGCCATACAATACAGCCGTCGTTGCCACAATTCGGACAACTGACAACAAAGAGGTTTACTCGAAGCTGTATCCATACCCACGGGGTGTGGAAGATTTTGTCACCTCAGAGATAAACGAACTCCTGAAAAATGGTGTCATAAGAAAATTGCGGTCCCCATACAACAATCCCATTTGGGTGGTAGACAAAAAGGGTACCGACAGTAACGGTAACAGGAATAAGCGTTTGGTGATTGATTTCAGGAAACTAAATCAAAAAACCATCGCAGATAAATACCTAATGTCATGCATATCGATGATTCTGGCAAATCTGGGTAAAGCTAGGTTTTTCACAACGCTCGACCTCAAGTCCGGATATCACCAGATAACTTTGGCGGAGGAGGACAGGGAGAAAACAGCGTTCTCAGTGAATAGAGGGAAATACGAGTTCTGTCGACTCCCCTTCGGATTAAAAAATGCTGGTAGCATTTTCCAGAGGGCCATTGACGATGTCCTCCGGGAACAAATCGGTAGGACTTGTTATGTCTATGTCGATGATGTTATCACCTTCTCCGAAAACGAAAAGGACCATGTAAAACACGTTGAGTGGGTCCTAAAGAGCCTGCGTGATGCAAACATGAGGGTGGCTCAAGAGAAATCCCAGTTTTTCAAAGATAGTGTTGAATATTTGGGGTTCATTGTGACAAGTAACGGTGCAAAGACGGATCCTGAAAAGGTGAAGGCCATTCAGCATTACGCCGAGCCTGAGTCACTATTTGCAGTTAGGTCATTCTTAGGTTTAGCCAGCTACTACCGCTGCTTCATCAAGGATTTCGCAGCAATAGCGAAGCCCCTTTCGGACATTCTCAAAGGAGAAAATAGTTCGGTGAGCAAATATAGGTCACAAAAAACGCCAGTAAAACTGGATGAAAAACAGAGACACGCTTTTGAGAAGCTCAGGAAAATCTTGGCGTCAGAAGACGTGATGTTAATGTACCCAGACTATAAGAAGCCCTTTGATGTAACTACCGATGCGTCAGCATACGGAATTGGGGCAGTTCTGTCCCAAAACGGAAGACCAATAACAATGATCTCCCGGACTCTAAAAGTTAGGGAAGCAAACTACGCTACTAACGAGCGAGAATTGCTAGCCATCGTGTGGGCCCTGGCCAAGTTTCGTCACTACCTTTATGGCGTAAAAGACATAAATATTTTCACAGATCACCAGCCACTTACATTCGCGGTATCTGAAGGGAACCCCAACGCCAAAATTAAGCGTTGGAAAGTGCGCATAGATGAAACAGGTGCCAACCTGTTTTACAAACCCGGAAAGACGAATCACGTAGCTGATGCACTTTCACGGCAAAAAATAAATGCGCTCGAGTGCGAGCAGCCACAATCAGACGCCGCTACAGTACATAGCGGGGCGTCACTGACCTACACCATCGAGACAACTGAAAAGCCGGTGAACTGCTTCAGAAATCAGATTGTGCTAAATAGAAATTTTATCATTTTCGGTGAAAAAACTCGCCATATGATTAATTTTACCAATAGGAACAGGTTGGTTGATGCGGTGAAATCCATTGTCAACCCAAACGTGGTGAATGCTATTCACTGCGACCTTCCTGTTCTAGCTCATTTGCAGCCCGAACTCGTGAGTAGCTTTCCCACCACCAAGTTTTGGCATTGTAAGAACTTTGTCACAGACGTCTTCGATAGCGGGGAGAGAAGGGAATTCCTTACTACTGAGCACAATCGAGCTCATAGGGCCGCCCAAGAAAACAGCAAACAAGTCATGACCGATTAATATTTCCCAAAAATGAACAAACTAGCAAACGAGGTAGTCCTGAACTGCAAGATTTGCGCAAAGGCAAAATACGATAGACACCCTAAGAAACAAGAACTCGGACAGACGCCGATTCCTTCACGGGCGGGAGAAATGCTTCACATCGACGTGTTTTCTACGGACCGCAAACTATTTCTTACTTGCATCGACAAACATTCCAAGTTCGCTATGGTTCAGCACATAGTATCCCGTACTATAGAGGATTTAATACCACCATTGTTAACGATCGTTAACGTTTTTCCAAAAACCCAGCAGATTTACTGCGACAACGAACCAGCATTTAAGTCGGAGACTATTACGTCATTACTGTTAAACAACTATGGGATCAAAGTAGCTAATGCTCCTCCTTTGCACAGTACATCAAACGGTCAGGTTGAGCGCTTTCATAGCACGCTCATAGAAATAGCCAGGTGTCTCAAGCTACAAAATAAACAGTACAGTCGAACTAGTACTGCAGGCTACCGTTGAGTATAACAGGTCCATCCATTCAGTTACCCAGAAAAAGCCCATAGATACCTTGCACACCGTTTCGAAAGAAACCCAGCAGAAGGTCAGGAAAAAGATAGAAAAAGCGCAATTAGTGCAAAATTCAAGGATTAATCAGAACAGGCAGAATAGGGTATTTGACGTCGGAGAGGAAGTACTTGTTAAAACAAACTGGAGGTTAGGAAATAAACTCACTCCGCTTTGTAATGAGGAAAAAGTAGAGGCGGACTTGGGGACAACGGTCCTCATAAAGGGGAGGGTGGTCCATAAGGACAACTTTCGTTGAATTTGTAGTTTTAGTTTGTAGGTTTAAGAACATTTTTACAAACTTACTTAAGAATTATTCCGTATCCTAGGTTTTACAGAACAATACTGACATTACTGACATTACTGAAACGTACTTGTTTGGAACGACAATGACTTTTTAAAGCACACTACCAACCTTTCAGAGTTTGCACGAATGATCGACGAGACCAAGAAACTATCGACCATGTTCCCACAATCCCATATGCGGAAACTGTTGGAAGTAGACACCGGACAGACATGTTGTCCGCCCTCGAAGTGCATCATCGCCATGCAAGAAGCCTCGACTTTTTGGGAACGGCACTGAAAGTGGTTGCGGGCAGTCCGGACGCACGAGACTTCGAAAACATCAGAATGACGGAGGCACAGCTGGTTAGTTCCAATAATAGACAGATAGAGATAAATTCAAAAACTCAGACACAAATAAACTCATTAACCGACACGGTCAACAAAATTCTTAAAATTGCAAAAAATGAGCAGGCGGATACCGCTCACTTATACGAAACTTTATTAACAAGAAATAGAATTCTCATTAACGAAATTAGTAACCTTATGTTGACAATTGCACTTGCGAAATCCGGCATTATCAATCCAAACATATTAGACCATGCTGATCTTAAGTCCGTTCTTATGAATGAACTCACAGGGACTACAATTACCGACTTATTAGACGTATCTAGTATTAAGATTTTTCAATCTTCCAATACTGTTAAAATTATTATTAGATATCCTAGAATAAGTAAGCTTTGCAGGAAGGTTACCATCTTTCCAGTCGCACACAACAACACCATCCTGCAGCTGTTGGACAACATAGTAGCGGAATGCGGAAGACAAGTCTTACCAGTCACAAACTGCGAAATAACCACCACAACTACATTTTGTGAACAAGCGCCGAGCGAAACCTGTGCTCAGGGCTTACACTCTGGAGGTTTGGCGCACTACGTAACGCAACCTAGCCACTTGGATCCCGTTACAGTAGTCGACAATGGCATCATCATCGTCAATGATCGGCTCGCCGCCATAGTGTTCGATGACAATCCAGAAACCATCTCAACTGGAACTCAGCTAATACCGTTCAACAACTACGCTATAGTCAACGGAACCAGATATGTGAACCGGAACAACGTTCAGGAAAGGTTCCCCGGAATTGCAGCCTCACCCCTGTTGAATATCACAGGGCATATCAATACGCTAAGCCTCCCGTATCTTCATAGGTTGAGTGAGGAAAACCTTAACCACATCATCGAGATGAGAAGCAACGTCACGTATGGAACCAAATCCATGCTAACCTTCGAAATGGGAATCTTGACCTGCACAACAATTTGTGGATTCATTGCCCTATGCCAATGCGTCAAGAAGACGCGGAATTCTCGACAAATTGAGGAGATGCTGAAAACCTACAACGTGACCAGGGACGATCAGTCTTTGGAGGGGGGAGTAGTTAACTGTGGACACCCTGTACCCACAGAAAGTAAAGAATGCGTGAGGAAAGCCGAGTCAGCGTTATAAATGGTCAGCGAGCAAGCTTGAGGTCTGGGCCTCAACGTCGTCGGTCTGCAAAGCCAAGTCAGCGACTCGCAACATCGTTGCGCAAACATCCGCTGGGTAATTCAATACCCTGCACGAGGCGCTAAAGCTACAGTTTCTTGTCGCTGCCACCATAAGCCAGCGACGGCAGCGCCGCCGCTGCCGGCAATCGTAGCTTACATATTATATATTCACCTTTTGTAGATTTAGATTGTAATGGCATTTAATAAGAGGCAGTTCGCCCTAATAAACATTGCTCAAATAAATCTCCCTTAGTGCTCGTGTGTTATTCCAAATATCTGGGGAACTATTCTAGTATAACTTACATACACATGCACACACATACGTTCTACAAACTGCGCAGTTTGCTCAGCGACTGCGCTGAGCCAATATGTGCATGTTATGGGAAATTAAATACTTAATACTTTTTTGTAGACCGACTTTCTTAATGAAACTTGAGCAGCGTAATTATATCATTCATATGTGTGTATGTGCAAAAGTACAAGACTCTAGTATATGAAATAAGTGTTTTGAAAATTTTGAGCGAAGGGGGATCCAAAGTTTAACAAAAATCAAAATTGTATAAAGGTCCCATTAAGCTTTGGAGTCTCTAACTATAAAGATGTAGAAGATATAATTTTAAAACTGAAAATCAATTTTCGTTTTTAATCGATTAAAAAAATATGAGACGAGTTATCGAATTTCTAAAACAAACTCGACCTGATATACACGAATCTACAAACAAAAATTCAAGTATCTAGCTATTATAGGTTCTGAGATCCACGCGTTCACACATACGGAGAGACGGGCAGACGGACAGGGCTCAATCGACTCGGCTTGTCGTCCTGATCAAGAATATATATACTTTATGGGGTCTGCCTCGCCTCCTTCTGCCTATTACATACATTTGGGCTGCAACAAAACCATTATACCCTGATTACCCATTTTTAATGGGTTCAGGGTATAAAAAGAGAGAAAAGTAGAGGGCCCAAGTGACTACCCTGAGGAACACCCAAAGAGACAAATGCGAAATTGATGTTCTCACCAGATCTCTTTTGGTTCTACTTTTTAAATAGGAAGCAATCCAAGACAGAAGTTTAGGGGAAAATCTCAATTGGTCAAGCTTTTGAAGCAAGATATCGTGCTGAACAGAGTCAAATACCTTACTGAAATCAGTGTATATAACATATGTTTGCATTTTATTTAAAAAGCTTTTATTGGCTAGGAACTTTGTAAATAGATCTGAGGTATCTCGATCATTACAAGTTTTGTCACAACATAGGAAAAACGCGGATGGAAACTCAGAAGATTTACGCTTCAAATTTACAAATGAATAAAATCTTTTGAGAGCACGAGCAAACTGCCGACGAGAGTTTAAAATATTGAAATTGACTTATCTAAGGAGTATTTAGACCAGAAAACCGAACCCAACTTTTTGAACTTTTTAAAACATTTAGATTTAACATTTTTTGAAGTTGAAAGAGTTGAAGGGAGGTTTATTAGAAAAAGATTTAGGAAGACACATAGGAACACATTTGTCTAGAATAGCATTTAAAGTACTGTAGAATGTTGAAACTGCTATGTTTACATCAACTGTCTCATATAAAGGAGACCAATCTATTGCATTAATGAGATCATTAAGCAAAACAAAATTACATTTATTAAAACAATGACGCTTTTTAGATGATGAGGGCGTAAATATTGGTGGACTATAAATAGCTATTAAAACCTCAAGAGTTGGATGATACAAATCCTCAGGTATACAAAAGGGGGATGATCTTAAAACATTAATGCTGGCGTCATCATTAGTAAAAACAAGATCAAGCGAACGACTTAAATGATTAGAAATTGAGTTTATCTGATACATAGAATGGTTAAACAATTCATCAAAAAAATGAGCAGGCTATGATTATTTCACATATGTATATATTGCAAACAAGATATACACACAAATACGCACGCACTCGGACGCCAAAATAAGCACGCGCTCTTCTAATGCGGCGAGTGCGGATATATGGTATGGAAAATTAAATATTTAATAACTTTTTTATAGATGGACTTTCTTAATAAAATTAGTATTTGAAATACGTGTTTTACAAGTTTGGTGCGAAGGGGCGTGGCATCCAAAATCCAAAAACTACAAAATGTCCGCATTCACAACATTCTGCTCAGTAAATTTGAAGTCTCTACCTTTAATAATACACATGAATCAAAGTCAATTTATCGAAATGTATCGATAATACGGAAACGGGATGATTTATCGAAAAAAAAAACAAATTCGTACAGCGTATGGGGTTCACGAGTATACATGTCAAATTTCTAGCTTTTGTGGTTTACGAGATTCATACATTAATTTAGACTATACGTCTCAGCTCATTGAGCTGATAAGGAATACATATACTTTATGTGGTCTGCGACGTCTCCTTCTGCCACTTCACAAACATTTTCACAATAAAATTTTACCCTAATTTCCCATTTTCCATTGGTTCAGGGTATAAAATGCTTTAGTCGATTGTGCACAACTAGAAAAATTAATTGTCTTATTGTTTTTAGACCGACTTTCTTAATCAAACTTGCACAGTGTGATTATATCAATTATATCTGTACTTTCCAAAATCGGTAGTATTTGATGTTTAATAAATTGGATTGTCGCTCTGATCAAGAATATATTTGTATACTTTCTTACTCAAACTCCTACTCTTTCTCCTTTTCCATACTTTTGAACAAAACGTTTATATCCCAATTATCCATTTTTTTTCATGAGTTCAACAAGTGAGAAAACTCCAGTCGAAACTGCTCAACTAGGCGATACCCTGAACCTTTCGAATAGCATATGTTGCAAATAAGCTATGATTATTTGACATATATATTGCAAGCAACACATATACCCGCTCGCGGACGCGATAATGGGCACGTGCTCTGCTAACTGAGCAGCGACTGTGCTTGGGCTGCAATATGCGTATGATATGGGTTATTAAATGTTTTGTTGTAGATGCACTCTTAATCAAGCTTTCACAGTGCAATTATGGTATCATATGTGGGTATTTGCCATACCACAAGTCTCTAGTATTTGAAATATGTGTTTTGCACGGGGAGAAGGGGCACGGCATCCAAAATCCAAAAACCACAAAATGTCACTTCACCTATCCACACAGTATATACATTTTAAATCTCCAGCTTTACTGGTACACATAAATCGAAGTTAAAAACAAACTCGTACTGCGTATGGTATACACGAGTATACATGTCAAATTTCAGATTTTTAGCTTTTATGGTTTACGAGATCCTTGTGTTTATACAGACGGACGGACGGACAGGGCTATATCGACTCAGTTCGTCGAGCAGATATAGAATATAAAAACTTTATGGGGTCTGCAACGTCTCCTTCTGCCTGTTACGTACATTTTCACAAAATCATTATACCCTGATTTCCCATTTTTAATAGGTTCAGAGTATAACAAGTAAAAACGTTGTAGTCGGGCGCTACAAGACTGAGAAATACTCATACACACCACAAGCTCCCAGTTCCATAACATTCCAAGAAACCAATTTTCCAATTTGCCCTTGGTTCGAGCCTCGGGTGAAGTCGGTTTTTTATACACATAGGCGGAGGTTCGAATCTCGGTTTTTTATATCTGCTTTTCTTTTATTTCTTTATTTTTTTGTACCAAAATATATTTTTTTACATTTATAATATTTAGCAACACAATTAAGGTGGTAAAAGTCCAAGTTTAAAGCTTCTAGCACTAAAACTGTAGGAGCTATAAACTCGTGCGTTTTGCCACGCCCCCTGTGGGCGTAGATATAACAGTTACTCACGTGCCAAATTTAATCAATCTAGCTCTAAAACTGTAGAAGATACAACTCTCTACGACTGTTACAAGTAGTATTTCTGACATACAGGAAAATTCATTTTCCAATTTGCCACGCCCCTAGTGGGCATATCCGGAAAATATTGGCACTTTTTCTGACGAGAGTATACACGAGTATCTATTCCAAATTTCAAGTTTCTAGCTTCAATAGCATAGAAATGGTTTGCGTACATACAGACAGACGGACGGACATTGCACAAACCCAATATACTCATTTCACTTTGTGAATGAGTATAAACACAGTTCGCCGAGGTTCAAACCATTTCTATTACCAACGCCACATAATTTCATAGTTACTTAATTAGCATATGATTCACGCTGAATTATATTGTATTTGATATTTCTTAGAACATAAGGAAATGTTCGCTGTGCAGCCAAGCACATTTGTCAATTGCATAAACGTTTTGTTGAATAACTTCTGTGTTACGGATTTTAATGAAATTTTCAGCATATTAATTATTTTTTCAACTGAATTGTAAGAAATTGGTGTATAGCAAAAATAAAAATTGTATTAAATACACATAACATTAAATGCAAAAATTTAGGGATAATTAGGGGTGCGTCAAATTGGTTAATATCTTGGCAAAAGGAGGCGTGGCAGACCCCATAAAGTATGTATATTCTTGATCAGGACGACAAGCCGAGTCGATTGAGCCCTGTCCGTCTGCCCGTCTCTCCGTATGTGTGAACGCGTGGATCTCAGAA
Organism: Drosophila fulvimacula; assembly: GCA_035045555.1. Taxonomy (NCBI): domain Eukaryota; kingdom Metazoa; phylum Arthropoda; class Insecta; order Diptera; family Drosophilidae; genus Drosophila; species Drosophila fulvimacula. The sequence goes on along the minus strand of JAWNOX010000154.1, from coordinate 282,669 downwards.
CCTATAATAGCTAGATACTTGAATTTTTGTTTGTAGATTCGTGTATATCAGGTCGAGTTTGTTTTAGAAATTCGATAACTCGTCTCATATTTTTTTAATCGATTAAAAACGAAAATTGATTTTCAGTTTTAAAATTATATCTTCTACATCTTTATAGTTAGAGACTCCAAATATTGTATTTAGCTTAATGGGACCTTTATACAATTTTGATTTTTGTTAAACTTTGGATCCCCCTTTACCCAAATTTTCAAAACACTTATTTCAAATACTAGAGTCTTGTACTTTTGCACATACACACATATGAATGATATAATTACGCTGCGCAAGTTTGATTAAGAAAGTCGGTCTACAAAAAAGTATTAAGTATATAATTTCCCATAACATGCACATATTGGTTCAGCGCAGTCGCTGACCAAACTGCGCAGTTAGCAGAGCGTATGTGTGTGCATGTGTATGTATGCGTTTTTTGCAGTATACATACATACTGTATATATTTACATATATATAAAATAAGAATAACATTGATATAATTTAAATAAATTCAATATATTATTTATTTATATATAACGATATTTGACTAAAATCGTGAGTCAAATTTAAAATTACAAAATTATAAATTATAAAAGTATAGGGAAATGAAAAAGCCTAATACTAACAATATATAACAATGATATTACCAACCCGATGGGGGTGTTTCATTTGCCATGCCGTCGAGCTATGCCCCAAATCACAGCCAGGTATGGTTAGTGATATTATTGAAACTAAGTAAGATAGGCAGAGTTAAAAAAAATGTAATAAAAATATAAGAAAAATAAAATCATAGAAAAGTAAAATACAATAAGAGAAATCACTACACAAGTAGGGAGAATTGCCAGGTGCCTTCTCACTACTGGGGTGTGTGTGTGATTTCTCTAATATACAGAAACAGAAGATTTTATTAAGGAAAGAGAGAGTTAAAAACTAAATACATGAAAATAAGTAATTAGTACATAGAACAAATAATAGTTACAGTTACATACATATAGGTAAATAAAGAGGACAAAAGTGACGAGAAGCAGGGGAAGGAACTAGGAAATTGACTTGAAATAAAAGAGAAGGCGAATCAATACTGCTGTCAATCAACTTATGTAGAAAAGTAATACCCAAGACTATTCTACGATTGATTACCGATGGAAGATCCAAAAGAAGAAGCCTACTATGATAAGACGGTAGACGAAGGTTACCACCCCAGTTTAGATTGCGCAAGGCAAAAAGAAGAAATTGCTTCTGAACCAATTCCTGATACAATTTCTGCTGTGGCGACCATATAATAGAACAATATTCTAAAATAGGGCGTACCAGCGAGACAAAAACAAGTTTAGTAACAAACGGATCATTAAACTCTTTAGACCAACGTTTAATAAAATCAAGTACACTTTTGGCTTCATTAACGATGGTTAGGATATGGGTATTGAATCTAAGTTTACAGTCAAAGAGCACCCCAAGATCTTTGATTGTAGAAATACGTTGCAACGACACATTGTTGATTGTATAATCAGCAAAAAATGGAGTGGTACGACTGAAAGTCATTGTCATACACTTAGAACAATTTAGATGCAACTAATTGGTTTTACACCAATATTGAAAGGAATTTAGATCATCCTGTAGGCGTAGATGATCTATTGAATTATTGTATGAGAGACAGAGTTTTACGTCATCTGCATACATAAATATTTTAGAGTTACAAATACAACTGGGAAGGTCATTTATAAAAAGGGAGAAAAGTACAGGGCCCAAGTGACTACCCTGAGGAACACCCGAAGAGACAAATACGAAATTTATATTTTCACGAGATCTCTTTGGGTTCTACTTTTTAAATAGGAAGCAATCCAAGACAGAAGTTTAGGGGAAAATCTCAATTGGTCAAGCTTTTGAAGCAAGATATCGTGCTGAACAGAGTCAAATACCTTACTGAAATCAGTGTATATAACATATGTTTGCATTTTATTTAAAAAGCTTTTATTGGCTAGGAACTTTGCAATTAGATCTGAGGTATGGAAACTCAGAAGATTTACGCTTCAAATTTACAAATGAATAAAATCTTTTGGGATCACGAGCAAACTGCCTTTTACAACGTATAAGGTAATTCTCATACCAACGAGAGTTTAAAATATTTAAATTGACTTATCTAAGGAGTATTTACACCAGAAAACGACCGAATCTGACTTTTTGAACTTTTTAAAACATTTAGATTTAACATTTTTTAAAGTTCAAAGAGTCGAAGGGAGGTTTATTAGAAAAAGATTTAGGAAGACACATAGGAACACACTTGTCTAGAATAGCATTTAAAGTACTGTAGAATGTTGAAACTGCTAAGTTTACATCAACTGTCTCATATAAAGGAGACCAATCTGTTGCATTAATGATATCACTAAGCAAAACAAAATTACATTTATTAAAACAATGACGCTTTTTAGATGAAGAAGGCGTAAATATTGGTGGACTATAAATAGGTATTAAAACCTCAAGAGTTGGATGATACAAATCCTCAGGTATACAAAAGGGGGATGATCTTAAAACATTAATGCTGGCGTCATCATTAGTAAAAAAAGGATCAAGCGAACGACTTAAATGATTAGAAATTGAGTTCATCTGATACATAGAAAGGTTAAACAATTCATCAAAAATATGATCAATGAACCTTTCGAATAGCTGACATTACAAGCAGGCTATGATTATTTCACATATATATTGCAAACAAGATATACACACAAATACGCACGCACTCGGACGCCAAAATAAGCACGCGCTCTTCTAATGCGGCGAGTGCGCATATATATTGTATGGAAAATATTTAATATCTTTTTTATAGATGGACTTTCTTAATAAAATTAGTATTTGAAATACGTGTTTTACAAGTTTGGTGCGAAGGGGCGTGGCATCCAAAATCCAAAAACTGCAAAATGTCCGCATTCACAACATTCTGCTCAGTAAATTTGAAGTCTCTACCTTTAATAATACACATGAATCAAAGTCAATTTATCGAAATGTATCGATAATACGGAAACGGGATGATTTATCGAAAAAAAAAACAAATTCGTACAGCGTATGGGGTTCACGAGTATACATGTCAAATTTCTAGCTTTTGTGGTTTACGAGATTCATACATTAATTTAGACTATACGTCTCAGCTCATTGAGCTGATAAGCAATACATATACTTTATGTGGTCTGCGACGTCTCCTTCTGCCACTTCACAAACATTTTCACAATAAAATTTTACCCTAATTTCCCATTTTCCATTGGTTCAGGGTATAAAATGCTTTAGTCGATTGTGCACAACTAGAAAAATTAATTGTCTAATTGTTTTTAGACCGACTTTCTTAATCAAACTTGCACAGTGTGATTATATCAATTATATCTGTATTTTCCAAAATCGGTAGTATTTGATGTTTAATAAATTGGATTGTCGCTCTGATCAAGAATATATTTGTATACTTTCTTACTCAAACTCCTACTCTTTCTCCTTTTCCATACATTTGAACAAAACGTTTATATCCCAATTATCCATTTTTTTCAAGAGTTCAACAAGTGAGAAAACTCCAGTCGAAACTGCTCAACTAGGCAATACCCTGAACCTTTCGAATAGCATATGTTGCAAATAAGCTATGATTATTTGACATATATATTGCAAGCAACACATATACCCGCTCGCGGACGCGATAATGGGCACGTGCTCTGCTAACTGAGCAGCGACTGTGCTTGGGCTGCAATATGCGTATGATATGGGTTATTAAATGTTTTGTTGTAGATGCACTCTTAATCAAGCTTTCACAGTGCAATTATGGTATCATATGTGGGTATTTGCCATACCACAAGTCTCTAGTATTTGAAATATGTGTTTTGCACGGGGAGAAGGGGCACGGCATCCAAAACACAAAAACCACAAAATGTCACTTCACCTATCCACACAGTGTATACATTTTAAATCTCCAGCTTTACTGGTACACATAAATCGAAGTTAAAAACAAACTCGTACTGCGTATGGTATACACGAGTATACATGTCAAATTTCAGATTTTTAGCTTTTATGGTTTACGAGATCCTTGTGTTTATACAGACGGACGGACGGACAGGGCTATATCGACTCAGTTCGTCGAGCAGATATAGAATATAAAAACTTTATGGGGTCTGCAACGTCTCCTTCTGCCTGTTACATACATTTTCACAAAATCATTATACCCTGATTTCCCATTTTTAATAGGTTCAGAGTATAACAAGTAAAAACGTTGTAGTCGGGCGCTACAAGACTGAGAAATACTCATACACACCACAAGCTCCCAGTTCCATAACATTCCAAGAAACCAATTTTCCAATTTGCCCTTGGTTCGAGCCTCGGGTGAAGTCGGTTTTTTATACACATAGGCGGAGGTTCGAATCTCGGTTTTTTATATCTGCTTTTCTTTTATTTCTTTATTTTTTTGTACCAAAATATATTTTTTTACATTTATAATATTTAGCAACTCAATTAAGGTGGTAAAAGTCCAAGTTTAAAGCTTCTAGCACTAAAACTGTAGGAGCTATAAACTCGTGCGTTTTGCCACGCCCCCTGTGGACGTAGATATAACAGTTACTCACGTGCCAAATTTAGTCAATCTAGCTCTGAAACTGTAGAAGATACAACTTTCTACGACTGTTACAAGTAGTATTTCTGACATCATTTTCCAATTTGCCAGGCCCCTAGTGGGCATATCGGGAAAATATTGGCACTTTTTCTGACGAGAGTATACACGAGTATCTATTCCAAATTTCAAGTTTCTAGCTTCAATAGCATAGAAATGGTTTGCGTACATACAGACAGACGGACGGACATTGCACAAACCCAATATACTCATTTCACTTTGTGAATGAGTATAAACACAGTTCGCCGAGGTTCAAACCATTTCTATTACCAACGCCACATAATTTCATAGTTACTTAATTAGCATATGATTCACGCTGAATTATATTGTATTTGATATTTCTTAGAACATAAGGAAATGTTCGCTGTGCAGCCAAGCACATTTGTCAATTGCATAAACGTTTTGTTGAATAACTTCTGTGTTACGGATTTTAATGAAATTTTCAGCATATTAATTATTTTTTCAACTGAATTGTAAGAAATTGGTGTATAGCAAAAATAAAAATTGTATTAAATACACATAACATTAAATGCAAAAATTTAGGGATAATTAGGGGTGCGTCAAATTGGTTAATATCTTGGCAAAAGGAGGCGTGGCAGACCCCATAAAGTATGTATATTCTTGATCAGGACGACAAGCCGAGTCGATTGAGCCCAGTCCGTCTGCCCGTCTCTCCGTATGTGTGAACGCGTGGATCTCAGAACCTATAATAGCTAGATACTTGAATTTTTGTTTGTAGATTCGTGTATATCAGGTCGAGTTTGTTTTAGAAATTCGATAACTCGTCTCATATTTTTTTAATCGATTAAAAACGAAAATTGATTTTCAGTTTTAAAATTATATCTTCTACATCTTTATAGTTAGAGACTCCAAATATTGTATTTAGCTTAATGGGACCTTTATACAATTTTGATTTTTGTTAAACTTTGGATCCCCCTTTACCCAAATTTTCAAAACACTTATTTCAAATACTAGAGTCTTGTACTTTTGCACATACACACATATGAATGATATAATTACGCTGCGCAAGTTTGATTAAGAAAGTCGGTCTACAAAAAAGTATTAAGTATATAATTTCCCATAACATGCACATATTGGTTCAGCGCAGTCGCTGACCAAACTGCGCAGTTAGCAGAGCGTATGTGTGTGCATGTGTATGTATGCGTTTTTTGCAGTATACATACATACTGTATATATTTACATATATATAAAATAAGAATAACATTGATATAATTTAAATAAATTCAATATATTATTTATTTATATATAACGATATTTGACTAAAATCGTGAGTCAAATTTAAAATTACAAAATTATAAATTATAAAAGTATAGGGAAATGAAAAAGCCTAATACTAACAATATATAACAATGATATCACCAACCCGATGGGGGTGTTTCATTTGCCATGCCGTCGAGCTATGCCCCAAATCACAGCCAGGTATGGTTAGTGATATTATTGAAACTAAGTAAGATAGGCAGAGTTAAAAAAAATGTAATAAAAATATAAGAAAAATAAAATCATAGAAAAGTAAAATACAATAAGAGAAATCACTACACAAGTAGGGAGAATTGCCAGGTGCCTTCTCACTACTGGGGTATGTGTGTGATTTCTCTAATATACAGAAACAGAAGATTTTATTAAGGAAAGAGAGAGTTAAAAACTAAATACATGAAAATAAGTAATTAGTACATAGAACAAATAATAGTTACAGTTACATACATATAGGTAAATAAAGAGGACAAAAGTGACGAGAAGCAGGGGAAGGAACTAGGAAATTGACTTGAAATAAAAGAGAAGGCGAATCAATACTGCTGTCAATCAACTTATGTAGAAAAGTAATACCCAAGACTATTCTACGATTGATTACCGATGGAAGATCCAAAAGAAGAAGCCTACTATGATAAGACGGTAGACGAAGGTTACCATCCCAGTTTAGATTGCGCAAGGCAAAAAGAAGAAATTGCTTCTGAACCAATTCCTGATACAATTTCTGCTGTGGCGACCATATAATAGAACAATATTCTAAAATAGGGCGTACCAGCAAGACAAAAACAAGTTTAGTAACAAACGGATCATTAAACTCTTTAGACCAACGTTTAATAAAATCAAGTACACTTTTGGCTTTATTAACGATGGTTAGGATATGGGTATTGAATCTAAGTTTACAGTCAAAGAGCACCCCAAGATCTTTGATTGTAGAAATACGTTGCAACGACACATTGTTGATTGTATAATCAGCAAAAAATGGAGTGGTACGACTGAAAGTCATTGTCATACACTTAGAACAATTTAGATGCAACTAATTGGTTTTACACCAATATTGAAAGGAATTTAGATCATCCTGTAGGCGTAGATGATCTATTGAATTATTGTATGAGAGACAGAGTTTTACGTCATCTGCATACATAAATATTTTAGAGTTACAAATACAACTGGGAAGGTCATTTATAAAAAGGGAGAAAAGTACAGGGCCCAAGTGACTACCCTGAGGAACACCCGAAGAGACAAATACGAAATTTATATTTTCACGAGATCTCTTTGGGTTCTACTTTTTAAATAGGAAGCAATCCAAGACAGAAGTTTAGGGGAAAATCTCAATTGGTCAAGCTTTTGAAGCAAGATATCGTGCTGAACAGAGTCAAATACCTTACTGAAATCAGTGTATATAACATATGTTTGCATTATATTTAAAAAGCTTTTATTGGCTAGGAACTTTGCAAATAGATCTGAGGTATCTCGATCATTACAAGTTTTGTCACAACATAGGAAAAACGCGGATGGAAACTCAGAAGATTTACGCTTCAAATTTACAAATGAATAAAATCTTTTGGGATCACGAGCAAACTGCCTTTTACAACGTATAAGGTAATTCTCATACCAACGAGAGTTTAAAATATTGAAATTGACTTATCTAAGGAGTATTTAGACCAGAAAACGACCGAATCTGACTTTTTGAACTTTTTAAAACATTTAGATTTAACATTTTTTAAAGTTCAAAGAGTCGAAGGGAGGTTTATTAGAAAAAGATTTAGGAAGACACATAGGAACACACTTGTCTAGAATAGCATTTAAAGTACTGTAGAATGTTGAAACTGCTAAGTTTACATCAACTGTCTCATATAAAGGAGACCAATCTGTTGCATTAATGATATCACTAAGCAAAACAAAATTACATTTATTAAAACAATGACGCTTTTTAGATGAAGAAGGCGTAAATATTGGTGGACTATAAATAGGTATTAAAACCTCAAGAGTTGGATGATACAAATCCTCAGGTATACAAAAGGGGGATGATCTTAAAACATTAATGCTGGCGTCATCATTAGTAAAAACAAGATCAAGCGAACGACTTAAATGATTAGAAATTGAGTTCATCTGATACATAGAAAGGTTAAACAATTCATCAAAAATATGATCAATGAACCTTTCGAATAGCTGACATTACAAGCAGGCTATGATTATTTCACATATATATTGCAAACAAGATATACACACAAATACGCACGCACTCGGACGCCAAAATAAGCACGCGCTCTTCTAATGCGGCGAGTGCGCATATATATTGTATGGAAAATATTTAATAACTTTTTTATAGATTGACTTTCTTAATAAAATTAGTATTTGAAATACGTGTTTTACAAGTTTGGTGCGAAGGGGCGTGGCATCCAAAATCCAAAAACTGCAAAATGTCCGCATTCACAACATTCTGCTCAGTAAATTTGAAGTCTCTACCTTTAATAATACACATGAATCAAAGTCAATTTATCGAAATGTATCGATAATACGGAAACGGGATGAGTTATCGAAAAAAAAACAAATTCGTACAGCGTATGGGGTTCACGAGTATACATGTCAAATTTCTAGCTAATTGTTTTTAGACCGACTTTCTTAATCAAACTTGCACAGTGTGATTATATCAATTATATCTGTACTTTCCAAAATCGGTAGTATTTGATGTTTAATAAATTGGATTGTCGCTCTGATCAAGAATATATTTGTATACTTTCTTACTCAAACTCCTACTCTTTCTCCTTTTCCATACATTTGAACAAAACGTTTATATCCCAATTATCCATTTTTTTCAAGAGTTCAACAAGTGAGAAAACTCCAGTCGAAACTGCTCAACTAGGCAATACCCTGAACCTTTCGAATAGCATATGTTGCAAATAAGCTATGATTATTTGACATATATATTGCAAGCAACACATATACCCGCTCGCGGACGCGATAATGGGCACGTGCTCTGCTAACTGAGCAGCGACTGTGCTTGGGCTGCAATATGCGTATGATATGGGTTATTAAATGTTTTGTTGTAGATGCACTCTTAATCAAGCTTTCACAGTGCAATTATGGTATCATATGTGGGTATTTGCCATACCACAAGTCTCTAGTATTTGAAAGGGGGAGAAGGGGCACGGCATCCAAAACCACAAAATGTCACTTCACCTATCCACACAGTGTATACATTTTAAATCTCCAGCTTTACTGGTACACATAAATCGAAGTTAAAAACAAACTCGTACTGCGTATGGTATACACGAGTATACATGTCAAATTTCAGATTTTTAGCTTTTATGGTTTACGAGATCCTTGTGTTTATACAGACGGACGGACGGACAGGGCTGTATCGACTCAGTTCGTCGAGCAGATATAGAATATAAAAACTTTATGGGGTCTGCAACGTCTCCTTCTGCCTGTTACATACATTTTCACAAAATCATTATACCCTGATTTCCCATTTTTAATAGGTTCAGAGTATAACAAGTAAAAACGTTGTAGTCGGGCGCTACAAGACTGAGAAATACTCATACACACCACAAGCTCCCAGTTCCATAACATTCCAAGAAACCAATTTTCCAATTTGCCCTTGGTTCGAGCCTCGGGTGAAGTCGGTTTTTTATACACATAGGCGGAGGTTCGAATCTCGGTTTTTTATATCTGCTTTTCTTTTATTTCTTTATTTTTTTGTACCAAAATATATTTTTTTACATTTATAATATTTAGCAACTCAATTAAGGTGGTAAAAGTCCAAGTTTAAAGCTTCTAGCACTAAAACTGTAGGAGCTATAAACTCGTGCGTTTTGCCACGCCCCCTGTGGACGTAGATATAACAGTTACTCACGTGCCAAATTTAGTCAATCTAGCTCTGAAACTGTAGAAGATACAACTTTCTACGACTGTTACAAGTAGTATTTCTGACATCATTTTCCAATTTGCCAGGCCCCTAGTGGGCATATCGGGAAAATATTGGCACTTTTTCTGACGAGAGTATACACGAGTATCTATTCCAAATTTCAAGTTTCTAGCTTCAATAGCATAGAAATGGTTTGCGTACATACAGACAGACGGACGGACATTGCACAAACCCAATATACTCATTTCACTTTGTGAATGAGTATAAACACAGTTCGCCGAGGTTCAAACCATTTCTATTACCAACGCCACATAATTTCATAGTTACTTAATTAGCATATGATTCACGCTGAATTATATTGTATTTGATATTTCTTAGAACAGAAGGAAATGTTCGCTGTGCAGCCAAGCACATTTGTCAATTGCATAAACGTTTTGTTGAATAACTTCTGTGTTACGGATTTTAATGAAATTTTCAGCATATTAATTATTTTTTCAACTGAATTGTAAGAAATTGGTGTATAGCAAAAATAAAAATTGTATTAAATACACATAACATTAAATGCAAAAATGTAGGGATAATTAGGGATAATTAGGGGTGCGTCAAATTGGTTAATATCTTGGCAAAAGGAGGCGTGGCAGACCCCATAAAGTATGTATATTCTTGATCAGGACGACAAGCCGAGTCGATTGAGCCCAGTCCGTCTGCCCGTCTCTCCGTATGTGTGAACGCGTGGATCTCAGAACCTATAATAGCTAGATACTTGAATTTTTGTTTGTAGATTCGTGTATATCAGGTCGAGTTTGTTTTAGAAATTCGATAACTCGTCTCATATTTTTTTAATCGATTAAAAACGAAAATTGATTTTCAGTTTTAAAATTATATCTTCTACATCTTTATAGTTAGAGACTCCAAATATTGTATTTAGCTTAATGGGACCTTTATACAATTTTGATTTTTATTAAACTTTGGATCCCCCTTTACCCAAATTTTCAAAACATTTATTTCCAATACTAGAGTCTTGTACTTTTGCACATACACACATATGAATGATATAATTACGCTGCGCAAGTTTGATTAAGAAAGTCGGTCTACAAAAAAGTATTAAGTATATAATTTCCCATAACATGCACATATTGGTTCAGCGCAGTCGCTGACCAAACTGCGCAGTTAGCAGAGCGTATGTGTGTGCATGTGTATGTATGCGTTTTTTGCAGTATACATACATACTGTATATATTTACATATATATAAAATAAGAATAACATTGATACAATTTAAATAAATTCAATATATTATTTATTTATATATAACGAAATTTGACTAAAATCGTGAGTCAAATTTAAAATTACAAAATTATAAATTATAAAAGTATAGGGAAATGAAAAAGCCTAATACTAACAATATATAACAATGATATCACCAACCCGATGGGGGTGTTTCATTTGCCATGCCGTCGAGCTATGCCCCAAATCACAGCCAGGTATGGTTAGTGATATCATTGAAACTAAGTAAGATAGGCAGAGTTAAAAAAAATGTAATAAAAATATAAGAAAAATAAAATCATAGAAAAGTAAAATACAATAAGAGAAATCACTACACAAGTAGGGAGAATTGCCAGGTGCCTTCTCACTACTGGGGTGTGTGTGTGATTTCTCTAATATACAGAAACGGAAGATTTTATTAAGGAAAGAGAGAGTTAAAAACTAAATACATGAAAATAAGTAATTAGTACATAGAACAAATAATAGTTACAGTTACATACATATAGGTAAATAAAGAGGACAAAAGTGACGAGAAGCAGGGGAAGGAACTAGGAAATTGACTTGAAATAAAAGAGAAGGCGAATCAATACTGCTGTCAATCAGCTTATGTAGAAAAGTAATACCCAAGACTATTCTACGATTGATTACCGATGGAAGATCCAAAAGAAGAAGCCTACTATGATAAGACGGTAGACGAAGGTTACCATCCCAGTTTAGATTGCGCAAGGCAAAAAGAAGAAATTGCTTCTGAACCAATTCCTGATACAATTTCTGCTGTGGCGACCATATAATAGAACAATATTCTAAAATAGGGCGTACCAGCGAGACAAAAACAAGTTTAGTAACAAACAGATCATTAAACTCTTTAGACCAACGTTTAATAAAATCAAGTACACTTTTGGCTTCATTAACGATGGTTAGGATATGGGTATTGAATCTAAGTTTACAGTCAAAGAGCACCCCAAGATCTTTGATTGTAGAAATACGTTGCAACGACACATTGTTGATTGTATAATCAGCAAAAAATGGAGTGGTACGACTGAAAGTCATTGTCATACACTTAGAAAAATTTATATGCAACTGATTGATTTTACACCAATATTGAAAGGAAATTAGATCATCCTGTAGGCGTAGATGATCTATTGAATTATTGTATGAGAGACAGAGTTTTACGTCATCTGCATACATAAATATTTTAGAGTTACAAATACAACTGGGAAGGTCATTTATAAAAAGGGAGAAAAGTACAGGGCCCAAGTGACTACCCTGAGGAACACCCGAAGAGACAAATACGAAATTTATATTTTCACGAGATCTCTTTGGGTTCTACTTTTTAAATAGGAAGCAATCCAAGACAGAAGTTTAGGGGAAAATCTCAATTGGTCAAGCTTTTGAAGCAAGATATCGTGCTGAACAGAGTCAAATACCTTACTGAAATCAGTGTATATAACATATGTTTGCATTTTATTTAAAAAGCTTTTATTGGCTAGGAACTTTGCAAATAGATCTGAGGTATCTCAATCATTACAAGTTTTGTCACAACATAGGAAAAACGAGGATGGAAACTCAGAAGATTTACGCTTCAAATTTACAAATGAATAAAATCTTTTGGGATCACGAGCAAACTGCCTTTTACAGCGTATAAGGTAATTCTCATACCAACGAGAGTTTAAAATATTGAAATTGACTTATCTAAGGAGTATTTAGACCAGAAAACGACCGAATCTGACTTTTTGAACTTTTTAAAACATTTAGATTTAACATTTTTTAAAGTTCAAAGAGTCGAGGGGAGGTTTATTAGAAAAAGATTTAGGAAGACACATAGGAACACACTTGTCTAGAATAGCATTTAAAGTACTGTAGAATGTTGAAACTGCTAAGTTTACATCAACTGTCTCATATAAAGGAGACCAATCTGTTGCATTAATGATATCACTAAGCAAAACAAAATTACATTTATTAAAACAATGACGCTTTTTAGATGAAGAAGGCGTAAATATTGGTGGACTATAAATAGGTATTAAAACCTCAAGAGTTGGATGATACAAATCCTCAGGTATACAAAAGGGGGATGATCTTAAAACATTAATGCTGGCGTCATCATTAGTAAAAACAAGATCAAGCGAACGACTTAAATGATTAGAAATTGAGTTCATCTGATACATAGAAAGGTTAAACAATTCATCAAAAAAATGATCAATGAACCTTTCGAATAGCTGACATTACAAGCAGGCTATGATTATTTCACATATATATTGCAAACAAGATATACACACAAATACGCACGCACTCGGACGCCAAAATAAGCACGCGCTCTTCTAATGCGGCGAGTGCGGATATATGGTATGGAAAATTAAATATTTAATAACTTTTTTATAGATGGACTTTCTTAATAAAATTAGTATTTGAAATACGTGTTTTACAAGTTTGGTGCGAAGGGGCGTGGCATCCAAAATCCAAAAACTACAAAATGTCCGCATTCACAACATTCTGCTCAGTAAATTTGAAGTCTCTACCTTTAATAATACACATGAATCAAAGTCAATTTATCGAAATGTATCGATGATGAGTTATCGAAAAAAAAAAACTAATTCGTACTGCGTATGGTATTCACGAATATATATGTCGAATTTCTAGCTTTTGTGGTTTACGAGATTCATGCATTAATTTAGACTATACGTCTCAGCCCATTGAGCTGATAAGCAATACATATACTTTATGTGGTCTGCGACGTCTCCTTCTGCCACTTCACATACATTTTCACAATAAAATTTTACCCTAATTTCCCATTTTCCATTGGTTCAGGGTATAAAATGCTTTAGTCGATTGTGCACAACTAGAAAAATTAATTGTCTTATTGTTTTTAGACCGACTTTCTTAATCAAACTTGCACAGTGTGATTATATCAATTATATCTGTACTTTCCAAAATCGGTAGTATTTGATGTTTAATAAATTGGATTGTCGCTCTGATCAAGAATATATTTGTATACTTTCTTACTCAAACTCCTACTCTTTCTCCTTTTCCATACTTTTGAACAAAACGTTTATATCCCAATTATCCATTTTTTTTCATGAGTTCAACAAGTGAGAAAACTCCAGTCGAAACTGCTCAACTAGGCGATACCCTGAACCTTTCGAATAGCATATGTTGCAAATAAGCTATGATTATTTGACATATATATTGCAAGCAACACATATACCCGCTCGCGGACGCGATAATGGGCACGTGCTCTGCTAACTGAGCAGCGACTGTGCTTGGGCTGCAATATGCGTATGATATGGGTTATTAAATGTTTTGTTGTAGATGCACTCTTAATCAAGCTTTCACAGTGCAATTATGGTATCATATGTGGGTATTTGCCATACCACAAGTCTCTAGTATTTGAAATATGTGTTTTGCACGGGGAGAAGGGGCACGGCATCCAAAACCCAAAAATCACAAAATGTCACTTCACCTATCCACACAGTGTATACATTTTAAATCTCCAGCTTTACTGGTACACATAAATCGAAGTTAAAAACAAACTCGTACTGCGTATGGTATACACGAGTATACATGTCAAATTTCAGATTTTTAGCTTTTATGGTTTACGAGATCCTTGTGTTTATACAGACGGACGGACGGACAGGGCTGTATCGACTCAGTTCGTCGAGCAGATATAGAATATAAAAACTTTATGGGGTCTGCAACGTCTCCTTCTGCCTGTTACATACATTTTCACAAAATCATTATACCCTGATTTCCCATTTTTAATAGGTTCAGAGTATAACAAGTAAAAACGTTGTAGTCGGGCGCTACAAGACTGAGAAATACTCATACACACCACAAGCTCCCAGTTCCATAACATTCCAAGAAACCAATTTTCCAATTTGCCCTTGGTTCGAGCCTCGGGTGAAGTCGGTTTTTTATACACATAGGCGGAGGTTCGAATCTCGGTTTTTTATATCTGCTTTTCTTTTATTTCTTTATTTTTTTGTACCAAAATATATTTTTTTACATTTATAATATTTAGCAACTCAATTAAGGTGGTAAAAGTCCAAGTTTAAAGCTTCTAGCACTAAAACTGTAGGAGCTATAAACTCGTGCGTTTTGCCACGCCCCCTGTGGACGTAGATATAACAGTTACTCACGTGCCAAATTTAGTCAATCTAGCTCTGAAACTGTAGAAGATACAACTTTCTACGACTGTTACAAGTAGTATTTCTGACATCATTTTCCAATTTGCCAGGCCCCTAGTGGGCATATCGGGAAAATATTGGCACTTTTTCTGACGAGAGTATACACGAGTATCTATTCCAAATTTCAAGTTTCTAGCTTCAATAGCATAGAAATGGTTTGCGTACATACAGACAGACGGACGGACATTGCACAAACCCAATATACTCATTTCACTTTGTGAATGAGTATAAACACAGTTCGCCGAGGTTCAAACCATTTCTATTACCAACGCCACATAATTTCATAGTTACTTAATTAGCATATGATTCACGCTGAATTATATTGTATTTGATATTTCTTAGAACAGAAGGAAATGTTCGCTGTGCAGCCAAGCACATTTGTCAATTGCATAAACGTTTTGTTGAATAACTTCTGTGTTACGGATTTTAATGAAATTTTCAGCATATTAATTATTTTTTCAACTGAATTGTAAGAAATTGGTGTATAGCAAAAATAAAAATTGTATTAAATACACATAACATTAAATGCAAAAATTTAGGGATAATTAGGGATAATTAGGGGTGCGTCAAATTGGTTAATATCTTGGCAAAAGGAGGCGTGGCAGACCCCATAAAGTATGTATATTCTTGATCAGGACGACAAGCCGAGTCGATTGAGCCCAGTCCGTCTGCCCGTCTCTCCGTATGTGTGAACGCGTGGATCTCAGAACCTATAATAGCTAGATACTTGAATTTTTGTTTGTAGATTCGTGTATATCAGGTCGAGTTTGTTTTAGAAATTCGATAACTCGTCTCATATTTTTTTAATCGATTAAAAACGAAAATTGATTTTCAGTTTTAAAATTATATCTTCTACATCTTTATAGTTAGAGACTCCAAATATTGTATTTAGCTTAATGGGACCTTTATACAATTTTGATTTTTATTAAACTTTGGATCCCCCTTTACCCAAATTTTCAAAACACTTATTTCCAATACTAGAGTCTTGTACTTTTGCACATACACACATATGAATGATATAATTACGCTGCGCAAGTTTGATTAAGAAAGTCGGTCTACAAAAAAGTATTAAGTATATAATTTCCCATAACATGCACATATTGGTTCAGCGCAGTCGCTGACCAAACTGCGCAGTTAGCAGAGCGTATGTGTGTGCATGTGTATGTATGCGTTTTTTGCAGTATACATACATACTGTATATATTTACATATATATAAAATAAGAATAACATTGATACAATTTAAATAAATTCAATATATTATTTATTTATATATAACGAAATTTGACTAAAATCGTGAGTCAAATTTAAAATTACAAAATTATAAATTATAAAAGTATAGGGAAATGAAAAAGCCTAATACTAACAATATATAACAATGATATCACCAACCCGATGGAGGTGTTTCATTTGCCATGCCGTCGAGCTATGCCCCAAATCACAGCCAGGTATGGTTAGTGATATCATTGAAACTAAGTAAGATAGGCAGAGTTAAAAAAAATGTAATAAAAATATAAGAAAAATAAAATCATAGAAAAGTAAAATACAATAAGAGAAATCACTACACAAGTAGGGAGAATTGCCAGGTGCCTTCTCACTACTGGGGTGTGTGTGTGATTTCTCTAATATACAGAAACGGAAGATTTTATTAAGGAAAGAGAGAGTTAAAAACTAAATACATGAAAATAAGTAATTAGTACATAGAACAAATAATAGTTACAGTTACATACATATAGGTAAATAAAGAGGACAAAAGTGACGAGAAGCAGGGGAAGGAACTAGGAAATTGACTTGAAATAAAAGAGAAGGCGAATCAATACTGCTGTCAATCAACTTATGTAGAAAAGTAATACCCAAGACTATTCTACGATTGATTACCGATGGAAGATCCAAAAGAAGAAGCCTACTATGATAAGACGGTAGACGAAGGTTACCATCCCAGTTTAGATTGCGCAAGGCAAAAAGAAGAAATTGCTTCTGAACCAATTCCTGATACAATTTCTGCTGTGGCGACCATATAATAGAACAATATTCTAAAATAGGGCGTACCAGCGAGACAAAAACAAGTTTAGTAACAAACAGATCATTAAACTCTTTAGACCAACGTTTAATAAAATCAAGTACACTTTTGGCTTCATTAACGATGGTTAGGATATGGGTATTGAATCTAAGTTTACAGTCAAAGAGCACCCCAAGATCTTTGATTGTAGAAATACGTTGCAACGACACATTGTTGATTGTATAATCAGCAAAAAATGGAGTGGTACGACTGAAAGTCATTGTCATACACTTAGAAAAATTTATATGCAACTGATTGATTTTACACCAATATTGAAAGGAAATTAGATCATCCTGTAGGCGTAGATGATCTATTGAATTATTGTATGAGAGACAGAGTTTTACGTCATCTGCATACATAAATATTTTAGAGTTACAAATACAACTGGGAAGGTCATTTATAAAAAGGGAGAAAAGTACAGGGCCCAAGTGACTACCCTGAGGAACACCCGAAGAGACAAATACGAAATTTATATTTTCACGAGATCTCTTTGGGTTCTACTTTTTAAATAGGAAGCAATCCAAGACAGAAGTTTAGGGGAAAATCTCAATTGGTCAAGCTTTTGAAGCAAGATATCGTGCTGAACAGAGTCAAATACCTTACTGAAATCAGTGTATATAACATATGTTTGCATTTTATTTAAAAAGCTTTTATTGGCTAGGAACTTTGCAAATAGATCTGAGGTATCTCAATCATTACAAGTTTTGTCACAACATAGGAAAAACGAGGATGGAAACTCAGAAGATTTACGCTTCAAATTTACAAATGAATAAAATCTTTTGGGATCACGAGCAAACTGCCTTTTACAGCGTATAAGGTAATTCTCATACCAACGAGAGTTTAAAATATTGAAATTGACTTATCTAAGGAGTATTTAGACCAGAAAACGACCGAATCTGACTTTTTGAACTTTTTAAAACATTTAGATTTAACATTTTTTAAAGTTCAAAGAGTCGAGGGGAGGTTTATTAGAAAAAGATTTAGGAAGACACATAGGAACACACTTGTCTAGAATAGCATTTAAAGTACTGTAGAATGTTGAAACTGCTAAGTTTACATCAACTGTCTCATATAAAGGAGACCAATCTGTTGCATTAATGATATCACTAAGCAAAACAAAATTACATTTATTAAAACAATGACGCTTTTTAGATGAAGAAGGCGTAAATATTGGTGGACTATAAATAGGTATTAAAACCTCAAGAGTTGGATGATACAAATCCTCAGGTATACAAAAGGGGGATGATCTTAAAACATTAATGCTGGCGTCATCATTAGTAAAAACAAGATCAAGCGAACGACTTAAATGATTAGAAATTGAGTTCATCTGATACATAGAAAGGTTAAACAATTCATCAAAAAAATGATCAATGAACCTTTCGAATAGCTGACATTACAAGCAGGCTATGATTATTTCACATATATATTGCAAACAAGATATACACACAAATACGCACGCACTCGGACGCCAAAATAAGCACGCGCTCTTCTAATGCGGCGAGTGCGGATATATGGTATGGAAAATTAAATATTTAATAACTTTTTTATAGATGGACTTTCTTAATAAAATTAGTATTTGAAATACGTGTTTTACAAGTTTGGTGCGAAGGGGCGTGGCATCCAAAATCCAAAAACTACAAAATGTCCGCATTCACAACATTCTGCTCAGTAAATTTGAAGTCTCTACCTTTAATAATACACATGAATCAAAGTCAATTTATCGAAATGTATCGATGATGAGTTATCGAAAAAAAAAACTAATTCGTACTGCGTATGGTATTCACGAATATATATGTCGAATTTCTAGCTTTTGTGGTTTACGAGATTCATGCATTAATTTAGACTATACGTCTCAGCCCATTGAGCTGATAAGCAATACATATACTTTATGTGGTCTGCGACGTCTCCTTCTGCCACTTCACATACATTTTCACAATAAAATTTTACCCTAATTTCCCATTTTCCATTGGTTCAGGGTATAAAATGCTTTAGTCGATTGTGCACAACTAGAAAAATTAATTGTCTTATTGTTTTTAGACCGACTTTCTTAATCAAACTTGCACAGTGTGATTATATCAATTATATCTGTACTTTCCAAAATCGGTAGTATTTGATGTTTAATAAATTGGATTGTCGCTCTGATCAAGAATATATTTGTATACTTTCTTACTCAAACTCCTACTCTTTCTCCTTTTCCATACTTTTGAACAAAACGTTTATATCCCAATTATCCATTTTTTTTCATGAGTTCAACAAGTGAGAAAACTCCAGTCGAAACTGCTCAACTAGGCGATACCCTGAACCTTTCGAATAGCATATGTTGCAAATAAGCTATGATTATTTGACATATATATTGCAAGCAACACATATACCCGCTCGCGGACGCGATAATGGGCACGTGCTCTGCTAACTGAGCAGCGACTGTGCTTGGGCTGCAATATGCGTATGATATGGGTTATTAAATGTTTTGTTGTAGATGCACTCTTAATCAAGCTTTCACAGTGCAATTATGGTATCATATGTGGGTATTTGCCATACCACAAGTCTCTAGTATTTGAAATATGTGTTTTGCACGGGGAGAAGGGGCACGGCATCCAAAACCCAAAAATCACAAAATGTCACTTCACCTATCCACACAGTGTATACATTTTAAATCTCCAGCTTTACTGGTACACATAAATCGAAGTTAAAAACAAACTCGTACTGCGTATGGTATACACGAGTATACATGTCAAATTTCAGATTTTTAGCTTTTATGGTTTACGAGATCCTTGTGTTTATACAGACGGACGGACGGACAGGGCTATATCGACTCAGTTCGTCGAGCAGATAGAGAATATAAAAACTTTATGGGGTCTGCAACGTCTCCTTCTGCCTGTTACATACATTTTCACAAAATCATTATACCCTGATTTCCCATTTTTAATAGGTTCAGAGTATAACAAGTAAAAACGTTGTAGTCGGGCGCTACAAGACTGAGAAATACTCATACACACCACAAGCTCCCAGTTCCATAACATTCCAAGAAACCAATTTTCCAATTTGCCCTTGGTTCGAGCCTCGGGTGAAGTCGGTTTTTTATACACATAGGCGGAGGTTCGAATCTCGGTCTTTTATATCTGCTTTTCTTTTATTTCTTTATTTTTTTGTACCAAAATATATTTTTTTACATTTATAATATTTAGCAACTCAATTAAGGTGGTAAAAGTCCAAGTTTAAAGCTTCTAGCACTAAAACTGTAGGAGCTATAAACTCGTGCGTTTTGCCACGCCCCCTGTGGACGTAGATATAACAGTTACTCACGTGCCAAATTTAGTCAATCTAGCTCTGAAACTGTAGAAGATACAACTTTCTACGACTGTTACAAGTAGTATTTCTGACATCATTTTCCAATTTGCCAGGCCCCTAGTGGGCATATCGGGAAAATATTGGCACTTTTTCTGACGAGAGTATACACGAGTATCTATTCCAAATTTCAAGTTTCTAGCTTCAATAGCATAGAAATGGTTTGCGTACATACAGACAGACGGACGGACATTGCACAAACCCAATATACTCATTTCACTTTGTGAATGAGTATAAACACAGTTCGCCGAGGTTCAAACCATTTCTATTACCAACGCCACATAATTTCATAGTTACTTAATTAGCATATGATTCACGCTGAATTATATTGTATTTGATATTTCTTAGAACAGAAGGAAATGTTCGCTGTGCAGCCAAGCACATTTGTCAATTGCATAAACGTTTTGTTGAATAACTTCTGTGTTACGGATTTTAATGAAATTTTCAGCATATTAATTATTTTTTCAACTGAATTGTAAGAAATTGGTGTATAGCAAAAATAAAAATTGTATTAAATACACATAACATTAAATGCAAAAATTTAGGGATAATTAGGGATAATTAGGGGTGCGTCAAATTGGTTAATATCTTGGCAAAAGGAGGCGTGGCAGACCCCATAAAGTATGTATATTCTTGATCAGGACGACAAGCCGAGTCGATTGAGCCCAGTCCGTCTGCCCGTCTCTCCGTATGTGTGAACGCGTGGATCTCAGAACCTATAATAGCTAGATACTTGAATTTTTGTTTGTAGATTCGTGTATATCAGGTCGAGTTTGTTTTAGAAATTCGATAACTCGTCTCATATTTTTTTAATCGATTAAAAACGAAAATTGATTTTCAGTTTTAAAATTATATCTTCTACATCTTTATAGTTAGAGACTCCAAATATTGTATTTAGCTTAATGGGACCTTTATACAATTTTGATTTTTATTAAACTTTGGATCCCCCTTTACCCAAATTTTCAAAACACTTATTTCCAATACTAGAGTCTTGTACTTTTGCACATACACACATATGAATGATATAATTACGCTGCGCAAGTTTGATTAAGAAAGTCGGTCTACAAAAAAGTATTAAGTATATAATTTCCCATAACATGCACATATTGGTTCAGCGCAGTCGCTGACCAAACTGCGCAGTTAGCAGAGCGTATGTGTGTGCATGTGTATGTATGCGTTTTTTGCAGTATACATACATACTGTATATATTTACATATATATAAAATAAGAATAACATTGATACAATTTAAATAAATTCAATATATTATTTATTTATATATAACGAAATTTGACTAAAATCGTGAGTCAAATTTAAAATTACAAAATTATAAATTATAAAAGTATAGGGAAATGAAAAAGCCTAATACTAACAATATATAACAATGATATCACCAACCCGATGGGGGTGTTTCATTTGCCATGCCGTCGAGCTATGCCCCAAATCACAGCCAGGTATGGTTAGTGATATCATTGAAACTAAGTAAGATAGGCAGAGTTAAAAAAAATGTAATAAAAATATAAGAAAAATAAAATCATAGAAAAGTAAAATACAATAAGAGAAATCACTACACAAGTAGGGAGAATTGCCAGGTGCCTTCTCACTACTGGGGTGTGTGTGTGATTTCTCTAATATACAGAAACGGAAGATTTTATTAAGGAAAGAGAGAGTTAAAAACTAAATACATGAAAATAAGTAATTAGTACATAGAACAAATAATAGTTACAGTTACATACATATAGGTAAATAAAGAGGACAAAAGTGACGAGAAGCAGGGGAAGGAACTAGGAAATTGACTTGAAATAAAAGAGAAGGCGAATCAATACTGCTGTCAATCAACTTATGTAGAAAAGTAATACCCAAGACTATTCTACGATTGATTACCGATGGAAGATCCAAAAGAAGAAGCCTACTATGATAAGACGGTAGACGAAGGTTACCATCCCAGTTTAGATTGCGCAAGGCAAAAAGAAGAAATTGCTTCTGAACCAATTCCTGATACAATTTCTGCTGTGGCGACCATATAATAGAACAATATTCTAAAATAGGGCGTACCAGCGAGACAAAAACAAGTTTAGTAACAAACAGATCATTAAACTCTTTAGACCAACGTTTAATAAAATCAAGTACACTTTTGGCTTCATTAACGATGGTTAGGATATGGGTATTGAATCTAAGTTTACAGTCAAAGAGCACCCCAAGATCTTTGATTGTAGAAATACGTTGCAACGACACATTGTTGATTGTATAATCAGCAAAAAATGGAGTGGTACGACTGAAAGTCATTGTCATACACTTAGAAAAATTTATATGCAACTGATTGATTTTACACCAATATTGAAAGGAAATTAGATCATCCTGTAGGCGTAGATGATCTATTGAATTATTGTATGAGAGACAGAGTTTTACGTCATCTGCATACATAAATATTTTAGAGTTACAAATACAACTGGGAAGGTCATTTATAAAAAGGGAGAAAAGTACAGGGCCCAAGTGACTACCCTGAGGAACACCCGAAGAGACAAATACGAAATTTATATTTTCACGAGATCTCTTTGGGTTCTACTTTTTAAATAGGAAGCAATCCAAGACAGAAGTTTAGGGGAAAATCTCAATTGGTCAAGCTTTTGAAGCAAGATATCGTGCTGAACAGAGTCAAATACCTTACTGAAATCAGTGTATATAACATATGTTTGCATTTTATTTAAAAAGCTTTTATTGGCTAGGAACTTTGCAAATAGATCTGAGGTATCTCAATCATTACAAGTTTTGTCACAACATAGGAAAAACGAGGATGGAAACTCAGAAGATTTACGCTTCAAATTTACAAATGAATAAAATCTTTTGGGATCACGAGCAAACTGCCTTTTACAGCGTATAAGGTAATTCTCATACCAACGAGAGTTTAAAATATTGAAATTGACTTATCTAAGGAGTATTTAGACCAGAAAACGACCGAATCTGACTTTTTGAACTTTTTAAAACATTTAGATTTAACATTTTTTAAAGTTCAAAGAGTCGAGGGGAGGTTTATTAGAAAAAGATTTAGGAAGACACATAGGAACACACTTGTCTAGAATAGCATTTAAAGTACTGTAGAATGTTGAAACTGCTAAGTTTACATCAACTGTCTCATATAAAGGAGACCAATCTGTTGCATTAATGATATCACTAAGCAAAACAAAATTACATTTATTAAAACAATGACGCTTTTTAGATGAAGAAGGCGTAAATATTGGTGGACTATAAATAGGTATTAAAACCTCAAGAGTTGGATGATACAAATCCTCAGGTATACAAAAGGGGGATGATCTTAAAACATTAATGCTGGCGTCATCATTAGTAAAAACAAGATCAAGCGAACGACTTAAATGATTAGAAATTGAGTTCATCTGATACATAGAAAGGTTAAACAATTCATCAAAAAAATGATCAATGAACCTTTCGAATAGCTGACATTACAAGCAGGCTATGATTATTTCACATATATATTGCAAACAAGATATACACACAAATACGCACGCACTCGGACGCCAAAATAAGCACGCGCTCTTCTAATGCGGCGAGTGCGGATATATGGTATGGAAAATTAAATATTTAATAACTTTTTTATAGATGGACTTTCTTAATAAAATTAGTATTTGAAATACGTGTTTTACAAGTTTGGTGCGAAGGGGCGTGGCATCCAAAATCCAAAAACTACAAAATGTCCGCATTCACAACATTCTGCTCAGTAAATTTGAAGTCTCTACCTTTAATAATACACATGAATCAAAGTCAATTTATCGAAATGTATCGATGATGAGTTATCGAAAAAAAAAAACTAATTCGTACTGCGTATGGTATTCACGAATATATATGTCGAATTTCTAGCTTTTGTGGTTTACGAGATTCATGCATTAATTTAGACTATACGTCTCAGCCCATTGAGCTGATAAGCAATACATATACTTTATGTGGTCTGCGACGTCTCCTTCTGCCACTTCACATACATTTTCACAATAAAATTTTACCCTAATTTCCCATTTTCCATTGGTTCAGGGTATAAAATGCTTTAGTCGATTGTGCACAACTAGAAAAATTAATTGTCTTATTGTTTTTAGACCGACTTTCTTAATCAAACTTGCACAGTGTGATTATATCAATTATATCTGTACTTTCCAAAATCGGTAGTATTTGATGTTTAATAAATTGGATTGTCGCTCTGATCAAGAATATATTTGTATACTTTCTTACTCAAACTCCTACTCTTTCTCCTTTTCCATACTTTTGAACAAAACGTTTATATCCCAATTATCCATTTTTTTTCATGAGTTCAACAAGTGAGAAAACTCCAGTCGAAACTGCTCAACTAGGCGATACCCTGAACCTTTCGAATAGCATATGTTGCAAATAAGCTATGATTATTTGACATATATATTGCAAGCAACACATATACCCGCTCGCGGACGCGATAATGGGCACGTGCTCTGCTAACTGAGCAGCGACTGTGCTTGGGCTGCAATATGCGTATGATATGGGTTATTAAATGTTTTGTTGTAGATGCACTCTTAATCAAGCTTTCACAGTGCAATTATGGTATCATATGTGGGTATTTGCCATACCACAAGTCTCTAGTATTTGAAATATGTGTTTTGCACGGGGAGAAGGGGCACGGCATCCAAAACCCAAAAATCACAAAAAATCACTTCACCTATCCACACAGTGTATACATTTTAAATCTCCAGCTTTACTGGTACACATAAATCGAAGTTAAAAACAAACTCGTACTGCGTATGGTATACACGAGTATACATGTCAAATTTCAGATTTTTAGCTTTTATGGTTTACGAGATCCTTGTGTTTATACAGACGGACGGACGGACAGGGCTATATCGACTCAGTTCGTCGAGCAGATATAGAATATAAAAACTTTATGGGGTCTGCAACGTCTCCTTCTGCCTGTTACATACATTTTCACAAAATCATTATACCCTGATTTCCCATTTTTAATAGGTTCAGAGTATAACAAGTAAAAACGTTGTAGTCGGGCGCTACAAGACTGAGAAATACTCATACACACCACAAGCTCCCAGTTCCATAACATTCCAAGAAACCAATTTTCCAATTTGCCCTTGGTTCGAGCCTCGGGTGAAGTCGGTTTTTTATACACATAGGCGGAGGTTCGAATCTCGGTTTTTTATATCTGCTTTTCTTTTATTTCTTTATTTTTTTGTACCAAAATATATTTTTTTACATTTATAATATTTAGCAACACAATTAAGGTGGTAAAAGTCCAAGTTTAAAGCTTCTAGCACTAAAACTGTAGGAGCTATAAACTCGTGCGTTTTGCCACGCCCCCTGTGGGCGTAGATATAACAGTTACTCACGTGCCAAATTTAGTCAATCTAGCTCTAAAACTGTAGAAGATACAACTCTCTACGACTGTTACAAGTAGTATTTCTGACATACAGGAAAATTCATTTTCCAATTTGCCAGGCCCCTAGTGGGCATATCGGGAAAATATTGGCACTTTTTCTGACGAGAGTATACACGAGTATCTATTCCAAATTTCAAGTTTCTAGCTTCAATAGCATAGAAATGGTTTGCGTACATACAGACAGACGGACGGACATTGCACAAACCCAATATACTCATTTCACTTTGTGAATGAGTATAAACACAGTTCGCCGAGGTTCAAACCATTTCTATTACCAACGCCACATAATTTCATAGTTACTTAATTAGCATATGATTCACGCTGAATTATATTGTATTTGATATTTCTTAGAACATAAGGAAATGTTCGCTGTGCAGCCAAGCACATTTGTCAATTGCATAAACGTTTTGTTGAATAACTTCTGTGTTACGGATTTTAATGAAATTTTCAGCATATTAATTATTTTTTCAACTGAATTGTAAGAAATTGGTGTATAGCAAAAATAAAAATTGTATTAAATACACATAACATTAAATGCAAAAATTTAGGGATAATTAGGGGTGCGTCAAATTGGTTAATATCTTGGCAAAAGGAGGCGTGTATATTCTTGATCAGGACGACAAGCCGAGTCGATTGAGCCCAGTCCGTCTGCCCGTCTCTCCGTATGTGTGAACGCGTGGATCTCAGAACCTATAATAGCTAGATACTTGAATTTTTGTTTGTAGATTCGTGTATATCAGGTCGAGTTTGTTTTAGAAATTCGATAACTCGTCTCATATTTTTTTAATCGATTAAAAACGAAAATTGATTTTCAGTTTTAAAATTATATCTTCTACATCTTTATAGTTAGAGACTCCAAATATTGTATTTAGCTTAATGGGACCTTTATACAATTTTGATTTTTATTAAACTTTGGATCCCCCTTTACCCAAATTTTCAAAACACTTATTTCCAATACTAGAGTCTTGTACTTTTGCACATACACACATATGAATGATATAATTACGCTGCGCAAGTTTGATTAAGAAAGTCGGTCTACAAAAAAGTATTAAGTATATAATTTCCCATAACATGCACATATTGGTTCAGCGCAGTCGCTGACCAAACTGCGCAGTTAGCAGAGCGTATGTGTGTGCATGTGTATGTATGCGTTTTTTGCAGTATACATACATACTGTATATATTTACATATATATAAAATAAGAATAACATTAATATAATTTAAATAAATTCAATATATTATTTATTTATATATAACGAAATTTGACTAAAATCGTGAGTCAAATTTAAAATTACAAAATTATAAATTATAAAAGTATAGGGAAATGAAAAAGCCTAATACTAACAATATATAGCAATGATATCACCAACCCGATGGGGGTGTTTTATTTGCCAGACCGTCGAGCTATGCCCCAAATCACAGCCAGGTATGGTTAGTGATATCATTGAAACTAAGTAAGATAGGCAGAGTTAAAAAAAATGTAATAAAAATATAAGAAAAATAAAATCCAAGAAAAGTAAAATACAATAAGAGAAATCACTACACAAGTAGGGAGAATTGCCAGGTGCCTTCTTACTACTGGGGTGTGTGTGTGATTTCTCTAATATACAGAAACGGAAGATTTTATTAAGGAAAGAGAGAGTTAAAAACTAAATACATGAAAATAAGTAATTAGTACATAGAACAAATAATAGTTACAGTTACATACATATAGGTAAATAAAGAGGACAAAAGTGACGAGAAGCAGGGGAAGGAACTAGGAAATTGACTTGAAATAAAAGAGAAGGCGAATCAATACTGCTGTCAATCAACTTATGTAGAAAAGTAATACCCAAGACTATTCTACGATTGATTACCGATGGAAGATCCAAAAGAAGAAGCCTACTATGATAAGACGGTAGACGAAGGTTACCATCCCAGTTTAGATTGCGCAAGGCAAAAAGAAGAAATTGCTTCTGAACCAATTCCTGATACAATTTCTGCTGTGGCGACCATATAATAGAACAATATTCTAAAATAGGGCGTACCAGCGAGACAAAAACAAGTTTAGTAACAAACGGATCATTAAACTCTTTAGACCAACGTTTAATAAAATCAAGTACACTTTTGGCTTCATTAACGATGGTTAGGATATGGGTATTGAATCTAAGTTTACAGTCAAAGAGCACCCCAAGATCTTTGATTGTAGAAATACGTTGCAACGACACATTGTTGATTGTATAATCAGCAAAAAATGGAGTGGTACGACTGAAAGTCATTGTCATACACTTAGAACAATTTATATGCAACTGATTGATTTTACACCAATATTGAAAGGAAATTAGATCATCCTATAGGCGTAGATGATCTATTGAATTATTGTATGAGAGACAGAGTTTTACGTCATCTGCATACATGAATATTTTAGAGTAACAAATAAAACTGGGAAGGTCATTTATAAAAAGGGAGAAAAGTAGAGGGTTCAAGTGACTACCCTGAGGAACACCCAAAGAGACAAATACGAAATTGATGTTCTCACCAGATCTCTTTGGGTTCTACTTTTTAAATAGGAAGCAATCCAAGACAGAAGTTTAGGGGAAAATCTCAATTGGTCAAGCTTTTGAAGCAAGAACAGAGTCAAATACCTTACTGAAATCAGTGTATATAACATATGTTTGCATTTTATTTAAAAAGCTTTTATTGGCTAGGAACTTTGCAAATAGATCTGAGGTATCTCAATCATTACAAGTTTTGACACAACATAGGAAAAACGAGGATGGAAACTCAGAAGATTTACGCTTCAAATTTACAAATGAATAAAATCTTTTGGGATCACGAGCAAACTGCCTTTTACAGCGTATAAGGTAATTCTCATACCAACGAGAGTTTAAAATATTGAAATTGACTTATCTAAGGAGTATTTAGACCAGAAAACGACCGAATCTGACTTTTTGAACTTTTTAAAACATTTAGATTTAACATTTTTTAAAGTTCAAAGAGTCGAAGGGAGGTTTATTAGAAAAAGATTTAGGAAGACACATAGGAACACACTTGTCTAGAATAGCATTTAAAGTACTGTAGAATGTTGAAACTGCTAAGTTTACATCAACTGTCTCATATAAAGGAGACCAATCTGTTGCATTAATGATATCACTAAGCAAAACAAAATTACATTTATTAAAACAATGACGCTTTTTAGATGAAGAAGGCGTAAATATTGGTGGACTATAAATAGGTATTAAAACCTCAAGAGTTGGATGATACAAATCCTCAGGTATACAAAAGGGGGATGATCTTAAAACATTAATGCTGGCGTCATCATTAGTAAAAACAAGATCAAGCGAACGACTTAAATGATTAGAAATTGAGTTCATCTGATACATAGAAAGGTTAAACAATTCATCAAAAAAATGATCAATGAACCTTTCGAATAGCTGACATTACAAGCAGGCTATGATTATTTCACATATATATTGCAAACAAGATATACACACAAATACGCACGCACTCGGACGCCAAAATAAGCACGCGCTCTTCTAATGCGGCGAGTACGGATATATGGTATGGAAAATTAAATATTTAATAACTTTTTTATAGATGGACTTTCTTAATAAAATTAGTATTTGAAATACGTGTTTTACAAGTTTGGTGCGAAGGGGCGTGGCATCCAAAATCCAAAAACTACAAAATGTCCGCATTCACAACATTCTGCTCAGTAAATTTGAAGTCTCTACCTTTAATAATACACATGAATCAAAGTCAATTTATCGAAATGTATCGATGATGAGTTATCGAAAAAAAAAACTAATTCGTACTGCGTATGGTATTCACGAATATATATGTCGAATTTCTAGCTTTTGTGGTTTACGAGATTCATGCATTAATTTAGACTATACGTCTCAGCCCATTGAGCTGATAAGCAATACATATACTTTATGTGGTCTGCGACGTCTCCTTCTGCCACTTCACATACATTTTCACAATAAAATTTTACCCTAATTTCCCATTTTCCATTGGTTCAGGGTATAAAATGCTTTAGTCGATTGTGCACAACTAGAAAAATTAATTGTCTTATTGTTTTTAGACCGACTTTCTTAATCAAACTTGCACAGTGTGATTATATCAATTATATCTGTACTTTCCAAAATCGGTAGTATTTGATGTTTAATAAATTGGATTGTCGCTCTGATCAAGAATATATTTGTATACTTTCTTACTCAAACTCCTACTCTTTCTCCTTTTCCATACTTTTGAACAAAACGTTTATATCCCAATTATCCATTTTTTTTCATGAGTTCAACAAGTGAGAAAACTCCAGTCGAAACTGCTCAACTAGGCGATACCCTGAACCTTTCGAATAGCATATGTTGCAAATAAGCTATGATTATTTGACATATATATTGCAAGCAACACATATACCCGCTCGCGGACGCGATAATGGGCACGTGCTCTGCTAACTGAGCAGCGACTGTGCTTGGGCTGCAATATGCGTATGATATGGGTTATTAAATGTTTTGTTGTAGATGCACTCTTAATCAAGCTTTCACAGTGCAATTATGGTATCATATGTGGGTATTTGCCATACCACAAGTCTCTAGTATTTGAAATATGTGTTTTGCACGGGGAGAAGGGGCACGGCATCCAAAACCCAAAAACCACAAAATGTCACTTCACCTATCCACACAGTGTATACATTTTAAATCTCCAGCTTTACTGGTACACATAAATCGAAGTTAAAAACAAACTCGTACTGCGTATGGTATACACGAGTATACATGTCAAATTTCAGATTTTTAGCTTTTACGGTTTACGAGATCCTTGTGTTTATACAAACGGACGGACGGACAGGGCTATATCGACTCAGTTCGTCGAGCAGATATAGAATATAAAAACTTTATGGGGTCTGCAACGTCTCCTTCTGCCTGTTACATACATTTTCACAAAATCATTATACCCTGATTTCCCATTTTTAATAGGTTCAGAGTATAACAAGTAAAAACGTTGTAGTCGGGCGCTACAAGACTGAGAAATACTCATACACACCACAAGCTCCCAGTTCCATAACATTCCAAAAAAACAATTTTCCAATTTGCCCTTGGTTCGAGCCTCGGGTGAAGTCGGTTTTTTATACACATAGGCGGAGGTTCGAATCTTTTTTTTTATATCTGCTTTTCTTTTATTTCTTTATTTTTTTGTACCAAAATATATTTTTTTACATTTATAATATTTAGCAACTCAATTAAGGTGGTAAAAGTACAAGTTTAAAGCTTCTAAAACTGTAGGAGCTATAAACTCGTGCGTTTTGCCACGCCCCCTGTGGGCGTAGATATAACAGTTACTCACGTGCCAAATTTAGTCAATCTAGCTCTGAAACTGTAGAAGATACAACTCTCTACGACTGTTACAAGTAGTATTTCTGACATACAGGAAAATTCATGTTCCAATTTGCCAGGCCCCTAGTGGGCATATCGGGAAAATATTGGCACTTTTTCTGACGAGAGTATACACGAGTATCTATTCCAAATTTCAAGTTTCTAGCTTCAATAGCATAGAAATGGTTTGCGTACATACAGACAGACGGACGGACATTGCACAAACCCAATATACTCATTTCACTTTGTGAATGAGTATAAACACAGTTCGCCGAGGTTCAAACCATTTCTATTACCAACGCCACATAATTTCATAGTTACTTAATTAGCATATGATTCACGCTGAATTATATTGTATTTGATATTTCTTAGAACATAAGGAAATGTTCGCTGTGCAGCCAAGCACATTTGTCAATTGCATAAACGTTTTGTTGAATAACTTCTGTGTTACGGATTTTAATGAAATTTTCAGCATATTAATTATTTTTTCAACTGAATTGTAAGAAATTGGTGTATAGCAAAAATAAAAATTGTATTAAATACACATAACATTAAATGCAAAAATTTAGGGATAATTAGGGGTATGTCAAATTGGTTAATATCTTGGCAAAAGGAGGCGTGTATATTCTTGATCAGGACGACAAGCCGAGTCGATTGAGCCCTGTCCGTCTGCCCGTCTCTCCGTATGTGTGAACGCGTGGATCTCAGAACCTATAATAGCTAGATACTTGAATTTTTGTTTGTAGATTCGTGTATATCAGGTCGAGTTTGTTTTAGAAATTCGATAACTCGTCTCATATTTTTTTAATCGATTAAAAACGAAAATTGATTTTCAGTTTTAAAATTATATCTTCTACATCTTTATAGTTAGAGACTCCAAATATTGTATTTAGCTTAATGGGACCTTTATACAATTTTGATTTTTGTTAAACTTTGGATCCCCCTTTACCCAAATTTTCAAAACACTTATTTCAAATACTAGAATCTTGTACTTTTGCACATACACACATATGAATGATATAATTACGCTGCGCAAGTTTGATTAAGAAAGTCGGTCTACAAAAAAGTATTAAGTATATAATTTCCCATAACATGCACATATTGGTTCAGCGCAGTCGCTGACCAAACTGCGCAGTTAGCAGAGCGTATGTGTGTGCATGTGTATGTATGCGTTTTTTGCAGTATACATACATACTGTATATATTTACATATATATAAAATAAGAATAACATTGATATAATTTAAATAAATTCAATATATTATTTATTTATATATAACGAAATTTGACTGAAATCGTGAGTCAAATTTAAAATTACAAAATTATAAATTATAAAAGTATAGGGAAATGAAAAAGCCTAATACTAACAATATATAGCAATGATATCACCAACCCGATGGGGGTGTTTTATTTGCCAGACCGTCGAGCTATGCCCCAAATCACAGCCAGGTATGGTTAGTGATATCATTGAAACTAAGTAAGATAGGCAGA
Organism: Drosophila fulvimacula; assembly: GCA_035045555.1. Lineage (NCBI taxonomy): Eukaryota > Metazoa > Arthropoda > Insecta > Diptera > Drosophilidae > Drosophila > Drosophila fulvimacula. The sequence continues at coordinate 249,768 of JAWNOX010000154.1, read as the reverse complement.
GTTAAAAAAAATGTAATAAAAATATAAGAAAAATAAAATCCAAGAAAAGTAAAATACAATAAGAGAAATCACTACACAAGTAGGGAGAATTGCCAGGTGCCTTCTTACTACTGGGGTGTGTGTGTGATTTCTCTAATATACAGAAACGGAAGATTTTATTAAGGAAAGAGAGAGTTAAAAACTAAATACATGAAAATAAGTAATTAGTACATAGAACAAATAATAGTTACAGTTACATACATATAGGTAAATAAAGAGGACAAAAGTGACGAGAAGCAGGGGAAGGAACTAGGAAATTGACTTGAAATAAAAGAGAAGGCGAATCAATACTGCTGTCAATCAACTTATGTAGAAAAGTAATACCCAAGACTATTCTACGATTGATTACCGATGGAAGATCCAAAAGAAGAAGCCTACTATGATAAGACGGTAGACGAAGGTTACCATCCCAGTTTAGATTGCGCAAGGCAAAAAGAAGAAATTGCTTCTGAACCAATTCCTGATACAATTTCTGCTGTGGCGACCATATAATAGAACAATATTCTAAAATAGGGCGTACCAGCGAGACAAAAACAAGTTTAGTAACAAACGGATCATTAAACTCTTTAGACCAACGTTTAATAAAATCAAGTACACTTTTGGCTTCATTAACGATGGTTAGGATATGGGTATTGAATCTAAGTTTACAGTCAAAGAGCACCCCAAGGTCTTTGATTGTAGAAATACGTTGCAACGACACATTGTTGATTGTATAATCAGCAAAAAATGGAGTGGTACGACTGAAAGTCATTGTCATACACTTAGAACAATTTAGATGCAACTAATTGGTTTTACACCAATATTGAAAGGAATTTAGATCATCCTGTAGGCATAGATGATCTATTGAATTATTGTATGAGAGACAGAGTTTTACGTCATCTGCATACATAAATATTTTAGAGTTACAAATACAACTGGGAAGGTCATTTATAAAAAGGGAGAAAAGTACAGGGCCCAAGTGACTACCCTGAGGAACACCCGAAGAGACAAATACGAAATTTATATTTTCACGAGATCTCTTTGGGTTCTACTTTTTAAATAGGAAGCAATCCAAGACAGAAGTTTAGGGGAAAATCTCAATTGGTCAAGCTTTTGAAGCAAGATATCGTGCTGAACAGAGTCAAATACCTTACTGAAATCAGTGTATATAACATATGTTTGCATTATATTTAAAAAGCTTTTATTGGCTAGGAACTTTGCAAATAGATCTGAGGTATCTCGATCATTACAAGTTTTGTCACAACATAGAAAAAACGCGGATGGAAACTCAGAAGATTTACGCTTCAAATTTACAAATGAATAAAATCTTTTGGGATCACGAGCAAACTGCCTTTTACAGCGTATAAGGTAATTCTCATACCAACGAGAGTTTAAAATATTGAAATTGACTTATCTAAGGAGTATTTAGACCAGAAAACGACCGAATCTGACTTTTTGAACTTTTTAAAACATTTAGATTTAACATTTTTTAAAGTTCAAAGAGTCGAAGGGAGGTTTATTAGAAAACGATTTAGGAAGACACATAGGAACACACTTGTCTAGAATAGCATTTAAAGTACTGTAGAATGTTGAAACTGCTAAGTTTACATCAACTGTCTCATATAAAGGAGAGCAATCTGTTGCATTAATGATATCACTAAGCAAAACAAAATTACATTTATTAAAACAATGACGCTTTTTAGATGAAGAAGGCGTAAATATTGGTGGACTATAAATAGGTATTAAAACCTAAAGAGTTGGATGATACAAATCCTCAGGTATAAAAAAGGGGGATGATCTTAAAACATTAATGCTGGCGTCATCATTAGTAAAAACAAGATCAAGCGAACGACTTAAATGATTAGAAATTGAGTTCATCTGATACATAGAAAGGTTAAACAATTCATCAAAAAAATGATCAATGAACCTTTCGAATAGCTGGCATTACAAGCAGGCTATGATTATTTCACATATATATTGCAAACAAGATATACACACAAATACGCACGCACTCGGACGCCAAAATAAGCACGCGCTCTTCTAATGCGGCGAGTGCGCATATATATTGTATGGAAAATATTTAATAACTTTTTTATAGATTGACTTTCTTAATAAAATTAGTAATTCGATAACTCGTCTCATATTTTTTTAATCGATTAAAAACGAAAATTGATTTTCAGTTTTAAAATTATATCTTCTACATCTTTATAGTTAGAGACTCCAAATATTGTATTTAGCTTAATGGGACCTTTATACAATTTTGATTTTTGTTAAACTTTGGATCCCCCTTTACCCAAATTTTTAAAACACTTATTTCAAATACTAGAGTCTTGTACTTTTGCACATACACACATATGAATGATATAATTATATATTAACATTAATGCTGGCGTCATCATTAGTAAAAAAAGGATCAAGCGAACGACTTAAATGATTAGAAATTGAGTTCATCTGATACATAGAAAGGTTAAACAATTCATCAAAAAAAAATGATCAATGAACCTTTCGAATAGCTGACATTACAAGCAGGCTATGATTATTTCACATATATATTGCAAACAAGATATACACACAAATACGCACGCACTCGAAAATTAAATATTTAATAACTTTTTTATAGATGGACTTTCTTAATAAAATTAGTATTTGAAATACGTGTTTTACAAGTTTGGTGCGAAGGGGCGTGGCATCCAAAATCCAAAAACTACAAAATGTCCGCATTCACAACATTCTGCTCAGTAAATTTGAAGTCTCTACCTTTAATAATACACATGAATCAAATTCAATTTATCGAAATGTATCGATAATACGGAAACGGGATGAGTTATCGAAAAAAAAACAAATTCGTACAGCATATGGGGTTCACGAGTATACATGTCAAATTTCTAGCTTTTGTGGTTTACGAGATTCATACATTAATTTAGACTATACGTCTCAGCTCATTGAGCTGATAAGGAATACATATACTTTATGTGGTCTGCGACGTCTCCTTCTGCCACTTCACAAACATTTTCACAATAAAATTTTACCCTAATTTCCCATTTTCCATTGGTTCAGGGTATAAAATGCTTTAGTCGATTGTGCACAACTAGAAAAATTAATTGTCTTATTGTTTTTAGACCGACTTTCTTAATCAAACTTGCACAGTGTGATTATATCAATTATATCTGTACTTTCCAAAATCGGTAGTATTTGATGTTTAATAAATTGGATTGTCGCTCTGATCAAGAATATATTTGTATACTTTCTTACTCAAACTCCTACTCTTTCTCCTTTTCCATACATTTGAACAAAACGTTTATATCCCAATTATCCATTTTTTTCAAGAGTTCAACAAGTGAGAAAACTCCAGTCGAAACTGCTCAACTAGGCGATACCCTGAACCTTTCGAATAGCATATGTTGCAAATAAGCTATGATTATTTGACATATATATTGCAAGCAACACATATACCCACTCGCGGACGCGATAATGGGCACGTGCTCTGCTAACTGAGCAGCGACTGTGCATGGGCTGCAATATGCGTATGATATGGGTTATTAAATGTTTTGTTGTAGATGCACTCTTAATCAAGCTTTCACAGTGCAATTATGGTATCATATGTGGGTATTTGCCATACCACAAGTCTCTAGTATTTGAAATATGTGTTTTGCACGGGGAGAAGGGGCACGGCATCCAAAACCCAAAAACCACAAAATGTCACTTCACCTATCCACACAGTGTATACATTTTAAGTCTCCAGCTTTACTGGTACACATAAATCGAAGTTAAAAACAAACTCGTACTGCGTATGGTATACACGAGTATACATGTCAAATTTCAGATTTGTAGCTTTTATGGTTTACGAGATCCTTGTGTTTATACAGACGGACGGACGGACAGGGCTATATCGACTCAGTTCGTCGAGCAGATATAGAATATAAAAACTTTATGGGGTCTGCAACGTCTCCTTCTGCCTGTTACATACATTTTCACAAAATCATTATACCCTGATTTCCCATTTTTAATAGGTTCAGAGTATAACAAGTAAAAATGTTGTAGTCGGGCGCTACAAGACTGAGAAATACTCATACACACCACAAGCTCCCAGTTCCATAACATTCCAAAAAACCAATTTTCCAATTTGCCCTTGGTTCGAGCCTCGGGTGAAGTCGGTTTTTTATACACATAGGCGGAGGTTCGAATCTTTTTTTTTATATCTGCTTTTCTTTTATTTCTTTATTTTTTTGTACCAAAATATATTTTTTTACATTTATAATATTTAGCAACTCAATTAAGGTGGTAAAAGTCCAAGTTTAAAGCTTCTAAAACGGTAGGAGCTATAAACTCGTGCGTTTTGCCACGCCCCCTGTGGGCGTAGATATAACAGTTACTCACGTGCCAAATTTAGTCAATCTAGCTCTGAAACTGTAGAAGATACAACTTTCTACGACTGTTACAAGTAGTATTTCTGACATCATTTTCCAATTTGCCAGGCCCCTAGTGGGCATATCGGGAAAATATTGGCACTTTTTCTGACGAGAGTATACACGAGTATCTATTCCAAATTTCAAGTTTCTAGCTTCAATAGCATAGAAATGGTTTGCGTACATACAGACAGACGGACGGACATTGCACAAACCCAATATACTCATTTCACTTTGTGAATGAGTATAAACACAGTTCGCCGAGGTTCAAACCATTTCTATTTCCAACGCCACATAATTTCATAGTTACTTAATTAGCATATGATTCACGCTGAATTATATTGTATTTGATATTTCTTAGAACATAAGGAAATGTTCGCTGTGCAGCCAAGCACATTTGTCAATTGCATAAACGTTTTGTTGAATAACTTCTGTGTTACGGATTTTAATGAAATTTTCAGCATATTAATTATTTTTTCAACTGAATTGTAAGAAATTGGTGTATAGCAAAAATAAAAATTGTATTAAATACACATAACATTAAATGCAAAAATTTAGGGATAATTAGGGGTGCGTCAAATTGGTTAATATCTTGGCAAAAGGAGGCGTGTATATTCTTGATCAGGACGACAAGCCGAGTCGATTGAGCCCTGTCCGTCTGCCCGTCTCTCCGTATGTGTGAACGCGTGGATCTCAGAACCTATAATAGCTAGATACTTGAATTTTTGTTTGTAGATTCGTGTATATCAGGTCGAGTTTGTTTTAGAAATTCGATAACTCGTCTCATATTTTTTTAATCGATTAAAAACGAAAATTGATTTTCAGTTTTAAAATTATATCTTCTACATCTTTATAGTTAGAGACTCCAAATATTGTATTTAGCTTAATGGGACCTTTATACAATTTTGATTTTTGTTAAACTTTGGATCCCCCTTTACCCAAATTTTCAAAACACTTATTTCAAATACTAGAATCTTGTACTTTTGCACATACACACATATGAATGATATAATTACGCTGCGCAAGTTTGATTAAGAAAGTCGGTCTACAAAAAAGTATTAAGTATATAATTTCCCATAACATGCACATATTGGTTCAGCGCAGTCGCTGACCAAACTGCGCAGTTAGCAGAGCGTATGTGTGTGCATGTGTATGTATGCGTTTTTTGCAGTATACATACATACTGTATATATTTACATATATATAAAATAAGAATAACATTGATATAATTTAAATAAATTCAATATATTATTTATTTATATATAACGAAATTTGACTGAAATCGTAAGTCAAATTTAAAATTACAAAATTATAAATTATAAAAGTATAGGGAAATGAAAAAGCCTAATACTAACAATATATAGCAATGATATCACCAACCCGATGGGGGTGTTTTATTTGCCAGACCGTCGAGCTATGCCCCAAATCACAGCCAGGTATGGTTAGTGATATCATTGAAACTAAGTAAGATAGGCAGAGTTAAAAAAAATGTAATAAAAATATAAGAAAAATAAAATCCAAGAAAAGTAAAATACAATAAGAGAAATCACTACACAAGTAGGGAGAATTGCCAGGTGCCTTCTTACTACTGGGGTGTGTGTGTGATTTCTCTAATATACAGAAACGGAAGATTTTATTAAGGAAAGAGAGAGTTAAAAACTAAATACATGAAAATAAGTAATTAGTACATAGAACAAATAATAGTTACAGTTACATACATATAGGTAAATAAAGAGGACAAAAGTGACGAGAAGCAGGGGAAGGAACTAGGAAATTGACTTGAAATAAAAGAGAAGGCGAATCAATACTGCTGTCAATCAACTTATGTAGAAAAGTAATACCCAAGACTATTCTACGATTGATTACCGATGGAAGATCCAAAAGAAGAAGCCTACTATGATAAGACGGTAGACGAAGGTTACCATCCCAGTTTAGATTGCGCAAGGCAAAAAGAAGAAATTGCTTCTGAACCAATTCCTGATACAATTTCTGCTGTGGCGACCATATAATAGAACAATATTCTAAAATAGGGCGTACCAGCGAGACAAAAACAAGTTTAGTAACAAACGGATCATTAAACTCTTTAGACCAACGTTTAATAAAATCAAGTACACTTTTGGCTTCATTAACGATGGTTAGGATATGGGTATTGAATCTAAGTTTACAGTCAAAGAGCACCCCAAGGTCTTTGATTGTAGAAATACGTTGCAACGACACATTGTTGATTGTATAATCAGCAAAAAATGGAGTGGTACGACTGAAAGTCATTGTCATACACTTAGAACAATTTAGATGCAACTAATTGGTTTTACACCAATATTGAAAGGAATTTAGATCATCCTGTAGGCATAGATGATCTATTGAATTATTGTATGAGAGACAGAGTTTTACGTCATCTGCATACATAAATATTTTAGAGTTACAAATACAACTGGGAAGGTCATTTATAAAAAGGGAGAAAAGTACAGGGCCCAAGTGACTACCCTGAGGAACACCCGAAGAGACAAATACGAAATTTATATTTTCACGAGATCTCTTTGGGTTCTACTTTTTAAATAGGAAGCAATCCAAGACAGAAGTTTAGGGGAAAATCTCAATTGGTCAAGCTTTTGAAGCAAGATATCGTGCTGAACAGAGTCAAATACCTTACTGAAATCAGTGTATATAACATATGTTTGCATTATATTTAAAAAGCTTTTATTGGCTAGGAACTTTGCAAATAGATCTGAGGTATCTCGATCATTACAAGTTTTGTCACAACATAGAAAAAACGCGGATGGAAACTCAGAAGATTTACGCTTCAAATTTACAAATGAATAAAATCTTTTGGGATCACGAGCAAACTGCCTTTTACAGCGTATAAGGTAATTCTCATACCAACGAGAGTTTAAAATATTGAAATTGACTTATCTAAGGAGTATTTAGACCAGAAAACGACCGAATCTGACTTTTTGAACTTTTTAAAACATTTAGATTTAACATTTTTTAAAGTTCAAAGAGTCGAAGGGAGGTTTATTAGAAAACGATTTAGGAAGACACATAGGAACACACTTGTCTAGAATAGCATTTAAAGTACTGTAGAATGTTGAAACTGCTAAGTTTACATCAACTGTCTCATATAAAGGAGAGCAATCTGTTGCATTAATGATATCACTAAGCAAAACAAAATTACATTTATTAAAACAATGACGCTTTTTAGATGAAGAAGGCGTAAATATTGGTGGACTATAAATAGGTATTAAAACCTCAAGAGTTGGATGATACAAATCCTCAGGTATACAAAAGGGGGATGATCTTAAAACATTAATGCTGGCGTCATCATTAGTAAAAACAAGATCAAGCGAACGACTTAAATGATTAGAAATTGAGTTCATCTGATACATAGAAAGGTTAAACAATTCATCAAAAAAATGATCAATGAACCTTTCGAATAGCTGGCATTACAAGCAGGCTATGATTATTTCACATATATATTGCAAACAAGATATACACACAAATACGCACGCACTCGGACGCCAAAATAAGCACGCGCTCTTCTAATGCGGCGAGTGCGCATATATATTGTATGGAAAATATTTAATAACTTTTTTATAGATTGACTTTCTTAATAAAATTAGTAATTCGATAACTCGTCTCATATTTTTTTAATCGATTAAAAACGAAAATTGATTTTCAGTTTTAAAATTATATCTTCTACATCTTTATAGTTAGAGACTCCAAATATTGTATTTAGCTTAATGGGACCTTTATACAATTTTGATTTTTGTTAAACTTTGGATCCCCCTTTACCCAAATTTTTAAAACACTTATTTCAAATACTAGAGTCTTGTACTTTTGCACATACACACATATGAATGATATAATTATATATTAACATTAATGCTGGCGTCATCATTAGTAAAAAAAGGATCAAGCGAACGACTTAAATGATTAGAAATTGAGTTCATCTGATACATAGAAAGGTTAAACAATTCATCAAAAAAAAATGATCAATGAACCTTTCGAATAGCTGACATTACAAGCAGGCTATGATTATTTCACATATATATTGCAAACAAGATATACACACAAATACGCACGCACTCGAAAATTAAATATTTAATAACTTTTTTATAGATGGACTTTCTTAATAAAATTAGTATTTGAAATACGTGTTTTACAAGTTTGGTGCGAAGGGGCGTGGCATCCAAAATCCAAAAACTACAAAATGTCCGCATTCACAACATTCTGCTCAGTAAATTTGAAGTCTCTACCTTTAATAATACACATGAATCAAATTCAATTTATCGAAATGTATCGATAATACGGAAACGGGATGAGTTATCGAAAAAAAAACAAATTCGTACAGCATATGGGGTTCACGAGTATACATGTCAAATTTCTAGCTTTTGTGGTTTACGAGATTCATACATTAATTTAGACTATACGTCTCAGCTCATTGAGCTGATAAGGAATACATATACTTTATGTGGTCTGCGACGTCTCCTTCTGCCACTTCACAAACATTTTCACAATAAAATTTTACCCTAATTTCCCATTTTCCATTGGTTCAGGGTATAAAATGCTTTAGTCGATTGTGCACAACTAGAAAAATTAATTGTCTTATTGTTTTTAGACCGACTTTCTTAATCAAACTTGCACAGTGTGATTATATCAATTATATCTGTACTTTCCAAAATCGGTAGTATTTGATGTTTAATAAATTGGATTGTCGCTCTGATCAAGAATATATTTGTATACTTTCTTACTCAAACTCCTACTCTTTCTCCTTTTCCATACATTTGAACAAAACGTTTATATCCCAATTATCCATTTTTTTCAAGAGTTCAACAAGTGAGAAAACTCCAGTCGAAACTGCTCAACTAGGCGATACCCTGAACCTTTCGAATAGCATATGTTGCAAATAAGCTATGATTATTTGACATATATATTGCAAGCAACACATATACCCACTCGCGGACGCGATAATGGGCACGTGCTCTGCTAACTGAGCAGCGACTGTGCATGGGCTGCAATATGCGTATGATATGGGTTATTAAATGTTTTGTTGTAGATGCACTCTTAATCAAGCTTTCACAGTGCAATTATGGTATCATATGTGGGTATTTGCCATACCACAAGTCTCTAGTATTTGAAATATGTGTTTTGCACGGGGAGAAGGGGCACGGCATCCAAAACCCAAAAACCACAAAATGTCACTTCACCTATCCACACAGTGTATACATTTTAAGTCTCCAGCTTTACTGGTACACATAAATCGAAGTTAAAAACAAACTCGTACTGCGTATGGTATACACGAGTATACATGTCAAATTTCAGATTTGTAGCTTTTATGGTTTACGAGATCCTTGTGTTTATACAGACGGACGGACGGACAGGGCTATATCGACTCAGTTCGTCGAGCAGATATAGAATATAAAAACTTTATGGGGTCTGCAACGTCTCCTTCTGCCTGTTACATACATTTTCACAAAATCATTATACCCTGATTTCCCATTTTTAATAGGTTCAGAGTATAACAAGTAAAAATGTTGTAGTCGGGCGCTACAAGACTGAGAAATACTCATACACACCACAAGCTCCCAGTTCCATAACATTCCAAAAAACCAATTTTCCAATTTGCCCTTGGTTCGAGCCTCGGGTGAAGTCGGTTTTTTATACACATAGGCGGAGGTTCGAATCTTTTTTTTTATATCTGCTTTTCTTTTATTTCTTTATTTTTTTGTACCAAAATATATTTTTTTACATTTATAATATTTAGCAACTCAATTAAGGTGGTAAAAGTCCAAGTTTAAAGCTTCTAAAACGGTAGGAGCTATAAACTCGTGCGTTTTGCCACGCCCCCTGTGGGCGTAGATATAACAGTTACTCACGTGCCAAATTTAGTCAATCTAGCTCTGAAACTGTAGAAGATACAACTTTCTACGACTGTTACAAGTAGTATTTCTGACATCATTTTCCAATTTGCCAGGCCCCTAGTGGGCATATCGGGAAAATATTGGCACTTTTTCTGACGAGAGTATACACGAGTATCTATTCCAAATTTCAAGTTTCTAGCTTCAATAGCATAGAAATGGTTTGCGTACATACAGACAGACGGACGGACATTGCACAAACCCAATATACTCATTTCACTTTGTGAATGAGTATAAACACAGTTCGCCGAGGTTCAAACCATTTCTATTTCCAACGCCACATAATTTCATAGTTACTTAATTAGCATATGATTCACGCTGAATTATATTGTATTTGATATTTCTTAGAACATAAGGAAATGTTCGCTGTGCAGCCAAGCACATTTGTCAATTGCATAAACGTTTTGTTGAATAACTTCTGTGTTACGGATTTTAATGAAATTTTCAGCATATTAATTATTTTTTCAACTGAATTGTAAGAAATTGGTGTATAGCAAAAATAAAAATTGTATTAAATACACATAACATTAAATGCAAAAATTTAGGGATAATTAGGGGTGCGTCAAATTGGTTAATATCTTGGCAAAAGGAGGCGTGTATATTCTTGATCAGGACGACAAGCCGAGTCGATTGAGCCCTGTCCGTCTGCCCGTCTCTCCGTATGTGTGAACGCGTGGATCTCAGAACCTATAATAGCTAGATACTTGAATTTTTGTTTGTAGATTCGTGTATATCAGGTCGAGTTTGTTTTAGAAATTCGATAACTCGTCTCATATTTTTTTAATCGATTAAAAACGAAAATTGATTTTCAGTTTTAAAATTATATCTTCTACATCTTTATAGTTAGAGACTCCAAATATTGTATTTAGCTTAATGGGACCTTTATACAATTTTGATTTTTGTTAAACTTTGGATCCCCCTTTACCCAAATTTTCAAAACACCTTTTTCAAATACTAGAGTCTTGTACTTTTGCACATACACACATATGAATGATATAATTACGCTGCGCAAGTTTGATTAAGAAAGTCGGTCTACAAAAAAGTATTAAGTATATAATTTCCCATAACATGCACATATTGGTTCAGCGCAGTCGCTGACCAAACTGCGCAGTTAGCAGAGCGTATGTGTGTGCATGTGTATGTATGCGTTTTTTGCAGTATACATAGGAACACACTTGTCTAGAATAGCATTTAAAGTACTGTAGAATGTTGAAACTGCTAAGTTTACATCAACTGTCTCATATAAAGGAGACCAATCTGTTGCATTAATGATATCACTAAGCAAAACAAAATTACATTTATTAAAACAATGACGCTTTTTAGATGAAAAAGGCGTAAATATTGGTGGACTATAAATAGGTATTAAAACCTCAAGAGTTGGATGATACAAATCCTCAGGTATACAAAAGGGGGATGATCTTAAAACATTAATGCTGGCGTCATCATTAGTAAAAAAAGGATCAAGCGAACGACTTAAATGATTAGAAATTGAGTTCATCTGATACATAGAAAGGTTAAACAATTCATCAAAAAAAATGATCAATGAACCTTTCGAATAGCTGACATTACAAGCAGGCTATGATTATTTCACATATATATTGCAAACAAGATATACACACAAATACGCACGCACTCGAAAATTAAATATTTAATAACTTTTTTATAGATGGACTTTCTTAATAAAATTAGTATTTGAAATACGTGTTTTACAAGTTTGGTGCGAAGGGGCGTGGCATCCAAAATCCAAAAACTACAAAATGTCCGCATTCACAACATTCTGCTCAGTAAATTTGAAGTCTCTACCTTTAATAATACACATGAATCAAAGTCAATTTATCGAAATGTATCGATGATGAGTTATCGAAAAAAAAAACTAATTCGTACTGCGTATGGTATTCACGAATATATATGTCGAATTTTAAATCTCCAGCTTTACTGGTACACATAAATCGAAGTTAAAAACAAACTCGTACTGCGTATGGTATACACGAGTATACATGTAAAATTTCAGATTTTTAGCTTTTATGGTTTACGAGATCATTGTGTTTATACAGACGGACGGACGGACAGGGCTATATCGACTCAGCTCGTCGAGCAGATATAGAATATAAAAACTTTATGGGGTCTGCAACGTCTCCTTCTGCCTGTTACATACATTTTCACAAAATCATTATACCCTGATTTCCCATTTTTAATAGGTTCAGAGTATAACAAGTAAAAACGTTGTAGTCGGGCGCTACAAGACTGAGAAATACTCATACACACCACATGCTCCCAGTTCCATAACATTCCAAGAAACCAATTTTCCAATTTGCCCTTGGTTCGAGCCTCGGGTGAAGTCGGTTTTTTATACACATAGGCGGAGGTTCGAATCTTTTTTTTTATATCTGCTTTTCTTTTATTTCTTTATTTTTTTGTACCAAAATATATTTTTTTACATTTATAATATTTAGCAACTCAATTAAGGTGGTAAAAGTCCAAGTTTAAAGCTTCTAGCACTAAAACTGTAGGAGCTATAAACTCGTGCGTTTTGCCACGCCCCCTGTGGGCGTAGATATAACAGTTACTCATGTGCCAAATTTAGTCAATCTAGCTCTGAAACTGTAGAAGATACAACTTTCTACGACTGTTACAAGTAGTATTTCTGACATACAGGAAAATTCATTTTCCAATTTGCCAGGCCCCTAGTAGGCATATCGGGAAAATATTGGCACTTTTTCTGACGAGAGTATACACAAGTATCTATTCCAAATTTCAAGTTTCTAGCTTCAATAGCATAGAAATGGTTTGCGTACATACAGACAGACGGACGGACATTGCACAAACCCAATATACTCATTTCACTTTGTGAATGAGTATAAACACAGTTCGCTGAGGTTCAAACCATTTCTATTTCCAACGCCACATAATTTCATAGTTACTTAATTAGCATATGATTCACGCTGAATTATATTGTATTTGATATTTCTTAGAACATAAGGAAATGTTCGCTGTGCAGCCAAGCACATTTGTCAATTGCATAAACGTTTTGTTGAATAACTTCTGTGTTACGGATTTTAATGAAATTTTCAGCATATTAATTATTTTTTCAACTGAATTGTAAGAAATTGGTGTATAGCAAAAATAAAAATTGTATTAAATACACATAACATTAAATGCAAAAATTTAGGGATAATTAGGGGTGCGTCAAATTGGTTAATATCTTGGCAAAAGGAGGCGTGTATATTCTTGATCAGGACGACAAGCCGAGTCGATTGAGCCCTGTCCGTCTGCCCGTCTCTCCGTATGTGTGAACGCGTGGATCTCAGAACCTATAATAGCTAGATACTTGAATTTTTGTTTGTAGATTCGTGTATATCAGGTCGAGTTTGTTTTAGAAATTCGATAACTCGTCTCATATTTTTTTAATCGATTAAAAACGAAAATTGATTTTCAGTTTTAAAATTATATCTTCTACATCTTTATAGTTAGAGACTCCAAATATTGTATTTAGCTTAATGGGACCTTTATACAATTTTGATTTTTGTTAAACTTTGGATCCCCCTTTACCCAAATTTTTAAAACACTTATTTCAAATACTAGAGTCTTGGACTTTTGCACATACACACATATGAATGATATAATTACGCTGCGCAAGTTTGATTAAGAAAGTCGGTCTACAAAAAAGTATTAAGTATATAATTTCCCATAACATGCACATATTGGTTCAGCGCAGTCGCTGACCAAACTGCGCAGTTAGCAGAGCGTATGTGTGTGCATGTGTATGTATGCGTTTTGCAGTATACATAGGAACACACTTGTCTAGAATAGCATTTAAAGTACTGTAGAATGTTGAAACTGCTAAGTTTACATCAACTGTCTCATATAAAGGAGACCAATCTGTTGCATTAATGATATCACTAAGCAAAACAAAATTACATTTATTAAAACAATGACGCTTTTTAGATGAAGAAGGCGTAAATATTGGTGGACTATAAATAGGTATTAAAACCTCAAGAGTTGGATGATACAAATCCTCAGGTATACAAAAGGGGGATGATCTTAAAACATTAATGCTGGCGTCATCATTAGTAAAAACAAGATCAAGCGAACGACTTAAATGATTAGAAATTGAGTTCATCTGATACATAGAAAGGTTAAACAATTCATCAAAAAAATGATCAATGAACCTTTCGAATAGCTGACATTACAAGCAGGCTATGATTATTTCACATATATATTGCAAACAAGATATACACACAAATACGCACGCACTCGGACGCCAAAATAAGCACGCGCTCTTCTAATGCGGCGAGTACGGATATATGGTATGGAAAATTAAATATTTAATAACTTTTTTATAGATGGACTTTCTTAATAAAATTAGTATTTGAAATACGTATTTTACAAGTTTGGTGCGAAGGGGCGTGGCATCCAAAATCCAAAAACTACAAAATGTCCGCATTCACAACATTCTGCTCAGTAAATTTGAAGTCTCTACCTTTAATAATACACATGAATCAAAGTCAATTTATCGAAATGTATCGATGATGAGTTATCGAAAAAAAAAACTAATTCGTACTGCGTATGGTATTCACGAATATATATGTCGAATTTTAAATCTTTACTGGTACACATAAATCGAAGTTAAAAACAAACTCGTACTGCGTATGGTATACACGAGTATACATGTCAAATTTCAGATTTTTAGCTTTTATGGTTTACGAGATCCTTGTGTTTATACAGACGGACGGACGGACAGGGCTATATCGACTCAGTTCGTCGAGCAGATAGAGAATATAAAAACTTTATGGGGTCTGCAACGTCTCCTTCTGCCTGTTACATACATTTTCACAAAATCATTATACCCTGATTTCCCATTTTTAATAGGTTCAGAGTATAACAAGTAAAAACGTTGTAGTCGGGCGCTACAAGACTGAGAAATACTCATACACACCACAAGCTCCCAGTTCCATAACATTCCAAGAAACCAATTTTCCAATTTGCCCTTGGTTCGAGCCTCGGGTGAAGTCGGTTTTTTATACACATAGGCGGAGGTTCGAATCTCGGTTTTTTATATCTGCTTTTCTTTTATTTCTTTATTTTTTTGTACCAAAATATATTTTTTTACATTTATAATATTTAGCAACTCAATTAAGGTGGTAAAAGTCCAAGTTTAAAGCTTCTAGCACTAAAACTGTAGGAGCTATAAACTCGTGCGTTTTGCCACGCCCCCTGTGGGCGTAGATATAACAGTTACTCACGTGCCAAATTTAGTCAATTTAGCTCTAAAACTGTAGAAGATACAACTCTCTACGACTGTTACAAGTAGTATTTCTGACATACAGGAAAATTCATGTTCCAATTTGCCAGGCCCCTAGTGGGCATATCGGGAAAATATTGGCACTTTTTCTGACGAGAGTATACACGAGTATCTATTCCAAATTTCAAGTTTCTAGCTTCAAGAGCATAGAAATGGTTTGCGTACATACAGACAGACGGACGGACATTGCACAAACCCAATATACTCATTTCACTTTGTGAATGAGTATAAACACAGTTCGCCGAGGTTCAAACCATTTCTATTTCCAACGCCACATAATTTCATAGTTACTTAATTAGCATATGATTCACGCTGAATTATATTGTATTTGATATTTCTTAGAACATAAGGAAATGTTCGCTGTGCAGCCAAGCACATTTGTCAATTGCATAAACGTTTTGTTGAATAACTTCTGTGTTACGGATTTTAATGAAATTTTCAGCATATTAATTATTTTTTCAACTGAATTGTAAGAAATTGGTGTATAGCAAAAATAAAAATTGTATTAAATACACATAACATTAAATGCAAAAATTTAGGGATAATTAGGGGTGCGTCAAATTGGTTAATATCTTGGCAAAAGGAGGCGTGTATATTCTTGATCAGGACGACAAGCCGAGTCGATTGAGCCCTGTCCGTCTGCCCGTCTCTCCGTATGTGTGAACGCGTGGATCTCAGAACCTATAATAGCTAGATACTTGAATTTTTGTTTGTAGATTCGTGTATATCAGGTCGAGTTTGTTTTAGAAATTCGATAACTCGTCTCATATTTTTTTAATCGATTAAAAACGAAAATTGATTTTCAGTTTTAAAATTATATCTTCTACATCTTTATAGTTAGAGACTCCAAATATTGTATTTAGCTTAATGGGACCTTTATACAATTTTGATTTTTGTTAAACTTTGGATCCCCCTTTACCCAAATTTTTAAAACACTTATTTCAAATACTAGAGTCTTGGACTTTTGCACATACACACATATGAATGATATAATTACGCTGCGCAAGTTTGATTAAGAAAGTCGGTCTACCAAAAAGTATTAAGTATATAATTTCCCATAACATGCACATATTGGTTCAGCGCAGTCGCTGACCAAACTGCGCAGTTAGCAGAGCGTTTTTTTTTTTTTTTTTTTTTTGTATTCGTTTTTATTATTCAATTAGTAGTTTAAGTTATAAGCAGTTGAACTTAAACTTAGGTATATATTTTAGTTTTAATTTAGTTCAGTTCAAGGATAGCGCATAGTGCTTGCGGGACGGCCGTAAAGCATTGCTTCGCAAGCGCTTTGGGCTACCTTAAACTTCAGAATCTTGCCGTCTGCTTTGTTCGATTCTGCGCAGCTCCATCATGACTGAGGCAGCGAATGAGCTTATTAGCTTCCACGCTGTCTCAGTTTCAAGCATCGTCTCAACCAGATTATCCGCTCTGATTGAGCGACCCACAGCTGCTTCTAATCGCCGCCTCTCCTCCAGGAAGCGTCCGCACTCGAAGATCACATGCTTGGCGTCTTCGATCAGTCCTCCAGCGCACCACGAGCACTCGTCAGTATCCTCATGGCCGAACCTCTTCAGGTAACTCCGGAAGCATCCATGTCCAGACAGAATCTGCGAGAGATAGAAATTAACTTCGCCATGCTTACGATTGACCCAGGGTTCAAGCTCCGGTATGAGCACATGTGTCCATCGTCCTTTCGTCGAATTATTCCACCTTCTCTGCCAACGTGATATGCTGTTCGCCCTGATTATGTTGTGCGAGCCATGTACAGGATCTTGCATTGTACTCCGCTCCACAACTTCGGCGACCAAGTCCTCCAGAGGAAGCATTCCGGCTATGACGAGTGCCGCGTCATCAGAGACTGTCCGGAAGGAACAGCTGACTCGGATTGCGCTTAGTCGGTAGGTGCCACGTAGACCTCGGCTGTAGCTGGGAGTGGCCATTGCTCTTGACCAGATTGGAGCTGCGTATAGAATAACGGACCTCATGACGCTCATCAGAAGAAGGCGTCTTTGTTGTTTTGGTCCCCGCGTGTTCAGCATGATGCGAGAAAGAGCTCTACAGGAATCGGCTGCTCTTTTCTGCACATACTCCAAATGCTCGCGGAAAGTCAATCTGGTGTCTATCATGACTCCAAGATACTTAATTGCCCTCTTTGATGTTATGGTGATGTTGCCAATCATCACATTGGCCGTCTCCACTTTCTTGCGACTGCTGACAAGAACGACCTCCGTTTTATGTGCAGCTAAATCGAGTCCAGCTCCTGTCAGCCAGTCACGAATGCGGTTGATACTAGCACTGCACATATCCTCTGTGTCCTTGAGCTCCTTTCCAATGGCTACGACGGCTACATCGTCAGCAAAGCCAATGGAATGCGCACCTGCTGGAAGTTCCAGGCGCAGTACACCGTCGTACATAGTATTCCATAGGAGAGGCCCCAGAACCGATCCTTGGGGGACTCCGGCTGACACTATGTGTACTTGGGGGCCCTCATTCGTGTTGTACATCAGTCTTCTTCCCCTAAAGTAGCTCTTTATTATCTCTTTAAGATATTTAGGGATATTATATTGTGTCAGTGCTTCAAGTATCATATCCCAGCTAGCTGTATTGAATGCATTTTTTACATCCAGGGTCGCAACGATGCAGTACTGTTTTGATCCGTGCTTCCATCTGGTGCCATGGATGGCGGACGTTGCAAGGCCAACAACTTTGCTCAATGCATCCGTTGTTGACATAGCCTTCCGGAAGCCGAATTGGTTTTGCGACAGGCCGCCGGCACTAGCAATCGCAGCCTCCAATCTGGAGCAGATCAGCTTCTCAAACACCTTCCCCATGGTGTCCAAGAGGCAGATTGGTCTGTAGGAAGATGCATCCTCTGGTGGTTTGCCAGCCTTTGGTAGCAGTACCAAGTTCTGGATCTTCCAGATTGCAGGGAACGTTTCCTGAGTTAGACATGTATTGTATAACTCCGTAAATGTTCCTGGATGCAAGGCAAGCGCTAACTTCAACGCGCGATTTGGGATGCCATCCGGTCCTGGGGCAGAGTTGGCTCTTAGATTTCTGGCCACAGCCACAATTTCGTCATCGGTCACTAAAACGGTGGGGTCGATGATCGATGCTTGACCTGGTGGTGTATGGTCAGGTTCATGTATGGAGCTCAGTTTATCTGGGAAGAGCGTTTCCACGATTGTTTGGAGCTCCAAACGATCCGTGGGCTGCACCTGCTTGCCGGCGTATAGCCTTTTAACCACCGTTTTGTATGCCCTGCCCCAGGGGTCGAATTCGGCGGAGTCACACAGGTTTAGAAAGTAATTTCGTTTACTTGCCCGTATGGCCTTCTTCAGCTGCCGTCTTGCCTCTTGGTAAGCCAGCTGCTTTTCCAGATACGTAGGCCTTCCTCTGGCCCGTTGATACCTTCTTCTCGCGTGGATGCATTTGCTTCGAATTTTACTTATTTGCTCATTCCACCAGAACATAGGCGCTTGCTGCCTCGTGTACTGCTTGCGCCGCTGCATGCTAGCGTTGCAGGCATTTTGTACTTGAGATACCATTTGAGAAGCTCTCATCTCAGCATCCCCAGAGGTACTCAGTAGCTGTATGGCCTCCGAGAAGATTATCGGGTCGAACGTATCCAGCCGGTAGGCTTCCTTCCAAAGAAATTGCGAACTTCCAGGTGACCCGCCGATTGAGAACAACAGAGCAGAGTGGTCGCTGCCCGTATAACTGTCGCAGAGGCTCCACTCAGCATCTCGAAAAAGGGATGAGACAACAAAAGTGAGGTCAATTGTGGACCCATATCCTGCCCTGCTAAAAGTGAACTCGCTTCCAGAGTTGAGCAGGGCCACATCCAGCGTCGCGAAGATCTCCAGGAGATGGCGACCTCTGGCATTTGTCGACTGGCTGCCCCATTCCAGAGCCCAAGCGTTGAAGTCGCCAGCTATAATGGCCTTCCGGCCCCTTGCATCCTCCGCAAGCTCTTCGAGCGCAGAAGTGAATTCGTTAAGCTGCATGCTGGGGGCCATGTAACAGCTGTAAATCCACAGACAGCCATGTCGAGCGCGTACGAACCCATTGAATGACTTTACATTTGAGAGTACATTCACTGAGTTGCCACATATCCACAGTGCTGCTTTGCCGCTGATGTCCGCGGCCCATGTCCTGGGGCACGTGGACATCCAGTGATGTGGCTCGCTTAAAATAGCTACATCGATATGCTTCTCCCTCGTTGTCTGC
The DNA here is from genome assembly GCA_035045555.1 of Drosophila fulvimacula. Lineage (NCBI taxonomy): Eukaryota > Metazoa > Arthropoda > Insecta > Diptera > Drosophilidae > Drosophila > Drosophila fulvimacula. The sequence continues at coordinate 229,900 of JAWNOX010000154.1, read as the reverse complement.
TCCAACAAATCGTGAGCAGCTATACAGTGGTTCATGTTAAGCTGTAGGAACTTTAACATTTCATCTTCCTAACAGCTTCACGGTATGATGGACACTTAAAGCTTCCTGCCGCGTGATCTGTCTCCTTTGCGCCTTTCCGGACGCATAGACTGCATCTTGGTGGCTTGACGCAGGTGTTAGCGGCATGGCCCACTATTCCGCACCTGAAGCATGCGCCTTTCATGTCGCAATCGCTTGCGCATTTAGCCGCAATATGCCCATAGTCCAGGCATTTGAAGCATCGTTTTGGCTGAACGACTGCGCGGATTCGGCATACCACCCATCCAACTCTGATCTTTGCAAGCTCGATCAGAGCTCTGGCCTTACCAGCTGGTAGGACAGCAGTGGCTCTTTGCTGCCCACCAAAAGCTGGGCGTAGCGACTTGATGGAGTCGGTGGGAAGCGAGCTATCGTTCAGCGCCTCCTTGATTGCCTCCAGTATTTCCTCCTTGGTCGCCAGTTCGTCGAGGTCGCGGATCTCGATTTGCGCGGACTCGGTCAACGTTTTTACCACCGCGCGTTCGCCCAGGGCCTTGCCAACAGCTTCCTGGAGCACCTCCGCACTATGCTCTGGCTTCCTGTTTAACTGAAGCAGCAAATCCCCTTTTGCTGTTTTTCTGATGCCATGCACATCCCCACTAAGATGTTTTAAGTTCGGGTCGCTCCGAACCACGCGCAGCATATCTGCGTAACTACAACCCTCTGTGCCAGAAATTCGTATTGCGTCCGCCCTTGGCCGCTTATATAGCGGCTTACGCCCTTGGACCACTGTCCAGTTGCCTATGCTTTCCTGCCCTTCATGAGTGGTATTCGCATGAACGGCTGGAGGACGCTTTGGCTCCTTTGAGCCTTCTACTTTTTGGCCATTTGGCCTAGACTTTTTTGAGGGAGTCTTCCTCTGTTCAGAGGCAGCATCCCTCGAACGCTTGGGCGTGTTGTTGCCTTTTTGAGCTAGTAGACTAGCTACGTTAGGCTGCCCAGTAATTTTTGACGGTGTTGTCTGCACCCCGCAGTTTTTTACGCTGCGGTTACAGAACCTCTCCGCCGATTTATGGAGCTTGACCAACCTGGCTAGCTCGTCCCTCATTAGGGCATTTATATGCCGTTGGCCACCAAACAGCGCCGTCAAGCCTTCTAGTGCAGTTCCAATCTGCTCTAAAGTGCCCTTCAGGGAAGCTGGTGCCTCACACTCAGCCGTAGGGGACTGTATTTCTGAGGTCGTCTGCTGCAGCACCGTCCGTTGTTGCTGCGGTGATCGCTGCAACGTAGGGCGGCGTGCGAAGGCTTGCAGTTCGTCCTCTATGGCCTCCATTAATTGCCGGCTACCAAGGCGTGTAGCCTGCAGGGGGGAAAACCTACGCTAACTACACTATGTAGTGCAGAAATAAGGTAAGAACCCAGAAATAATAAAAGTCCAAGCCCGAAAGTATGCAATACTTTCAACTCCAACAGCACACCAGTATATGGTGAGTAGCTGCTTGCCTGCAGCAGTTTCCAGCACTGCTAACAGCTGTTAGAGTGAAAGCACCTGATACCTGCTGTATACCTAAACGTGTCTAGGCTTCACTAAAAATTTTTCGCGCAATCGGAAAACACACAAAAACAAAATGGTATTCTGTGAGACACCCAGCTGACGCTACCACATCCACTACCGATCCCCTCTCCAGGGCTGTTGGCATCAACCTCGACTGAGGTACTCCGCGTTTTTGCCGCGCAGTAAGTCAGTTTTACTTGATCGCCAGACGGTCTTGCTGGGTACGTCGCGCCCACAGCTTGCACGATTATTAATTGTTATACTTTCAGATTTAAGTTTTTTTGAGGAACACCTTCACAAGCGACCGCACTCCACGAAGAGCGTATGTGTGTGCATGTGTATGTATGCGTTTTGCAGTATACATAGGAACACACTTGTCTAGAATAGCATTTAAAGTACTGTAGAATGTTGAAACTGCTAAGTTTACATCAACTGTCTCATATAAAGGAGACCAATCTGTTGCATTAATGATATCACTAAGCAAAACAAAATTACATTTATTAAAACAATGACGCTTTTTAGATGAAGAAGGCGTAAATATTGGTGGACTATAAATAGGTATTAAAACCTCAAGAGTTGGATGATACAAATCCTCAGGTATACAAAAGGGGGATGATCTTAAAACATTAATGCTGGCGTCATCATTAGTAAAAAAAGGATCAAGCGAACGACTTAAATGATTAGAAATTGAGTTCATCTGATACATAGAAAGGTTAAACAATTCATCAAAAAAAATGATCAATGAACCTTTCGAATAGCTGACATTACAAGCAGGCTATGATTATTTCACATATATATTGCAAACAAGATATACACACAAATACGCACGCACTCGGACGCCAAAATAAGCACGCGCTCTTCTAATGCGGCGAGTGCGGATATATGGTATGGAAAATTAAATATTTAATAACTTTTTTATAGATGGACTTTCTTAATAAAATTAGTATTTGAAATACGTGTTTTACAAGTTTGGTGCGAAGGGGCGTGGCATCCAAAATCCAAAAACTACAAAATGTCCGCATTCACAACATTCTGCTCAGTAAATTTGAAGTCTCTACCTTTAATAATACACATGAATCAAAGTCAATTTATCGAAATGTATCGATGATGAGTTATCGAAAAAAAAAACTAATTCGTACTGCGTATGGTATTCACGAATATATATGTCGAATTTCTAGCTTTTGTGGTTTACGAGATTCATGCATTAATTTAGACTATACGTCTCAGCTCATTGAGCTGATAAGGAATACATATACTTTATGTGGTCTGCGACGTCTCCTTCTGCCACTTCACAAACATTTTCACAATAAAATTTTACCCTAATTTCTCATTTTCCATTGGTTCAGGGTATAAAATGCTTTAGTCGATTGTGCACAACTAGAAAAATTAATTGTCTAATTGTTTTTAGACCGACTTTCTTAATCAAACTTGCACAGTGTGATTATATCAATTATATCTGTACTTTCCAAAATTGGTAGTATTTGATGTTTAATAAATTGGATTGTCGCTCTGATCAAGAATATATTTGTATACTTTCTTACTCAAACTCCTACTCTTTCTCCTTTTCCATACTTTTGAACAAAACGTTTATATCCCAATTATCCATTTTTTTTCATGAGTTCAACAAGTGAGAAAACTCCAGTCGAAACTGCTCAACTAGGCGATACCCTGAACCTTTCGAATAGCATATGTTGCAAATAAGCTATGATTATTTGACATATATATTGCAAGCAACACATATACCCGCTCGCGGACGCGATAATGGGCACGTGCTCTGCTAACTGAGCAGCGACTGTGCTTGGGCTGCAATATGCGTATGATATGGGTTATTAAATGTTTTGTTGTAGATGCACTCTTAATAAAGCTTTCACAGTGCAATTATGGTATCATATGTGGGTATTTGCAATACCACAAGTCTCTAGTATTTGAAATATGTGTTTTGCACGGGGAGAAGGGGCACGGCATCCAAAATCCAAAAACCACAAAATGTCACTTCACCTATCCACACAGTATATACATTTTAAATCTCTAGCTTTACTGGTACACATAAATCGAAGTTAAAAACAAACTCGTACTGCGTATGGTATACACGAGTATACATGTCAAATTTCAGATTTTTAGCTTTTATGGTTTACGAGATCCTTGTGTTTATACAGACGGACGGACGGACAGGGCTATATCGACTCAGTTCGTCGAGCAGATATAGAATATAAAAACTTTATGGGGTCTGCAACGTCTCCTTCTGCCTGTTACATACATTTTCACAAAATCATTATACCCTGATTTCCCATTTTTAATAGGTTCAGAGTATAACAAGTAAAAACGTTGTAGTCGGGCGCTACAAGACTGAGAAATACTCATACACACCACAAGCTCCCAGTTCCATAACATTCCAAGAAACCAATTTTCCAATTTGCCCTTGGTTCGAGCCTCGGGTGAAGTCGGTTTTTTATACACATAGGCGGAGGTTCGAATCTCGGTTTTTTATATCTGCTTTTCTTTTATTTCTTTATTTTTTTGTACCAAAATATATTTTTTTACATTTATAATATTTAGCAACTCAATTAAGGTGGTAAAAGTCCAAGTTTAAAGCTTCTAGCACTAAAACTGTAGGAGCTATAAACTCGTGCGTTTTGCCACGCCCCCTGTGGGCGTAGATATAACAGTTACTCACGTGCCAAATTTAGTCAATTTAGCTCTAAAACTGTAGAAGATACAACTCTCTACGACTGTTACAAGTAGTATTTCTGACATACAGGAAAATTCATGTTCCAATTTGCCAGGCCCCTAGTGGGCATATCGGGAAAATATTGGCACTTTTTCTGACGAGAGTATACACGAGTATCTATTCCAAATTTCAAGTTTCTAGCTTCAAGAGCATAGAAATGGTTTGCGTACATACAGACAGACGGACGGACATTGCACAAACCCAATATACTCATTTCACTTTGTGAATGAGTATAAACACAGTTCGCCGAGGTTCAAACCATTTCTATTACCAACGCCACATAATTTCATAGTTACTTAATTAGCATATGATTCACGCTGAATTATATTGTATTTGATATTTCTTAGAACATAAGGAAATGTTCGCTGTGCAGCCAAGCACATTTGTCAATTGCATAAACGTTTTGTTGAATAACTTCTGTGTTACGGATTTTAATGAAATTTTCAGCATATTAATTATTTTTTCAACTGAATTGTAAGAAATTGGTGTATAGCAAAAATAAAAATTGTATTAAATACACATAACATTAAATGCAAAAATTTAGGGATAATTAGGGGTATGTCAAATTGGTTAATATCTTGGAATATTTTGGAACTGGGTGCTGGCGTGTATTTAGTATTTCGCAATCGGTAGCGCCCGACTGAACGCTTTAGCAGGTAATCAGGGTATAATGGTTTTGTTGCAGCCCAAATGTATGTAACAGGCAGAAGGAGGCGTGGCAGACCCCATAAAGTATATATATTCTTGATCAAGACGACAAGCCGAGTCGATTGAGCCCTGTCCGTCTGCCCGTCTCTCCGTATGTGTGAACGCGTGGATCTCAGAACCTATAATAGCTAGAGACTTATAGATTCGTGTATATCACGCGCAGGTCGAGTTTGTTTTAGAAATTCGATAACTCGTCTCATATTTTTTTAATCGATTAAAAACGAAAATTGATTTTCAGTTTTAAAATTATATTTTCTACATCTTTATAGTTAGAGACTTCAAATATTGTATTTAGCTTAATAAGACCTTTATACAATTTTGATTTTTGTTAAACTTTGGATGCCCCTTCGCCCAAACAAACACTTATTCAAAACACTTATTTCAAATACTAGAATCTTGTACTTTTGCACATACACACATATGAATGATATAATTACGCTGCGCAAGTTTGATTAAGAAAGTCGGTCTACAAAAAAGTATTAAGTATATAATTTCCCATAACATGCACATATTGGCCCATCGCAGTCGCTGAGAAAACTGCGCAGTTAGCAGAGCGTATGTGTGTGCATGTGTATGTATGCGTTTCTTGCAATATACATATGTAGCATAATGGACGTATTTTGAACACTGTACGTGTCTGTCACATTATGAACATAATTTGACCACTGTGCTTGCCAGACCAAGCTGTGCAATGAGTTTGGGATATTGTGGAATGATTCTTAGAATTTGACTACAACGTAGAATATGACTGGCGCCTAGGTACCGTACGAGTGAGGCGACGGCGTTGTCGCGCTGTCGCCCAGTGTAGTCCAGCTTGGCGTGTAAAAAGAAGTTGATCGATGCGTGATCGGAGAATGCGAAGTAGTTGCTTTCAGACAATTGTATGCGCCGGTTGAAATTCACTTCACTCTCAAAGTTTGTGAGTCAATATGGCAGACCAGCAACCAGAAATAAACGACTCTGCGACATCAGAAGTGGGATCTGCTTTGCCTACAAATATCACCGATACATACTTGGCAGCTTTACAAGTGCAAAACAACAACCTTTTGGAGATCATTAAAAATATGCAGACACCAAGGGCTCCGGCAACTGATGAAAAGGGAAAACATGTAACTCTGCCAAAATTTAATCCTGAGGGAGCTGGGGCAGATGCCACAGCTTGGTGTACGACAGTGGATCTCATATTTGCTGATAAAATGCCCGAAGGAAGCATCCTGATGATAACTTTGAGTAAGGCGCTAGAGGGAAGCGCATCACAATGGCTGTCCCAAATATGCTTTGCTGGCATTACATGGCCACAATTCAAAGAACTCTTCGTGCAACGCTTTGTTGGCATAGAAACGTCTGCGGCTATTCTGATAAAAATTTTGAACGGGCGACCAAAGTCTGGAGAAAGCTACACCGAATATGGCAGCCGAATTGTCACCTTAATAATGTCAAAATTTAAATCAATGATCTGGAGGAAATCGCGGTTTCACTAGCTCTGGCCCACATGGCACAAATTGATGACAAATTGTCGCGCTGGGTTTTTACAAACAATATTAAAACCCGAAATGAAATGCAACAACTACAAGCGCACACTTTTAAGAAGCGGAACCTAGATGACGACTCATCTACAACAAGATCGGAGCGTAAAAAGTCTAAGTATCTCTCTCAAGTGAAATGCAACTATTATGGAAAGTCTGTGCATAAATATGCTGAATGTCGTGCTCGGCAGAGGACACCAATTCAAAGAAAAAGCCACTACGGAAGTTCAACGCAAGGATCAAAAGACCGGTCAACTGTCAAATGCCTCAAATGCGACGAGCTTGGACACTTCGCATCCGCTTGTCCAAAAGGACGATCACGAGGAAACGACCGAGTAATTGAGAAACGTGTAGACATCTGTACTGTAGCTCCGCCATCAGGAACAATAAGCAGTTCAACCGGTGAGTCCGTTCCATTTTGCTTCGACTCTGGAGCTGAATGCTCCTTGGTTAAGGAAAGCGTCGCCGATAAGTTTAATGGTAAAAGAATTAATAACATTGTAAAGTTAAACGGTATAAGTAATGATTCAATATGTAGCACTCAACAACTATTATGTAATATAAGTATTGATCAATGTTATTTTGAGATTTTGTTACATGTTATTATGGGCAAGTATTTGAAACATGACGTACTAATTGGTCGTGAAATTTTTAGTCAGGGCTTTGGCGTAACTATGGACGCTGACAAATTTCAACTTTACAAGACCAAAAGAGTAGAAGCATTAATAATTTCCAATTATGAAGATGTCATAGAATCGAATAGTGAACTTGATGATCTTGATAAGGCAGCCTTGATAAATATTTTAAAATATTATTCAGATTGGTTTATTGATGGAATACCAAAGACTAGGGTCACCACAGGGCATTTGGAAATAAGACTAATAGATCAGCAAAAGACAGTACAACAGCGGCCATATAGGCTTAGTGAAGAAGAGAAAAACAAAGTGCGGGGTAAAGTTGACGAATTATTAAAAGCTCAAGTTAGTCGCCCTTTCCCTAGTCCCATGATGCTAGTTAAGAAGAAAAATGGCACCGATCGACTGTGTGTAGACTATCGCATGCTAAACGACAATACAGTTGCTGACAAATACCCGTTGCCCCTCACCTAAGACCAAATTGCCAGACTTCGTGGTGGTAAATATTTTTCGTGCATTGATATGGCAAGCGGCTTTTATCAAATTCCAGTTCACGAGGACTCAATCGAACGAACTGCATTTGTGACGCCAGAAGGTCAATGACAATGCCGTTCGGTTTGAAGAACGCACCATCTGTGTTCCAGCGGGCTATAATGAAGGCCTTAGGAGCTTTAGCTTACACTTATGCAATCGTGTATATTGATAATGTTCTCATAATAGCAGAAAGCAAAGAAAATGCGCTAGTTAGATTGCAGGCAGTATTGGAGACATTAAGTAAGGCTGGATTTTCATTTAATGTCACCAAGTGCTCCTTTCTCACAACTAGAATAGAGTATCTTGGATTTGAATTGAACAATGGAGAAATCAGGCCAAATTCACGAAAAATTCAAGCTTTAAATAGATTACCACCACCTCAAAATGTTTCACAGCTAAGACAATTTATTGGTTTAGCTTCTTATTTTCGGCAATATGTGTTAAATTTCTCCCAAACACTTAAACCTCTGTATCTTCTCACTTCTAAGAAAAACACTGAATTTGTTTGGTTACCAGTGCATGAACAGATACGAACAAAAATAATAACTATATTGACTCAGACGCCAGTTTTAATCATATTCGATCCACAATACCCAATAGAGCTACATACAGACGCAAGTTGTATTGGGTATGGAGCGATCCTGTTACACAAAATTGACAATAAACCTCATGTGGTAGAGTATTACAGAAAGTGTACGTCTCCCGCCGAATCTAAATACCATTCATACGAACTGAAGACGTTAGCAGTAGTAAATGCTATTAAATACTTCCGACATTACTTACTCTCTCGGAATACAGTGCTTGAACAACATAAGTCTGAATAAAAAAAAAACCTGAATTACGAATCAATTTGACGGAGGTATCTGACAACTGGTTGGTTTCGGAACAACAGCGAGATTCCGATATACAAGAAATAATTTTAAAGTTAACAAGTAAGGAAACTCTAGTCGGAGGTGCCCGACTAGGAAATACCCTGAACCCCGCCTATCGGCGGCTTTAAATGCACTTCAAAGTTTATATATAATTTTAAATTAAATTAAAAAATTAAAAAAAAAAACAAAAAAGATTAAGTAACTTGCATAAAAAAAGTTTTGACGTCAGCTTAGAGAATCGAACCCGAGACTTTATGTCGGCGATCATCGCTTCTATCAACACAGCCGTTGCAATACATAAGAGTGAGATAGCGAATTCCTAAGTACAGTTATTGAGCTACTGAGCTGCTGCTACTGAGCTGCTGAACTTCTGCTTAAAATTCATCCCCAATTTGACTTTGTTGTTGTTGTTATGAATTCTTCGAATTTTCTAGAGCTTCTGCTGCTGTTGCCACGCGCGTGTGTACGTAAACGTTTGGTAAACGTTTCGTTTTATAACATAATGCATTTCATCTATTCATATGTATGTACATACATATGTATATTATATTGACTTTATTTAAGTTATATCAATGTTACTCTTATTTTATATACATGTATACATACATACATATATACATATATACATATATACATATATACATATATGTAAATATATACAGTATGTACTTGTGTACATACATATGTATGTATATTGCAAGCAACGCATACATACACACGCATACGCTCTGCTAACTGCGCAATTTACTCAGCGACTTCGCTGCGCCAATATGTGCGTGTTATGGAAAATTAAATGTTTAATAACTTTTTTTGTAGATCGAATTTCTTAATCAAACTTGCGCAGCGTAATTATATCATTCATATGCGTGTATATGCAAAAGCACAAGTCTGTAGTATTTGAAATAAGTGGTTTGAAAATTTGGGCGAAGGGGGCGTGGCATCCAAAATTTAACAAAAATCAAAATTGTATAAAAGTCCCATTAAGCTAAATACAAGATTTGGAGTTTCTAACTATAAAGATGTAGAAGATATAATTTTAAAACTGAAAATCGATTTCGTTTTTAATCGATAAAAAAAGAACGAGAAGAGTTATCGAATTTCTAAAACAAACTCGACCTGCGCGTGATATACACGAATCTATAAAAAAAAAGTTCAAGTCTCTAGCTATTATAGGTTCTGAGATCCACGCGTTCAAACATACGGACAGACGGACAGGGCTCAATCGACTCGGCTTGTCGTCCTGATCAAGAATATATATACTTTATGGGGTCTGCCACGCCTCCTTCTGCCTGTTACATACATTTGGGCTGCAACAAAACCATTATACCCTGATTACCCATTTTTAATGGGTTCAGGGTATAAAAAGTAATGAGTTACTAGGAAATATGGACAAAACCTATGAATTGCGAAAAGGAATACTACATAGGAAAATACAGCGAAATAGTAAGACCAAATGTTTGCCGGTAATACCAAGAGCTTTTCGATGGGCCGTCAGAAATCACGTCCATGAAGCTATAATGCATCTGGGTTGGGATAAAGACGCTCGACAAGGTCTATGGTTATTACTGGTTCGAAAATATGTCCAAATATGTGCATAGGTTTGTAGAAAACTGCATCACATGTAAAGTATCTCAGCCACTTGTGGGAAAAGTGCAAGTCGAGCTGCATCCTATTCCTAAAATAGAAATACCATGGCATACGAAACATATTGACATTACAGGCAAAATGAGTGGTAAAAATGATTTGAAGGAATATGTCATCGTTCTTTCACCAAGTTTGGTTATTTTTATCACACAATAAATATAGATTCTGAAAGCTGCATTGGGGCTGTAAAATCAGCCGTATCTTTATTTGGTTTACCCACTCGAATTATAGCAGATCAAGGACGCAGTGTCGCAAGCAGTCTCGCGAATTTTGCTCATCTCAAAAAATTAATCTACATTTAATTGCTACGGGTGCCAGTAGAGCAAACGGTCAGGTAGAACGGGTCATGAGTACCCTGAAAGGTATGCTGACTGCTGTCGAAACCAGTCAGAGATCATGGCAGGATGCGTTGACTGAAGTGCTGCTAGCAATGAATTGCACGATTAATCGTGTGACTAAGTTTAGCCCTTTAGAATTATTAATCAATAATTCTATGGCGGGGGTCGTATGATGGCTTGTTGCCGATAAACGAAGATAACAATGAAGTAGACAAAGAATATTTGAGAAAAGAGGCTAAAAAAAATATGGAAACTCAAGCAAAATACGACAAAAATGGGTTTGATAAAAATAAAGCTAAAATAGTAAATTTCAAAGTGGGTGATCACGTGTTGCTCAAAAACGAAGAACGTCATCAAACTAAATTTGATCCTAAATTTATAGGGCCATTTGAGATAATTGAAGCATTGGATGGAGACAGATATTAACTAAAATCTTTAACATGTAATCGAAAGTATAAGTATTCTCATGAATGTTTAAAAGCAATACCAAATAATCAGATACTCGATGAGTTATGTAAAGATAGAGACAGCACAATGGATGTTGCATCTGTTACCCAATATGATAACTGAAGACCGCACCATAGCAGAAGAGACATGTTATGGCGGAGGTCGTATGATTAGAAGGAATTACAAAATTGATAAGTTCGTATGTGTAGAACGAATTACACAAATGATAAGTTAGTTGTGTGTAAAAGGAACTACACAAATTTGTTTGGTTAAAAAAAAAAAAAAAAAAAAAAATGTGTTAAAGGAATTACACGAATGTTATGATTTATTAAATTAAAATTATGTTACGAAAAAGTAATTATGCTATGATAAGAATGAAATTAAAACTGATTTGAATTGTGTTACATAATGAATAAGAATATCGAATAAAAATGTATTGAAATATCCATAGAGCCTTTGAATCCTGAAGCGTTGTCACTTATGTGGTTGAGTTAAGACAACACACGAGGACGTGTATTTTGTCAGGAAGGCCGTGTCGCATAATGGACGTATTTTGGACACTGTACGTGTCTGTCACATTATGAACATAGTTTGACCACTGTGCTTGCCAGACCAAGCTGTGCAATGAGTTTGGGATATTGTGAAATGATTCTTAGAATTTGACTACAACGTAGAATATGACTGGCGCCTAGGTACCGTACGAGTGAGGCGACGGCGTTGTCGCGCTGTCGCCAAGTGTAGTCCAGCTTGGCGTGTAAAAAGAAGTTGATCGATGCGTGATCGGAGAATGCGAAGTAGTTGCGTTCAGACAATTGTATGAGCCGGTTGGAACTCACTTCACTCTCAAAGTTTGTGAGTCAATATGGCAGACCAGCAACCAGAAATAAACGAGTGTGCGACGCATACATACTGTATATATTTACATATATATAAAATAAGAATAACATTGATATAATTTAAATAAATTCAATATATTATTTATTTATATATAACGAAATTTGACTAAAATCGTGAGTCAAATTTAAAATTACAAAATTATAAATTATAAAAGTATAGGGAAATGAAAAAGCCTAATACTAACAATATATAACAATGATATCACCAACTCGATGAGGATGTTTTATTTTCCAGACCGGCGAGCTATGCCCCAAATCACAGCCAGGTATGGTTAGTAATATCATTGAAACTAAGATAGAAAAAGTTAAAAAAAAATGTAATAAAAATATAAGAAAAATAGAATCATAGAAAAGTAAAATACAATAAGAGAAATCACTACACAAGTAGGGAGAGTTGCCAGGTGCATTCTCACTACTGGGGTGTGTGTGTGTGATTTCTCTAATATACAGAAACGGAAGACTTTATTAAGGAAACAGAGTTCAAAACTAAATACATAAAAATAAGTAATTAGTACATAGAACAAACAATAATTACAGTTACATATAGGTAAATAAAGAGGACAAAAGTGACGAGAAGCACGGGAAGGAACTAGGAAATTGACTTGAAATAAAAGAGAAGGCGAATCAATACTGCTGTCAATCAACTTATGTAGAAAAGTAATACCCAAGACTATTCTACGATTGATTACCGATGGAAGATCCAAAAGAAGAAGCCTACTATGATAAGACGGTAGAAGAAGGTTACCATCCCAGTTTAGATTGCGCAAGGCAAAAAGAAGAAATTGCTTCTGAACCGATTCAATACGGTCCTGATACAATTTATGCTGTAGCGACCATATAATAGAACAATATTCTAAAATAGGACGTACCTGCGAGACAAAAAGAAGTTTAGTAACAAACGGATCATTAAACTCTTTAGACCAACGTTTAATAAAACCAAGTACACTTTTGGCTTCATTAACGATGGTTAGGATATGGGTATTGAATCTAAGTTTACAGTCAAAGAGCACCCCAAGGTCTTTGATTGTAGAAATACGTTGCAACGACACATTGTTGATTGTATAATCAGCAAAAAATGGAGTGGTACGACTGAAAGTCATTGTCATACACTTAGAACAATTTAGATGCAACTGATTGGTTTTACACCAATATTGATAGGAATTTAGATCATCCTGTAGGCGTAGATGATCTATTGAATTATTGTATGAGAGACAGAGTTTTACATCATCTGCATACATGAATATTTTAGAGTAACAAATACAACTGGGAAGGTCATTTATAACAAGTAAGGAAACTCTAGTCGGAGGTGTCCAACTAGGAAATACTCTAAACCCCGCCTATCGGCGGTTTTGAATGCACTTCAAAGTTTGCATATAATTTTAAATTTCAATTATAAAATTAAAAAAAAAGATTAAGTAACTTGCATAAAAAAAGTTGACGTCAGCTTATAGAATCGAACCCGAGACTTTATGTCGGCGATCATCGCTTCTACCAACGCAGCCGTCGCAATCCATAAGAGTGAGATAGCGAATTCCTAAGTAAAGTTATTGAGCTACTGAGCTACTGCTACTGAGCTGCTGAATTTCTGCTTAAAATTCATCCCCAATTTGTCTTTGTTGTTGTTGTTATGAATTCTTCGAATTTTCTAGATGCTTCTGCTGCTGTTGCCACGCGCGTGTGTACGTAAACATTTGGTAAACGTTTCGTTTAATAACATAATGCATTTCATCTATTCATATGTATGTATGTACATATGTATATTATATTGACTTTATTTAGGTTATATCAGTGTTACTCTTATTTTATATATATGTAAATATATACTGTATGTACATATGTACATATGTACATATATGTATGTATATTGCAAGCAACGCATACATACACACGCACACGCATACGCTCTGCTAACTGCGCAGTTTACTCAGCGACTGCGCCGCGCCAATATGTGCGTGTTATGGGAAACTAAATGCTTAATAACTTTTTTTGTAGATCGACTTTCTTAATCAAACTTGCGCAGCGTAATTATATCATTCATATGTGTGCATGTGCAAAAGCACAAGACTGTAGTATTTGAAATAGGTGATTTGAAAATTTGGGCAAAGGGGGCGTGGCATCCAAAATTTCACAAAAATCAAAATTGTATAAAAGTCCCATTAAGCTAAATAAAAGATTTGGAGTCTAACTATCAAGATATAGAAGATATAATTTTAAAACTGAAAATCGATTTCGTTTTTAATCGATAAAAAAAGAACTGGAAGAGTTATCGAATTTCCAAAACAAACTCGACCTGCGCGTGATATACACGAATCTATAAGTCTCTAGCTATTATAGGTTCTGAGATCCACGCGTTCAAACATACGGACAGACGGACAGGGCTCAATCGACTCGGCTTGTCGTCCTGATCAAGAATATATATACTTTATAGACTGCCACGCCTCCTTCTGCCTGTTAAATACATTTGGGCTGCAACAAAACCATTATACCCTGATTACCCATTTTTAATGGGTTCAGGGTATAAAAACTTTTGACGTCGATTTTGACAAAAAAAACGTGGGTCTGCGTGACGACGAGCGCCACTTCTACCAGCAGCGCCGTCGGAAAAAAAAAACAAATATCACTAAGATATACACTTGCTCACATATCTCTGCGTACACCCAAGAAAATTTTTGTATTTCAAGTTTGACCATTAATAGCGCTCAGTAGAAACAAGATACCCAATTTTTTTCTTTTCTTATTTGATTTTTAATTATTAAACTTAATATTTAGTATGATTTCATTTATCAAAACAAAGAACTAAATTTTAATATACCCATTTGAAAAAAAACATAACAAAAAAAGACCTTCCAAAAGTCTGCGTACATAAAAAAAGGAACCACAAAAAATCTGCATACAATGCTTTTTAGTTTTCAATCAATATATGGTTGGATGCCCCTGTTCTTTAGCACATCCGCCAGACGTCTAGGCATCGAATCTACAAGTTTGCCGGTATCCTCTGGGGTTATTTTGTCCACTCCTCTAAAATTACCTCCTTTAGCATTGTTTTTGAGGTAATGGTATGCTGCCGAATCCTGCGCTCAAGTAAATCCCACAAATGCTCTATTGGATTCAAGTCAGGAGATTGGGGTGGCGTTGGCAACTGTTTTTCAATGTTATAGAGGAGTCATAGCTTAACGTTATGAGCTGTGTGCTTCGGATCATTATCTTGCTGGAAGTAAAAATCATCAGCAATCTCTAATTCTTCGGCACTCTTCTTCAAATTCCGCTTCAAAATGGTCATGTAGTCCTTGTGACTCACTTCCAACACCACTAGCCGCCATACACCCCCAAACCATTACTCCTCCTTCTCCATGTTTCACTGTTGCCATCAAATTTTCTTTTTCGAAGGCTGCTGCTCTTTTTCTCCATACCATTTTCTTCCCCTTAATGCCAAATATACAAAACTTGCTCTCATCCGAAAAGATCACCTTATTCCAGAAGCTAGTCGGCTTGGAAATGTGCTCATTGGCGAAGTCAATACGCTTTATTGTGTTTGCCTTTGAAATATAGGGCTTCCTACGGGCAACTCTTCCATTATACCCTGCCTCCTTCCAAATATGGCGAACAGCTTGATCGGACACTGTTTTGTTGAAACGTTCCGCAACTTCAAGCCTTCGTTGGTGAGCAGTAATCCTTGGATTTTGAGGCACCAGCTGAACAATTCGCCTTCTCTCCCTGTCTGTCAGCAACGAAGGACGGTCAGATCGGGGCTTTGATGTAATGGAGCCTGTTGAAATGTAGTTGTCGTACACTCTTTGACATGAGGAATGAGTTCTGCCAAGTAACCGTCCGATTTCTCGCCAAGATTTGCCCTCCAAACGGAATTTTAAAATTAATTTGCGCTCTTCAACAAAGATTTCTGTTCCTTTGGTCTCCATGATGCAAAACGTGCAGAAAAGTGAAAAAATGTACTTGCAAATTTGCCAGAAAATAATTAACGAAAAAAAGAAGCTGAAAAAGTTAACGGTAATCGCGAAGTCCCTCATTGTACGCAGAATTCTAAGCATGTACGCAGACTTTTGGAAGGTCTTTTTTTGTTATGTTTTTTTTCAAATGGGTATATTAAAATTTAGTTCTTTGTTTTGATAAATGAAATCATACTAAATATTAAGTTTAATAATTAAAAATCAAATAAGAAAAGAAAAAAATTGGGTATCTTGTTTCTACTGAGCGCTATTAATGGTCAAACTTGAAATACAAAAATTTTCTTGGGTGTACGCAGAGATATGTGAGCAAGTGTATGTAGGCTTTATAACCCTTCGGCACAAATTTAATAACACATATTAAGGATATTATCACGCTATGAAAATAGTGGAGAAGTCTCGTATAAAGCACTAAAAATAGTTGGTTACAAATTGTGTCGTACACAGAAAAAATATAATATACATATGTAAATATACGTATGTATGTAGATTTTCTATTGCCTGAACCCACCGCACAAATGCGTACGATCGCTCGCCTCACAAACATACTGGAGTGTTTGAGCACACAAGCTGCAAAAGTGAGTAGATATTTTTTTTCCATATTTGTGTATGACATTTGTCGGCGCTTGAGCGTCGAAAGAAGGTTGGGTGAAAAGAGATACACAAAAATTTAGACATACAATGTAGTGTCGTCGATGCTGCGGTTTTATGATGTTAAAGTTGAACTTGTGTGCGTTTTTTCGCTTTGCAAACAATTAATGGACATACTGTATACTGAAAGCAACGCATACATACATACACACGCACACACATACGCTCTGCTAACTGCGCAGTTTGCTTAGTGACTGCGCTGAGCCAATATGTGCATGTTATGGGAAATTAAATGCTGAATAACTTTTTTGTAGACCGACTTTCTTAATCAAACTTGCGCAGCGTAATTATATCATTCCTTTTGTTAAATCTTCCATCGTTAATCAATCGTAGAATATTCTTGAGTATTGCTTTCTAAATAAGTTGATTAGCGGTAGTATTGATTTGCCTTCCCTCTTATTTAAAATTAATTTCCTAGTTCCTTCCCGTGCTACTCGTCACTTTTGTCCTCTTTATTTACCAATATGTACATAACTGTAACTATTCTTTGGACAGTGTGTTTCGTGTTCTATGTACTAATTACAATACTTATTTTCATGTATTTAGTTCTTTCAAAGAAATCACACACAGACACCAGTAGTGAGAATGCACCCTAATTGTGTAGTGATTTTTCAAATCATTTTTTAATTTTTTTTCACTCGTCATAATATATCTCATCTTTTATCTTGATTAGTTTCAATGATATCACTAACCATACTTGGCTGTGATTCTGGCATAGCTCGACGGTCCTGTAAATAAAACACCCCCATCGGGATAGTGATATCATTGTTAAATATTGTTATTGTTAGGCTTTTTCATTACCTGTAATTTTGAATTTGACTCACGTTTTTGTAAAATTTTTGTATATAAAAGACGGACAGACAGACAGACGGTCAGGGCTCAATCGAATATACATACATACATATGTATATACTTTATGGGGTCTGCGATGTCTTCTTCTGCCTGTTACATACATTTGAGCTGCAATAAAACCATTGTATAATGATTACCCATTTTTAATGGGTTTAGGGTATAAAGACATCAAAATAATAAACTAGTTATTAGTTCGTTGGATTCGTTTTCCGACCTTTTTTTAAAAAAGGACCACGCATGCTCGATTAAGATCGGGGCTCTGGGGTGATGTATCCCGCACCTTTCCTAAGTTGTTAAGGAGCTGATTGCAAACATAAATTGTTAAAATTTAAAATTTAAATTGGGCTTACTGTCACCGACTACTTTGCGCTATATGCACCACCATACCATACCCGAAACTTTTCCAAATTTCACAGTCGGGAATAATATTTTTTTTTAACTGTAAGCTGTGGATGCTTTACTTTTAATGAACCATTCTTGTATTACAACATACTCTGCTGGAGTACTGATCATGGAAAGTGCAAAATAGAGGAACGCTTTCCGCTCTCGAAGAATACTCATTCGTAGATTGCTCTGATGCACCGTTACGTGGGATAAATCCACGTCACACGGTCCTGACCGTTATAATATCTTTTTTTACGGTAACCTACCTTTGCTCCAGCTTGCCTTCGTTTTCCGCGTGATTTATGACATTGTAAATGATTTTACTTGACATGAATAACATTTGTACATGTTTAGGAACGGATTTACTCACCAACCCATTGTACCAAATCAATTGGACCACTTTAAAGCTCAATCTCTTAAATTCAAATTTATTTTTAAAAGTGTGTGCAGCTAAATTGCGTAAAAATAAAATGAACGCAAAAATAGTGCAGCATTAATAGATTGAACAAGCATAATTATTGGTAAAGGCCCGATGAAAGAACGAACTGTTTGATCTTTCTGTTTTGATATTTTGCTTCTATAATTTTTATTAATAGTATGTATAAAACTGCTATTAATTTTTAAAATAAATAACTATATATATTAAATAAAAACTTATTATTTTTTCAGTTAGAATCAAAAAAATTTACTGTACGTAAATAATATATGTACATACATATGTATGTATACAAATATCAGCCTAAAAATATTTGTACTTGATTCGATTGTGTGTCAATATTTAAAAAGTTATATAATAACAAAATTAAAATACCTTTTTTATATCAGATCCCTGCAATTTAAGGTACATCCAAAACAATGTGCTGTTTACATAAGTCAAAAATGTGTCTAGTTTGATCTGTTCTCCGATTGTTAAAGTTGGAATATTCTGCACTTTAACAGCATATGCCAAATCATTTTCCAAATTATCTAGATTTGACGAAAAGTTTTTTATGATTGCAAGTAATTGCTCATCTTGTCCATAAGAAAAGGTTTGATTGTTTACACATTTTAGACTATCTATGGCATCCATAATGTAATACCAAACGCAGGTTTAATTCATTGCACTAATTTAAAAAGCTATGACTATAGAGCTGGAAAAACATCGATGGTACTATCGATACATCGATGGTTTTATAAATAAAACATTGATGTTTGGCCAGCAATATCGATGTTTTTTCGAGCGCTAACCACTCAACCACAAAACACATAGACACGCCATCTAGTGCACCGCTTATCACCCCATCAAAAGTGAGCTGCGATGCCCCATCGCCGAATTCGCTTCACTTTTAACTTCGCGCAACGAACATATTTGACAGCGAAATCATTGAGCTGCGAGAGCTTGTTCGGCAATTGTCCATTTATGCAAGAAGTTCTTATGCTTATTTTCTGATCTCTTTTCTTTTATATATTTGTATTCTCCGCTCTCTTCTCCCTGAAATATATTCCTCACCAGCCGAGCAGAAAAATTGATATGTATTTGCTGGCTAAGCTTCTTTTTGTTCTCTTGCGAGGGTAGAGTATACTAAACTGTTCAAACGTTTGTCATGCTCATGCAAAATGTCCACACTGTCGTTATTAATATACGCGAAATATAACTCTTCTCGTTCTTTTTTTATCGATTAAAAACGAAAATCGATTTTTCGTTTTAAAATTATATCTTTTAAATCTTTAAAGTTAGATACTCCAAATCTTGTGTTTAGTTTAATGGGACGTTTATACAATTTTTATTTTTGTTAAATTTTGGATGCCACGCCCCCTTAGCCCAAAATTTCTAAATCACGTATTTCAAATACTAGACTTGTGCTTTTGCACATACACACACATACACATGCACTTACCCTGCACAAGTTTTATTAAGAAAGTCGATCTTAAAAAAAAGTTATTAAGCATTTAATTTCCCATAACATGCACATATTGGCGCAGCGCATTTAGCAGAGCACATGGTTGTGCGTGTGTATGTATGCGTTGCTTGCAATATACATGTACATAAATATGTATGTACATACTGTATATATTTACATATACATACATATATAAAATAAAAATAATATTGATATAATTTAAATAAAGTCAATATAATATACATATATACATATAGATGAAATGCATTATGTTATTAAACGAAACTTTTACCAAACGTTTACGTACACACGCACGTGATAGGAGCAGCAGAAGCATCTAGAAAATTCTAAGAATTCATAACAACACAAAGACAAATTGGGGATGACCAGAAATTCAGCAGCTCAGTAGCAGTAGCTCAATAACTTTACTTAGGAATTCGCTATCTCACTCTTATGTACTGCAACGGCTGCGTTGGTAGAACCGATGATCGCAAACATAAAGTCTCGGGTTCGATTCTCTAAGCTGACGTCAAAATTTTTTTATGCAAGTTACTTAATCTTTTTTTTTAAATTTTTTAATTTAATTTAAAATTATATACAAACTTTGAAGTCGCCGATAGGCGGGGTTCAGGGTATTTCCTAGTCGGGCACCTCTGACTAGAGTTTCCTTACTTGTTCTTATCTTAATCTGTTTTTATTTTTGTTTTGATTATTTCCAATATATACTTTCCAATATGATATGCTGTAAGAAATCATGTACATTTCGGCAAGTCACTGATTCTGCACAAATGCAATTTGTTGGTTGCTGGTAGTACGAGAATCTAATGCACATTAAATGTGCTGGCATCTCGGGCGTGACTGTGATAGAGTCATGGCTGCTCCCAAAAGTGGGTGTGGTGGATTACGCTGGTCTTGCCCGGATTGTTTGGAAAAACAATTAAGTTTTTTCAAGATGTATAATTCAGTGCGGGTTCAGTACTCAAATCTACGTAATTTTTCAAAACAGCTTGAAGAGGAACTGAAAGCTGGAGAAGAAATATTGAATCAGTATAATTTTGATTCTCCGCTAAATACAGTGATTACTCCATCACTGCTAGTTCACCCCTTCATTCAAGTATCGTCTCCTAACTTATCAACCCCTTCTTCACCTTGTCCAAAATTATCAATTCCCATATCAGATGATTCAGTTGAAATATCTGTGTCTAGTGTCATAACAAACACTCAAAAGGCCACTACTAAAAAATTTTCGTTCCTCCGAGTGTTGGTCAAACTAAAAACAACATTCAGACACCGTCTCCTACTCCTATATTACCCTATTTGTCTGTTGTGTCTCCTCAAAAGCAAGTTTTCTTATTTAGGCTATCTTCAGATACGACATGTGAGGCTGTGTCTGCTTTTATTAAAAGTAAAATTTCATCTAAAGTTTTTATCTCGAAGTTTAATTTTGCAGCTCTTCGTGAAATTGCCTCATTTAAAATCAATGTAGCAATTGAATTTTTCGATACTATATACGATCCAAACTTTT
This sequence comes from Drosophila fulvimacula, assembly GCA_035045555.1. NCBI lineage: Eukaryota > Metazoa > Arthropoda > Insecta > Diptera > Drosophilidae > Drosophila > Drosophila fulvimacula. Next base: position 208,745 of record JAWNOX010000154.1, on the reverse strand, counting down.
GGCCACCCCATGTAGTTGTACATGAATTTAAACTTAAGATTCGGAATAGAATTTCTCCAGTGTCTTTAAATCCCGTTTCGGTACAACCTTCATCTGAGGCTGTATCAAAAAACTAAGCTTATTTAATTGGACGGGAAACATGATCGTTGACAAATTTAAGTCGACACTTCTGGTTTTTGGCATTTATGAATGGCTTTTTTCGTGCAAACTGACCATTATAATGCTGATGCGTTATACACGACGAACTGTTTCTGCCGACCATTGTTTCCCCAGTTCTTTCCTAACATCCGATGCCAATTATGGTGCCGAAAATTTTGGATTGGCTTTAATTTTTCGGACAATAAGTCTCTCCTCGGCGTCGTAAAAATTTTATTCGGTGCTTTTTGGCCTTAATCTGTCATCTGATTTTCTCGAACAAAGCGCTGTATGATGTATTAAACTATGCTTGGACTCAACTGAACAATTTTGGTAACGTTTTTACTTGTTTTTAGTTATAATCGTTATTTTATAAGTTAGAAAAACAATGAAGTGCCTAAATATATTATAACACCATTGTTTGATATCTTCAATAGTGTAGGTGGATTCAGAAGCAAAATTTCTTAAGGATTGGAAACGTTGATCGTTTCCAATTATATATAACAATTTTAACAAGTTCTATTTGTTCGCGATGTGTTATAGCTGATTTTCGGCCTTTCCAATGTTGCAATATAATTTTCAATATTCCCAGTTTTTTTTGCAAATTTTTATCACCCCTTGCATAGACGATTTAGATAAATGAGCCAAGGGAACATTTCTGACCTAAAAATTAAGTTGCAGGAGATGTGGGGCTCAATTTCCCAAGCTCACTGCCTAAATTTGTTAAATACATAATACAGGCCAAAAGCGACGTTACACAATTCTTATGTTCATTAAATTATTGTTTTAAGTATAATAGATTTAAGTATGAAGTAATAGAGGTCATGTTTTTTCTATCTCTTAAGTCTACCGTTTGAATAAATTACTCATATGGTTGTTGTTGTTGAGAATAGAACAAAACTGCTTTTTTTCATCGTTAAGAAAATGAAATTCTCTTAAAGACAAAATATATTGGTTTGCGTTCTCTTTATTAGTATTGATAATAGTATTGATAATACAGTGTGTTGAACACTGCGCATTGCACAAAAAATTGTTCGAATTATTGGTGGTTAGGGCTCGTAGTAGCTTGTAGTTTTTGGATTTTGGATAACACGCTCCTTCGCCACAAAGTTGAAAAAAAACACGGTTCTAAATTTCAATGCGATAATCGTTAGATTAGACTGCTCGTATGCTGATAGGACATCGCTTAGACTCTTGCGTCAGCAGCTAGAGATAGTCCGACAGGGCGAATCTACGCTGATGCAGTATTATGACGAGGTCGAGCGAAAACTAACACTGGTCACGAACAAGATAGTAAGATAAGATAAGCCAAAGGAAGTGCATTCGCAGCCACGTATGCAAGGGCATTGGAAGAAAATAATATTATAAGAACAAAAGACGTAATAAGAACAAAAGACGGTCTTACGAGAAACAGGTAGGAAACAGTCATGCCGAACGCGGTCAAGAAAGAAACCCACACTATAAAAAAAAAAAAACAAGTCAAACAGCAACAAAAAAGCTATGCGAATCATAGCAACAAAGTAGAGCAAGGCCAAAACAAGAACCTATGGACGTTGATGCTTCAACAGCTAAGTTTAAACAGCAGACACTATACAGTAAAGGTCAGGCTAGTAGTTCACAGGTCGAAAGTGAACAAGGGCAGAAAAGGCAGAATTCGTCCGAACGCGTATCAGGCCAAAGGCGTCAGCGGGTGCACAGCTCTGTGCAGCATGAATCCGACTGCGATGACCGTGGATATAATAAAACAGCCGCCAAAGAGGTTGCCGAAGTTGACGAGGACTCCGATTCTGCCACTGGGGATGACTCGATCAATTTTTTTGGGAACGCTCCAGGCTACCGTTTGACGAACGGCAGCTGGCAGGGAAAAATATAAGAATTCTAATCGACACGCGGGCGGCCAAGAACTATATTAGACCCTTAACAGGGATAAAGCACGTAAAGCCAGTCAGCACCCTTTTCAGTGTTAGTTCCATTTATGGTTCTAATAAAATTCACCAGAAGTGTTTAATTAACATTTTTGCCGTGACAATGATATTGTCGTGCCAGAGTCCATAAGACCTGAATTTCGTAAAATGATCCTAAAGAAAGTAAAGGCATTTTCAGCTTGTAACGAAGCACTGCCGTTCAATACTTCTGTAGTGGCCACAATACGCACAGTAGACAATGAGCCAGTTTACTCAAAACTCAACTCAAAACGCCTTACAATAATCCGACATGGGTTGTCGATAAAAAAAAAGGTTGTGACGAAAATGGCAACAAAAATAAACGTCTAGTTATCGATTTTTAAACGAACGGACTATTGCAAATAAATACCCAATGCCGAGCATTCCCATGATTTTAGCCCATCTGGGAAAAGCTAGATATTTTACAAGTTTAGACTTGAAATCCGGCTACCACCAAATTTTCCTCGCGGAACAAGAATAAACAGCTTTCTCTGTAAATTGAGGAAAGTAGAAGTTTTGTCGATTACCATTCGAGTTGAAGAACACATGAAGCATCTTCCGAAAAGCGATTGATGACGTCCTACGTAAACAAATTGATAAAACGGGCTATGTGTACGTAGATGACGTCATAATTTTCTCGGAAAATGAAAAGGACCATATTAAGCATATAAACTGGGTTTTAACAAAGCTATGTGATGCTAACGTGAAAGTTTCTAAGGAAAAAACTCATTCCTTTGAAAAAGAAGTTGAATACCTACGATTTATAGTAACTGAAGGCGGGGCGAAAACCGACACGGAAAAAGTTAGGGCTATTTAAGAATATCCGGAACCAAAAAAACCGCAAAGCCAATAATAAGCATTTTGAAAGGCGAGAATAATTCCATTAGCAAACACTCGAAAAGAAAACGGTTATAGATTTTGACACGTTTGAAAGTGTAAGAAATATCTTAGCCTCAGAAGACGTCATTCGATCTAACGACGAATGCTTCTGCATGTGGTATTGGGGCAATGCTTTCACAAGATGGCAGACCATGATATCAAGAATTTTGAAAGATAGCGAAACACATTACGCCACTAATGAAAGATAACTACTCGCTATTGTGTGGCCACTAGCCTCACCTTTGCTGTATCGGATAGGAACCCTAACGCCAAAATCAAAATATGGAAAGCGTTGTATGAACATAACGCAAAAATCCACTACAAGCCTAGTAAAGAAAACCACGTCGCAGACGTATTGTCTCGACAAAACATTAACGCGCTGCCAGACGAGACAGCGTCAGACGCAGCCACCATCCATAGTAAGCTGTCGCTGTCATATAGAATAGAGTCAACTGAGAAACCATTAAACTGTTTTAGAAACCACATAGTTTTGGAAGAGGCATGTTTTCCTCTGAAGCAACATCTCATATATTTTGGCGAGAAAACTCGTCATATTATTCACTTTACAAATAAAAACGAAGCATTAAATGAAGTAAAATCGTTTGTTTAACCAAATGTAGTTAGCGCAATCAATTGCGCCTTGCTAATGTTGGCATTCATCCAACACGAGTTAGTAAAAAGCTTCCCTTCCACCAAATTTCGTTACTGCAAAAACGATATAACAGACACGGATGAACAAAAAGAGATAGTCACGACAGAGCACAACCGTGCCCGGCCCTATGAGCGCGAGAAAGCATTAAACAACTCTTGGAAGAATATTACTTCCCCAATTACACCAATTCCATCATACTCTGGCGAGATCTTGCACATCAACATTTTTTCAACTGAGAAGAAGCAATTTTTAACATGTATCGATAAATTTTTAAAGTTTGCAATGGTACAACCAATAATGTCACGCACTATAACCAATGTGAAGAACCCCATCGTCCAGGCTATAAACTTCTTTCCAAAAACCAAGATAATATACTGCGATAATGATGCGTCCTTTAATTCAGAGACAATAATCTCGTTATTAAAAGACAGATACGCGATAGACATTGTGAATGCACCACCACTTTACAGTACCTCCAACGGCCAAATAGAGCGTTTCCACAGTACTCTGTTGGAAAGTGCGAGATTCCTCAAAATTAAAAAAATAAAGTATATGATATAGTCGAACTGATCATGTATGCCACACTGGAGTATATTCGATCGCTACACTCTGTAATTAGGAAAAAACCAATTGAGGTAATACATGCATCTAGAAATGAGTTCAAAGAAGCAATCAAAAGCAAGGTTGAAAAAACGCAACAGGTGCAGCTAGACAGAAACAATCGAAACAGGCAAAATTAACAGAATCTAAATTAATAGAATCAAATAACAGGCAGGTAGAGATAAATACAGAGACTTAAAGGCAGAAAAACCAGTTAACCGATACAGTAAATCAAATAGTCAAAACAAAGAAGAAAGAGCTAATAGACACTTCACACTTGTATGAGGTACTTTTGGCCAGGAATAGAATGTTGATAACTGAAATTCAAAATTTAATGCTTACAATTACACTTGTTAAATCAAACACAATTAATCCTACAATATTAGATCAAAACGACTTAAAATCCGTATTAGTTGAGTATAGTAAGTTTGTTGGAAACATCCAATATCAAAGTACGCCAGTCCGAAAATATAATCCATGACTAATAGATTATCCTAGAATTAAATTTATATGTAAAAAGCTCAGCGTTTTTCCGGTTTCACATGAACACACATTTCTTCAACTCCAAGACGACACCGTAGCGGAATGCGCAAACGACATCCTAGCGGTCACCAGCTGTATCACAACAACATACACTTCGTTCTGCAAGATATCACCACACCTGCGCCCACGCTACGCATGCAAGTGGCAAAGCGTACTGCTATACACAACCCAGCCATCTGGCACCCATCATCTATATGGATGACGGCATCAGGGCAATAATCGAAAGCCCAGCATGAATTGGCACCGACGATGGTCCAGTACAAGTCAATGGCACTTATCTTGTCACCTTTGAACACGTAGCCATCGTAAACGACACAAAATATATTAATTGGCGCGAAGCTCTGGACAGAATCCCTGGCATAGCGGCTTCCCCACTGATCAACATCATTAGCCATGATCCGGTACTCAGTATGCTATTGCTCCATAGGATGAACAATAACAATCTCCACGTCATTCAGAAACTGGAAGAAAGAGTAAAATCTGCAGGGTCGCCCAAAGTGTGGTTCGATATTCGAGTGGTTCTCAGCCTCCTTTTCTGTGGTTCCATTCTACTCATATTACATATTGAGAAGAAGACGAACATCGATGGAAATGCAAAGGATTGTCAATAGTTTTAAACTGAACGAGGACGCTCATAGTTCTAAGGGGGAGTAGTTAACAAGTGCCCCTCGCACGTATCAGTTTAAGACTTTGTATTTATGGAACTATTGGTTGACAATTGCGCTGACGCGGCGAATGGCTCAGTTCAGTGCCCTGATCGAAATGCTCAGCGCCGGTAACCTGATCCCCTGCGCATGTCGCAAAATAAGCGTTATCGCTTATGCTGAAGTCGGCTTGCTTGACTGCAACACTATAACTTATTCTGAGTCAACTATGGTGGGTAAGCTTAAGCTTTGACAATTGTGTGTTTGGAATAGCGTATTTTGTTGTGAAAGCGGATTTTAGTTCTGTTTAAGAAGCCGAAGCAAACGCCGGCTTAATAAATATTTTACTCCGATTAACTATTCGTATTATTTACTGTGCACTTGAGTACTTGAGTGCCGCGTTAAGTCCAATGCAACTAAAGCCACGTCGAGCCTGGAAGCATCGGTAAATGGATTTACGCAGCCACCCGCCAGTGTCAAGCATCGTTGAACAAACTCATTTCATTAATGTATTTATATATTTATATTGCAAACAGCACATACACTCACGCACATAAGCACGCACAACGAAGCGCGCTATGCCTTATTTACGGAAAATGAATTGCTTAATAACTTTTTTTTAGACGACTTTCGGCAAGCACGTCTCTACTATTAGAAATACGTGTTTTAAAAGTTTAAGACGAAGGGGGCGTGGCATCCAAAATCAAATAAAAAACGAAATTCTATGAAGGTCCCAATAAACTAAACACAAAATTTAAAGGATCTAATTTCAAAGATGTAAAAGATATTATTTTAGAACTGAATTTCGATTAATCATTAAAATTATCTTTCTCTCGTGGAGCTGATAATATTCCCAGTTTCGTAATGTAGTGTTGAATGTAGTATCAACAAAAACATCATACAGCGATTTCTGATTTCCAATGGGTTCAGGGTAAAAAGTTATTAAATATTTAATTTCCCAAAATATCGCCATATTGCAGCCCTAGAGCAGTCGTTGTGCAGTTACCAGAGCGCGTGCGTCTGTGCGTGTGCATGCGTATGTAAATGTATATGTATGTATACTAATTTTGCTAAAATATATATAACAGGCAGAAAGAGGCGTATCAGACCCAATAAAGTGTATATATGAATTTATCATTATTGATCAGGCTGACTAGCCGAGTCGATTTAGCCCTCTCCTCCTGTCTGTTCATATGTTTCAACACGTCGATCTCAGAATATATTATATCTACAGAGTGGACTACGCTGACGTATATCACATGCAGATTGACTTTGTAAAAATTCGTTAACTATTCCCGATTATCAATTGGAAACGAAAATACAAATTTAGTTACTGAATTATATGTTTTATATCTATGAAGTTAAAGTCTTCAAATCTTGTATTAAGCTTGACTTTTATACAATTTTGATTTGCATTACTTTAGATGACACGCCCCAATTTTAAAATCCCCTATTTTAAATACTAGTGACTTGTACATTAGCAAATACACAAACATAAATGACATAATCACGCAGTGCAAATTTGATTAGGAAAGTCTATCTACAACAACAGTTATTAAACATTTAATTTCGTATAACTTAGGCATATTTCAGACGAAACTTCGTAAAATATCCAGTTGGCAGAGCGCGTATTTATGCGTCTCTATGTGTGCGTATGTGTGTATGTGTTGTTTGCAATATACATATGTACTTATAATATGTATGTAAATTAAACATGTTTTGGAATATCGGCTCTTCGGAGGGTTCAGCGTAACCCCTGATAGGAGCATTGCCTAAAGCTTTCTTGTTATTAATGATGATTTATGTATAGAACTGTCATCTGTATAGTTCTGAACTCTCTCTTTCCTTAATAAAATCTTCTCTTTTAGCATATTTCAGAGAAATCATACACACACACCAGTACTGAGAATACACCTGGCAATTCTCTCCACTTGTGTAGTGATTTCTCTTATTGTATTTTACTTTTTTAAGATTTTATTTTTCTTATATTTTTATTACCTTTTTTTTTTAACTTGTTCTATTTTACTTAGTTTCAATGATATCACTAACCATACCTAGCTGTGATTTAGGGCATAGCTCGCCGTTCCGGCAAATAAAACACCCCCATCGGGTTGGTGATATCATTGTTATATATTGTTAGTATTAGGCTTTTTCTTTTCCCTATTCTTTTATAATTTTTTATTTTGTAATTTTGTAATTTGACTCACGATTTTAGTCAAATTTCTTTATATATAAGTAAATAAATAAATAAATCACAGCATATACTTTATTTTAGATGAGTGATCCGATTTTTCCATTTTCACATTTCTAATAAGCTCTAGTGGTTTACTCAGACACTTTCCAATTTATGAAATATTAAGTCCAAATATAGCAATAAAGTTGGTCGTAGTCGAAACTACGAAATATGACCTAAACGTACTCCCAAAAAACAGTTAAGGATACTCTAGTCGAAAATGTGTGTATTTGCAAAAGCACAAGTCTCTAGTATTTAAATTAGGTGTTTTAAAAATGTTAGGCGAAAGAGGCGTGGCACCCAAAAAATTTAGCAAGAATCAAAATTGTCTCATTAAATTAAATACAAGATTTGGGATTTTGCAAATTTTGGGCAAACGGGGTGTGGCATCCAAAATCCAAAAACTACAAAATGCTCGCATTCACCACACCTATCTGTAAAAAAAATTTGAAGTCTCTAGCCTTAATGGATCACATAAATTAAAGCAAATTTATCGAAATTTGTCGATAATTCGGAAACGGGATGAGTTATCGAAAAAAAAACTTGTACTGCGTATGGTATTCACGAGTATACATGTCAAATTTCAAATCTCTAGCTTTTCCTTGTGTTTATTCAGACGCCTGGCTCAAGTTGCCTTAAATGGTTCAGCTATCTGTCCATTAAGATTTGGTAAAGGCTTAACGCAGTTTGTCTGCGGTGCCTGTAATGGCTTTCTGACTACCCGTGCTTTGGGGATTACTTTTTCCCTTGCCTTTACATTAATCTGCCTGGACATTCCACTGAATTAGCCTTATGAGATCCGTGACAATTTGCACACTTAGCAAGTTACTTATCTTGACAATCGATAGTTTTGTGGTTTCCTGCGCAGTTCATAAAATATTATTTTACACCTCAATAGGATGATCCGCGCTCGAACAGCTGGCAGTTGTAGCACAGAGTAATGGTGTTAGGCCTGCGTCTTTTGTAGTCCCATTTAACTCTGATATGGTCAATGACAGAGTAGCTTTTCTTCAACTCGTTTAAACTGGTCGATTTGTTGATAAAGTAAACTATATACATACAAATTACTGTTGTTGGGGCGTTTCCTTTGGATAAACATGACATCTATACATTGAAGTCCCATTATGATAAGCTTGTTTTTAACCTCATCAGCTGAAGTGGCATCTAAGCCCGTAGCACCGCTTTGTATGCTTATTTGCAAAGGAGAAAAACGCATGCTTGGTACATTGGAGGCTCGGGCAAAGTCCACCTCTTTATTGCAGTGTAGATTGACTCCAATAGAAATTTTTCTGATGGAGTAGTCATTGATATTTAGCAATTTGAAAATATCACTCAGTTGTTCAGCGCTGATTTTAAGCACCGTAATGGGGGGAACGTATGTTTTAATTTTGTTTACGATTTCTTCTTCACCGTTGTCGTTATCAGTTTGGTCACCTATAGCTTGTAAGATTTACGATACGCCCACTCGGGGCAAAATTAATTTTCTTGTATCTCAAAAACAGTATTTGTAGAAGTCCTAGAGAATGTATACTCGCGTTGACGTCCCAAGTTGAATAAGCTATGGCGGATATATCTATACCTATTGGGGCGAGAAAAACGGGTGAAACTGTATCTTCTACAGCTTTAGAGCTAATTTGGCACGTGAGTAACTGTTATGATCCTATAAATATCGACCAAAAAGTTATATAACCGTGCCTACTGGGGGCGTGGCAAATCGGATCTGAATATATATCAATTTTGCATCTTCTGTTATATTTTGAACACTATTGCTTGAAACTTAAGACTTGTTATATATACTTGTATTAACATGGCGGATATATCTACGCCATCAGGTGTGTAGCAAACCGCACGAGTTTATAGCTCCTACAGTTTTAGTGCTAGAAGCTTCAAAATTTAATTGGTAGGTTGCTGGTGACCTCCTCTATCGATAAATTATTTTTACGCCCCTTTTGGGGCGTGACCTTTTCAAAAATACCCTGTAATTTTGTCATTTTTTGGATGTAAGCGTCCAAAATTTCCACAGTTACGTTGTTCTACACCCCTGTCATGGACTGGCCACAAATTATATGTCTACGCCCACGGGGGGCGTGGCAAATAGAATTAAACCACTATTTTTGAGCTACAAACACAATTTATTGACCTTTTGGGCTTTTACCATCTTAATTGAGGTGCCAAATATTATAAATGTAAAAAATACATTTTAGAGCAAAAAAATTTAGAAAATTCGTGATTCGAACCTCCACCTACTTGCACAAGTTGAAATTCGTTATCCCTAAAATGTGTATAAAATACCGATTCACCCGAGGCTCGAACCAAGGGTGCCATGATTGGCGAGCGTCAATTCTATTAGCGACGCCACTGAACCTTATAGCAAACAAGTAACTTAATGAGTATATGATTTACGCTGAATTCTATTGTATTGCTTATTTCTTAGAACATAAGAAAATGTTCGCTGTGCAGCTGTGCAGCACAATTGCCTAAACGTTTTGTTAAATAACTTCTGTGTTATTTAACGGATTTTAATGAAATTTTCCACTGCATCTTTAGAAACTTTTGGTTATTGAGCCATTCCTTTACAATTTTAGCCGTATATTTCCGATCACCGTCCTGTTAGAAAATCACTTCGCTCGCTGGATAAGCACTCTCATCTACAAAATCCGGAAGATTGGATTCCAAACGACGTTCCACCAGGTAAAGCACCCCCAAACCATTAAGCCACATCCTCCATGTTTCATGGTTTCTTTGACTTCATGTTCTTGAAGCTTCCCATGAGGGTAATACGCCTTTCCATCCGATTGAAATCTATTGATTTTGTTCTCATCTGACCAAATCGTTCTCTTCCAATCGTCCACACTCCAATTCTTGTGTTCCTTGCAGAATTTAAGCCGTGCAGCAACATTCTTAGCTGAGAGCGCAGGTTTCTTCTGCTTAATAATAGATGTTAGGCCAATTCTACGAAGTATACGGCGTGCTGTCCACTCACTAACTGGTTTATTCAAGAAAGCCGTAGCTTGTTTTTCGGCTCAGGTAGGCTTATATTTCGCCGCTTCCTCACCTGAAGCAAGGTACGATGAGAAATTCCCAATTGTTTTCAATTTCACGAGCTAACAAATTGTTTTTTGACATTTCCACCACTTGGTTTTCAAAATTTTGACTAATTTTCTTCTTTTTTTTGTAGAACAGTACCTTCAGCATTGACAGTACTAAAATTGCCAGGAATCCCCTTTATCGATTGCTTTCGAATAAAAAATCAAAAAATTATTGAGGCGCATAAGTGGATACTTGCTTTTTCTTAATTACTTAAACTAAATTTTCTTGGTTTTACAGCCACTCAAAGTCGCAGTATCGAAACTTGCATACTTGCATAAAAAGAGCTGTGACGGCAGCTTAGAGAATCGAACCCGGATCTTCATGTCGGCGATCGGCGCTCCTACCAACATCGCCGTTGAACTACATAATCGTAAAATTGCAAATTCCTCAGTAAAGTTATTGAGCTATTGAGCTGCTGAATTTCTGGTGAAAATTCATCCCCAATTTATCTTTGTTGTTGTTATGAATTCTTAGACTTTTCTAGATGCTTCTGCTGCTGTTACCACGAGCGTGTGTACGTAAACGTTTGGTAAACGTTTTGTTTATAGATTTAATCTATACCAATGAATATTATATTGACTTTATTTAAATTATATCAATGTTATGCTTATTTTATATATATGTCAATATATACAGTATGTACATATGTATATCGCAAGCAACGCATACATACACACGCACACACATACGCTCTGCTAACTGCGCTGCGCCAATATGTGAATGTAATGGGAAACTAAATGCATAATTTTTTTGTAGACCGACTTTCTTAATCAAACTTTCATATGTGTGTATGTGCAAAACCACAAGTCTCTAGTATTTGAAATACGTAATTTGGAAATTTGGGTAAAGGGGGCGTGGCATCCAAAATTTAACACAACCTAAAATTGTACAAAGGTTCCATTAAGCTAAATACAAGATTTGGAGTCTCTAACTATCAAGATATAGAAGATATAAATTTAAAACTGAAAATCGATTTTCGTTTTAGATCGATAAAAAAAAACGAGAAGAGCTATTGCATTTCTGAAACAAACTGAGCGTGATATACACGAATCTATAAAAAATTCAAGTCTCTAGCTATTATAGGTTCTGAGATCCACGCGTTCAAACATACGGACAAACGGGCAGACAGACAGACGGTCAGGGCTCAATCGACTCGGCTTGTCGTCCTGATCAAGAATATATATACTTTATAGAGTCTGCCACGCCTCCTTCTGCCTGTTACATACACTTGGGCTGCAACAAAACCATTATACCCTGATTACCCATTTTTAATGGCTTTAGGGTATACTTATATTTTTCCATGCAAACTGTAAAGTGCACTTAAAATGGCCAATTGACGGTGTTCAGGGTATTTCCTAGTCGCGCACCTCCGACTAGAGTTTCCTTACTTGCATATATTATTTCTTATAGGAAGTTTGCTGTGCGATCTTTAACGGGTGTGTTGCGGAATGGCGTTAATCCACCAAAAATGCCAAAACAGCGCGTATTAGTTGAATTTTCTTCTCCAAACATAGCAAAACAGATGCATGTTGGACACTTACGATCCACTATAATTGGAGAGTCAATCTGCAGGCTTCTTAAATTTATGCAACATGACGTTATTCGCATTAATAATGTCGGGGATTGGGGAACGCAGTTTGGTATGCTAATAGCGCATCTAGAAGACAGTTTTCCGAGCTTTCTAAATAAAAGCCCGCCAATTGGAGATCTTCAAGAATTTTACAAAGATTCTAGGAAACGGTAAGTGGAATTTTTACTTTTGAGTATATTATTTCGTCTAAATATGTCCGCATCTATATTCCCGTTAATACTACTTAATTTAGATTTAGTGTATAGTTTTGAAAACGCGTAAGAAAACAGAAAACTGATTATACGTAGGAAACTTAAACTGAGTCTACTACTTATGTCCTATAGGACATATGATTATAATCAAAAGTTTCAAGTCTCCAGTTCTTATAAATTTCCATCTCGAAAATATAATTATTTTGATGTATATGTTAAAGTATATAGGTTCTTAAGATGCATGCGCCTATATTTATATTGAACATTAATGTACTGTTCTTGTTTTAGTTTTGATTCTGATGATGATTTTAAAAAGCGGGCATACAACCGAGTTGTTACTCTCCAAAGCGGAAAAACAGAATCAATTAAAGCTTGGCAACTAATATGTGATGTTTCCCGGAAAGAATTTCTGAAAATATACGATCGCTTAGATGTGACAATTAACGAACGTGGGGAATCATTTTATCAGTCACGTATGTTGACGATAGTTGAGTTTCTGCGAAATAAGTGTTTGCTGGAATTGGACCACGGCCGGGAAATCATGTGGCCCGATGATAGTAAGAGTGGAATTCCATTGACTATTGTAAAATCGGATGGCGGCTTTACATATGATACCTGATGATGAAGATCTTGCCACTTGGATAATTTATGTGGTAGATTCTGGACAAAGCACTCACTTCAACGGAATCATTAAGGCTGCGGAGCGTTGTGGCATTTTAAATCCGAAAGTTCATCGTGTTGATCATGTACAATTTGGAGTAGTTCTAGGCGTAGATGGCAAAAAATTTAAGACACGTTCAGGTGATACTGTAAAACTGTCAGACTTGCTGGACGAGGGAATGAAGTATTCTTTAAAGCAGTTACAGGAAAGAGGTCGTGATCGAATATTGACGCCTAACGAACTGCTTAAAGCTCAAGAAGCAGTGGCATATGGTTGTATAAAATATGCGGATTTGTGTCATAACCGTATAAGCGACTATATATTTTCCTTTGATAAAATGCTCGATGATCGTGGAAATACTGCGGTATACTTGTTATATACGTATACTCGCATTTGTTCTATTGCTCGGAACTCCGGTGAAGATTTTAGCAACGTGGGATCTATTTTAGATAAATTTAAAATAGAACTGAACCATGAAAAAGAGTGGAAACTTGCAAAAACACTGCTCAAATTACATGACGTATTATTGAAGTGTACAAATGGTTTATTTCTACACTTCCTTTGTGAGTTTTGTTACGAAATTTGCGTTGTATTTACTGAATTCTATGACGGTTGTTATTGTATTGAAAGAAACCATGCTGGCCAAGTCATTAGTGTTAACTATAGTAGAATTTTAATGTGTGAGGTGACAGCGGCCGTGTTATGGAAATGTTTCCTCAAATTGGGCTTAAAACCTGTAACAAAAATGTAATACTAAGGCAAAGTAAATAATAGTAATAATATAAATGTATAAAAATAATCATAATCATAAAATTAAAAAAAAAAAAAAAAAAAAATTAAGAGTGCTCTACTCTTGGTCGAACTAGGAGTTATCCCGAACTCAGCGAAGAGCCAGAATTCATATATGTATATATACATAATCAGCAAGGCATACAGACATATGTATACTCCCATAAGAACACGCTCTGCTAACTGCGCAGTATGAAATTAAATGTTTAATAACATTCATTTGTGTGTACATATATATTTCCCAAAGCAAATTTTAGTAGTGACATCCGTTTTTTTTTTTCATTTTAACAACGCCATTATATCCATGCGTAGACCCATTATTTAATACTAAGTTATTTATTTTATTTATATAGAAAAATATTTGACTAAAATCAAATTCAAAATTATAAAACTATAAGGAAATGAAAAAGCCTAATAATAACAATATGATGCAACAACGATATCACCAAGCCGATGGGGGTGTTTTATTTGCCGGATCGGCGAGCTATGCCCCAAATCACAGCCAGGTATGGTTAGTAATATCATTGAAACTAAGCAAGATAGAAGAAGTTAAAAGAAGGTAATAAAAATATAAGAAAAATAAAATAAAAAGTAAAATAAAACAAGAGAAATCACCACACAAGTAGGGAGAATTGGGTGTGTGAGTGATTTCTCTAAAATATGCTGAAAGAGAGGATTTTATTAAGGAAAGAGAGAGTTCAGAACTAAATACACGAAAATAATTAACAATTTAGATGCAACTGATTGGCTTTACACCAACATAAATATTTTAGAGTAAGAAATACAGGAAGAAAAAAAGGGAGAAAAGTAGAAAGCCCAAGTAACTACCCTGAGGAACACCCGTAGAGACAAATATGACCTTCGAAATAGATGTTCTCTACAGAACTCTTTAGGTTCTACCCTTTAAATAGGAAGCTATCCAAGACAGCAAAATATCATGCTGAACAGAGTCAAATGCCTTACTGAAATCGGTGTATATAAAATCTGTTTGCATTTTATTTAAAAAGCTTTCATTGACTAGGGATGAAAACTCTAATAAGTTCGTAGAGGTTGATCGATTCTGAACAAAACCATGCTGCGATGGTGAAATAATAGATTTACAAAAGTGCTGTAAATTATAAGTTATAATTTTTTCAAATAACTTCGGAATACCAGAAAGCTTGGCAATGCCTCTATAATTTGTAATATCAGATCTTCGTACTTTTTTATACAGAGGAATAATAAATGATTCTTTCCGAATTGAAGGGAATACCGAGGTATCAAGAGACAAATTAAACAGTTTTAATAAAGGTGACCACAAAAAAGCACTGCATCCTTTAATCACACAACTAGAAATACCATCCGCTCCCGGAGAGAACGATGACTTCAACGTACGAATAGCGGATAGAAGAGAAACAAGAGAAATATTAGAAACAATTATGGCATTTACATTCATTATACATAGCAAAACAGATGCATGTTGGACACTTACGATCCACTATAATTGGAGAGTCAATCTGCAGGCTTCTTAAATTTATGCAACATGACGTTATTCGCATTAATAATGTCGGGGATTGGGGAACGCAGTTTGGTATGCTAATAGCGCATCTAGAAGACAGTTTTCCGAGCTTTCTAAATAAAAGCCCGCCAATTGGAGATCTTCAAGAATTTTACAAAGATTCTAGGAAACGGTAAGTGGAATTTTTACTTTTGAGTATATTGTTTCGTCTAAATATGTCCGCATCTATATTCCCGTTATTAATACTTAATTTAGATTATTAATACTTAATTTAGATTTAGATAAATGATTCTTTCCGAATTGAAGGGAATACCGAGGTATCAAGAGACAAATTAAACAGTTTTAATAAAGGTGACCACAAAAAAGCACTGCATCCTTTAATCACACAACTAGAAATACCATCCGCTCCCGGAGAGAACGATGACTTCAACGTACGAATAGCGGATAGAAGAGAAACAAGAGAAATATTAGAAACAATAATGGCATTTACATTCATTATAGAATTTAAAGTTGAAAATAAATTAGTTTCTCGAATGGCAGCTGTGTAAGTGGATTGGCAGAAAATTGCAAATAAATCTAAGGCATCATGATCAGTATAAATTCTGTCACAACCTAGGAAAAACGAGGATGGAAACCCAGAAGATTTCAAATTTACAAATGAATAAAATCTTTTGGGATCACGAGTGAACTGCCTTTTACAGCGTATAATTCTCATAACAACGAGAATTTCAAATATTGAAATTGGCCTTAGCTAAGGAGTATTTAGACCGAACCCGACTTTTTAAACTTTTTAAAACATTTAGATTTAATATTTTTTAAAGTTGAAAGAGTCGAAGTGAACCAGGGAAAACATTGTAGAATGTTGAAACTGCTAAGTTTACATCAACTGCCTCATATAAAGGAGACTAATCTGTTGCATTAATGAGATCAATAAGCAAACCAAAATTACATTTATGAAAACAACGGTACAATAGGTATTAAAACCTCTAGTGTTGGATGATATAAATCCTCAGGTATCACCATTAGTAAAAACAAGATCAAGAGAACAATTTATATGATTAGAAATTGAGTTCATCTGATACATAGAAAGGATATATGAACAAGTAACGTATAGGGAACCAGACTGAAGAGTTATTTTAACTCCAATAATCTCAACATTGTGTATTAATGAGAAGATAAAAGATTCAGGGAGAAAATGGATTTAACAGCTATTAAAACACCACCCTCTCTACGAGACGCGCTATCAAGTCTATAAATAGTGAAATTATTGGAAAGAAACTCACTGTTATAAATATTTTGGCTTAACCATGTTTCAGTGAGGGCTATAAGTTCAGATTGGACACTAAAGCTATGCAGAAATAGATTTTAAAAATTAGAATTAAGGCCTCGAACATTTTGATAAATAATAGATAGCTGCGGAAAAGATGGAAAGAAACTTAGCTTTTGGATACAGCCTCTGATGGAGGTTGTACCGAAACGGGATTTAAAGACACTGGAGAAATTCTATTCCGAATCTTAAGTTTGAATTCATGTACAACTACATGGGGTGGCGAAAAGCTTGGATCGCATATAGTATCGAAAAATTCAATTGATTGACATTGATTTTAAATGAAGCAATTTCACGAGGAGCCGCAGAATTAAACTTCGAGATAAAAACTTTAGACGAAATTTTACGTTCAATAAAAGCAGACACAGCCTCACATGTAGTATCTGATGAAAGCCTAAATAAGAAAACTTGCTTTCGAGGAGACACAGATAAATAAGGTAATATAGGAGTAGGAGACGGTGTCTGAATGTTGTTTTTAGATTGACACTCGGAGAAACTTTAACTTTGTTAGTAGGGTCCTTTTGAGTTTCAATTATGACACTAGACACAGATGTTTCAACTAAATCATCTGATATGGGAATTGATAATTTTTGACAAGGTGAAGAAGGGGTTGATAAGTTAGGACACGATACTTGAATGGAGGGGGGAACTAACAGTGATGGAGTAATCACTGTATTAAGCGGAGAATCAAAATTGTAGTGATTCAATATTTCTTCTCCAGCTTCCAGTTCATCTTCAAGCTGTTTTGAAAACTTACTTAGATTTGAGTACTGAACCCGTACTGAATTATACATCTTGGAAAAACTTAATTGTTTTTCTAAACAATCTGGGAAATACCAGTGTAATCCACCACACCCCTTTACGGGAACAGCCATGACTCTATCACAGTCACGCCCCGAGATGCCAGCACATTTAATGTGCAATAGATTTTCGCACACCCAGCAACCAACAATTGCATTTGTGCAGAATCAGTGATTTGCCCAAATGTACACGATTTCTTAAAGCATATCATATTGGCAAGCAGGGGAGAAAATCAAAACAAAAACAAATGGTGATAAGAAAAAATAAAAGATAAAGAGACGACTAATGATGGAAGAAACAAAAATTCCAAACAACAACACTCAGCTAATACAGAGATGAAAAGATAAACAGTTGATGAAGAAACAGAAAACAGAGCGGGAGAGAGCTACACTACAAACGAAATAAATTTCGTAAGAAACAAAAACAAACTAAGCTAAGCGTGAGCGAGCGACAGCGAACACACACACTAGCCCTTGTAAAAAACAGAAAGCAAAGAAGAACAAGTAAGGAAACTCTAGTCGGAGGTGCATGACTAGGAAATACCCTGAACCCCGCCTATCGGCAGCTTTAAATGCACTTCAAAGTTTGTATATAATTTTAAATTAAATTAAAAAATTAAAAAAAAAAAGGTTAAGTAACTTGCATAAAAAAAGTTTTGACGTCAGCTAAGAGAATCGAACCCGAGACTTTATGTCGGCGATCATTGCTTCTACCAACACAGCCGTTGCATTGCATAAAAGTGAGATAGCGAATTCCTAAGTAAAGTTATTGAGCTACTGAGCTACTGCTACTGAGCTGCTGAACTTCTGCTTAAAATTCATCCCCAATTTGTCTTTGTTGTTGTTATGAATTCTTCGAATTTTCTAGAGCTTCTGCTGCTGTTGCCACGCGCGTGTGTACGTAAACGTTTCGTTTAATAACATAATGCATTTAATCTATACATATGTATGTCAATTCACAATGTTGAGATTATTGGAGTTAAAATAACTTTTCAGTCTTGTTCCCTATACGTTACTTGTTCATATATTCCTCCCTCTTCCGATTTACAAGTTTATAGTCATCATATATCTTATATTAAAGAAATGTATCAATATGTTCAAGATAATGACCTATTTCTTGTGTTCGGTGATTTTAATATACCTAACACTTCTTGGGCCTCATCTTCCAATTTGAATTATCTTATTCCAACAATTGATCATTATTTTTTTTATGAATCGTTTAACCTTTTTATGTATCAGATGAACTCAATTTCTAGTCGGGCACCTCCGACTAGAGTTTCCTTACTTGTTTATGTTTAATTTTGTTTTCAAATACATAATATTGAAATGAATGTGTATTTTATTTATTTTTAATAAGTTAAAATTGTTGAAACGACATGGAATATAAAAACCCCTTCAATTCATATTTTGATTTTTTAACCCCCGTTATATGGAAAACCCGGTAAATCGCAAATCTCTGTAATTCGTAAAAAATTTTTTTCCCCTTGCTATTTCGAATTATCGAGACTTGACTGTATATGCCTACATTGGATGGGATCATAGAGCTCGACCTATTAAAACAAGTAGGAGTGATATTATGTCTTAATGAAGGCATAATAAGAATAGGTCCAACAAAAGAAACGTTGCAGTATCTTAAGTGTACCAATTTCAACCACACTAAAAGGGAAAAAATACAGGCACCACTATTAGTCAAAGCAGATTTCAAAAACAAAAGTTTGACCACCAAAAAAAGGTTTTGTAGACTCTAGCGAGTCGTAGCCGAAGTAGCCACATTCATACAACTGATGAAAACGCGGTCTACTCAAAGTTGTGTCCGTTCCCCAAAGGTGTGGATTTCGTACCTTCAACGATCTTTAGCGAAACGGCATCATCATGAAATCCTGGTGGACCACTCAGATATCGAATCAGTTCTCACTGATCAAATCACAGGAACCACTATTCCTGTAGCAGCGGCCGCCCGCCCAAAGTATCAGTTACCACGAGATGACACTCAGCCTACCCTACATCCACCGGCTAAGAGAACCTGAACTTCATCATAGTTATCCTACGACGCTGAACGTATGCTGACTTAGAATATTAACGAGCTCCACGCCCTTAGTCCTAATTACGGCAGATATTTCGCACCATGTTGTTAGTCACAGCGAATGTGGCGCGAGAATGTTATTGATCGCTACAGCACTGCAGTTATCCGACGCTACACTCCAGGCGCCAATCAGTAATCTTTGAAAATGCTAAACGGCGGTCAACGATAAGGAATCCGACATGTTCTTGGAACAGCGGCAGCGACTTTGTGACAATGGCAGCGCTGACAGCATAGCTAGCTGTGAGCTTATCATTTAAGAATCATTATTGTTAGTCTTAAGTTGGGATGAAATAAGCCGTAGCGTACCGCTCGCGATATCAATTTAATTATCATTGTTTTATTTAGCTAGCCGTCGGTTCCTAATTAACGTTAAGCCCAACTGCGTGACACGCTCAGCCAACTTACGTTGCAGAAACGTGGTGAACTAAATAATTGCAGCGTACCGCCCGCGATATCAATTTAATTCTCTTTTCAATTAGCCGTCGCTTCCGAATTAACGTTAACCCCAACCGCGTAACACGCTCAGGCAGCTAACGTTGCTCAGTCGTAAACTAAATGATTTGTATAGCCACCTGAATCTTTGTAAAAGTAGACTTCTGTCAAAAAATCTATTTTGACGTTCACACTTTACCACTTAAAGGATATTATTATATTATTTTTCAATTTGCGAATTATTTTCAATATTAAAGTTTTTTAATTTTTTTTATCGATTAAAAACGAAAATCGATTTTTCGTTTTTAAATTATATTTTTTACATCTTTAAAGTTAGCGACTCCAAATCTGGCATTTAGTTTAATGGGACGTTTATGCAATTTTGAATTTTGTTAAATTTTGGATGCCACGCCCCCTTTTGCCCAAAACTTCTAAGTCACGTATGTCAAATACTAGAGACCTGTGCTTTTGCACGTACACGCATATTATTAAGCATTTAGTTTCCCATAACATGCACATATTGGCGCAGCGCAGTCGCTGAGTATGCGTGTGCGTATGTATGTATGCGTTGCTTGCAATATACATATATATGTATGTACGTATGTATGTATATATAAAATAAGTAAACCATAGATATAATTTAAATAAAGTCAATATAATATATAGATGAAATCTATTATGTTATTAAACAAAACGTTTACCAAACGTTTACTTACACACGCACGTGGTAGTAGCAGCAGCAGCATCTAGAAAACTAAGAATTCATAACAACAAAGACAAATTGGGGATGAATTTTCAGCAGCTTAGTAACAGTAGCTCAGTAGCTGAATAACTTTACTTTGGAATTCGCTATCTCTCTCTCATGTAGTGCAACGGGTCTGTTGGTAGAGGTGCCGATCTCCGGCATGAAAACCCGAGTTCGATTCTCTGAGCTGTCGTCAAAATTTTTCTTATGCAAGTTACTTATTTTTATTTTTTTTAAATAACTTAAAATTATATGCAAAATTTGAAGTGGATTTAAAACCGCCGAATAGGCGGGGTTTAAGGTATTTCCTAGTCGGGCACCTCCGACTAGAGTTTCCTTACTTGTTTTTGCTATATTGTTGTGTTGTTTGTTTACCTATCTTTGCATAAAAGTTTTACTGTGTTGTGTGGAACTTCTGAACCCACCCAAGTTCTTTTGTAGTTAACTCGTTACGAGAAATTTTGCAAATTTCGTCCAACAAAAGCGTAGCTCGCAGGTAACAGTTGGGTGTTCTGCGACGCCTTCAAATAATTAATTAATTCACAAAGTGAAATGAGTATATTGGGTTTGTGCAATGTCCGTCCGTCTGTCCGTATGAACCATTTCTATGCTATTGAATCTAGAGACTTGAAATTTTGAATATACACTCGTGTATACTCTCGTCAGATAAAGTGTCAAGATTTTCCAGATACGCCCACTAGGGCCGTGGCAAATTGGAAAATTAATTTTTCTATATGTCAGAAATACTACTTGTAGCAGTCCTAGACAGTTGAGATTTATATTGTATACTCGCGTTGACATCCTAAGTTGAATAAACTATGGCGGATATATCTACGCCCATTGGGGGCATGTCAAATCGGTTGAAACTGTATCTCCTACAGTTTGAGAGCTAGAATAACCAAATTTGGCACGTGAGTAACTGTTATGATCCTATAAAGATCGACGAAAAAATTATATATCCACGCCTACTAGGGACGTGGCAAATCGGATCTGAATATGTATCAATTTTGCATCGTCTGTTATATTTTGAACACTATTGCTTGAAACTTAAGACTTGTTATATATACTTGTATTAACGTTCCAAGTTCAATAAGCTATGGCGGAAATATCTACCTCCATTGGGGCGCGGCAAACCGCACGAGCTTATAGCTTCTAAAGTTGGAACTGGGAGGTTGCTGGTGACATCCTCTATCGATCGGGAAAAAAGTATTTTTACTCCCCTTTTGGGGCGTGACCTATTTTCGAATTTTTTGAGTGTAAGCATCAAAAACACAGTTACGCTGCTCTAGACCCCTGTCATAGACTGGCCAAAAATTATATGTCTAGGCCCACTGGGGGCGTGCCAAATAGAATTACACCACTTTTCTTGAGCAATAAACACCCATTTCATTGACTTTTTGGGCTTTTACCATCTTAATTGAGTTGCTTAATTATTAATATTAATAATGTAAAAAATTTTAAAATGTAATATTATAAATGTAAAAAAAAAATATATTTTAGAACAATCGATATTTGAACCTTCGCTTACTTCCACGAGTCGAAATTCATCATCTCTACCACGACTCCACCGCTGTGCTTGGTAATAATAATTATAAATAAACTGTGTATAAAATACCGACTCGCCCGAGATTCGATCCAAGGGTGTCATGATCGGCGCCACTTCTATTAGCAACGCTACTGAAGCTCATATTAAGCAAGTAACTTTATGAGCATATGACTCACGATGAATTGTATTGTATTTGTTATTTCTTAGAACATAAGAAAATGTTTTCTGTGCAGCTGTGCAGATATGCAATTGTGCAGCACATTGCCTAAACGTTTTGTTGAATAACTTCTGTATTACTTAACGGATTTTAACAAAATTTTCAGCATATTAATTATATTTTCAACTGAATTATAAGAAATTTGTGAATAGCAAAAACCAAAATTGTATTTAATACACATGACACTAACTACAAAATTTAGGGATAATTAGGGGTGTGGCAAATTGGTTTCTTGGAATGTTATGGAACTGGGAGCTTGCGGTGTGAATGAGTATTTCGCAGTGGGTTGCGCCCGACTGCAACGTTCTTACTTGTTACAAAGTTAAATTGTTAAATATAATTAAACTCTCTCTTAAAGAGGATCTAATTATATATATATGCATATATACAGTGGTTCAGAACTTATTTCAACCAGCACCTTAAAAAAAGAAATTTAAACGCAAGTTGTTAGTGTGATATTTAAACTAATACAAAACTAATTAATTTATTGTTTAAATATTTTTTTAATATTTAATAATGCTTAAAAACTAAAAAAAAAAGACCAAAACAGTTCCTCTGCTAATTTCAACCGCTTATGAAATACAATTTTTAAGGCTAAGTATTTTTTTAAATAAAAAAAATTAATACTTGGTGTGACCACCCTTTTGGTTGACTACCATTTTAAGCCTTTTTGGGATAGATTTCATCAACTTTTTGGTGACTTCTGGAGTAATTTTTCCCCATTCCTCAACCAATGAAGCTTTTAGTTCCGATTTGTTTGATATTTTGTGTTTGCGAATGTTGTTTTCCAAAATCGACCACAAAATTTTCAATCAGGTGACTGGGCTGGTAGTTTCATAACGTGTGGGTGGACAGTTCCAGATCAGCCAAGTCTGAACAATTTGCGAAGTGTGTTTCGGGTCGTTATCTTGGTAGAATCTAAAATCCTCCTTTATGCCCATTTTCTGAGCACTTTGGATTAAACTTGACTTCAAAATGTCAAGATATTTGATTTTATCCATCGTAGTCTCGATGAACTCCAAGTTCCCAACGCCGGCTGCTGACATACCGGCCCAAACTATAACGTTGCCTCCGCCATGCTTTACTGTAGCCCTCAAATTTTTTCCATCAAGCTCTGTGTTAGGCTTACGCCACAAATATGAGGGCCCATCCGAACCAAATAAATTAAATTTGGACTCATCAAAGAATAAAACTGTGTTTCATAATCCAATATCCTCAATATAGCGCTCGTCCGTAGAATTAAAAATTTTGTTTGGAGCATTTCTCCCTTTATCGTGGGTTCTATTTTCCCGCACAAATCGGTATATGATACTTTGAACTGTAGAATCACTTAATCCAACCATCTCCGCAATTTTTCTACGTGAATGCCATTTTTAAAATGTTTGCGAACAAGTTCTCGCTGCACAATAGTTGTGCCTGGTCCCATTTTACTAAATTCACTTTTCTGCAAGTTGAGCTCTCAAAATAAAGCACATGCTTATTTCATCACATAGCGAAAACAGTAAATAAAGCATGAAACAAAAATCTACCGTTGCATTGCAAAATAACGGATCTTTGATTTATTATTATTAAAAAAATATTTAAAAAATAAATGAATTAATTTTGTATTAGTTTAAATATCACACTAACAACCTGCGTTTAAATTTGTTTGATATCCAATAGTTTAGATTTTATAGCCCAACAAACTTTTTTTAAGTTGCTCTGGAACACTGTAAAATAATAATAATAGGAGAATAATCAAATATTTTTTTACTTATTACTTACATTAAGAAAACTAAATAAAAAAAAAAAAACGCTAAAAAAAATTAAGTAAATATTATCTATCAAAGAAATTCCTTAAAAAGTATTTGCAAGACTCTTTGAATTAATTTATTCAGTCATTCACTCACTGAGTCTCAGCTCGCGAGCATTTTATTACTCCCGAAAAGACAATCGTTAAAATAGTTTAACACGAAGCACTCAACAACATTGCTCAAGCGACAATCGAAGCAACATACATACAACATATGTATGTATGTACATACATATGTAAAAAACTCTCTCTTGCTCAGAGTGAGAGCAAATCTTTTGAGTTTTTTCGCTTATCTTCGGACCTTGAGCGTAAAGAAAAAATTTACTCAATTGTTTGCTTTGAACAAAAGTAATGGATAGCAAGAAAATATGCTCACATAGTCATAGATCCATTATTTTTCAGCAGAAATTTGGCGCCAGACCACTGCGTAACGTTTAGAGAACACAGACGGAGAATTTTTATTATTTAAGTAATAATATACGAGAAACATAAAATAATACCATTAATTAAATGCAACTGTATAGCTAACAATAAAAATATTAATAATGCATCACATTCTTTCTATTTTTTTTTTGTTTTATAAAAAATTGAACGTATCGATAAATATATCAGAGGTTCGGGGACTTTAGTGGCACAGTGCAAGGGTTACGGAAATTATCGATGTTCCTTGCAATAAACATCGATGATCGTTATACAAAAATATCGATAATGACATCGACATTTCTCCAGCTCTAGTTTCGAATTCAATCATTTGTTACAATTGTAATAGTTTGGATATATAGATTACTTACTATTTTCAACGTTGTTATTTTCGGTTATTGCGTTAAGCTCTTCATTTATTGACTTCATACGCATATGGTAATACTGAAAATAATACAAATTTCAACATAATTTTAATATTTTATACATCTGGTTACATGTGGCAGAAAGTATTCCTGTCCGTATTATCTCAAAATAGCATCAGCATGGTTCCTGGGTTAAAAATTGAGTTAAATACGCTTACATACCTGGTAAGCACTTAAGTGATTTGGCTCTCTATCCTTTGTATTGTATATATTTTATTTATATAATTTGAACGATCAACAGGAGTATGTGACGGCAAAGTTACAAGCCAAAATCAAGCAGAAACAGAACACGTCTTTTGAAGATCATGATCATCATGATGACATCATCAAGCTGCAAATTGAAAATGGAAAACTTAAACATCGTTTCGCCATTATTAAAAAAGTCAGTAAATATATATAATATGTGATATATACTAATTTATATTAAAATAATTTTTTATAGGGAATAACTGAAGAACAAGATTCAAATTTTCAAATGCACGAAGATAATACCTTTTCTATTATGGAATATTTGAAACAAATTTTTACAAAAGCAATTAGCAATGCATTTCCTCGATTCTGTACCGTTCCAGCAATAATTGTCGCTGTGAATATGTCGTCAAATTTCGGAGATTACCAATGTAATAACGCTATGGGACTAGCCAAGAAAATAAAACAAGAAGGAATTATGAAGAGTCCACATGATATTGCTCTAGATATTCAGAAGTACCTTCCAGAGTCTCCACTAATAGAAAAACTAGAAGTTTCAAGGGCTGGTTTTATCAACATTTATCTCAGCAAGTAAATCAAACGCGGGTTTATTCTTAAATATCACACTTTTATATATTATTTCTTATAGGGAGTTTGCTGTGCGATCTTTAACGGATATGTTGCGGAATGGCGTTAAGCCACCAAAAGTGCCAAAACAGCGCGTATTAGTTGACTTTTCTTCTCCAAACATAGCTAAACAGATGCATGTTGGACACTTACGATCCACTATAATTGGAGAGTCAATCTGCAGGCTTCTTGAATTTATGCAACATGACGTTATTCGCATTAATCATCTCGGGGATTGGGGAACGCAGTTTGGTATGCTAATAGCACATTTAGAAGACAGTTTTCCGAACTTTCTAAATGAAAGCCCGCCAATTGGAGATCTTCAAGAATTTTACAAGGAATCTAAGAAACGGTAAGTGGAATTTTTACTTTTGATTATATTGTTTTGTCTAAATATGTCCGCATACATATTCCCGTTATTTATACCTAATTTTATAATCAAAAGTTTCAAGTCTCCAGTTCTTATAAATTGCCATCTCGAAAATATAATTATTTTGATGTATATGTTAAAGTATATAGGTTCTTAAGATGCATGCGCCTATATTTATATTGAACATTAATGTACTGTTCTTGTTTTAGTTTTGATTCTGATGATGATTTTAAAAAGCGGGCATACAACCGAGTTGTTACTCTCCAAAGCGGAAAAACAGAATCAATTAAAGCTTGGCAACTAATATGTGATGTTTCCCGGAAAGAATTTCTGAAAATATACGATCGCTTAGATGTGACAATTAACGAACGTGGGGAATCATTTTATCAGTCACGTATGTTGACGATAGTTGAGTTTCTGCGAAATAAGTGTTTGCTGGAATTGGACGACGGCCGGGAAATCATGTGGCCCGATGATAGTAAGAGTGGAATTCCATTGACTATTGTAAAATCGGATGGCGGCTTTACATATGATACCTCTGATATGGCTGCCATAAGATATCGAATTGATGAAGATCTTGCCACTTGGATAATTTATGTGGTAGATTCTGGACAAAGCACTCACTTCAACGGAATCATTAAGGCTGCGGAGCGTTGTGGCATTTTAAATCCGAAAGTTCATCGTGTTGATCATGTACAATTTGGAGTAGTTCTAGGCGTAGATGGCAAAAAATTTAAGACACGTTCAGGTGATACTGTAAAACTGTCAGACTTGCTGGACGAGGGAATGAAGTATTCTTTAAAGCAGTTACAGGAAAGAGGTCGTGATCGAATATTGACGCCTAACGAACTGCTTAAAGCTCAAGAAGCAGTGGCATATGGTTGTATAAAATATGCGGATTTGTGTCATAACCGTATAAGCGACTATATATTTTCCTTTGATAAAATGCTCGATGATCGTGGAAATACTGCGGTATACTTGTTATATACGTATACTCGCATTTGTTCTATTGCTCGGAACTCCGGTGAAGATTTTAGCAACGTGGGATCTATTTTAGATAAATTTAAAATAGAACTGAACCATGAAAAAGAGTGGAAACTTGCAAAAACACTGCTCAAATTACATGACGTATTATTGAAGTGTACAAATGGTTTATTTCTACACTTCCTTTGTGAGTTTTGTTACGAAATTTGCGTTGTATTTACTGAATTCTATGACGGTTGTTATTGTATTGAAAGAAACCATGCTGGCCAAGTCATTAGTGTTAACTATAGTAGAATTTTAATATGTGAGGCGACAGCGGCCGTGTTACGAAAATGTTTCCTCATATTGGGCTTAAAACCTGTAACAAAAATGTAATACTAAGGCAAAGTAAATAATAGTAATAATATAAATGTATGGAAATAATAAAAAAAAAAAAAAACCAAGTGTCGAGATCCCTCGACTAGAAATTATCCCGAACCTAGCGAAGATCTGGAATACATATATAAGTAAAATTTCTTTGCGTTGATATAAATAAAAACAAGTTGCGATATTTGTGGTGCGATATTTGTTGGTTCACGCTTTTTTTAGACTAAATGTTCTTAGATCAATTGTACCCTGGATAAGCTATGTTCTGATATTTTGCGATGGCGGTTATTGACCGCTGCGAGAAATGTGTAACAACAAAGTTGTAAATTCTTTTTCTTCCGAGGTAAGCTGCAGCGGAATTTCGCTGACTTTTAGAGTAATATTCTTTTTTCCTTTTCGTAGTTTGCAGAGGATGATGATTATGATACTTAACAGGATATACATAAGAGGATATTATGATATAACAGGAACATAGACATTGACGCAACTGTATTGGTGTAGGCTCTGATGTTCAAGTTTCGTGTAATGTTTTTGATGTGCAGTGCCTCTAAAGATTGTAACGAGAACACCTTCACTCGTTCGAACTCCTCAGGAGTATTCCGGGACCGGGAAAAATATTGAAACTCGATACGTGTCGCTAGTATAAATACCTCAAGTAGCTACAACGCCCCAAACTTTCAAACCGTTCGAAAAAAAAGTACCTCAAAAATCGAGCTACAAAGTGTGACATAGATAAAACCACTAACCATACAACACATAGACACGCCATCTAGTGCACCGTTTTTCAGCCTATAAAAAGTGAGCTCTGACGCCCCATCGCCGAATTCGCTTCACTTTTAAGTTCAAGAAACGAACACTTGTGATAGCGAAATCATTGAGCTGCGAGCGCTCGTTCGGCAATTGTTCAATTATGCAAGAAGTTCTTTCTGTATAACTATGTATGCTTATTCTCTGATCTCTATTTTTGTTCTCCGCTCTCTTCTCCCTCAAATATATCACTCACCAGCAACCGAACAGAAAAATTGATATTTACTCGCTGAGGTTCTTTTTGTTCTCTTGCGAGAGTAGAGTATACCAAACTGTTCAAACGGTTTGTCATGCTCATGCATTAGTGATAAAACTAAAGACTATAGCAGTAGAAAAGTTTATATTTGCTGGTTACCGCCTACAACCTTGTAGTACCAGTTCGCAGGTCATAATATCGTGAGAAAATAAAGAACAGTCCAGTAAGTGTGCCGAGGATCCGGAGTCACCCGCTAGCGTGGGACAAAACGGAAAAAATCTACAGCACCATCGTAGGAGATTTGGCGGACTAATGTAAGCATAGTGAATTAAGAACGAATCTTTAGAAGTGTAAAATAAAGAATAAAAACATATCAGAACAATCAATTTGAAAAAAAACAGAGTAATTAAATAAAATAAAAACTCTTAAAAAGGTTACGAAGTTAAGAAATAGAAATAAAATAAGTGTAAGATTCAATCATTTTTATACCCTGAACCCATTGAAAATGGGAAATCAGGGTATAATGTTTTTGTGAATATGTGCGTAACAGACAGAAGGAGACATCGCAGACCCCACAAAGTATATATGTACATATATTCTTGATCAGCTCGACGAGCTGAGCCGAACTAGTCTGTCTGTCCGTCCGTCCGTCAGTCCGTGCGTCCGTCTGTATGAACGCGCTGATCTTGTAAACCACAAAAGCTAGAGATCTGAAATTT
Organism: Drosophila fulvimacula; assembly: GCA_035045555.1. Lineage (NCBI taxonomy): Eukaryota > Metazoa > Arthropoda > Insecta > Diptera > Drosophilidae > Drosophila > Drosophila fulvimacula. The sequence goes on along the minus strand of JAWNOX010000154.1, from coordinate 179,251 downwards.
GACATGTATACTCGTGAATACCATACGCAGTACAAGTTTTTTTTTTCGATAACTCATCCCGTTTCCGAATTATCCATAAATTTGCTTTCATTTATGTGACCCATTAAGGCTAGAGACTTAAAATTTTTTGTGCAGATAGGTGTAGTGGATTTTTTTTGATTTTGGATGCCACGCCCCCTTCGCCCACAATTTTCAAAACCCGTATATCAAATACTACAGACTTGTGCTTTGGCAAATAGACACATATGAATGCCATAACCACACTGAAAATTTAATTAAGAAAGTCCATCAAAAAAAAAGTTATTAAACATTTAATTTCACATATCATAGTCATATTGTAGTCCACGCGCAGTCGCTGCTCAGTTAGCAGAGCGCGTACTCATATTACGTTCGTGTGCGTATGTGTGTATGTGTTGCTTGCAATATACATATATGTAAGATAATCATAGTATGCTTCCAATAACGGCTATTCGAAGGATTCAGGGTATCTCTTAGTCGAGCAGTCTCGACTAGAGCTTCCTTACTTGTTTAGATTGATAAGGGAATTCTCAGGGGATAGAACATCGTTTAGTTCTTGGAAAAAGAACGTGGAACGAATTATGGCTATATACGAAGGACAGGAAAAATCGTATAAGTACAATGTTATTACATTCGCAATACGCAACAAGATAGTTGGCGAAGCCGATGTAGTACTTAAATCATACAACACCCCTATGAATTGGAAAGCAATTTCCAAATGTTTGACATTGCATTATGCTGATAAAAGAGACCTTAAAACCCTGGAATATCAGATGTTCTTTTTAACTCAAGGACGAAGGTGGTATACCATCAACTATCCCTGATATTGAACCAAATAAGTGCTCAATAAGAATCTTTTGAATGCGTTAGAGCCTTCACTAAGAACTATAGAGAAAATGCATTAGATACTTTTGTACGTGGTTTGAACGGCGACCTTCCACGTCTCTTGGCAATTAAAGAACCAAGAGAATTGAGCCATGCACTTCATTTGTGCAACTTTGTGGAAAATCAGGAACACTGGAACGCTTATGCTCCAAAGTTCAACAGACCACCCCCGGCTCTACCTCCTCGAACGTTTGCTCCATCATTCGGCATCAATGACCATCAGCCCCTAAACAAGAGCCTAGACCAACACCTATGGACGTTGACCCTTCTATTAGGACCATGAATAGACCACCAACACACGATCTGGTGGGAAAAAGACCACCATCCCTCGGACAAGTAGGCCTACTTCAGTAGTTGCAAAGACAATTTCATATTGCCACTTGGCCCACTGAGACTCCTACAGAAGAGATAGATGCAGATATATACCCAGTCGACGATAATGAACAGGGATACCATACAAGACGCATGCGAACTCATAGAACAAATACCCGACTACCAAGAGTGCACTACAGAAGCGGTAGACACATCTGACGTCCATTTTTTAGATTAAATTGTTCCTCGCTGCCGTATTTTCAATGCAGAACGAGGAACGGCACCATATTTAAATTTCTAATAGATACAGGTTCTAACTAAAATTATATCCAACCAAACTTAGTAGGAAACTGCAAACCAAATATTAAACCATTCTTTGCAAACTCAGTGGGAGGTCAAACTAAAATAACGCATCATACGTCGCTTACCTTGTTTGGACTTAACGCTCCTACGTTTTCATCGTACTTACACTAAAAACATTCTATGGTATCTTAGGAAACGATTCCTTGAAACAGCTAAACGCTGTGATAAACGTACGTAAAAAAATACTTACTATCAATGGTAACTACCATATTAAAATAAACCAATTAGCAACTCAAGCAGTTAATAGCATCAAAGTACGCTCGGAACATATGTCCGATTATCTAAAAAATTGTATCCATCGATTAGCAAGAGAGTACGCGGAACCAAACAGTAAACTAACTTACACTACGAGAGTAGAGGGAGAGATTAAAATAACTTCAGATACTCCAGTGTATTGTAAACATTACCCATATCCCGCAGCCTTAAAAGACGAGGTGAGCAAACAAATACAAGAATTGCTGAATGACGGCATAATCAGACCTTCACGGTCACCGTATAGCGCTCTTGTATGGGTGGTACCCAAAAATAACGATGCTTCCAAAGAAAAAAAAATACAGAATGGTCATAGATTACAGGAAACTAAATAGTGTTACGATTTCAGATAGATACCCTATTCCCGAAATCGGGGAAATTATCGCTCAATTAGGCGAAAACAAATATTTCTCAGTTTTGGACCTGAAAAGCGGGTTTCACCAAATGTCGCTTAAGGAGAAAGATATAGAGAAAACAGCATTTGCTGTAAATAGCGGACGATTCGAGTTCACTAGACTACCATTTGGACAGAAGAATTCCACCTCTAACTCCAAAGAGACGACATACTAAGAAACCATATCGGCAAAATTTGCTATGTAAACATAGACGACATTATCATTTTTAGTAAATCTGAAAATGATCACGCCCAGCATCTGGAAAAAGTCTTCGCGATACTTGATAAAGCCAATATGAAAATACAAATCGACAAATCTGAGTTTTCAAAACCGAAGTTGATTTCCTGGGTTTTACTATTTCCAAAGAAGGTGTTAAAACCAACGCCGAAAAAGTCAAGGCAATAAAAGCATTTCCCATGCCAAAAACCCTCAAAGTCCTATGATCTTTTTTAAGTATATCTAGCTATAGCGAAACCCCTCACATCTTTACTGAGGATCGATAATGGCAGACTGTCCAAAAACGCTTCAAACAAAATTCAAATCGTACTCGATGACGAAGCATTATCATCATTTGAGAAAGTTAAGAGGATATTATCATCACAAGACGTGATACTTGCCAACCCCGATCTTAAAAAGGAGTTCCAGTTGACTACCGATGCTTCGAACTTTGTTATTGGAGCAGTTTTAGAACAAGAGGGCAGACCAATTACATTTATCTCTCGTACACTGTCGACAGCCGAAGAAAACTACGCCGCGAACGAGAAAGAAATGCTAGCTATAGTTTGAGCTCTCCAGAACTTGAGAATGTACGTATACGGTACTTCTAGAGTTGGTATCTATACTGACCATCAACCATTGACATTCGCACTCAGCAACAAAAACCAGAATGGTAAACTAAAAAGGTGGAAAAGCTACCTGGAAGAGTTTAACCATAAACTCCGATACAAACCCGGAATATCAAACGTAGTGGCAGACGCGTTATCAAGAAATCCCGTCTCGCCACAAATAAACAGTACCTCCGCGACAGTACATAGTGATGAAAGCTCCTCGCATAACCTAATCCCAACAGTGGATGTCCCAATTAATGCGTTCAAAAACCAAATCTTCTTACTAATTGATAGTAAGGAATCCCACGAACTCAAATTACCATTCCCATCATTCCACAGACATACAATAAAAGAACCTAATTATTCCGAGGAGGACTTAATAGAAATCCTAAAAAAGAGACTCGACCCGAACATACTAAATGGTCTGTTCGCACCCGAAAACATAATGGGGAAGATACAGAATATATACCCCATACACTTCAGCTCATATAAAATCAGATACACACAGAAAGAAGTCTTAGATGTTTCGTCCGAAGCCGACCAAAATGATATTATTGTAAAAGAACTCACCAGAGGACATAGAAATCCGGTAAAAAACAAGTTACAGATACTAAACAAATACTTTTTCCCAAGCATGCGTAACAAGGTAATGGCTATTGCCAAAGCATGTGAAACATGTAATGAAATGAAATACGATAAGCAGCCCAATAAAGGAGAGATCCAATCCATACCCATCCCCTCCTATCCCGGCCAAATAATCCATATTAACTTGTTTATAACACAGAGAACCATAACTCTGACAGCAATAGATAAATTCTCCAAATACGCTCAAATCAAAATAGTTAAATCAAAAGCAGCCGAAGAATTGAAAACCCCATTACACGAGATGAAGATAGCTTTTGGAATGTCAAAATTAATTGCCATGGATAATGAAAAAGCACTAAATGCTTCATCCATTAAATTCTTGCTACAAGATCAGCTAAAGGCAAAAGTCTACACGACGCCGCCTTACACATCCACTAGTAACGGACAAGTTGAAAGATTTCATTCAACATTGAACGAAATTATGCGATGTATTAGAAAAGATGAATGTGTAACAAGCTTCGAAGAACTAATATTCAAGGTGGTACACGTCTACAATGAGTCAATACGTTCCACAACAAAGAGAAAACCGATAGAATTTTTTTTCGGAAACCAAACCGAGATAGACCCGCAAGAAATTGAAAAAACTAGGAAAAAGATACAGGAAGAAATCATTAGAAAACAGGAAAAAGATCTAGCATACCACTATACGAAAAAGAAAAAAATAAAAATTATAAAGCAGGAGACATTGTCTACGTAAACATAGACAAAAGATTAGGTTCAAACATCACTCAAAGATACTAGAAAGAAATAGTAGCTGAAGATAAGAGTACAACCATTAGGACAGTATCAGGAAAAATTGTTCATAAAAAGAACATTAAATAATATTATCCCACAGGTTAATAATCCCATCATGCCTTGGATTAGCAATAATCCTCGACTACTCACATTCCCAACTACCGATAAAAACAAGAACCGCAGCCATGCAGAATGGAACGTTTGAAATCATACACGTGTTCGATATAGTAGAAAACGAAAAAACGAGTGGCTAGAGCAATAAATGCATTGGGAACAGTATGGAAATAGTTGGCCGGTACACCCGACCATAGTGAACACGAAGTTTTAATCACTAAAATGAATGAACAGTTGGAAAACAACAATAGGCAAGTAGTTATAAATAGATTGCTTCAAGACAGAATAAACGAAATAGTCCAAACCTCAAATAGAATAATCAAGCTAGTTGGGGAAAATTTCAATTTGAAAGAGGAAAAGATCACGCTCTTCATGTATAAGCTCCAGATCTTCAAGGAAGATCTAACAAACCTTAATCACGTTATAGATTGGGCGAAAAGCAATACAATTAATTCAATAATATTGTCAGAAAATGAAGTCAAAATAATAGAGCAGATATTAGAAAAGAAAAGTGTAATGTTTTTAAATGCGGAAGTACTATTAGAGTTCAGCGACATCAAAATTGCTGGTAATGGTAAGCACAACTATGTTGAAAAAACCAATAAAAAGATCAGAGTATATTAATGAAATAAAATTCCAAAAAATTGTAAAATGTCAACAATCTATTTATGCTATAAGAGACTCGTGTGAGTCACACAATGAAAAAACTGTTTGTAATAGAAATAAATTAGTAGACCTAAGAAATGAAAATTGTACTGTCTTAAAAAGCCAAACGCCAGACTGCCGAGCTATCAACAATCAACATGTGCCCAACCATGAAATAGTTATTTACTGGAACAATCCAACTCAACAAGTTCGATGGAAAAGTAAAAATCGACGAGGAAGAGATTGAACTTCACGGCACCTTTTTGATACAATTCGAAAACTCCACGGTACGAGTCGAAGACGATACGTACGAAGCAAAGGTGATGTCTTTTGCAGAAGCCACACCACCACTACTCCAAATCTTGGCCGAAACGAGCAAAGTCGAAAAAGTTATTTCGTTGCAGATGCTAAGAGAAGTAAATATTAACAACAACAAAAAATTAGAAACTCTCAAAAGCAGCAACAGTATAACTACAACATGACTTTGTCCGGCACTATATTGGTACTCATAATAGTGGCCGGATACATGCTCAGGCAAAAGATCTCCTTCACCATATGCCGAATACCAGCAACTCCGTCCAAAGGGGAGTTGCAAGAAAGTGAAGCCTCCCAACGACGCTTCTACATTGCGTCCGAGGACGTCCGCGTCTAAAGGGGGAGGAGTTAAAGACGAATTTGATAGAAAGTTCATTGCACTTGAGCTAAACACACCACAGCTCAAATTCATGCAGTTTCCGCCACGTGCTTTGCATCAGCATATCGTCAATGGGACCCAAATCATGGAAACCGATCGTAACAACTTAAAGACAAAGGGCATTGCACTTGATTCAATTGAATCACTGCTCAGATGCATGCACTTTCTGCCACGTGCGCTGTATCAGCATATTATAAGGAAGACCAAACGTGGGAACCGATTAGAACAACAACAACGCCAACAGATACAAAAGCAACAATGCTGACAGCGGACTCTCAGATCAGCGGCGGCTAGGGCTGTAAGTAACATTGTAAAATTATAATTAAGTGATTCAATTGGATCAACTGCAATGCCCTTTGTCTTTAAGTTGTTATGAAAGAAGTACTATACAAATAAAGTTGATATTTTTTTATCAATCAAAGAAACTAATTCTTTAAATTCATTTCAAAATGCAAAATAAAGAGAGTTGCGGGAAAGCGATTCTGAATCGCTTTATCGCTTAGTGTAGATGTTGTTATACGTGTGTTTTTGTTGCGTGCTGAGCTTAAATAACCATTTCTTTTTAAGTCAAATATGTTTTTGTGCAATTCAACCTTATATTTGTATGTATTTGCACTCAATTTCACTTGAACTGTCACACCAAGAAAATGAAAAAATGAACACGAGTCCCAACAATTACAATTATCCGAGTTGAATAAGCTATGGCAGATATATCTACGCCCATTTGGGGCATGGCAAATCGGGTGAAACTATATATTCTACAGTTTTAGAGTCTGAACGACCAAATTTGGCACATGAGTACAAAATGATATATCACACAATTTATCGACTTTTTGGACTTTACCACCTTAGTTATATATTTAAATACAAAACGAGTAAGGAAACTCAAGTCGTAGGTGCCCGACTAGGAAATACCCTCAACCCCGCCTATCGGAGGTTTTAAATGCACTTCAAAGTTTGCATATAATTTTAAATTAAATTAAGAAATTTAAAAAAAGAGAACTAAGTAACTTGTATAGAAAAGTTTTGCCGGCAGCTTAGAGAATCGAACTCGAGTCTTCATTTTGGCGATCGGCGCCTCTACCAACAGAGCCGTTGCACCACCATTAACCTAAATGCAAGATTTGGAGTATCTAACTTTAAAGATGTAAAAGATATAATTTTAAAACGAAAAATCGATTTTCGTTTTTAATCGATAAAAAAATAACGAGAAGATTTATCGAATTTTTAAAACAAACTCGATCTGCGCGTGATATACACGAACCCACAAATAAATTTCTATCTCTTTTATGTTCTGAGATCGACGCGTTCACACATACGGACAGGCGGACAGACAGACGGACAGGGCTCAATCGACTCGGCTTGTCGTCATGATCAAAAATATATATACTTTATGGGGTCTGCCCCGCCTCCTTCTGCCTGTTACATACATTTGGGCCGCAATAAAACCATTATACCCTGATTACCCATTTTTAATGGGTTCAGGGTATAAAAATAGATAAATAAAAGAAAGCCGACATAGAAATTTCGAGTTTTGAACCTCCGCCTACTGCACGAGTCAGAATTCATAATCTCTACCACGAAGCCTTCACTTTGCTTGTATACAAAACCGACTTAACCCGACGCTCGAACCAAGGGTGTCATGATCTGTGCGCGTCACTTCTATTAGCAACGACACTGAACCTCATAGTAACCAAGTAACTTAATTCATATGATCTAAGCTGAATTCTATTGTATTTGTTATTTCTTAGAACATAAGAAAATGTTCGCTGTGCAGCTAACCACATTTGTCAGTTGCCTAAATAATGATTTTCATTTCTTACGTTAGTTATTTCTTCTTTTATTAATCAAATCTGGTTTTGGAAACTGATAGCTATCTCGTTAGTGAAAACCCTTTCTTTTCTCATTGAATTTGTTAAGTCATTTGATATTTTCGTTAGTTTGTTAATTCTCTATTCTAGTTGCTTGTTAATGATTATCTGTTGGTTATCATTTGATCCTAAGTTGTTTAAATTTTGGGTCAGCATTATTAAGTCATCATGGTCAGGACTCCTTGCCACGTATTTTCAGGTTGAACCTATCCAGTTAATGGATATAGTATGTCTGTGGTTCACTGAGGACTCGATTAAATGGAATGTGGTGCATGTTTGTGTTATTGCGTGTTGTAAGGTGGGGTAAAGATTATTTGTTTTTAATTCATTTTTGGTACAGTGTGACAATGAATTAATGACATTCTCTACTTGGTTCAGGTCGATGATATGAGCGATAGTCGTAGTGAAAATCTGTATTTTTATACCCTGAAAATGAGAAATCAGGGTATAATGTTTTTGTGAAAATGTATGTTACAGAAGGAGACGTCGCAGACCCCACAAAGTATATATATTCTTGATCAGCTCGACGAGCTGAGTCGATATAGCCCTGTCCGTCTGACCGTCCGTCCGTCCGTCTGTATGGTCGCGCTGATCTCGTAAACTACAAAAGCTAGAGATCTGAAATTTGACATGTATACTCGTGAATACCATACGCAGTACAAGTTTGTTTTTTTTTTTCGATAGCACATCCCGTTTCTGAATTATCGATAAATTTGATTTCATTTATGTGACCCATTAAGGCTAGGGACTTCAAATTTTTTGTGCAGATAGGTGTAGTGAATGCGGACATTTTGTAGTTATTGAATTTTGGATGTCACGCCCCTTCGCCCACAATTTGCAAATACGTATTTCAAATACTAGAGACTTGTGCTTTTGCAAATAGACACATATGAATGCCATAATCACACTGTGAAAATTTGATTAAGAAAGTCCATCCAAAAAAACTTATTAAACATTTAATTTCCTATATCATAGGCATATTGCAGCCCGAGCGCAGTCGCTGCTCAGTTAGCAGAGCGCATGCTGATATTACGTCCGTGTGCGTGCGTATGTGTTGCTTGCAATATACATACACTTGCTCACATATCTCTGCGTACACCCAAGAAAATTTTTGTATTTCAAGTTTGACCATTAATAGCGCTCAGTAGAAACAAGATACCCAATTTTTTTCTTTTCTTATTTGATTTTTAATTATTAAACTTAATATTTAGTATGATTTCATTTATCAAAACAAAGAACTAAATTTTAATATACCCATTTAAAAAAAAACACAACAAAAAAAGACCTTCCAAAAGTCTGCGTACATGCTTAGAATTCTGCGTACAATGAGGGACTTCGCGATTACCGTTAACTTTTTCAGCTTCTTTTTTTCGTTAATTATTTTCTGGCAAATTTGCAAGTACATTTTTTCACTTTTCTGCACGTTTTGCATCATGGAGACCAAAGGAACAGAAATCTTTGTTGAAGAGCGCAAATTAATTTTAAAATTCCGTTTGGAGGGCAAATCTTGGCGAGAAATCGGACGATTACTTAGCAGAGCTCATTCCTCATGTCAAAGAGTGTACGACAACTACATTTCAACAGGTTCCATTACATCAAAGCCCCGATCTGGCCGTCCTTCGTTGCTGACAGACAGGGAGAGAAGGCGAATTGTTCAGCTGGTGCCTCAAAATCCAAGGATTACTGCCACCAAGGAAGTCTTGAAGTTGCGGAACGTTTCAACAAAACAGTGTCCGATCAAGCTGTTCGCCATATTTGGAAGGAGGCAGGGTATAATGGAAGAGTTGCCCGTAGGAAGCCCCATATTTCAAAGGCAAACACAATAAAGCGTATTGACTTCGCCAATGAGCACATTTCCAAGCCGACTAGCTTCTGGAATAAGGTGATCTTTTCGGATGAGAGCAAGTTTTGTATATTTGGCATTAAGGGGAAGAAAATGGTATGGAGAAAAAGAGCAGCAGCCTTCGAAAAAGAAAATTTGATGGCAACAGTGAAACATGGAGAAGGAGGAGTAATGGTTTGGGGGTGTATGGCGGCTAGTGGTGTTGGAAACTTGACATTTATGGAGTCACAAGGACTACATGACCATTTTGAAGCGGAATTTGAAGAAGAGTGCCGAAGAATTAGAGATTGCTGATGATTTTTACTTCCAGCAAGATAATGATCCGAAGCACACAGCTCATAACGTTAAGCTATGACTCCTCTATAACATTGAAAAACAGTTGCCAACGCCACCCCAATCTCCTGACTTGAATCCAATAGAGCATCTGTGGGATTTACTTGAGCGCAGGATTCGGCAGCATACCATTACCTCAAAAACAATGCTAAAGGAGGTAATTTTAGAGGAGTGGACAAAATAACCCCTGAGGATACCGGCAAACTTGTAGATTCTAATCCTAGACGTCTGGCGGATGTGCTAAAGAACAGGGGCATCCAACCATATATTGATTGAAAACTAAAAAGCATTGTATGCAGATTTTTTGTGGTTCCTTTTTTTATGTACGCAGACTTTTGGAAGGTCTTTTTTTGTTATGTTTTTTTTCAAATGGGTATATTAAAATTTAGTTCTTTGTTTTGATAAATGAAATCATACTAAATATTAAGTTTAATAATTAAAAATCAAATAAGAAAAGAAAAAAATTGGGTATCTTGTTTCTACTGAGCGCTATTAATGGTCAAACTTGAAATACAAAAATTTTCTTGGGTGTACGCAGAGATATGTGAGCAAGTGTATATGTAAGATAATCATAGTATGCTTCCAATAACGGCTATTCGAAGGGTTCAGGGTATCTCTTAGTCGAGCAGTCTCGACTAGAGCTTCCTTACCTGTTTAACGTAAAGTATTTCCACATAAAACCATTGAACTAAGTGCATGCTAACATTTGCATATTGTTCTGGTGGTTAAATTTCAGATACAATATAAAATATATTTATGATTTTATATTTCCCAAATATTTAAATCATTAATTTTATTCAATATCCTAAAACGCATTTTTAAACATACAATTTTCCACTTAGAATTACGCAAACTAGTAATATTTAAGAAAAATAATAAATACAAAAAGTTGTCCGATTTCAAAAATCGTAATCATGCAAGACGAATTGTCCGATAGCATCGCAGCCATCAATTTAGGCGCTGGCCCTTCGAATCGCCAAACAGGTTGATCTAACTTATTCACTTCACGACATATGACCAGTACTTCTGCACCAGCCCGAAACTTAAAGAGGTAATAGTAAATCTCATTAAAGAAACCCTAGCTGGTGGCGACATAATCAAGAATGCCATAGGGTATTCAGATAGGCAGGATGTTCTATACAACATTCCAAATGCTAGGCCTGGGATCGAAGGTGAACAGGAAAAAATACCTGAGATCACTAGATTGATAACGGAATTCACTAATTCACTAAGAACTATAGAGAAAAAGCATTAGATACTTTTGTACGTGGTTTGAACGGCGACCTTCCACGTCTCTTGGCAATTAAAGAACCAAGAGAATTGAGCCATGCACTTCATTTGTGCAACTTTGTGGAAAATCAGGAACACTGGAACGCTTATGCTCCAAAGTTCAACAGACCACCCCCGGCTCTACCTCCTCGAACGTTTGCTCCATCATTCGGCATCAATGAGCATCAGCCCCTAAACAAGAGCCTAGACCAACACCTATGGACGTTGACCCTTCTATTAGGACCAAACAGGTCAATTACATGAATAGACCACCAACACACGATCTGGTGGGAAAAAAACCACCATCCCTCGGACAAGTAGGCCTACTTCAGTAGTTGCAAAGACAATTTCATATTGCCACTTGGCCTACTGAGACTCCTACAGAAGAGATAGATGCAGATATATACCCAGTCGACGATAATGAACAGGGATACCATACAAGACGCATGCGAACTCATAGAACAAATACCCGACTACCAAGAGTGCACTACAGAAGCGGTAGACACATCTGACGTCCATTTTTTAGATTAAATTGTGCCTCGCTGCCGTATTTTCAATGCAAAACGAGGAACGGCACCATATTTAAATTTCTAATAGATACAGGTTCTAACTAAAATTATATCCAACCAAACTTAGTAGGAAACTGCAAACCAAATATTAAACCATTCTTTGCAAACTCAGTGGGAGGTCAAACTAAAATAACGCATCATACGTCGCTTACCTTGTTTGGACTTAACGCTCCTACGTTTTCATCGTACCTACACTAAAAACATTCTATGGTATCTTAGGAAACGATTCCTTGAAACAGCTAAACGCTGTGATAAACGTACGTAAAAAAATACTTACTATCAATGGTAACTACCATATTAAAATAAACCAATTAGCAACTCAAGCAGTTAATAGCATCAAAGTACGCTCGGAACATATGTCCGATTATCTAAAAAATTGTATCGATCGATTAGCAAGAGAGTACGCGGAACCAACAGAAAACTAACTTACACTACGAGAGTAGAGGGAGAGATTAAAATAACTTCAGATACTCCAGTGTATTGTAAATATTACCCATATCCCGCAGCCTTAAAAGACGAGGTGAGCAAACAAATACAAGAATTGCTGAATGACGGCATAATCAGACCTTCACGGTCACCGTATAGCGCTCCTGTATGGGTGGTACCCAAAAAAAGCGATGCTTCCAAAGAAAAAAAATACAGAATGGTCATAGATTACAGGAAACTAAATAGTGGTACGATTTCAGATAGATACCCTATTCCCGAAATCGGGGAAATTATCGCTCAATTAGGCGAAAACAAATATTTCTCAGTTTTGGACCTGAAAAGCGGGTTTCACCAAATGTCGCTTAAAGAGAAAGATATAGAGAAAACAGCATTTGCTGTGAATAGCGGACGATTCGAGTTCACTAGACTACCATTTGGACAGAAGAATTCCACCTCTAACTCCAAAGAGACGACATACTAAGAAACCATATCGGCAAAATTTGCTATGTAAACATAGACGACATTATCATTTTTAGTAAATCTGAAAATGATCACGCCCAGCATCTGGAAAAAGTCTTCGCGATACTTGATAAAGCCAATATGAAAATACAAATCGACAAATCTGAGTTTTCAAAACCGAAGTTGATTTCCTGGGTTTTACTATTTCCAAAGAAGGTGTTAAAACCAACGCCGAAAAAGTCAAGGCAATAAAAGCATTTCCCATGCCAAAAACCCTCAAAGTCCTATGATCTTTTTTAAGTATATCTAGCTATAGCGAAACCCCTCACATCTTTACTGAGGATCGATAATGGCAGACTGTCCAAAAACGCTTCAAACAAAATTCAAATCGTACTCGATGACGAAGCATTATCATCATTTGAGAAAGTTAAGAGGATATTATCATCACAAGACGTGATACTTGCCAACCCCGATCTTAAAAAGGAGTTCCAGTTGACTACCGATGCTTCGAACTTTGTTATTGGAGCAGTTTTAGAACAAGAGGGCAGACCAATTACATTTATCTCTCGTACACTGTCGACAGCCGAAGAAAACTACGCCGCGAACGAGAAAGAAATGCTAGCTATAGTTTGAGCTCTCCAGAACTTGAGAATGTACGTATACGGTACTTCTAGAGTTGGTATCTATACTGACCATCAACCATTGACATTCGCACTCAGCAACAAAAACCAGAATGGTAAACTAAAAAGGTGGAAAAGCTACCTGGAAGAGTTTAACCATAAACTCCGATACAAACCCGGAATATCAAACGTAGTGGCAGACGCGTTATCAAGAAATCCCGTCTCGCCACAAATAAACAGTACCTCCGCGACAGTACATAGTGATGAAAGCTCCTCGCATAACCTAATCCCAACAGTGGATGTCCCAATTAATGCGTTCAAAAACCAAATCTTCTTACTAATTGATAGTAAGGAATCCCACGAACTCAAATTACCATTCCCATCATTCCACAGACATACAATAAAAGAACCTAATTATTCCGAGGAGGACTTAATAGAAATCCTAAAAAAGAGACTCGACCCGAACATACTAAATGGTCTGTTCGCACCCGAAAACATAATGGGGAAGATACAGAATATATACCCCATACACTTCAGCTCATATAAAATCAGATACACACAGAAAGAAGTCTTAGATGTTTCGTCCGAAGCCGACCAAAATGATATTATTGTAAAAGAACTCACCAGAGGACATAGAAATCCGGTAAAAAACAAGTTACAGATACTAAACAAATACTTTTTCCCAAGCATGCGTAACAAGGTAATGGCTATTGCCAAAGCATGTGAAACATGTAATGAAATGAAATACGATAAGCAGCCCAATAAAGGAGAGATCCAATCCATACCCATCCCCTCCTATCCCGGCCAAATAATCCATATTAACTTGTTTATAACACAGAGAACCATAACTCTGACAGCAATAGATAAATTCTCCAAATACGCTCAAATCAAAATAGTTAAATCAAAAGCAGCCGAAGAATTGAAAACCCCATTACACGAGATGAAGATAGCTTTTGGAATGTCAAAATTAATTGTCATGGATAATGAAAAAGCACTAAATGCTTCATCCATTAAATTCTTGCTACAAGATCAGCTAAAGGCAAAAGTCTACACGACGCCGCCTTACACATCCACTAGTAACGGACAAGTTGAAAGATTTCATTCAACATTGAACGAAATTATGCGATGTATTAGAAAAGATGAATGTGTAACAAGCTTCGAAGAACTAATATTCAAGGTGGTACACGTCTACAATGAGTCAATACGTTCCACAACAAAGAGAAAACCGATAGAATTTTTTTTCGGAAACCAAACCGAGATAGACCCGCAAGAAATTGAAAAAACTAGGAAAAAGATACAGGAAGAAATCATTAGAAAACAGGAAAAAGATCTAGCATACCACTATACGAAAAAGAAAAAAATAAAAATTATAAAGCAGGAGACATTGTCTACGTAAACATAGACAAAAGATTAGGTTCAAACATCACTCAAAGATACTAGAAAGAAATAGTAGCTGAAGATAAGAGTACAACCATTAGGACAGTATCAGGAAAAATTGTTCATAAAAAGAACATTAAATAATATTATCCCACAGGTTAATAATCCCATCATGCCTTGGATTAGCAATAATCCTCGACTACTCACATTCCCAACTACCGATAAAAACAAGAACCGCAGCCATGCAGAATGGAACGTTTGAAATCATACACGTGTTCGATATAGTAGAAAACGAAAAAACGAGTGGCTAGAGCAATAAATGCATTGGGAACAGTATGGAAATAGTTGGCCGGTACACCCGACCATAGTGAACACGAAGTTTTAATCACTAAAATGAATGAACAGTTGGAAAACAACAATAGGCAAGTAGTTATAAATAGATTGCTTCAAGACAGAATAAACGAAATAGTCCAAACCTCAAATAGAATAATCAAGCTAGTTGGGGAAAATTTCAATTTGAAAGAGGAAAAGATCACGCTCTTCATGTATAAGCTCCAGATCTTCAAGGAAGATCTAACAAACCTTAATCACGTTATAGATTGGGCGAAAAGCAATACAATTAATTCAATAATATTGTCAGAAAATGAAGTCAAAATAATAGAGCAGATATTAGAAAAGAAAAGTGTAATGTTTTTAAATGCGGAAGTACTATTAGAGTTCAGCGACATCAAAATTGCTGGTAATGGTAAGCACAACTATGTTGAAAAAACCAATAAAAAGATCAGAGTATATTAATGAAATAAAATTCCAAAAAATTGTAAAATGTCAACAATCTATTTATGCTATAAGAGACTCGTGTGAGTCACACAATGAAAAAACTGTTTGTAATAGAAATAAATTAGTAGACCTAAGAAATAAAAATTGTACTGTCTTAAAAAGCCAAATGCCAGACTGCCGAGCTATCAACAATCAACATGCCCAACCATGAGGAGTTATTTACTGGAACAATCCAACTCAACAAGTTCGATGGAAAAGTAAAAATCGACGAGGAAGAGATTGAACTTCACGGCACCTTTTTGATACAATTCGAAAACTCCACGGTACGAGTCGAAGACGATACGTACGAAGCAAAGGTGATGTCTTTTGCAGAAGCCACACCAGCACTACTCCAAATCTTGGCCGAAACGAGCAAAGTCGAAAAGTTATTTCGTTGCAGATGCTAAGAGAAGTAAATATTAACAACAACAAAAAATTAGAAACTCTCAAAAGCAGCAACAGTATAACTACAACATGACTTTGTCCGGCACTATATTGGTACTCATAATAGTGGCCGGATACATGCTCAGGCAAAAGATCTCCTTCACCATATGCCGAATACCAGCAACTCCGTCCTAAGGGGAGTTGCAAGAAAGTGAAGCCTCCCAACGACGCTTCTACATTGCGTCCGAGGACGTCCGCGTCTAAAGGGGGAGGAGTTAAAGACGAATTTGATAGAAAGTTCATTGCACTTGAGCTAAACACACCACAGCTCAAATTCATGCAGTTTCCGCCACGTGCTTTGCATCAGCATATCGTCAATGGGACCCAAATCATGGAAACCGATCGTAACAACTTAAAGACAAAGGGCATTGCACTTGATTCAATTGAATCACTGCTCAGATGCATGCACTTTCTGCCACGTGCGCTGTATCAGCATATTATAAGGAAGACCAAACGTGGGAACCGATTAGAACAACAACAACGCCAACAGATACAAAAGCAACAATGCTGACAGCGGACTCTCAGATCAGCGGCGGCTAGGGCTGTAAGTAACATTGTAAAATTATAATTAAGTGATTCAATTGGATCAACTGCAATGCCCTTTGTCTTTAAGTTGTTATGAAAGAAGTACTATACAAATAAAGTTGATATTTTTTTATCAATCAAAGAAACTAATTCTTTAAATTCATTTCAAAATGCAAAATAAAGAGAGTTGCGGGAAAGCGATTCTGAATCGCTTTATCGCTTAGTGTAGATGTTGTTATACGTGTGTTTTTGTTGCGTGCTGAGCTTAAATAACCATTTCTTTTTAAGTCAAATATGTTTTTGTGCAATTCAACCTTATATTTGTATGTATTTGCACTCAATTTCACTTGAACTGTCACACCAAGAAAATGAAAAAATGAACACGAGTCCCAACAATTACAATTATCCGAGTTGAATAAGCTATGGCAGATATATCTACGCCCATTTGGGGCATGGCAAATCGGGTGAAACTATATATTCTACAGTTTTAGAGTCTGAACGACCAAATTTGGCACATGAGTACAAAATGATATATCACACAATTTATCGACTTTTTGGACTTTACCACCTTAGTTATATATTTAAATACAAAACGAGTAAGGAAACTCAAGTCGTAGGTGCCCGACTAGGAAATACCCTCAACCCCGCCTATCGGAGGTTTTAAATGCACTTCAAAGTTTGCATATAATTTTAAATTAAATTAAGAAATTTAAAAAAAGAAAAACTAAGTAACTTGTATAGAAAAGTTTTGCCGGCAGCTTAGAGAATCGAACTCGAGTCTTCATTTTGGCGATCGGCGCCTCTACCAACAGAGCCGTTCCACCATTATTAAATGCAAGATTTGGAGTATCTAACTTTAAAGATGTAAAAGATATAATTTTAAAACGAAAAATCGATTTTCGTTTTTAATCGATAAAAAAATAACGAGAAGATTTATCGAATTTTTAAAACAAACTCGATCTGCGCGTGATATACACGAACCCACAAATAAATTTCTATCTCTTTTATGTTCTGAGATCGACGCGTTCATACATACGGACAGACGGACAGACAGACGGACAGGGCTCAATCGACTCGGCTTGTCGTCATGATCAAAAGTATATATACTTTATGGGGTCTGCCCCGCCTCCTTCTGCCTGTTACATACATTTGGGCCGCAATAAAACCATTATACCCTGATTACCCATTTTTAATGGGTTCAGGGTATAAAAATAGATAAATAAAAGAAAGCCGACATAGAAATTTCGAGTTTTGAACCTCCGCCTACTGCACGAGTCAGAATTCATAATCTCTACCACGAAGCCTTCACTTTGCTTGTATACAAAACCGACTTAACCCGACGCTCGAACCAAGGGTGTCATGATCTGTGCGCGTCACTTCTATTAGCAACGACACTGAACCTCATAGTAACCAAGTAACTTAATTCATATGATCTAAGCTGAATTCTATTGTATTTGTTATTTCTTAGAACATAAGAAAATGTTCGCTGTGCAGCTAACCACATTTGTCAGTTGCCTAAATAATGATTTTCATTTCTTACGTTAGTTATTTCTTCTTTTATTAATCAAATCTGGTTTTGGAAACTGATAGCTATCTCGTTAGTGAAAACCCTTTCTTTTCTCATTGAATTTGTTAAGTCATTTGATATTTTCGTTAGTTTGTTAATTCTCTATTCTAGTTGCTTGTTAATGATTATCTGTTGGTTATCATTTGATCCTAAGTTGTTTAAATTTTGGGTCAGCATTATTAAGTCATCATGGTCAGGACTCCTTGCCACGTATTTTCAGGTTGAACCTATCCAGTTAATGGATATAGTATGTCTGTGGTTCACTGAGGACTCGATTAAATGGAATGTGGTGCATGTTTGTGTTATTGCGTGTTGTAAGGTGGGGTAAAGATTATTTGTTTTTAATTCATTTTTGGTACAGTGTGACAATGAATTAATGACATTCTCTACTTGGTTCAGGTCGATGATATGAGCGATAGTCGTAATGAAAATCTGTATTTTTATACCCTGAAAATGAGAAATCAGGGTATAATGTTTTTGTGAAAATGTATGTTACAGAAGGAGACGTCGCAGACCCCACAAAGTATATATATTCTTGATCAGCTCGACGAGCTGAGTCGATATAGCCCTGTCCGTCTGACCGTCCGTCCGTCCGTCTGTATGGTCGCGCTGATCTCGTAAACTACAAAAGCTAGAGATCTGAAATTTGACATGTATACTCGTGAATACCATACGCAGTACAAGTTTGTTTTTTTTTTCGATAGCACATCCCGTTTCTGAATTATCGATAAATTTGATTTCATTTATGTGACCCATTAAGGCTAAGGACTTCAAATTTTTTGTGCAGATAGGTGTAGTGAATGCGGACATTTTGTAGTTATTGGATTTTGGATGTCACGCCCCTTCGCCCACAATTTGCAAATACGTATTTCAAATACTAGAGACTTGTGCTTTTGCAAATAGACACATATGAATGCCATAATCACACTGTGAAAATTTGATTAAGAAAGTCCATCCAAAAAAACTTATTAAACATTTAATTTCCTATATCATAGGCATATTGCAGCCCGAGCGCAGTCGCTGCTCAGTTAGCAGAGCGCATGCTCATATTACGTCCGTGTGCGTGCGTATGTGTTGCTTGCAATATACATATATGTAAGATAATCATAGTATGCTTCCAATAACGGCTATTCGAAGGGTTCAGGGTATCTCTTAGTCGAGCAGTCTCGACTAGAGCTTCCTTACCTGTTTAACGTAAAGTATTTCCACACAAAACCATTGAACTAAGTGCATGCTAACATTTGCATATTGTTCTGGTGGTTAAATTTCAGATACAATATAAAATATATTTATGATTTTATATTTCCCAAATATTTAAATCATTAATTTTATTCAATATCCTAAAACGCATTTTTAAACATACAATTTTCCACTTAGAATTACGCAAACTAGTAATATTTAAGAAAAATAATAAATACAAAAAGTTGTCCGATTTCAAAAATCGTAATCATGCAAGACGAATTGTCCGATAGCATCGCAGCCATCAATTTAGGCGCTGGCCCTTCGAATCGCCAAACAGGTTGATCTAACTTATTCACTTCACGACATATGACCAGTACTTCTGCACCAGCCCGAAACTTAAAGAGGTAATAGTAAATCTCATTAAAGAAACCCTAGCTGGTGGCGACATAATCAAGAATGCCATAGGGTATTCAGATAGGCAGGATGTTCTATACAACATTCCAAATGCTAGGCCTGGGATCGAAGGTGAACAGGAAAAAATACCTGAGATCACTAGATTGATAACGGAATTCACTAAGAACTATAGAGAAAAAGCATTAGATACTTTTGTACGTGGTTTGAACGGCGACCTTCCACGTCTCTTGGCAATTAAAGAACCAAGAGAATTGAGCCATGCACTTCATTTGTGCAACTTTGTGGAAAATCAGGAACACTGGAACGCTTATGCTCCAAAGTTCAACAGACCACCCCCGGCTCTACCTCCTCGAACGTTTGCTCCATCATTCGGCATCAATGAGCATCAGCCCCTAAACAAGAGCCTAGACCAACACCTATGGACGTTGACCCTTCTATTAGGACCAAACAGGTCAATTACATGAATAGACCACCAACACACGATCTGGTGGGAAAAAAACCACCATCCCTCGGACAAGTAGGCCTACTTCAGTAGTTGCAAAGACAATTTCATATTGCCACTTGGCCCACTGAGACTCCTACAGAAGAGATAGATGCAGATATATACCCAGTCGACGATAATGAACAGGGATACCATACAAGACGCATGCGAACTCATAGAACAAATACCCGACTACCAATAGTGCACTACAGAAGCGGTAGACACATCTGACGTCCATTTTTTAGATTAAATTGTTCCTCGCTGCCGTATTTTCAATGCAGAACGAGGAACGGCACCATATTTAAATTTCTAATAGATACAGGTTCTAACTAAAATTATATCCAACCAAACTTAGTAGGAAACTGCAAACCAAATATTAAACCATTCTTTGCAAACTCAGTGGGAGGTCAAACTAAAATAACGCATCATACGTCGCTTACCTTGTTTGGACTTAACGCTCCTACGTTTTCATCGTACCTACACTAAAAACATTCTATGGTATCTTAGGAAACGATTCCTTGAAACAGCTAAACGCTGTGATAAACGTACGTAAAAAAATACTTACTATCAATGGTAACTACCATATTAAAATAAACCAATTAGCAACTCAAGCAGTTAATAGCATCAAAGTACGCTCGGAACATATGTCCGATTATCTAAAAAATTGTATCGATCGATTAGCAAGAGAGTACGCGGAACCAACAGAAAACTAACTTACACTACGAGAGTAGAGGGAGAGATTAAAATAACTTCAGATACTCCAGTGTATTGTAAATATTACCCATATCCCGCAGCCTTAAAAGACGAGGTGAGCAAACAAATACAAGAATTGCTGAATGACGGCATAATCAGACCTTCACGGTCACCGTATAGCGCTCCTGTATGGGTGGTACCCAAAAAAAGCGATGCTTCCAAAGAAAAAAAAATACAGAATGGTCATAGATTACAGGAAACTAAATAGTGGTACGATTTCAGATAGATACCCTATTCCCGAAATCGGGGAAATTATCGCTCAATTAGGCGAAAACAAATATTTCTCAGTTTTGGACCTGAAAAGCGGGTTTCACCAAATGTCGCTTAAAGAGAAAGATATAGAGAAAACAGCATTTGCTGTGAATAGCGGACGATTCGAGTTCACTAGACTACCATTTGGACAGAAGAATTCCACCTCTAACTCCAAAGAGACGACATACTAAGAAACCATATCGGCAAAATTTGCTATGTAAACATAGACGACATTATCATTTTTAGTAAATCTGAAAATGATCACGCCCAGCATCTGGAAAAAGTCTTCGCGATACTTGATAAAGCCAATATGAAAATACAAATCGACAAATCTGAGTTTTCAAAACCGAAGTTGATTTCCTGGGTTTTACTATTTCCAAAGAAGGTGTTAAAACCAACGCCGAAAAAGTCAAGGCAATAAAAGCATTTCCCATGCCAAAAACCCTCAAAGTCCTATGATCTTTTTTAAGTATATCTAGCTATAGCGAAACCCCTCACATCTTTACTGAGGATCGATAATGGCAGACTGTCCAAAAACGCTTCAAACAAAATTCAAATCGTACTCGATGACGAAGCATTATCATCATTTGAGAAAGTTAAGAGGATATTATCATCACAAGACGTGATACTTGCCAACCCCGATCTTAAAAAGGAGTTCCAGTTGACTACCGATGCTTCGAACTTTGTTATTGGAGCAGTTTTAGAACAAGAGGGCAGACCAATTACATTTATCTCTCGTACACTGTCGACAGCCGAAGAAAACTACGCCGCGAACGAGAAAGAAATGCTAGCTATAGTTTGAGCTTTCCAGAACTTGAGAATGTACGTATACGGTACTTCGAGAGTTGGTATCTATACTGACCATCAACCATTGACATTCGCACTCAGCAATAAAAACCAGAATGGTAAACTAAAAAGGTGGAAAAGCTACCTGGAAGAGTTTAACCATAAACTCCGATACAAACCCGGAATATCAAACGTAGTGGCAGACGCGTTATCAAGAAATCCCGTCTCGCCACAAATAAACAGTACCTCCGCGACAGTACATAGTGATGAAAGCTCCTCGCATAACCTAATCCCAACAGTGGATGTCCCAATTAATGCGTTCAAAAACCAAATCTTCTTACTAATTGATAGTAAGGAATCCCACGAACTCAAATTACCATTCCCATCATTCCACAGACATACAATAAAAGAACCTAATTATTCCGAGGAGGACTTAATAGAAATCCTAAAAAAGAGACTCGACCCGAACATACTAAATGGTCTGTTCGCACCCGAAAACATAATGGGGAAGATACAGAATATATACCCCATACACTTCAGCTCATATAAAATCAGATACACACAGAAAGAAGTCTTAGATGTTTCGTCCGAAGCCGACCAAAATGATATTATTGTAAAAGAACTCACCAGAGGACATAGAAATCCGGTAAAAAACAAGTTACAGATACTAAACAAATACTTTTTCCCAAGCATGCGTAACAAGGTAATGGCTATTGCCAAAGCATGTGAAACATGTAATGAAATGAAATACGATAAGCAGCCCAATAAAGGAGAGATCCAATCCACACCCATCCCCTCCTATCCCGGCCAAATAATCCATATTAACTTGTTTATAACACAGAGAACCATAACTCTGACAGCAATAGATAAATTCTCCAAATACGCTCAAATCAAAATAGTTAAATCAAAAGCAGCCGAAGAATTGAAAACCCCATTACACGAGATGAAGATAGCTTTTGGAATGTCAAAATTAATTGTCATGGATAATGAAAAAGCACTAAATGCTTCATCCATTAAATTCTTGCTACAAGATCAGCTAAAGGCAAAAGTCTACACGACGCCGCCTTACACATCCACTAGTAACGGACAAGTTGAAAGATTTCATTCAACATTGAACGAAATTATGCGATGTATTAGAAAAGATGAATGTGTAACAAGCTTCGAAGAACTAATATTCAAGGTGGTACACGTCTACAATGAGTCAATACGTTCCACAACAAAGAGAAAACCGATAGAATTTTTTTTCGGAAACCAAACCGAGATAGACCCGCAAGAAATTGAAAAAACTAGGAAAAAGATACAGGAAGAAATCATTAGAAAACAGGAAAAAGATCTAGCATACCACTATACGAAAAAGAAAAAAACAAAAATTATAAAGCAGGAGACATTGTCTACGTAAACATAGACAAAAGATTAGGTTCAAACATCACTCAAAGATACTAGAAAGAAATAGTAGCTGAAGATAAGAGTACAACCATTAGGACAGTATCAGGAAAAATTGTTCATAAAAAGAACATTAAATAATATTATCCCACAGGTTAATAATCCTATCATGCCTTGGATTAGCAATAATCCTCGACTACTCACATTCCCAACTACCGTTAAAAACAAGAACCGCAGCCATGCAGAATGGAACGTTTGAAATCATACACGTGTTCGATATAGTAGAAAACGAAAAAACGAGTGGCTAAAGCAATAAATGCATTGGGAACAGTATGGAAATAGTTGGCCGGTACACCCGACCATAGTGAACACGAAGTTTTAATCACTAAAATGAATGAACAGTTGGAAAACAGCAATAGGCAAGTAGTTATAAATAGATTGCTTCAAGACAGAATAAACGAAATAGTCCAAACCTCAAATAGAATAATCAAGCTAGTTGGGGAAAATTTCAATTTGAAAGAGGAAAAGATCACGCTCTTCAGGTATAAGCTCCAGATCTTCAAGGAAGATCTAACAAACCTTAATCACGTTATAGATTGGGCGAAAAGCAATACAATTAATTCAATAATATTGTCAGAAAATGAAGTCAAAATAATAGAGCAGATATTAGAAAAGAAAAGTGTAATGTTTTTAAATGCGGAAGTCCTATTAGAGTTCAGCGACATCAAAATTGCTGGTAATGGTAAGCACAACTATGTTGAAAAAACCAATAAAAAGATCAGAGTATATAATTGAAATAAAATTCCAAAAAATTGTAAAATGTCAACAATCTATTTATGCTATAAGAGACTCGTGTGAGTCACACAATGAAAAAACTGTTTGTAATAGAAATAAATTAGTAGACCTAAGAAATGAAAATTGTACTGTCTTAAAAAGCCAAACGCCAGACTGCCGAGCTATCAACAATCAACATGTGCCCAACCATGAGGAGTTATTTACTGGAACAATCCAACTCAACAAGTTCGATGGAAAAGTAAAAATCGACGAGGAAGAGATTGAACTTCACGGCACCTTTTTGATACAATTCGAAAACTCCACGGTACGAGTCGAAGACGATACGTACGAAGCAAAGGTGATGTCTTTTGCAGAAGCCACACCACCACTACTCCAAATCTTGGCCGAAACGAGCAAAGTCGAAAAAGTTCTTTCGTTGCAGATGCTAAGAGAAGTAAATATTAACAACAAAAAATTAGAAACTCTCAAAAGCAGCAACAGTATAACTACAACATGACTTTGTCCGGCACTATATTGGTACTCATAATAGTGGCCGGATACATGCTCAGGCAAAAGATCTCCTTCACCATATGCCGAATACCAGCAACTCCGTCCAAAGGGGAGTTGCAAGAAAGTGAAGCCTCCCAACGACGCTTCTACATTGCGTCCGAGGACGTCCGCGTCTAAAGGGGGAGGAGTTAAAGACGAATTTGATAGAAAGTTCATTGCACTTGAGCTAAACACACCACAGCTCAAATTCATGCAGTTTCCGCCACGTGCTTTGCATCAGCATATCGTCAATACTATAGTTACACTATCTTCTGCGTAATTGATGACGGCTTTGCATGGCGATAGGTAGTTTCTGCCTAATAGTATATCGTAATTGGGTGAGAAATTGTGACAATAGAATTTTTGTTTTGTAGGGCAGAGTTTACTAGATGCAAATGATATACTTTTATTGAGTTCCATTATTCCTTTAATAGTTTGGACTTTTAGATATTCTCTAGTTTCTGGGAAATTGAAATGATTTTTACTGGAGACCCAGTATCTATTATGCATCTAAGGGGAACGTTATTTATGGTGAGTCTGATGTAAGGGTTTCGTCGGTTGGTGTGTTTGGATTGGGTTGATCCGAGGCATAGTAATGAAAATTTTTGTTTATTCTGAGTGTTAACAGGTGTTCTCCTATATCTCAGTGTGGACTGTTTGGACAACCAAGGAACCGTTGTCGTCTTCGTTCGTCGATTCGGTATCCATAAAGTTTATTTTGTCTTCTCTGATCCTACTGAAAAAGTCGGCAATGTTATTATTTTTTTCTTTTATGTACTCTTTGTGGAAGTTGTATTCTCCTAGGTTAATAAGCCATCTCTGTAGTCTTGGGTTTATATCTTTTCCCGTATATTTGGCCATCAGCCATTTGAATGGCTGGTGAGCGCTCTCAAGATCAAATTCCCTACCATAAACGTACGGTCGAAAGTATTTCACGGCCCATACAATGGCTAGGAGTACTCGGTCGAGTAGTTGCATTCGTACTGATTTATCGTTCAAGATGCATAAGTGCACAAGTAAGGGTGGCCTTCTTGGGAGAGTACTGCCCCTACGGCGAAATTGCTGGCATCTGTAGTGACTGAATTTTTTCAATAAGTTAGGGTATCGTAGGACCGGACTATTTCTTACTTATGCTTTCAATTTTTCAAATGCTGCTATATAGCTTGTGTCGTCTATGTTGAGTGTTTGATTTTTCTTTAGGTACCTTGATATAGGGCATGCTTATTATGCGTAATCCCTATCGAATTTTCTGTAAAATCCTGTCATCCCGAGAAAAGATTTGATTTGGGAGCTTGCGGTGTGAATGAGTATTTCACAGTCGGTAGCGCTCGATTGCAACGTTTTTACTTATTTTTATATATTACTTATATTTGTATAATTAAATAAATATATTGTAAGGAAACAAGTAATATGCCAGTCATTTCAAACTGAACGAAGAACAAATAGTATAAAGCTTATTAGTGTAGTTATTTTAGTTACATTGTTGGTTACATAGATATTTTGCGTGTGGTCAAATAGTGTGTTTATAATTGAAATATCGTTTAATTGGATAATACAGTCGTACATCTTGATTAAGTTATTACCTTCAATGCTAATTTTATTTTTGTTACAATTTTGATTAATTTCTGTCTTGGGTAAGTTCCAAGTTACAATTATGTTTGTTTCTATATAACTAACTTGTTCTGTTTTGAGTGTTTTTGTGTATTTGCATTCTGCTGGGATTTGTATTTTTGAATACATTCGTTTAATTCTTGCTTCTTGGAAGATTTTAAGTATGATTTGTTGTTTTGTGAATAGTATGTTTTGTAAGTGTTTTCTGCTAATGTATTGTTTTGTTCGTCTGGGTAAGGCACAATTTTGTAGAGTGGAGTTTTGGTTATTTGTTTTGGTACGTGCGAAACTATAAATATTTCATTAGTGTCCCACTTTAACCATGTGGAAGTTTTGGTATTTAGAATCTTTTCAGAATTTATGTCAAATATGTATTGGTGTTTTAGTATTTTTTGGAGTGAAAATTCCTAATCTGGTTAATTGCATGCCTATTGCGTTTATTAAACCTCGTATTCCTAGTAAGAGTAATGTTGATTTTTGTAATTGTTGTTATATTTGCTTTCATTAATTTTCTTTTTCCTTTTAAATTTGGACTTATAGTGTGTAGTTTGTCTACCTCTGTTGGTTTCTATAAAATGTTTTTCGTCTGTTTGTATTATTTATCCTGTTTTCTTAAATGGTGTAGTTGTTTTAGTTTTAACTAGTGGGGCGTGTTTGTAATCTGTATTTATTTCAAAATCGTCTTTGTCTTTGTTGAGATTTTGGATTTTATTTATTTTATTTGATTGTGTGTCATTGGGGGTTCTGTTCGTTGTCAAGTGTTTTGTCTTGTGGTTGGTTGTAGATGTATAGAATAGTTTCAAATTTCGTCTGTTTGTTTTCTATGTCGGATTCTGTGTTAATAATTCTTAATTTTTCGTTGATAGTTCGGTGAAATCTTTCTATGTCTGAGATACCGTTTTTGCTAGTGGTGATATTAATGTTTACCTTTTCAGATTTTAACCAGTTTTGAAGAGCTGCGCATATAAATGCTGAGTCTTTATCTGCTTTGATTTCGATAGGCTTTCCCATGTCATTGAAGATTTTTATGATTGCTCTTTTAGCTTCAAGCCAATCACGGCTTTTGACTTCTACTAAGTTTCCGTATTTTGAGTATATGTCGATGCAAGATAAGAATTGTTTGTTATCAATTAGATAAAAGTCCATGATGTATTTTTCTCTGGGGTTATATACTTCTGGAGTGATTTCAAAGGTCAGTTTTGTGTTTCTGTTTTCAGATTTGGATAGATTACAAATTTCACATTCATTAATGATATTTTGTATTAATTTTTGATAATCTGGGAAGTAGAATTTTTCTCTGAACCAGTTGAGAGTTTTTGTGATACCGGTGGAGTAATTTTTTGTGGTTTGAAAGGATTATTTCCCTAAGTTCTGCTTTTTGAAATATAGGGAAATCTGGGGGATTATGGAAGTATAAGGCGTTGTTTTTTAAACAAAGATATTCTTTAATTATGTTTTTGGCAAATGTGTCGGTCATTTCTATGTAAGTTATTATACCCTGAAAACATTAAAAATGGGTAATCAGGGTATACTGGTTTTGTTGCAGCCCAAATGTATGTAACAGGCAGAAGGAGGCGTGGCAGACCCCATAAAGTATATATATTCTTGATCAGGACGACAAGCCGAGTCGATTGAGCCCTGTCCGTCTGTCTGTCTGTCCGTCTGTCCGTCCGTCCGTCTGTCCGTATGTTTGAACGCGTGGATCTCAGAACCTATAATAGCTAGAGACTTGAACTTTTTTTTTATAGATTCGTGTATATCACGCGCAGGTCGAGTTTGTTTTAGAAATTCGATAACTCTTCTCGTTCTTTTTTTATCGATTAAAAACGAAATCGATTTTCAGTTTTAAAATTATATCTTCTACATCTTTATAGTTAGAGACTCCAAATCTTGTATTTAGCTTAATGGGACTTTTATACAATTTTGATTTTTGTTAAATTTTGGATGCCACGCCCCCTTTGCACAAATTTTCAAAACACTTATTTCAAATACTAGAGACTTGTGCTTTTGCACATGCACACATATGAATGATATAATTATGCTGCGTAAGTTTGATTAAGAAAGTCGATCTACAAAAAAAGTTATTAAACATTTAATTTTCCATAACACGCACATATTGGCGCAGCGAAGTCGCTGAGTAAACTGCGCAGTTAGCAGAGCGTATGCGTGTGCGTGTGTATGTATGCGTTGCTTGCAATATACATACATATGTATGTACACAAGTACATACTGTATATATTTACATATATGTATATATGTATATATGTATGTATGTATACATGTATATAAAATAAGAGTAACATTGATATAACTTAAATAAAGTCAATATAATATACATATGTATGTACATACATATGAATAGATGAAATGCATTATGTTATAAAACGAAACGTTTACCAAACGTTTACGTACACACGCGCATGGCAACAGCAGCAGAAGCTCTAGAAAATTCGAAGAATTCATAACAACAACAACAAAGACAAATTGGGGATGAATTTTCAGCAGAAGTTCAGCAGCTCAGTAGCAGCAGCTCAGTAGCTCAATAACTGTACTTAGGAATTCGCTATCTCACTCTTATGTATTGCAACGGCTGTGTTGATAGAAACGATGATCGCCGACATAAAGTCTCGGGTTCGATTCTCTAAGCTGACGTCAAAACTTTTTTTATGCAAGTTACTTAATCTTTTTTGTTTTTTTTTTATTTTTTAATTTAATTTAAAATTATATATAAACTTTGAAGTGCATTTAAAGCCGCCGATAGGCGGGGTTCAGGGTATTTCCTAGTCGGGCACCTCCGACTAGAGTTTCCTTACTTGTTTTTATTTTTGTTTTGTGAAAGTAGTGTGAAATGTTTGTTTAATCTTTGTTACCTTTTAGGAATTCGATTTGTCTGTTATATACATTTATAGGTCTTTCTGAAATAGGTATTAGGTTTTGGTTATCTTCTTGAGTACTATGAATGGTTGCTCTGGAGCTGCTAACTTCTTCTAAGAAATTTTTATTTAATTTGATTCTAGAGAGAGCATGGGCTACGTAGTTTTCTTTTCCTGGTAGGTATTTAATATTATAGTCATATTCGTTTAGTTTAATCTTCCATCTTTGTAATTTCATATTTGGTTCCTTTATATTATATAACCATACTAATGGTTTATGGACGCTAAGAATTTGGAATTTTCGACCATAAATATATGGTCTGAAGTATTTAGTTGCCCATACAATAGCTAGAAGTTCCTTTTCTATTGCTGAATAGTTAAGTTTCGTGATCGTTTGAAGTTCTGCTAGCGAAGCAAATTGCTCTATGGTCTTGAGAGAGGACTGCTCCTATAGCCACATTACTTGCGTCTGTGGTTAGAGAAAAGGTTTTATTGAAATTTGGATATATTAGTATGGGGTCATTTGTTATGAGTACCTTTAGTTTTTCAAAGGCTGTTCTGAATTCTTGATTGGTTATATTGATTTCAGATTTCTTTTTTAATCCTAAAGTCAGTGGTTTTGCAATATTGGCAAAATTTGGTATAAATTTACGGTAAAATCCACAAAGACCTAAGAAAGATTTGATTTCTTTGGGTGTCTGGGGAATTGGAAAATTTAATATAGCTGTTACTTTGTCGGGGTTAGGTTTAATTCCTTCTGTGGTTATAATGTGTCCCAAAAATTGCTTTTGTCTTTTTAAAAATTCACATTTATCTAATTGTAGCTTTAAGTTATCTTTGCGCAATCTGTTGAATACCCTTTTATAGAAGTTATATGTTCTTCTAGTGAAGTTGAAAAAATGATTATATCGTCGAGGTAAATTAGACAGTCTTTGGAGATTAAGTCTTCTAAAAGATTGTTCATGCACCTTTGGAAAGTTGCTGGGGCATTTTTGAGTCCAAAGGGCATACGAGTGAATTCGTAGTGTCCCTGTTTTGTTGAAAATGCAGTTTTCGCGATCGACTTAGGGTCCATTTGAATTTGGTGAAACCCTTTTGCAAGGTCGATGGTAGTGAAATACTGACATTTGCCTAATTTATCAAGAATTTCATTTATTACGGGTATTGCGTATTTGTCGTCTATAGTAGCTTCATTTAGTCCACGATAGTCGATAATTAAACGGTATTTTTTTTCTTTGGAAGCGTCCTCTTTTTTAGGTACGATCCATATACATAGGTGAACAATAGGGTGAGTTAGATTTTCGTATGATTCCCTGTTCTAACATTTCGTTAATTTGTTTATTAACTTCGTAGTCGAGAATTTGAGGATGTCTGTAAAGGTGTTTATAAATGGGGTCCTCATGTTTAGTTATAATTTTATGTTTAATTGTACAAGTAAAGGTGAAATTTTCACCTTTTCTGTATTGGATGTCACTATAATCGTGAAGGATTTTCTTTAATTTATCTGTTTCTTCTGGATTTAGATGGTCTAGTCTATATTCGTTTCTTTCTTCAATGTTGTTATTTATTTCGTATGAAAATAAGTCGTATGCAAATTCTACGGGAGGATAAGGGCTTTGATTGGGGGTTCTGTTATCAGAATGAAAATAGAATGTGTAATTTCCTATAGTTACACTATCTTCTGCGAAATTGATGACGGCTTTGCATGCCGATAGGTAGTTTCTGCCTAATAGTATATCGTAATTGGGTGAGAAATTGTGACAATAGAATTTTTGTTTTGTAGGGCAGAGTTTACTAGATGCAAATGATATACTTTTATTGAGTTCCATTATTCCTTTAATAGTTTGGACTTTTAGATATTCTCTAGTTTCTGGGAAATTGAAATGATTTTTACTGGAGACCCAGTATCTATTATGCATCTAAGGGGAACGTTATTTATGGTGAGTCTGATGTAAGGGTTTCGTCGGTTGGTGTGTTTGGATTGGGTTGATCCGAGGCATAGTAATGAAAATTTTCTGACCAATCCATCCTAGTTTGGTTGCTATTACTTTCTCTTGTTCGTTTAGATGGTTGGTTGGAAAATGGAGTTTGGGTTTGGTTTTGAGCCATTATTTGGTAATTTAGAGGATTTTGTTGTATTCCGTGGTTAAATTTATTAGAAAATTCAGCGTACAGTTGGCGATTTGAAGAATCGGTTTGTCTTGGTTGAGGGGATTGATGGTTATTCTGTTTGTAGTAGGTTTGGTTCTGGTTATTCTGTTTGTAATAGGTTTGGTTCTGATTTGGTTTAGAGTAAGTTTGATGATTATTTGAATTGTTTCTAGATTTATCTGTGAGGCTATTCTCGTATAGACCTTCCCTTTATGCCACTTGTTTTAAATCAGACACAGTTGAAATATCGAATTTAGCAAGAGTCATGTAAAGTCTGTCAGGTAGTTTTCTAGTGATGACTTTTTATACCCTGAACCCATTAAAAATGGGTAATCAGGGTATAATGGTTTTGTTGCAGCCCAAATGTATGTAACAGGCAGAAGGAGGCGTGGCAGACCCCATAAAGTATATATATTCTTGATCAAGACGGCAAGCCGAGTCGATTGAGCCCTGTCCGTCTGTCTGTCTGTCTGTATGTTTGAACGCGTGGATCTCAGAACCTATAATAGCTAGAGACTTGAACTTTTTTTTATAGATTCGTGTATATCACGCGCAGGTCGAGTTTGTTTTAGAATTCGATAACTCTTCTCGTTCTTTTTTTATCGATTAAAAACGAAATCGATTTTCAGTTTTAAAATTATATCTTCTGCATCTTTATAGTTAGAGACTCCAAATCTTGTATTTAGCTTAATGAGACTTTTATACAATTTTGATTTTTGTTAAATTTTGGATGCCACGCCCCCTTTGCACAAATTTTCAAAACACTTATTTCAAATACTAGAGACTTGTGCTTTTGCACATGCACACATATGAATGATATAATTACGCTGCGCAAGTTTGATTAAGAAAGTCGATCTACAAAAAAAGTTATTAAGCATTTAATTTTCCATAACACGCACATATTGGCGCAGCGAAGTCGCTGAGTAAACTGCGCAGTTAGCAGAGCGTATGCGTGTGCGTGTGTATGTATGCGTTGCTTGCAATATACATACATATGTATGTACACAAGTACATACTGTATATATTTACATATATGTATATATGTATATATGTATGTATGTATACATGTATATAAAATAAGAGTAACATTGATATAACTTAAATAAAGTCAATATAATATACATATGTATGTACATACATATGAATAGATGAAATGCATTATGTTATAAAACGAAACGTTTACCAAACGTTTACGTACACACGCGCATGGCAACAGCAGCAGAAGCTCTAGAAAATTCGAAGAATTCATAACAACAACAACAAAGACAAATTGGGGATGAATTTTCAGCAGAAGTTCAGCAGCTCAGTAGCAGCAGCTCAGTAGCTCAATAACTGTACTTAGGAATTCGCTATCTCACTCTTATGTATTGCAACGGCTGTGTTGATAGAAACGATGATCGCCGACATAAAGTCTCGGGTTCGATTCTCTAAGCTGACGTCAAAACTTTTTTTATGCAAGTTACTTAATCTTTTTTGTTTTTTTTTTATTTTTTAATTTAATTTAAAATTATATATAAACTTTGAAGTGCATTTAAAGCCGCCGATAGGCGGGGTTCAGGGTATTTCCTAGTCGGGCACCTCCGACTAGAGTTTCCTTACTTGTTTTTATTTTTGTTTTGTGAAAGTAGTGTGAAATGTTTGTTTAATCTTTGTTACCTTTTAGGAATTCGATTTGTCTGTTATATACATTTATAGGTCTTTCTGAAATAGGTATTAGGTTTTGGTTATCTTCTTGAGTACTATGAATGGTTGCTCTGGAGCTGCTAACTTCTTCTAAGAAATTTTTATTTAATTTGATTCTAGAGAGAGCATGGGCTACGTAGTTTTCTTTTCCTGGTAGGTATTTAATATTATAGTCATATTCGTTTAGTTTAATCTTCCATCTTTGTAATTTCATATTTGGTTCCTTTATATTATATAACCATACTAATGGTTTATGGACGCTAAGAATTTGGAATTTTCGACCATAAATATATGGTCTGAAGTATTTAGTTGCCCATACAATAGCTAGAAGTTCCTTTTCTATTGCTGAATAGTTAAGTTTCGTGATCGTTTGAAGTTCTGCTAGCGAAGCAAATTGCTCTATGGTCTTGAGAGAGGACTGCTCCTATAGCCACATTACTTGCGTCTGTGGTTAGAGAAAAGGTTTTATTGAAATTTGGATATATTAGTATGGGGTCATTTGTTATGAGTACCTTTAGTTTTTCAAAGGCTGTTCTGAATTCTTGATTGGTTATATTGATTTCAGATTTCTTTTTTAATCCTAAAGTCAGTGGTTTTGCAATATTGGCAAAATTTGGTATAAATTTACGGTAAAATCCACAAAGACCTAAGAAAGATTTGATTTCTTTGGGTGTCTGGGGAATTGGAAAATTTAATATAGCTGTTACTTTGTCGGGGTTAGGTTTAATTCCTTCTGTGGTTATAATGTGTCCCAAAAATTGCTTTTGTCTTTTTAAAAATTCACATTTATCTAATTGTAGCTTTAAGTTATCTTTGCGCAATCTGTTGAATACCCTTTTATAGAAGTTATATGTTCTTCTAGTGAAGTTGAAAAAATGATTATATCGTCGAGGTAAATTAGACAGTCTTTGGAGATTAAGTCTTCTAAAAGATTGTTCATGCACCTTTGGAAAGTTGCTGGGGCATTTTTGAGTCCAAAGGGCATACGAGTGAATTCGTAGTGTCCCTGTTTTGTTGAAAATGCAGTTTTCGCGATCGACTTAGGGTCCATTTGAATTTGGTGAAACCCTTTTGCAAGGTCGATGGTAGTGAAATACTGACATTTGCCTAATTTATCAAGAATTTCATTTATTACGGGTATTGCGTATTTGTCGTCTATAGTAGCTTCATTTAGTCCACGATAGTCGATAATTAAACGGTATTTTTTTTCTTTGGAAGCGTCCTCTTTTTTAGGTACGATCCATATACATAGGTGAACAATAGGGTGAGTTAGATTTTCGTATGATTCCCTGTTCTAACATTTCGTTAATTTGTTTATTAACTTCGTAGTCGAGAATTTGAGGATGTCTGTAAAGGTGTTTATAAATGGGGTCCTCATGTTTAGTTATAATTTTATGTTTAATTGTACAAGTAAAGGTGAAATTTTCACCTTTTCTGTATTGGATGTCACTATAATCGTGAAGGATTTTCTTTAATTTATCTGTTTCTTCTGGATTTAGATGGTCTAGTCTATATTCGTTTCTTTCTTCAATGTTGTTATTT
This sequence comes from Drosophila fulvimacula, assembly GCA_035045555.1. Classification (NCBI taxonomy): domain Eukaryota; kingdom Metazoa; phylum Arthropoda; class Insecta; order Diptera; family Drosophilidae; genus Drosophila; species Drosophila fulvimacula. The sequence continues at coordinate 144,813 of JAWNOX010000154.1, read as the reverse complement.
ATTTCGTATGAAAATAAGTCGTATGCAAATTCTACGGGAGGATAAGGGCTTTGATTGGGGGTTCTGTTATCAGAATGAAAATAGAATGTGTAATTTCCTATAGTTACACTATCTTCTGCGAAATTGATGACGGCTTTGCATGCCGATAGGTAGTTTCTGCCTAATAGTATATCGTAATTGGGTGAGAAATTGTGACAATAGAATTTTTGTTTTGTAGGGCAGAGTTTACTAGATGCAAATGATATACTTTTATTGAGTTCCATTATTCCTTTAATAGTTTGGACTTTTAGATATTCTCTAGTTTCTGGGAAATTGAAATGATTTTTACTGGAGACCCAGTATCTATTATGCATCTAAGGGGAACGTTATTTATGGTGAGTCTGATGTAAGGGTTTCGTCGGTTGGTGTGTTTGGATTGGGTTGATCCGAGGCATAGTAATGAAAATTTTCTGACCAATCCATCCTAGTTTGGTTGCTATTACTTTCTCTTGTTCGTTTAGATGGTTGGTTGGAAAATGGAGTTTGGGTTTGGTTTTGAGCCATTATTTGGTAATTTAGAGGATTTTGTTGTATTCCGTGGTTAAATTTATTAGAAAATTCAGCGTACAGTTGGCGATTTGAAGAATCGGTTTGTCTTGGTTGAGGGGATTGATGGTTATTCTGTTTGTAGTAGGTTTGGTTCTGGTTATTCTGTTTGTAATAGGTTTGGTTCTGATTTGGTTTAGAGTAAGTTTGATGATTATTTGAATTGTTTCTAGATTTATCTGTGAGGCTATTCTCGTATAGACCTTCCCTTTATGCCACTTGTTTTAAATCAGACACAGTTGAAATATCGAATTTAGCAAGAGTCATGTAAAGTCTGTCAGGTAGTTTTCTAGTGATGACTTTTTATACCCTGAACCCATTAAAAATGGGTAATCAGGGTATAATGGTTTTGTTGCAGCCCAAATGTATGTAACAGGCAGAAGGAGGCGTGGCAGACCCCATAAAGTATATATATTCTTGATCAGGACGGCAAGCCGAGTCGATTGAGCCCTGTCCGTCTGTCTGTCTGTCTGTATGTTTGAACGCGTGGATCTCAGAACCTATAATAGCTAGAGACTTGAACTTTTTTTTATAGATTCGTGTATATCACGCGCAGGTCGAGTTTGTTTTAGAATTCGATAACTCTTCTCGTTCTTTTTTTTATCGATTAAAAACGAAATCGATTTTCAGTTTTAAAATTATATCTTCTGCATCTTTATAGTTAGAGACTCCAAATCTTGTATTTAGCTTAATGCGACTTTTATACAATTTTGATTTTTGTTAAATTTTGGATGCCACGCCCCCTTTGCACAAATTTTCAAAACACTTATTTCAAATACTAGAGACTTGTGCTTTTCCACATACACGCATATGAATGATATAATTACGCTGCGCAAGTTTGATTAAGAAAGTTGATCTACAAAAAATGTTATTAAGCATTTAATTTTCCATAACACGCACATATTGGCGCAGCGCAGTCGCTGAGTAAGCTGCGCAGTTAGCAGAGCGTATGCGTGTGCGTGTGTATGTATGCGTTGCTTGCAATATACATACATATATGTACATATGTACATACTGTATATATTTACATATATATAAAATAAGAGTAACATTGATATAACTTAAATAAAGTCAATATAATATACATATGTATGAATAGATGAAATGTATTATGTTATTAAACGAAACGTTTACCAAACGTTTACGTACACACGCGCGTGGCAACAGCAGCAGAAGCATCGAGAAATTTTGAAGAATTCATAACAACAACAAAGACAAATTGGGGATGAATTTTCAGCAGAAGTTCAGCAGCTCAGTAGCAATGCTCAGTAGCTCAATAACTTTACTTAGGAATTCGTTATCTCACTCTTATGTATGTACTGCAACGGCTGTGTTGGTAGAATCGATGATCGCCGACATAAAGTCTCGGGTTCGATTCTCTAAGCGCTGACGTCAACTTTTTTTATGCAAGTTACTTAATCTTTTTTTTTTAATTTTTTAATTTAATTTAAAATTATATACAAACTTTGAAGTGCATTTAAAGCCGCCGATAGGCGGGGTTCAGGGTATTTCCTAGTCGGGCACCTCCGACTAGAGTTTCCTTACTTGTTTGACTGTATTTTTCATAGCGTTAGTATAAAGTGTTGTATTAGTCGCGTCGCCTTCAAGTGCTAACTTATTGGTAATTTCAAATGTCTTAATTTCAAAATCTTCGATAAACATACGAAGATTACCAGTAAAATTGGTGTTATATAAACGTCGAAGCAATTCCTCGCAAGGTGTGTGAGTGTTGAACTCACTTATGAGAGCGGCTCGTAGATTTCCCCATCCCATGGCCTGCGAAAACTGAGACACTCTCTGTGCCTCTCCAGTTAGCTGCATCTCGATGGTCCCGAACATTACGCTGTGTTGTCGGACGTCCCTCGTTGGATATAATTGCATTATATAATCAATGCGCCTGATGAATGTTGCCAATGTTTTCGTATCACCGTGGAAGGGTTAGGGCCTGGTTGAGGTGAGCATCGGACAGTTCATAGGTCATTTTTATACCCTGAACCCATTAAAAATGGGTAATCAGGGTATAATGGTTTTGTTGCAGCCCAAATGTATGTAACAGGCAGAAGGAGGCGTGGCAGACCCCATAAAGTATATATATTCTTGATCAGGACGACAAGCCGAGTCGATTGAGCCCTGTCCGTCTGTCTGTCTGTCCGTCTGTCCGTCTGTCCGTATGTTTGAACGCGTGGATCTCAGAACCTATAATAGCTAGAGACTTGAACTTTTTTTTTATAGATTCGTGTATATCACGCGCAGGTCGAGTTTGTTTTAGAAATTCGATAACTCTTCTCGTTCTTTTTTTATCGATTAAAAACGAAATCGATTTTTCAGTTTTAAAATTATATCTTCTATATCTTGATAGTTAAAGACTCCAAATCTTGCATTTAGCTTAATGGGACTTTTATACAATTTTGATTTTTGTTAAATCTTGGATGCCACGCCCCCTTCGCCCAAATTTTCAAAACACTTATTTCAAATACTACAGACTTGTGCTTTTGCACATGCACACATATGAATGATATAATTATGCTGCGCAAGTTTTTCGATCTACAAAAAAAGTTATTAAGCATTTAGTTTCCCATAACACGCACATATTGGCGCAGCGAAGTCGCTGAGTAAATTGCGCAGTTAGCAGAGCGTATGCGTGTGCGTGTGTATGTATTCGTTGCTTGCAATATACATACATATGTATGTACACATGTACATACTGTATATATTTACATATATATAAAATAAGAGTAACATTGATATAACTTAAATAAAGTCAATATAATATACATATGTACATACATACATATGAATAGATGAAATGCATTATGTTATTAAACGAAACGTTTACCAAACGTTTACGTACACACGCGCATGGCAACAGCAGCAGAAGCATCTAGAAAATTCGAAGAATTCATAACAACAACAACAAAGACAAATTGGGGATGAATTTTAAGCAGAAGTTCAGCAGCTCAGTAGCTCAATAACTGTACTTAGGAATTCGCTATCTCACTCTTATGTATTGCAACGGCTGTGTTGATAGAAACGATGATCGCCGACATAAAGTCTCGGGTTCGATTCTCTAAGCTGACGTCAAAACTTTTTTTATGCAAATTACTTAATCTTTTTTGTTTTTTTTTTTAATTTTTTAATTTAATTTAAAATAATTATATACAAACTTTCAAATGCATTTAAAGCCGCCGATAGGCGGGGTTCAGGGTATTTCCTAGTCGGGCACCTCCGACTAGAGTTTCCTTACTTGTTTTTTTTTTAATTTTTTAATTTAATTTAAAATTATATATAAACTTTGAAGTGCATTTAAAGCCGCCGATAGGCGGGGTTCAGGGTATTTCCTAGTCGGGCACCTCCGACTAGAGTTTCCTTACTTGTTAATTAAGCACTTGTTCACTTGTTCAGCTTTTTTTTATATATATATATTTTTTTTTTAGTTTAGGTTTGTTTAGTCGCGCGTCACTGCACGTTGATAAAAATTGTGTCGCGTTTTTTAAGTACAGTTTAGTTTTATTCGGGCCTCGGAAAAACGGGTTTTCCTTAGCGGCACAAGCCAATAATAATCATTTAAATCATTCTCTTGATTTTCTTTTTACTAATGATGACGCCAGCATTAATGTTTTAAGATCATCCCCCTTTTGTATACCTGAGGATTTATATCATCCAACTCTTAAGGCCTTAATACCTATTCACTGTCCACCATTTTTTACGCCCTCATTATCTAAAAAGCGTCGTTGTTTTAATAATTGTAATATTGTTTTGCTTAATAATCTCATTAATGCAAAAGATTGGTCTCCTTTATATGAGACAGTTGATGTGAACTTAGCAGTTTCAACATTCTACAGTACTTTAAATGCTATTCTAGACAAGTGTGTTCCTATGTGTCTTCCTAAATCTTTTTCTAATAAACATCCCTTCGACTCTTTCAACTTAAAAAAATTTTAAATCTAAATGTTTTAAAAAGTTCAAAAAGTCGGGTTCGGTCGTTGACTGGCCCAAATACTCCTTAGCTAAGGTCAATTTCAATATTTTAAACTCTCGTTGTTATGAGAATTACCTTATACGCTGTAAAAGGCAGTTTGCTCGTGATCCCAAAAGATTTTATTTATTTGTAAATTTGAAGCGTAAATCTTCTGAGTTTCCATCCGCGTTTTTCCTATGTTGTGACAAAACTTGTAATGATCAAGATGCCTCTGATCTATTTGCAAAGTTCTTCCAATCCACTTATTCAACTGCCATTAAAGAAACCAATTAATTTCCAATTTTAAATTCTAAAATTAATGGAAATGCCATTATCTTATCTAATATTTCCCCTGTCTCTCTTTTATCCGCTATGCATACGTTGTTCCTTCCCGTGCTTCTCGTCTCTTCGGTCCTTTTTATTTACCTATATGTAACTGTCACTATTCCTTGTACAGTGCGTTTCGTGTTCTATGTACTAAGTACAATACTTATTTTCATGTATTTAGTTCTGAACTCTCTCTTTCCTTAATAAAATCTTCTCTTTTAGCATATTTCAGAGAAATCACACACACACCACAGTTGTGAGAATGCACCTATGCAATTCTCCTTACTTGTGTTGTGATTTCTCTTATCGTATTTTACTTTTTAAGATTTTTATTTTTTCTTATATTTTTATAACCTTTTTTTAACTTCTTCTATCTTGCTTAGTTTCAATGATATCACTAACCATATCTGGCTGTGATTTGGGGCATAGCTCGTCGGTCCGGCAAATAAAACACCCCCATCGGGTTGGTGATATCATTCCTATATATTGTTAGTATTAGGCTTTTTCTTTTTCCTGTTCTGTTTATAATTTTTAATTTTGTAATTTTATAATTTGACTCACGAATGTAGTCAATTTTCTTTATATAAATAAAATAAAAACTCGTCGTTCTCTCCGGGGGCGGATGGTAGTTGTTGTGTAATTAAAGAATGCAGTGCTTCTTTTTTAAAACTGTTTAATTTGTCTCTAGATACCTCGGTATTCCCTTCAAGTTGGAAAGAATCATTTATTATCCATCTGTATAAAAAGGAGGAAGATCTGATATTTCAAATTATAGTGGCATTGTCAAGCTTTCTGCTATTCCGAAGTTATTTGAAAAAATTATAATTTCTAATTTGCAACACTTTTGTAAATTTATTATTTCACCATCGTAGCACGTTTTTGTTCAGAATCGATCAACCTCAACGAACTTATTAGAATTTTCATCCCTAGTCTATGAAAGCTTTTTAAACAAAATGCAAACAGATGTTATAATATACAGTGATTTCAGTAAGCATTTGACTCTGTTCAGCATGATATTTTGCTTCAAAAGCTTGACCAATTGGGATTTTCTCCTAAACTTCTGTCTTGGATTGCTTCCTATTTAAAGGGTAGAACCCAAAGAGTTCTGTTGAGAACATTTTGAAGGTCATATTTGTCTCTTCGGGTGTTCCTCAGGGTAGTCACTTGGGCCCTCTACTTTTCTCCCTTTTTATAAATGACCTTCCCAGTTTTATTTCTTATTCTAGAATATTCATGTATGCATATGACGTAAAACTCTGTCTCTCATACAAGAACTCAATAGATCATCTACGCCTACAGGATGATCTAAATTCCTTTCAAAATTGGTGTAGAGCCAATCAGTTGCATCTAAATTGTTCTAAGTTATGACAATGACTTTCTGTCGTACCACTCCATTTTTTGCTGATTATACAATCAACAATGTGTCATTGCAACGTATTTCTACAATCAAAGATCTCGAAGTGCTCTTTGACTTAGTTTCACTGCCCATATCCTAACCATCATTAATGAAGCCAAAAGTGTACTTGGTTTTATTAAACGATGGTCCAAAGAATTTAATGATCCGTTTGTCACTAAGCTTCTTTTTATCTCGCTGGTATTATATGGTCGCCTCGCTGTTCTATTATATGGTCGCCTCAGCAGAAATTGTATCAGGACTGTATTGAATCGGTTCAGAAGCAATTTCTTCTTTTTGTCTTGCGCAATCTTAACTGGGAGCTTAACCTTCGTCTACAGTCCTATCGTAGTAGGCTTCTTCTTTTGGATCTTCGTTAATCAATCGTAGAATAGTCTTTTCTACGTTGATTAACGGTAGTATTGATTCGCCTTCTCTTTTATTTCAAGTCAATTTCCTAGTCCCTTCCCGTGCTTCTCGCCACTTTTATCCTCTTTATTTACCCATATGTAACTGTAACTATTCTTTGCACAAAGATAATTACAGCTTTTGGCTTAGTCAAAATTCGATGATTTTAATGTAGAACAGTACCTTAAGCATTGGCAGTAGTAAAATTGCCAGGAATCGCCTTTATCGATTGCTTTCGAATAAAAAATCGAAAAATTATGGAGACGAGCATAAGTAGATACTTGCTTTTTCTCAATTACTTAAACTAAGGAAAAGATGATGATTTGAGTTTTGTGTTTTTCGTTTTATATACTATGAATAGAGTTTTGTTAAAAATTTGGAATCGATTAATGAATTTTCCTGGTTTTTACAGCCCCTCAAAGTCACAGTATCGAAACATGTATCCATACGTGCTCGCCACTATAGATCGTCTGGCAACATGATGAAATTCAAAATTAAATGTAAAGCTGACGCCGAGTTGAAGTTTGACACTTGAAAAGTTGAAGTTTGACACTTGAAAAAAAAAGTCACAATCGAATAACAAAATTGGCGCAGCCGGTAGGATCTTTTTTTTTTAAAGGATTCAGTGATTCGAACTATTTAAATGCAGAACTAACAAGTAAGGAAACTCTAGTCGGAGGTGCCCGACTAGGAAATACCCTGAACCCCGCCTATCGGCGGTTTTAAATGCACTTCAAAGTTTGTATATAATTTTAAATTAAATTAAAAAATTAAAAAAAAAGATTAAGTAACTTGCATAAAAAAAGCTTAGAGCTCGAGCCCGAGACTTTATGTCGGCGATCATCGATTCTACCAACACAGCCGTTGCAGTACATACATAAGAGTGAGATAACGAATTCCTAAGTAAAGTTATTGAGCTACTGAGCTATTGCTACTGAGCTGCTGAACTTCTGCTTAAAATTCATCCCCAATTTGTCTTTGTTGTTGTTATGAATTCTTAGAATTTTCTAGATGCTTCTGCTGCTGTTGCCACGCGCGTTTGTACGTAAACGTTTGGTAAACGTTTAGTTTAATAACATAATGCATTTCATCTATTCATATGTATGTATGTACATATGTATATTATATTGACTTTATTTAAGTTATATCAATGTTACTCTTTTTTATATATATGTAAATATATACAGTATGTACATACATACATACATACATATGTATGTATACATATTGCAAGCAACGCACATACACACGCACACGCATACGCTCTGCTAACTGCGCAGCGCCAATACGTGCGTGGTATGGGAAACTAAATGCTCAATAACTTTTTTTGTAGATCGACTTTCTTAATCAAACTTGCGCAGCGTAATTATATCATTCATATGTGTGCGTGTGCAAAAGCACAAGTCTGTAGTATTTCAAATAGGTGAAAATTTGGGCGAAGGGGGCGTGGCATCCAAAATTTAACAAAAATCAAAATTGTATACAAGTCCCATTAATCTACATACAAGATTTGGGGTCTTAAACTATCAAGATATAGAAGATATAATTTGAAAACTGAAAATCGATTTCGTTTTTAATCGATAAAAAAAGAACGAGAAGAGTTATCGAATTTCTAAAACAAATTCGACCTGCGCGAGTTAACATCTTGGTCGAGTTTGTCGTGTTTAAGGAAAGGATAACCTTTCCTTGTTTTCTTATATACTTTTAGTTTTTTATGAAAATAAAGCCTCCGTCTTGTTTGATGTTCAACATAAGACTGACTACTTTATTCGGCAACAATGCCGTTCTCCGCTTCAGTTAATGCTTACAAAACTATGTGTGTATGTATGTATCTCATTATGTATGTGTGTATATATGTATGTGTGTATATATGTATGTGTGTATATATGTATGTGTGTATATATGTATGTGTGTATATATGTATGTGTGTATATATGTATGTGTGTATATATGTATGTCCGTGGTTTGTGTAGTTGATGGTGAATTCGTTGGTGTGGTGACCGGGTAGGTAACTGGATTGAAGTGAGGGCCATAGCGGTGGTCTGAACGAAATTAGTAGCGACTGGTGGTAGTTTGAGAATGATTGATCCTCTTCAAAGGATTAAAAAAAAATATGGTTGCGCTTTGATTGCCTCCAGGTGGCGCTTGTGTAGAATTAACTCTCCCGTGGCGTTGTTAATTTGGATTTTGGTGAACAGTGGTAACATGTAACATGTTTAGGTATTTTCAGATATTTAGTCTTGTCATTGGCAATGTTATAAGTTGAATGAATTTATAGTCTTTAATTTTGAACATTGGAATTTTTATGTAAAATATAACATTACTTTTGTTTACAAATGTATCTTTTTCAAGTGATCTGTATAAATGTTCTTGCGATAAAATTGTGATATTTCGTCTTGCTAAAATTTCTGTGATTTTGTCTATTTCTTTAATTGATAAAATAAATTTTGGGACAATTTTAAGCAAAACAAGTAAGGAAAATCTAGTCGGAGGTGCCCGACTAGGAAATACCCTGAACCCCGCCTATCGGCGGCCTTAAATGCACTTCAAAGTTTATATATAATTATTTTAAATTAAATTAAAAAATTAAAAAAAAAAAAAAGATTAAGTAACTTGCATAAAAAAAGTTTTGACGTCAGCTTAGAGAATCGAACCCGAGACTTTATGTCGGCGATCATCGCTTCTACCAACACAGCCGTTGCAACACATAAGAGTGAGATAGCGAATTCCTAAGTACAGTTATTGAGCTACTGAGCTGCTGCTACTGAGCTGCTGAACTTCTGCTTAAAATTCATCCCCAATTTGTCTTTGTTGTTGTTGTTATGAATTCTTCGAATTTTCTAGAGCTTCTGCTGCTGTTGCCACGCGCGTCTGTACGTAAACGTTTGGTAAACGTTTCGTTTAATAACATAATGCATTTCATCTATTCATATGTATGTATGTACATATGTATATTATATTGACTTTATTTAAGTTATATCAATGTTACTCTTATTTTATATATATGTAAATATATACAGTATGTACATGTGTACATACATATGTATGTATATTGCAAGCAACGCATACATACACACGCACACGCATACGCTCTGCTAACTGCGCAGTTTACTCAGCGACTGCGCTGCGCCAATATGTGCATGTTATGGGAAACTAAATGCTTAATAACTTTTTTTGTAGATCGACTTTCTTAATCAAACTTGCGCAGCGTAATTATATCATTCATATGTGTGAGTGTGCAAAAGCACAAGTCTCTAGTATTTGAAATAAGTGTTTTGAAAATTTGGGCGAAGGGGGCGTGGCATCCCAAATTTAACAAAAATCAAAATTGTATAAAAGTACCATTAAGCTAAATACAAGATTTGGAGTCTCTAACTATAAAGATGCAGAAGATATAATTTTAAAACTGAAAATCGATTTCGTTTTTAATCGATAAAAAAAGAACGAGAAGAGTTATCGAATTTCAAACTCGACCTGCGCGTGATATACACGAATCTATAAAAAAAAGTTCAAGTCTCTAGCTATTATAGGTTCTGAGATCCACGCGTTCAAACATACGGACAGACGGACAGACAGACAGACGGACAGGACTCAATCGACTCGGCTTGTCGTCCTGATCAAGAATATATATACTTTATGGGGTCTGCCACGCCTCCTTCTGCCTGTTACATACATTTGGGCTGCAACAAAACCATTATACCCTGATTACCCATTTTTAATGGGTTCAGGGTATAAAAAATAAAGTATTATTGAAATGGTTATACAGAACATCAATGCTAAGTCCAATTCTATTTATATATTGAAGAACATGGATTGCGTTGTGTTCAGTGTTTAATTCTTTATAGATCTTACTTTTTTTTTTTTTTTTCATACCCTGAACCCATTAAAAATGGGTAATCAGGGTATAATGGTTTTGTTGCAGCCCAAATGTATGTAACAGGCAGAAGGAGGCGTGGCAGACCCCATAAAGTATATATATTCTTGATCAGGACGACAAGCCGAGTCGATTGAGCCCTGTCCGTCTGTCCGTCTGTCCGTATGTTTGAACGCGTGGATCTCAGAACCTATAATAGCTAGAGACTTGAACTTTTTTTTTATAGATTCGTGTATATCACGCGCAGGTCGAGTTTGTTTTAGAAATTCGATAACTCTTCTCGTTCTTTTTTTATCGATTAAAAACGAAATCGATTTTCAGTTTTAAAATTATATCTTCTACATCTTTATAGTTAGAGACTCCAAATCTTGTATTTAGCTTAATGGGACTTTTATACAATTTAAATTAAATTTGGATGCCATGCCCCCTTCGCCCAAATTTTCAAACCACTTATTTCAAATACTACAGACTTGTGCTTTTGCACATACACGCATATGAATGATATAATTACGCTGCGCAAGTTTGATTAAGAAAGTCGAAAGCAACGCATACATACACACGCACACGCATACGCTTTGCTAACTGCGCAGTTTACTCAGCGACTTCGCTGCGCCAATATGTGCGTGTTATGGAAAATTAAATGTTTAATAACTTTTTTTGTAGATCGACTTTCTTAATCAAACTTGCGCAGCATAATTATATCATTCATATGTGTGCATGTGCAAAAGCACAAGTCTGTAGTATTTCAAATAGGTGATTTGAAAATTTGGGCGAAGGGGGCGTGGCATCCAAAATTTAACAAAAATCAAAATTCTATAAAAGTCCCATTAAGCTAAATACAAGATTTGGAGTCTCTAACTATCAAGATATAGAAGATATTATTTTAAAACTGAAAATCGATTACGTTTTTAATCGATAAAAAAAGAACGAGAAGAGTTATCGAATTTCTAAAACAAACTCGACCTGCGCGTGATATACACGAATCTATAAAAAAAAAGTATTATTGAAATGGTTATACAGAACATCAATGCTAAGTCCAATTCTATTTATATATTGAAGAACATGGATTGCGTTGTGTTCAGTGTTTAATTCCTTATAGATCTTACTTTTTTTTTTTTTTTTTCATACCCTGAACCCATTAAAAATGGGTAATCAGGGTATAATGGTTTTGTTGCAGCCCAAATGTATGTAACAGGCAGAAGGAGGCGTGGCAGACCCCATAAAGTATATATATTCTTGATCAGGACGATAAGCCGAGTCGATTGAGCCCTGTCCGTCTGTCTGTCTGTCCGTCTGTCCGTATGTTTGAACGCGTGGATCTCAGAACCTATAATAGCTAGAGACTTGAACTTTTTTTTATAGATTCGTGTATATCACGCGCAGGTCGAGTTTGTTTTAGAAATTCGATAACTCTTCTCGTTCTTTTTTTATCGATTAAAAACGAAATCGATTTTCAGTTTTAAAATTATATCTTCTACATCTTTATAGTTAGAGACTCCAAATCTTGTATTTAGCTTAATGGGACTTTTATACAATTTAAATTAAAATTGGATGCCATGCCCCCTTCGCCCAAATTTTCAAACCACTTATTTCAAATACTACAGACTTGTGCTTTTGCACATACACGCATATGAATGATATAATTACGCTGCGCAAGTTTGATTAAGAAAGTCGATCTACAAAAAAAGTTATTAAACATTTAATTTTCCATAACACGCACATATTGGCGCAGCGAAGTCGCTGAGTAAACTGCGCAGTTAGCAAAGCGTATGCGTGTGCGTGTGTATGTATGCGTTGCTTGCAATATACATACATATGTATGTTTGTACACATGTACATACTGTATATATTTACATATATAAAAAATAAGAGTAACATTGATATAACTTAAATAAAGTCAATATAATATACATACACTTGCTCACATATCTCTGCGTACACCCAAGAAAATTTTTGTATTTCAAGTTTGACCATTAATAGCGCTCAGTAGAAACAAGATACCCAAATTTTTTCTTTTCTTATTTGATTTTTAATTATTAAACTTAATATTTAGTATGATTTCATTTATCAAAACAAAGAACTAAATTTTAATATACCCATTTGAAAAAAAACATAACAAAAAAAGACCTTCCAAAAGTCTGCGTACATAAAAAAAGGAACCACAAAAAATCTGCATACAATGCTTTTTAGTTTTCAATCAAGATATGGTTGGATGCCCCTGTTCTTTAGCACATCCGCCAGACGTCTAGGCATCGAATCTACAAGTTTGCCGGTATCCTCAGGGGTTATTTTGTCCACTCCTCTAAAATTACCTCCTTTAGCATTGTTTTTGAGGTAATGGTATGCTGCCGAATCCTGCGCTCAAGTAAATCCCACAGATGCTCTATTGGATTCAAGTCAGGAGATTGGGGTGGCGTTGGCAACTGTTTTTCAATGTTATAGAGGAGTCATAGCTTAACGTTATGAGCTGTGTGCTTCGGATCATTATCTTGCTGGAAGTAAAAATCATCAGCAATCTCTAATTCTTCGGCACTCTTCTTCAAATTCCGCTTCAAAATGGTCATGTAGTCCTTGTGACTCCATAAATGTCAAGTTTCCAACACCACTAGCCGCCATACTCCCCCAAACCATTACTCCTCCTCCTCCATGTTTCACTGTTGGCATCAAATTTTCTTTTTCGAAGGCTGCTGCTCTTTTTCTCCATACCATTTTCTTCCCCTTAATGCCAAATATACAAAACTTGCTCTCATCCGAAAAGATCACCTTATTCCAGAAGCTAGTCGGCTTGGAAATGTGCTCATTGGCGAAGTCAATACGCTTTATTGTGTTTGCCTTTGAAATATGGGGCTTCCTACGGGCAACTCTTCCATTATACCCTGCCTCCTTCCAAATATGGCGAACAGCTTGATCGGACACTGTTTTGTTGAAACGTTCCGCAACTTCAAGACTTCCTTGGTGAGCAGTAATCCTTGGATTTTGAGGCACCAGCTGAATAATTCGCCTTCTCTCCCTGTCTGTCAGCAACGAAGGACGGCCAGATCGGGGCTTTGATGTAATGGAGCCTGTTGAAATGTAGTTGTCGTACACTCTTTGACATGAGGAATGAGTTCTGCCAAGTAACCGTCCGATTTCTCGCCAAGATTTGCCCTCCAAACGGAATTTTAAAATTAATTTGTGCTCTTCAACAAAGATTTCTGTTCCTTTGGTCTCCATGATGCAAAACGTGCAGAAAAGTGAAAAAATGTGCTTGCAAATTTGCCAGAAAATAATTAACGAAAAAAAGAAGCTGAAAAAGTTAACGGTAATCGCGAAGTCCCTCATTGTACGCAGAATTCTAAGCATGTACGCAGACTTTTGGAAGGTCTTTTTTTGTTGTGTTTTTTTTTAAATGGGTATATTAAAATTTAGTTCTTTGTTTTGATAAATGAAATCATACTAAATATTAAGTTTAATAATTAACAAGTAAGGAAACTCTAGTCGGAGGTGCCCGACTAGGAAATACCCTGAACCCCGCCTATCGGCGGCTTTAAATGCACTTCAAAGCTTATATATAATTTTAAATTAAATTAAAAAATTAAAAAAAAAAAAAAGATTAAGTAACTTGCATAAAAAAAGTTTTGACGTCAGCTTAGAGAATCGAACCCGAGTCTGCGATCATCGCTTCTATCAACACAGCCGTTTCAATACATAAGAGTGAGATAGCGAATTCCTAAGTACAGTTATTGAGCTACTGAGCTGCTGCTACTGAGCTGCTGAACTTCTGCTGAAAATTCATCCCCAATTTGTCTTTGTTGTTGTTGTTATGAATTCTTCGAATTTTCTAGAGCTTCTGCTGCTGTTGCCACGCGCGTCTGTACGTAAACGTTTGGTAAACGTTTCGTTTAATAACATAATGCATTTCATCTATTTATATGTATGTATGTACATATGTATATTATATTGACTTTATTTAAGTTATATCAATGTTACTCTTATTTTATATATATGTAAATATATACAGTATGTACATGTGTACATACATATGTATGTATATTGCAAGCAACGCATACATACACACGCACACGCATACGCTCTGCTAACTGCGCAGTTTACTCAGCGACTTCGCTGCGCCAATATGTGCGTGTTATGGAAAATTAAATGTTTAATAACTTTTTTTGTAGATCAACTTTCTTAATCAAACTTGCGCAGCGTAATTATATCATTCATATGCGTGTATGTGCAAAAGCACAAGTCTCTAGTATTTCAAATAGGTGATTTGAAAATTTGGGCGAAGGGGGCGTGGCATCCAAAATTTAACAAAAATCAAAATTCTATAAAAGTCCCATTAAGCTAAATACAAGATTTGGAGTCTCTAACTATCAAGATATAGAAGATATTATTTTAAAACTGAAAATCGATTACGTTTTTAATCGATAAAAAAAGAACGAGAAGAGTTATCGAATTTCTAAAACAAACTCGACCTGCGCGTGATATACACGAATCTATAAAAAAAAAGTTCAAGTCTCTAGCTATTATAGGTTCTGAGATCCACGCGTTCAAACATACGGACAGACGGACAGACGGACGGACGGACAGACGGACAGACAGACAGACGGACAGGGCTCAATCGACTCGGCTTGCCGTCCTGATCAAGAATATATATACTTTATGGGGTCTGCCACGCCTCCTTCTGCCTGTTACATACATTTGGGCTTCAACAAAACCATTATACCCTGATTACCCATTTTTAATGGGTTCAGGGTATAGAAATCAAATAAGAAAAGAAAAAAATTGGGTATCTTGTTTCTACTGAGCGCTATTAATGGTCAAACTTGAAATACAAAAATTTTCTTGGGTGTACGCAGAGATATGTGAGCAAGTGTATGTATGTACATACATATGAATAGATGAAATGCATTATGTTATTAAACGAAACGTTTACCAAACGTTTACGTACACACGCGCATGGCAACAGCAGCAGAAGCTCTAGAAAATTCGAAGAATTCATAACAACAACAACAAAGACAAATTGGGGATGAATTTTAAGCAGAAGTTCAGCAGCTCAGTAGCAGCAGCTCAGTAGCTCAATAACTGTACTTAGGAATTCGCTATCTCACTCTTATGTGTTGCAACGGCTGTGTTGATAGAAACGATGATCGCCGACATAAAGTCTCGGGTTCGATTCTCTAAGCTGACGTCGAAACTTTTTTTATGCAAGTTACTTAATATTTTTTGTTTTTTTTTTTAATTTTTTAATTTAATTTAAAATTATATATAAACTTTGAAGTGCATTTAAAGCCGCCGATAGGCGGGGTTCAGGGAATTTCCTAGTCGGGCACCTCCGACTAGAGTTTCCTTACTTGTTTTTTTTTTTAATTTTTTAATTTAATTTAAAATTATATATAAACTTTGAAGTGCATTTAAAGCCGCCGATAGGCGGGGTTCAGGGTATTTCCTAGTCGGGCACCTCCGACTAGAGTTTCCTTACTTGTTTTAATTTTCTGTTCGTTATTAATATGACCGGTAATGTTTGAAAATCTTATAATTATTTTATTATTAACGTTTAATTGACAATGGACATTGTTTATTCATTTGTTCATGTTCCCTTGAATTTCCTTAAATTCCTTTCTTCTTCTTTTTTTTTTTTGTGTAATAAGTATTTATATAATACATATGTTGTTGTTTACAATAATTAGGTATGTATGTATGAAAAATCTTATTTAATAATTTTTTGTATTGTATCTTATATATATATATATATATATATATATATATATATATATATATAGTACGTGTTTTTTTTTTTTTTTGTGCTAAGGCTTTCTTGTCAATTGTTTTATTTTTGACTTGTGAATTTTTTGCTTTTTCTTTGTAATAAGTGTGACCCCCTTATCTTTAGTGACAATATGTTTTGAAAAGCGAGGAGTCAATTTATTTCTCCTATTTTCTTTTCTGAATACTGTCTCGTCAGTTTCCACTTCTGGTGGATTCTTCCTTTCTTCGTTTAGTTTTAAAGTTCGTTTTTTATTTTGATCAGATAT
Organism: Drosophila fulvimacula; assembly: GCA_035045555.1. NCBI lineage: Eukaryota > Metazoa > Arthropoda > Insecta > Diptera > Drosophilidae > Drosophila > Drosophila fulvimacula. Next base: position 128,248 of record JAWNOX010000154.1, on the reverse strand, counting down.
TTGTTGAGCAACTTTGGGGTATATTTTTCTCTGATAAAAGTCTAAGTCTTGTAAATAATCGTGTTCGATAGTAAATTTTAATGCTTTTTGAAACAAGTGGGTTCGACCCGAGAATAATTCAAAGGGTGTGAAATTAGTTGCAGAGTGTATAGCATTGTTTTAAGTGATCAATGCTTCGGCGAGGATATCGTCATGTATTGTGGAAATTTTTTCAGTTGTACCCAGCAGCAAATTTTGAAAACTTGTCTATTATTGTTAAAACATTTTGATGGTTAATGGTGTACAAATCGATATGAATTATGTCTAATGGGAGTTTTGGAACCTCTGTTTCCTGATAGGGAACTTTTTGCGGATGTCTATCGTATTTCAGGGTTTGGCATAAGTCACAATTGTTTATTGTTTTTGTAATTTTTTGCTTCATATGTGGAAAATATATTGTTCTTTTTAAATGGGCTAGAGTTTCATCAATTCCCCTGTGATTATTATAATAGTGATAGTCTCTAATTTCTTTTTCTTGTTCATCCTGTGTGGTACGTTCTTCCAAAAACTCTGTGCATCTAACAAGTTTATAGAGTGTACTGTGTGAGAAAAACTGTGAAAAAACCTCTTGTACTATTTTGAATATTGTGTCAGTGGTAAAAATTGCACAAGTTTTATTTGGTTTTAAAATAGTTTTCAAAATTCTAATCACGACTATTTTATTTAAAATAGGTTCAGATATAATGCGGCGAAGTTTGTTTTTAAACGGGTTTTCGATTTTGATGTTAGAGACTGGATCTTTTTTAAGGATAATTTGGATATTAAAATCGTTTAAACATTTTTCCGAAATTGCTATAAGCTGTGAAATGTTCTCTAGGCCTGAATGTACGGTTTCCCCACATGTCGCCTCGACTGATTCTTGGTTATTTAAGTTGATATCAAGTGTTGTTCTGCTTAACGCGTCGGCAATCACGTTTTTTGTATATAACTTCGTAATCGTATTCTAACAGTCTGAGCTTCCATCTCATCAATTTGGAATTTGGTTCCTTGAAACTCATAAGCCATGTCAGGGGCCAAACAGATACGGTCTAAAATATTTAATTGCCCAAATTATGGCAAGCATCTCTTTTTCGACCGTAGAGTAGTTCGCCTCGGTGTCCGTTAGTGTTCTGCTAGCGAATGAAACTGGTTTGTCCGATCCCAAGTTTCCTTGAGATAAAACGGCCCCTAAAGCGACATTACTTGCATCCGTAGTAAGTATAAACGGTTTATCGAAATCAGGGTATATTAGGATCGGGTCATTACATAACAAGGTTTTACAATATTCGAAAGTTTTTATAAAGTCCTCGTCAACAGTAACCTTTGGATTTCCCTTCAGTTGTTTAGTTAGTGGTTTGTTATTTTAGCAAAATCTTTAATAAACTTTCTATAATAACCCATGACATGATTTAATTTGTTTCTGTGTAGTAGGCAAAGGAAATTTCTTTATTGTCTCAATCTTTGTCGGGTTTGGCTTTACCCCTTCAGGGGTAACAATGTGACCCAGATATTCGATTTCCTTTCTCAGGAATTCAGACTTATCCGGTTGTAATTTTAAATTTGCATCTCTAATTTTTTTGAAGACTTTTTTTAAATGTTGGATATGTTCCTGTAAGGATGGCGAGAAAACAATGATGTCATCCATATATGCAAGGCAACAGGTTCCAAATAAGTCACCAAATAAGAAATTTATTACCCTTTGAAAAGTTGCAGGTGCATTAGTCAAGCCAAAGGGCATTCTGATAAATTCGTAATGTCCTCCCTCCGCCGAAAATGCTGTTTTCTGGATGTCGTTTTTGTGCATCTCTATCTGGTGGTAACCACTGGCTAAATCCAGTATTGAACAAGTAAGGAAACTCTAGTCGGAGGTGCCCGACTAGGAAATACCCTGAACCCCGCCTATCGGCGGCTTTAAATGCACTTCAAAGTTTATATATAATTTTAAATTAAATTAAAAAATTAAAAAAAAACAAAAAAGATTAAGTAACTTGCATAAAAAAGTTTTGACGTCAGCTTAGAGAATCGAACCCGAGACTTTATGTCGGCGATCATCGCTTCTACCAACACAGCCGTTGCAATACATAAGAGTGAGATAGCGAATTCCTAGGTACAGTTATTGAGCTACTGAGCTGCTGCTACTGAGCTGCTGAACTTCTGCTTAAAATTCATCCCCAATTAGTCTTTGTTGTTGTTGTTATGAATTCTTCGAATTTTCTAGAGCTTCTGCTGCTGTTGCCACGCGCGTGTGTCTGTATGTACGTAAACGTTTGGTAAACGTTTCGTTTAATAACATAATGCATTTCATCTATTCATATGTACATACATATGTATATAATACATACACACGCACACGCATACGCTCTGCTAACTGCGCAGTTTACTCAGCGACTTCGCTGCGCCAATATGTGCGTGTTATGGAAAATTAAATGTTTAATAACTTTTTTTGTAGATCGACTTTCTTAATCAAACTTGCGCAGCATAATTATATCATTCATATGCGTGTATGTGCAAAAGCACAAGTCTCTAGTATTTGAAATAAGTGGTTTGAAAATTTGGGCGAAGGGGGCGTGGCATCCAAAATTTAACAAAAATCAAAATTGTATAAAAGTCCCATTAAGCTAAATACAAGATTTGGAGTCTCTAACTATAAAGATGTAGAAGATATAATTTTAAAACTGAAAATCGATTTCGTTTTTAATCGATAAAAAAAGAACGAGAAGAGTTATCGAATTTCTAAAACAAACTCGACCTGCGCGTGATATACACGAATCTATAAAAAAAAAGTTCAAGTCTCTAGCTATTATAGGTTCTGAGATCCACGCGTTCAAACATACGGACAGACGGACAGACGGACAGACAGACAGACGGACAGGGCTCAATCGACTCGGCTTGTCGTCCTGATCAAGAATATATATACTTTATGGGGTCTGCCACGCCTCCTTCTGCCTGTTACATACATTTGGGCTGCAACAAAACCATTATACCCTGATTACCCATTTTTAATGGGTTCAGGGTATAAAAATACTTTGATTTCCCAATTCTATCTAAGACATCATTTATTATTGGCATAGGGTATTTGTCTTTTATGGTTTTCTCATTTAGATTTCTAAAATCTACAACTAGACGCCACTTTCTTTTTCCTGAGGCATCGGCTTTCTTTGGCACAAGCCAAACCGGTGTACTCCAAGGAGAGTGACTATGTCTTATTATTTTATTATCGAGTAATTTTTTTAATTGTTCCTTTACCTCAATTCTTTCATGGAACCCATACCTATAGGGTCTTGTGTAGATAGGAATATCATCTTTAGTCAAAATCTTATGTTTGACTTCGTTTGTAAATGATAGTTGCTTACTGTAAAAAGATGCCAGAAAATTCAACACAAATGTCTTTTAATAATTGGATTTCTTCTGAATTCATATGTGTAGTTCTAATTATATTGTTAAAATCAAATGAGCTTAAATATGTTTTATTATCATTTTGGAAAGCGATGTTTACTTCTATATGCTGACCTTTGGAATATGAATTTACTTGAAGTGGTTGGTCAAAACATATACTTTTATGTGAGTCGGAGTAATTTGTTATTTCGACCCAACTGAAGTTATTTTCTGCTGAATATAATCCATTTGAAATAAAAAGGTCATTATCTAGTTGTATTTCCTGACAAAGAAAAGTGCCTTCCTTAAGGTCAACAGGGATCTTGATTAGTTTTCTGGTTGAATGCTCAATCTCTAGCTTTTCTCCTGCTAAATTTTCTTTTGTGAGTATTGGGAGTTTAGCATTTTGTGTGATCAACACGAAATTTTCTAAGTCTACTTTTGCTTTCAATGTTTTTAGTAAATCGACTCCTATAAGGCCATCGAAAAATGAATGGAATTTAAATAATATAAATTTTTGTGTACCATTTTGGTTAAATTCATTAAAAATGTCTAATGAACATGCTGAATACAGTGCATGTGTATTTATAATTGTTTTTATAATTCTTGGCTCGGTTAGTTTAATATGTTGTTCACTTGAAACAAATTGAGGGTCAATAAAAGAAGTAGTAGACCCAGTGTCGATTAAAAAGTTTAATTTTTTACCAAATGGGAATTGAATTTGAACATATGGTAAAATCGAGCCATGTGTGTGCTTGGTTATGTAGCCTGCTTGGATGTTGAGGCTACATACTGAAAATTTTGGTCATCATTAATGTTGTGCAACTCATCTCTTTTTTTTATTTGATTACTGTTGTTTGTGTTGGATTTTTCAGACTGGTTAGAGAAATTGGAAGTTCTGGTGTGGGTACTATAGTTTTCCCAATTTTTCTGTCTCTGTCGGTCACTTTGTTGCTCATTGTCGTACTTTTTTTGTTTAAATGGGCTTTGATTGTTGTTACTGTAATTATTTGTCTTTCTCTCTTTAGACCAATTTCTCTCCCTTTTTTTTTGGTTTCGGGGCCCAAACGATTCCGAATTTCGACAATTATAAGTTGTCCTTTCAAAGCTCTGATTTATTCGCCTAGCTTCTCTTTGACTAGTATAAACTTCCTTTTCCGCAATTGCTATTTCATATGCTGTAACTATATCCGTGGGGTCTCTGCCTCGAACTATTGAACCTAAAGGTCCGCGAAGTCCCTTCAAGAAAGTGGTTAGGCATTGGTTAAGAAACAATTCTTTCTTTGTTTGTATGATAGTTGGATTGGTATCCTTTTGGTCAATGATGTTTAGTAGGGCTCTTTGAATATTTGTGATTTTTTCGTATAATACCTCTACCGGATGGCTTTGCAGTGTTAATATTCCAAGTTCGGCTATTAGATTATACTCGGTTCTTTTATCGACAAAGTGTTTAATTAAGGTATCTTTAATTTCGTCCCAATTAAGTCGCACATTTGATTGATACAAGACTTCATGAGCTTTACCCTGAATTTTGTTCCTGATTGCTCTTAAAATCATGACCCCTGCAGGGGTCTGATCTGGTCCTTTAATAAGCATTAAAAACTCCTCAACATTGGTAATGAATTCTTTTAGTCCCTCTTTATTTCCCTCATATACAGGCATAGACTGAATCAATTGTAATAAATCAGATATCTTAAACCCACCCAATGGCTCCTGTGTTTGGGGGCCAGTGGGTTGGGCTGGAGGAATCTCCTGATCTAAAGGCATTGATAATTTTTTTTTTTTTTTTTTTTTTTTTTTTTTTTTGAATCTATCGACGCACGAATTGTTATCCCTCCGTGTGGCAAGCGATGAAATGATGTGTTTAAATATTTGTTAGTTTATTCGCGGTTGTGCTGAAGCTAGCTGAGATTGTTGCTCGTTGCAGTAGTCCCAACTAAGGGCGGACAGTCATCAGCCGTGAATTTCACCAGATTAAGCTATGACACACCTTGTTAATTAAAAAAAAATTATTATTATTTTTATTTTTGTTTATAGTTTTACATATTTTATTTTAATTAAAAATTTTTTTTTTTTTTTTATTTACTTATGAAAACCAGAGGCTGGTTTGCCCCTTTTACTTTGAGGGTCCCTTGGGAATCGCAAAGTTGGGGAAAGTTATACTATTTTTATAGTATTGTTTTTTGTTTATAGTTTTACATATTTTATTTTAATCATTTTTTTTTTTTTTTTTTTTTTTTCGCTCTGTCCAGTACAGCAGGTTCCGGTTACACATACACACAAACTTGTGGGCACATATAACCTTCTATCGCGATAAGAACACAAAGAAATTTGTGTCAACAATTATGTGTTTGTTTAAACAGTTTATGTGTCGTTTAACTATTTGTTTTTTTTTTTTTTTTTTTTTTTTTTTTTTTTTTTGTACTTTATTTATTTATTTTTTTTATTTTTATTTTATATTTTTTTATATATATATACATGTACATTACCCCTTTCATTTTCCGCTAATATTGTTGTGCTCGCTCCAGTTAACAAACTTGAAGCATTCCAATTTTACAGCTTGTTGTTTAATTTGCACACACTTAGACTTCTGTCAACTTTTCTTTTTTTATTTTATTTTTATTTTATTTGAAGATCGATGTTGCTTGCAAGGCGACTGAAATTTAAATGACACGCTGTCCAAATGGTTAGGAAGCTACAAAACGCACTTCAAAATTTACGACGGAACTCGGCAAACAATTCTGACTGTCGCGACATCGCTGTCGTTCTGCTCTAACGGAACACGTAAAGCCACCAAAATGTGCGACTCACGACGCGATCAGACCACTGAGATGAAATAGAGACGCTTGTTGATAAGCAACCTTGTATCGTCGCGGCATCACCGTTACTCTGACGAGACATGCAAGTCTGCAAAATGTAGCAAAGACAATGTCGCGAGTTACACCGCTGGTACCCATATACATGTGTGTATGTGCTTAACGGGAATTGCTGAATTCGGGGGAACAGATACAGCCGAAGCAAAAATTTTAATATTTAAATTTTAAATAGATGATGAAATATTTTAAATTCGAGTGAAACTCAAAGGCAACACCAACATCAATATCACGGAGTGAATAGTACACATTGACGATTTATGCATATGTATATGTATGTACATACATGTGTGTACATGTTTTGTTGTATTTATCGCTCTGTCCGATACAGCTGGTTCAATCGCTAAATGCACTGGTTTAGCGAACTTAACGATCTCTAGCACGATTATACAACAATTTATGCATTATTAAAAAACAATTTTTTACCAATGAAATATTCATGAATAATCAATCATTGTTTACATACTTGTTGCTTTTTATACCCTGAACCCATTAAAAATGGGTAATCAGGGTATAATGGTTTTGTTGAAGCCCAAATGTATGTAATAGGCAGAAGGAGGCGTGGCAGACCCCATAAAGTATATATATTCTTGATCAGGACGACAAGCCGAGTCGATTGAGCCCTGTCCGTCTGTCTGTCTGTCCGTCTGTCCGTCTGTCCGTCTGTCCGTCCGTCCGTCTGTCCGTCTGTCCGTATGTTTGAACGCGTGGATCTCAGAACCTATAATAGCTAGAGACTTGAACTTTTTTTTTATAGATTCGTGTATATCACGCGCAGGTCGAGTTTGTTTTAGAAATTCGATAACTCTTCTCGTTCTTTTTTTATCGATTAAAAACGTAATCGATTTTCAGTTTTAAAATAATATCTTCTATATCTTGATAGTTAGAGACTCCAAATCTTGTATTTAGCTTAATGGGACTTTTATAGAATTTTGATTTTTGTTAAATTTTGGATGCCACGCCCCCTTCGCCCAAATTTTCAAATCACCTATTTGAAATACTACAGACTTGTGCTTTTGCACATGCACACATATGAATGATATAATTATGCTGCGTAAGTTTGATTAAGAAAGTCGATCTACAAAAAAAGTTATTAAACATTTAATTTTCCATAACACGCACATATTGGCGCAGCGAAGTCGCTGAGTAAACTGCGCAGTTAGCAGAGCGTATGCGTGTGCGTGTGTATGTATGCGTTGCTTGCAATATACATACATATGTATGTACACATGTACATACTGTATATATTTACATATATATAAAATAAGAGTAACATTGATATAACTTAAATAAAGTCAATATAATATACATATGTACATACATACATATGAATAGATGAAATGCATTATGTTATTAAACGAAACGTTTACCAAACGTTTACGTACAGACGCGCGTGGCAACAGCAGCAGAAGCTCTAGAAAATTCGAAGAATTCATAACAACAACAACAAAGACAAATTGGGGATGAATTTTCAGCAGAAGTTCAGCAGGTCAGTAGCAGCAGCTCAGTAGCAGCAGCTCAGTAGCTCAATAATTGTACTTAGGAATTCGCTATCTCACTCTTATGTATTGAAACGGCTGTGTTGATAGAAGCGATGATCGCAGACTCGGGTTCGATTCTCTAAGCTGACGTCAAAACTTTTTTTATGCAAGTTACTTAATCTTTTTTTTTTTTTTTAATTTTTTAATTTAATTTAAAATTATATATAAGCTTTGAAGTGCATTTAAAGCCGCCGATAGGCGGGGTTCAGGGTATTTCCTAGTCGGGCACCTCCGACTAGAGTTTCCTTACTTGTTTTTTTTTTTATACTTATGCATGAACGTAAGTTCCTTCGGGGCACTTTTTCCCGTCCCTGAAGTCGTTAGGCTGCGCCAGTTAACATCTTGGTCGAGTTTGTCGTGGTTGAGGAAAGGATAACCTTTCCTTGTTTTCTTATATACTTTTAGTTTTTTATGAAAATAAACCCTCCGTCTTGTTTGATGTTCAACATAAGACTGACTACTTTATTCGGCAACAATGCCGTTCTCCGCTTCAGTTAATGCTTACAAAACTATGTGTGTATGTATGTATCTCATTATGTATGTGTGTATATATGTATGTGTGTATATATGTATGTGTGTATATATGTATGTGTGTATATATGTATGTGTGTATATATGTATGTGTGTATATATGTATGTGTGTATATATGTATGTCCGTGGTTTGTGTAGTTGAAGGTGAATTCGTTGGTGTGGTGACCGGGTAGGTAACTCGCGTGATATACACGAATCTATAAAAAAAAGTTCAAGTCTCTAGCTATTATAGGTTCTGAGATCCACGCGTTCAAACATACGGACAGACGGACAGACAGACAGACGGACAGGGCTCAATCGACTCGGCTTGTCGTCCTGATCAAGAATATATATACTTTATGGGGTCTGCCACGCCTCCTTCTGCCTGTTACATACATTTGGGCTGCAACAAAACCATTATACCCTGATTACCCATTTTTAATGGGTTCAGGGTATAAAAATCAGTTCACAAAACAACAAGTCAAACTACAAATCAGTTGACAAATTTTTACGTTGAACATAAATCAACAAAATAAGACGAAAATTGCATTTCAACGCTGGCAACCAGAAAACAAAAGAGGGCAGCTAATTATGACAAGAGCAGGATGGCTAACTCACAGATATCACCAACAGAATTAATGGAGCAGTTAGTTAGCAAGAAGTGGAAAACTAGAGGAGCTACATCAAGCTTATGTTATGCTGCAAAGTAACAGCAAAGCGGCTCAGAAGGAAATATTATTTCAAAATATACATTTTTTGACAACGTTCACGGGAACAGGTGATATATCTATTAACTCGTTCTTCAGTAGCGTGGAGTACCTTCTTCAAGGAGTGGAGGACTCTTAACTAAAACAAGATACCACTAGGACAATCTTCTACAAGACGATCCAAGGACAGGCGAAGGATGTGATCATCAATGTGCCGTAACCAGATAACTGGACGCTAATCAAGTCAACCCTGAAGATGAGGTATCGACCGGACACGGAATCCCATCAAAAACCGTAGAATTTATGAATTAAGAGTAGACTCAGTAAGCGAACTTGCAGCAGAACTACAAAATATTAAGTATAAAACAGACGAATTAATAGTATACCATCATAACGATAATTTTATAGATTTATGTAATGTTGAAAGTTTATTAGTAAATGCAGTTAAAGAAATGACTCAAGACACTTTGCTTGATAAAATATATGAAGAAAGAGATTTTAATGCTTTTTAAAAATAATGTTACGTAGATACGAAAATAGCTGTATTAGATTCCAATATAAAAAAACTAAACCAAATAGGTATAACACTGATAGAGTCCAGCAACAAAATTAAAACTTACAAAAACAAAATTATAACAATAAGAAGCAACAATATTATCAACAAAATTATAACAATAACAAGCAGTCATATTATCAACCACAAAACAATAATCAACAAAATTACCAAGAAAACAACAACAACAAAATTATAGAAGCAACTCAGGTCAGTATAGACAAAATAATACTCAACAGAATTCAGGACAGAGCCGATTTAACCCGAATCATCGGCAAACGACTTCACAACAGTCTAAACAGTATAGGTCAGGGAAATAGAAAACGTAGAATCAAACCAAGTTACAAGTAGTTACCCACAAATAAAACCAATAACAATAATGTAAATTTGGGCAAACAGAACTATCGAAATCAGGGAGATGGATAGAGGAGCAAGGAGAGGTTAATAATACTGTTTTTATATCCTGAATCTATTGAAAATGGGAAATCAGGTTATAATGTTTTTGTGAAAATGAATGTAACAGGCAGAAAGAGACATCGCAGACTCCATAAAGTATATATAATTTTGATCAGCCCGACGAGCTGAGTCGAACTAGCCCTGTCCGTCTGTCCGTCCGTCCGTCCGTGCGTCCGTCTGTATGAACGCGCTGATCTCGTAAACCACAAAAGCTAGAGATCCGTTTCCGAATTATCGATAAATTTCGATAAATTTGCTTTCATTTATGTGACCCATTAAAGCTAGAGACTTCAAATTTATTGTGCAGATAGGTGTAGTGAATGCGGACATTTTGTAGTTGTTGGATTTTGGATGTCACGCCCCTTCGCCCACAATTTGCAAAACCCGTATTTCAAATACTAGAGACTTGTGCTTTTGCAAATAGACACATATGAATGCCATAATCACACTGTGAAAATTTTATTAAGAAAGTCCATCCAAAAAAACTTATTAAACATTTAATTTCCTATATCATAGGCATATTGCAGCCCGAGCGCAGTCGCTGCTCAGTTAGCAGAGCGCATGCTCATATTACGTCCGTGTGCGTGCGTATGTGTTGCTTGCAATATACATATATGTAAGATAATCATAGTATGCTTCCAATAACGGCTATTCGAAGGGTTCAGGGTATCTCTTAGTCGAGCAGTCTCGACTAGAGCTTCCTTACCTGTTTAACGTAAAGTATTTCCACACAAAACCATTGAACTAAGTGCATGCTAACATTTGCATATTGTTCTGGTGGTTAAATTTCAGATACAATATAAAATATATTTATGATTTTATATTTCCCAAATATTTAAATCATTAATTTTATTCAATATCCTAAAACGCATTTTTAAACATACAATTTTCCACTTAGAATTACGCAAACTAGTAATATTTAAGAAAAATAATAAATACAAAAAGTTGTCCGATTTCAAAAATCGTAATCATGGAAGACGAATTGTCCGATAGCATCGCAGCCATCAATTTAGCCGCTGGCCCTTCGAATCGCCAAACAGGTTGATCTAACTTATTCACTTCACGACATATGACCAGTACTCCTGCACCAGCCCGAAACTTAAAGAGGTAATAGTAAATCTCATTAAAAAAACCCTAGCTGGTGGCGACATAATCAAGAATGCCATAGGGTATTCAGATAGGCAGGATGTTCTATACAACATTCCAAATGCTAGGCCTGGGATCGAAGGTGAACAGGAAAAAATACCTGAGATCACTAGATTGATAACGGAATTCACTAATTCACTAAGAACTATAGAGAAAAAGCATTAGATACTTTTGTACGTGGTTTGAACGGCGACCTTCCACGTCTCTTGGCAATTAAAGAACCAAGAGAATTGAGCCATGCACTTCATTTGTGCAACTTTGTGGAAAATCAGAAACACTGGAACGCTTATGCTCCAAAGTTCAACAGACCACCCCCGGCTCTACCTCCTCGAACGTTTACTCCATCATTCGGCATCAATGGCCATCAGCCCCTAAACAAGAGCCTAGACCAACACCTATGGACGTTGACCCTTCTATTAGGACCAAACAGGTCAATTACATGAATAGACCACCAACACACGATCTGGTGGGAAAAAAACCACCATCCCTCGGACAAGTAGGCCTACTTCAGTAGTTGCAAAGACAATTTCATATTGCCACTTGGCCCACTGAGACTCCTACAGAAGAGATAGATGCAGATATATACCCAGTCGACGATAATGAACAGGGATACCATACAAGACGCATACGAACTCATAGAACAAATACCCGACTACCAAGAGTGCACTACAGAAGCGGTAGACACATCTGACGTCCATTTTTTAGATTAAATTGTTCCTCGCTGCCGTATTTTCAATGCAAAACGAGGAACGGCACCATATTTAAATTTCTAATAGATACAGGTTCTAACTAAAATTATATCCAACCAAACTTAGTAGGAAATTGCAAACAAAATATTAAACCATTCGTTGCAAACTCAGTGGGAGGTCAAACTAAAATAACGCATCATACGTCGCTTACCTTGTTTGGACTTAACGCTCCTACGTTTTCATCGTACCTACACTAAAAACATTCTATGGTATCTTAGGAAACGATTCCTTGAAACAGCTAAACGCTGTGATAAACGTACGTAAAAAAATACTTACTATCAATGGTAACTACCATATTAAAATAAACCAATTAGCAACTCAAGCAGTTAATAGCATCAAAGTACGCTCGGAACATATGTCCGATTATCTAAAAAATTGTATCGATCGATTAGCAAGAGAGTACGCGGAACCAAACAGTAAACTAACTTACACTACGAGAGTAGAGGGAGAGATTAAAATAACTTCAGATACTCCAGTGTATTGTAAATATTACCCATATCCCGCAGCCTTAAAAGACGAGGTGAGCAAACAAATACAAGAATTGCTGAATGACGGCATAATCAGACCTTCACGGTCACCGTATAGCGCTCCTGTATGGGTGGTACCCAAAAAAAGCGATGCTTCCAAAGAAAAAAAAATACAGAATGGTTATAGATTACAGGAAACTAAATAGTGGTACGATTTCAGATAGATACCCTATTCCCGAAATCGGGGAAATTATCGCTCAATTAGGCGAAAACAAATATTTCTCAGTTTTGGACCTGAAAAGCGGGTTTCACCAAATGTCGCTTAAAGAGAAAGATATAGAGAAAACAGCATTTGCTGTGAATAGCGGACGATTCGAGTTCACTAGACTACCATTTGGACAGAAGAATTCCACCTCTAACTCCAAAGAGACGACATACTAAGAAACCATATCGGCAAAATTTGCTATGTAAACATAGACGACATTATCATTTTTAGTAAATCTGAAAATGATCACGCCCAGCATCTGGAAAAAGTCTTCGCGACACTTGATAAAGCCAATATGAAAATACAAATCGACAAATCTGAGTTTTTCAAAACCGAAGTTGATTTCCTGGGTTTTACTATTTCCAAAGAAGGTGTTAAAACCAACGCCGAAAAAGTCAAGGCAATAAAAGCATTTCCCATGCCAAAACCCTCAAAGTCCTATGATCTTTTTTAAGTATATCTAGCTATAGCGAAATAGCGAAACCCCTCACATCTTTACTTAGGGGCGATAATGGCAGACAGTCCAAAAACGCTTCAAACTAAATTCAAATCGTACTCGATGACGAAGCATTATCATCATTTGAGAAAGTTAAGAGGATATTATCATCACAAGACGTGATACTTGCCAACCCCGATCTTAAAAAGGAGTTCCAGTTGACTACCGATGCTTCGAACTTTGTTATTGGAGCAGTTTTAGAACAAGAGGGCAGACCAATTACATTTATCTCTCGTACACTGTCGACAGCCGAAGAAAACTACGCCGCGAACGAGAAAGAAATGCTAGCTATAGTTTGAGCTTTCCAGAACTTGAGAATGTACGTATACGGTACTTCGAGAGTTGGTATCTATACCATCAACTATTGACATTCGCACTCGGTGGAAAACCTACCTGGAAGAGTTTAACCATAAACTCCGATACAAACCCGAAACATCAAACGTAGTGGCAGACGCGTTATCAAGAAATCCCGTCTCGCCACAAATAAACAGTACCTCCGCGACAGTACATAGTGATGAAAGCTCCTCGCATAACCTAATCCCAACAGTGGATGTCCCAATTAATGCGTTCAAAAACCAAATCTTCTTACTAATTGATAGTAAGGAATCCCACGAACTCAAATTACTATTCCCATCATTCCACAGACATACATAAAAAAAAAAAAAAATAAAAGAACCTAATTATTCCGAGGAGGACTTAATAGAAATCCTAAAAAAGAGACTCGACCCGAACATACTAAATGGTCTGTTCGCACCCGAAAACATAATGGGGAAGATACAGAATATATACCCCATACACTTCAGCTCATATAAAATCAGATACACACAGAAAGAAGTCTTAGATGTTTCGTCCGAAGCCGACCAAAATGAAATTATTGTAAAAGAACTCACCAGAGGACATAGAAATCCGGTAAAAACAAGTTACAGATACTAAACAAATACTTTTTCCCAAGCATGCGTAACAAGGTAATGGCTATTGCCAAATCATGTGAAACATATAATGAAATGAAATACGATAAGCAACCCAATAAAGGAGAGATCCAATCCACACCAGTCCCCTCCTATCCCGGCCAAATAATCCATATAAACTTGTTTATTTCGGATATATTGTCATTGTTATCGTGGTACAGTATGTCCAATAATTGTTTGCAAAACGAAAAATCGAAAACAAGTTCAACTTTAACATGTATTATTTTAGTGGGAAAGGCACTTCTTTTCATAATTGTTTTCTTACAGTATTGTTCCTTTATATATTCTTAAATAAAATAAGTAACAAAAATCATAAGAAAAGCAAGAAAAATCTTCTTTGTTGTTATCGTTATCTTTTAGTCTACTTAAGAAATTGGCTACTCTTTTTTCTTTTGCTTTTAAATAATCTATTTCAAACTGATATTCTTCTAGCTTTAATAACCATCTTTGATATCTAGGCGAAATATCTTTCCCATTGTGCTTTGAATTAAGGTGCTCGTTTGTAGTTGTCCGTATTTCAAGTTCTATTTCGGTTGTACTAGTTAGGTTATCTCCTTCTTTGAAAAATAGTTTACTATATCGATTTATAATCTTTTTCACTTCAATTACTTCTTGTGTATTTAAATGATCTAATTCCAAGTTATTATATTTTTTTATAATGCTTTCTAGTGGATTATTTATTATGCGGTTTTCTTTGTGATTTAAGGTTAAGCGGTTTTTGTCAATATTAATAACTGCGCTTAAAAATTGTAGTAGGTCTATGCCTATGATAAAGTTATACTTTTTTCCTTTTAGTGGAGCTAACATCCAGCGGACCCTAGCATTGTTTGGTAGGTTAAATTCTCTGGGTTCTGTTGTATGAATTTCATACTCTATTATGTCCCTACTATTTATATGGTATACGTTTAATTTGGTTGTTTAAACTTAAACTTAAACTTGCCCCAGTATCTATTATTGCTACATATTTTTGTTTGTCAATGTTTAATTCTATTAATGGTAGGCATTCCGAGGCTGCTTCATAAAAAAACAAGTAAGGAAGCTCTACTCGAGACTGATCGACTAAGAGATACCCTGAACCCTTAGGATAGCCGATATTGGAAACATGCTATGAGTATTTTACATATATATTTCAAGCAACACATACATACACATACGCACGCACACGAACGTACTATGAGCACGCGCTCAGCTAACTGAGCAGCGACTGCGCGTAAGCTGCAAAGATATGGGAAATTAAATGTTTAATAACTTTCTAGATGGACTTTCTTAATCAAATTTTCACAGTGTGATTATGGCATTCATATGTGTCTATTTGCAAAAGCACAAGTCTCTAGTATTTGAAATACGGGTTTTGCAAATTGTGGGCGAAGGGGCGTGACATCCAAAATCCAACAACTACAAAATGTCCGCATTCACTACACCTATCTGCACAAAAAAGTTGAAGTCCCTAGCCTTAATGGGTCACATAAATGAAATCAAATTTATCGATAATTCAGAAATGGGATGTGTTATCGAAAAAAAAAACAAACTTGTACTGCGTATGGTATTCACGAGTATACATGTCAAATTTCAGATCTCTAGCTTTTGTAGTTTACGAGATCAACGCGACCATACAGACGGACGGACGGACGGTCAGACGGACAGGGCTATATCGACTCAGCTCGTCGAGCTGATCAAGAATATATATACTTTGTGGGGTCTGCGACGTCTCCTTCTGTAACATACATTTTCACAAAAACATTATACCCTGATTTCTCATTTTCAGGGTATAAAAATACAGATTTTCATTACGACTATCGCTCATATCATCGACCTGAACCAAGTAGAGAATGTCATTAATTCATTGTCACACTGTACCAAAAATTAATTAAAAACAAATAATCTTTACCCCACCTTACAACACGCAATAACACAAACATGCACCACATTCCATTTAATCGAGTCCTCAGTGAACCACAGACATACTATATCCATTAACTGGATAGGTTCAACCTGAAAATACGTGGCAAGGAGTCCTGACCATGATGACTTAATAATGCTGACCCAAAATTTAAACAACTTAGGATCAAATGATAACCAACAGATAATCATTAACAAGCAACTAGAATAGAGAATTAACAAACTAACGAAAATATCAAATGACTTAACAAATTCAATGAGAAAAGAAAGGGTTTTCACTAACGAGATAGCTATCAGTTTCCAAAACCAGATTTGATTAATAAAAGAAGAAATAACTAATGTAAGAAATGAAAATCATTATTTAGGCAACTGACAAATGTGGTTAGCTGCACAGCGAACATTTTCTTATGTTCTAAGAAATAACAAATACAATAGAATTCAGCTTAGATCATATGAATTAAGTTACTTGGTTACTATGAGGTTCAGTGTCGTTGCTAATAGAAGTGACGCGCACAGATCATGACACCCTTAGTTCGAGCGTCGGGTTAAGTCGGTTTTGTATACAAGCAAAGTGATGGCTTCGTGGTAGAGATTATGAATTCTGACTCGTGCAGTAGGCGGAGGTTCAAAACTCGAAATTTCTATGTCGGCTTTCTTTTATTTATCTATTTTTATACCCTGAAGCCATTAAAAATGGGTAATCAGGGTATAATGGTTTTGTTGCGGCCCAAATGTATGTAACAGGCAGAAGGAGGCGGGGCAGACCCCATAAAGTATATATATTTTTGATCAGGACGACAAGCCGAGTCGATTGAGCCCTGTCCGTCTGTCTGTCCGTCTGTCCGTATGTGTGAACGCGTCGATCTCAGAACATAAAAGAGATAGAAATTTATTTGTGGGTTCGTGTATATCACGCGCAGATCGAGTTTGTTTTAAAAATTCGATAAATCTTCTCGTTATTTTTTTAACGATTAAAAACGAAAATCGATTTTTCGTTTTAAAATTATATCTTTTACATCTTTAAAGTTAGATACTCCAAATCTTGCATTTAGGTTAATGGTGGTGCAACGGCTCTGTTGGTAGAGGCGCCGATCGCCAAAATGAAGACTCGAGTTCGATTCTCTAAGCTGCCGGCAAAACTTTTCTATACAAGTTACTTAGTTTTTCTTTTTTTAAATTTCTTAATTTAATTTAAAATTATATGCAAACTTTGAAGTGCATTTAAAACCTCCGATAGGCGGGGTTGAGGGTATTTCCTAGTCGGGCACCTACGACTTGAGTTTCCTTACTCGTTTTGTATTTAAATATATAACTAAGGTGGTAAAGTCCAAAAAGTCGATAAATTGTGTGATATATCATTTTGTACTCATGTGCCAAATTTTGTCGTTCAGACTCTAAAACTGTAGAATATATAGTTTCACCCGATTTGCCATGCCTCAAATGGGCGTAGATATATCTGCCATAACTTATTCAACTCGGATAATTGTAATTGTTGGGACTCGTGTTCATTTTTTCATTTTCTTGGTGTGACAGTTCAAGTGAAATTGAGTGCAAATACATACAAATATAAGGTTGAATTGCACAAAAACATATTTGACTTAAAAAGAAATGGTTATTTAAGCTCAGCACGCAACAAAAACACACGTATAACAACATCTACACTAAGCGATAAAGCGATTCAGAATCGCTTTCCCGCAACTCTCTTTATTTTGCATTTTGAAATGAATTTAAAGAATTAGTTTCTTTGATTGATAAAAAAATATCAACTTTATTTGTATAGTACTTCTTTCGTAACAACTTAAAGACAAAGGGCATTGCACTTGATCCAATTGAATCACTTAATTATAATTTTACAATGTTACTTACAGCCCTAGCCGCCGCTGATCTGAGAGTCCGCTGTCAGCATTGTTGCTTTTGTATCTGTTGGCGTTGTTGTTGTTCTAATCGGTTCCCACGTTTGGTCTTCCTTATAATATGCTGATACAGCGCACGTGGCAGAAAGTGCATGCATCTGAGCAGTGATTCAATTGAATCAAGTACAATGCCCTTTGTCTTTAAGTTGTTACGATCGGTTCCCATGATTTGGGTCCCATTGACGATATGCTGATGCAAAGCACGTGGCGGAAACTGCATGAATTTGAGCTGTGGTGTGTTTAGCTCAAGTGCAATGAACTTTCTATCAAATTTGTCTTTAACTCCTCCCCCTTTAGACGCGGACGTCCTCGGACGCAATGTAGAAGCGTCGTTGGGAGGCTTCACTTTCTTGCAACTCCCCTTTGGACGGAGTTGCTGGTATTCAGCATATGGTGAAGGAGATCTTTTGCCTGAGCATGTATCCGGCCACTATTATGAGTACCAATATAGTGCCGGACAAAGTCATGTTGTAGTTATACTGGTGCTGCTTTTGAGAGTTTCTAATTTTTTGTTGTTGTTAATATTTACTTCTCTTAGCATCTGCAACGAAATAACTTTTTCGACTTTGCTCGTTTCGGCCAAGATTTGGAGTAGTGGTGGTGTGGCTTCTGCAAAAGACATCACCTTTGCTTCGTACGTATCGTCTTCGACTCGTACCGTGGAGTTTTCGAATTGTATCAAAAAGGTGCCGTGAAGTTCAATCTCTTCCTCGTCGATTTTTACTTTTCCATCGAACTTGTTGAGTTGGATTGTTCCAGTAAATAACTCCTCATGGTTGGGCACATGTTGATTGTTGATAGCTCGGCAGTCTGGCGTTTGGCTTTTTAAGACAGTACAATTTTCATTTTTTAAGTCTACTAATTTATTTCTATTACAAACAGTTTTTTCATTGTGTGACTCACACGAGTCTCTTATAGCATAAATAGATTGTTGACATTTTACAATTTTTTGGAATTTTATTTCAATTATATACTCTGATCTTTTTATTGGTTTTTTCAATATAATTGTGCTTACCATTACCAGCAATTTTGATGTCGCTGAACTCTAATAGTACTTCCGCATTTAAAAACATTACACTTTTCTTTTCTAATATCTGCTCTATTATTTTGACTTCATTTTCTGACAATATTATTGAATTAAATGTATTGCTTTTCGCCCAATCTATAACGTGATTAAGGTTTGTTAGATCTTCCTTGAAGATCTGGAGCTTATACCTGAAGAGTGTGATCTTTTCCTCTTTTAAATTGAAATTTTCCCCAACTAGCTTGATTATTCTATTTGAGGTTTGGGCTATTTCGTTTATTCTGTCTTGAAGCAATCTATTTATAACTACTTGCCTATTGTTGTTTTCCAACTGTTCATTCATTTTAGTGATTAAAACTTCGTGTTCACTATGGTCGGGTGTACCGGCCAACCATTTCCATACTGTTCCCAATGCATTTATTGTTCTAGCCACTCGTTTTTTCGTTTTCTACTATATCGAACACGTGTATGATTTCAAACGTTCCATTCTGCATGGCTGCGGTTCTTGTTTTTATCGGTAGTTGGGAATGTGAGTAGTCGAGGATTATTGCTAATCCAAGGCATGATGGGATTATTAACCTGTGGGATAATATTATTTAATGTTCTTTTTATGAACAATTTTTCCTGATACTGTCCTAATGGTTGTACTCTTATCTTCAGCTACTATTTCTTTCTAGTATCTTTGAGTGATGTTTGAACCTAATCTTTTGTCTATGTTTACGTAGACAATGTCTCCTGCTTTATAATTTTTATTTTTTTCTTTTTCGTATAGTGGTATGCTAGATCTTTTTCCTGTTTTCTAATGATTTCTTCCTGTATCTTTTTCCTAGTTTTTTCAATTTCTTGCGGGTCTATCTCGCATTGGTTTCCGAAAAAAAATTCTATCGGTTTTCTCTTTGTTGTGGAAGGTATTGACTCATTGTAGACGTGTACCACCTTGAATATTAGTTCTTCGAAGCTTGTTACACATTCATCTTTTCTAATACATCGCATAATTTCGTTCAATGTTGAATGAAATCTTTCAACTTGTCCGTTACTAGTGGATGTGTAAGGCGGCGTCGTGTAGACTTTTGCCTTTAGCTGATCTTGTAGCAAGAATTTAATGGATGAAGCATTTAGTGCTTTTTCATTATCCATGACAATTAATTTTGACATTCCAAAAGCTATCTTCATCTCGTGTAATGGGGTTTTCAATTCTTCGTCTGCTTTTGATTTAACTATTTTGATTTGAGCGTATTTGGAGAATTTATCTATTGCTGTCAGAGTTATGGTTCTCTGTGTTATAAACAAGTTAATATGGATTATTTGGCCGGGATAGGAGGGGATGGGTGTGGATTGGATCTCTCCTTTATTGGGCTGCTTATCGTATTTCATTTCATTACATGTTTCACATGCTTTGGCAATAGCCATTACCTTGTTACGCATGCTTGGGAAAAAGTATTTGTTTAGTATCTGTAACTTGTTTTTTACCGGATTTCTTTGTCCTCTGGTGAGTTCTTTTACAATAATTTCATTTTGGTCGGCTTCGGACGAAACATCTAAGACTTCTTTCTGTGTGTATCTGATTTTATATGAGCTGAAGTGTATGGGGTATATATTCTGTATCTTCCCCATTATGTTTTCGGGTGCGAACAGACCATTTAGTATATTCGGGTCGAGTCTCTTTTTTAGGATTTCTATTAAGTCCTCCTCGGAATAACTAGGTTTTTTTTATTGTACGTCTGTGGAATGATGGGAATAGTAATTTGAGTTCGTGGGATTCCTTACTATCAATTAGTAAGAAGATTTGGTTTTTGAACGCATTAATTGGGACATCCACTGTTGGGATTAGGTTATGCGAGGAGCTTTCATCACTATGTACTGTCGCGGAGGTACTGTTTATTTGTGGCGAGACGGGATTTCTTGATAACGCGTCTGCCACTACGTTTGATGTTTCGGGTTTGTATCGGAGTTTATGGTTAAACTCTTCCAGGTAGGTTTAACATAGCAAATTTTGCCGATATGGTTTCTTAGTATGTCGTCTCTTTGGAGTTAGAGGTGGAATTCTTCTGTCCAAATGGTAGTCTAGTGAACTCGAATCGTCCGCTATTCACAGCAAATGCTGTTTTCTCTATATCTTTCTCTTTAAGCGACATTTGGTGAAACCCGCTTTTCAGGTCCAAAACTGAGAAATATTTGTTTTCGCCTAATTGAGCGATAATTTCCCCGATTTCGGGAATAGGGTATCTATCTGAAATCGTAACACTATTTAGTTTCCTGTAATCTATGACCATTCTGTATTTTTTTTTCTTTGGAAGCATCGTTATTTTTGGGTACCACCCATACAGGAGCGCTATACGGTGACCGTGAAGGTCTGATTATGCCGTCATTCAGCAATTCTTGTATTTGTTTGCTCACCTCGTCTTTTAAGGCTGCGGGATATGGGTAATGTTTACAATACACTGGAGTATCTGAAGTTATTTTAATCTCTCCCTCTACTCTCGTAGTGTAAGTTAGTTTTCTGTTTGGTTCCGCGTACTCGCTTGCTAATCGATCGATACAATTTTTTAGATAATCGGTCATATGTTCCGAGCGTACTTTGATGCTATTAACTGCTTGAGTTTCTTATTGGTTTATTTTAATATGGTAGTTACCATTGATAGTAAGTATTTTTTTACGTACGTTTATCACAGCGTTTAGCTGTTTCAAGGAATCGTTTCCTAAGATACCATAGAATGTTTTTAGTGTAGGTACGATGAAAACGTAGGAGCGTTAAGTCCAAACAAGGTAAGCGACGTATGATGCGTTATTTTAGTTTGACCTCCCACTGAGTTTGCAAAGAATGGTTTAATATTTTGTTTGCAATTTCCTACTAAGTTTGGTTGGATATAATTTTAGTTAGAACCTGTATCTATTAGAAATTTAAATATGGTGCCGTTCCTCGTTTTGCATTGAAAATACGGCAGCGAGGAACAATTTAATCTAAAAAATGGACGTCAGATGTGTCTACCGCTTCTGTAGTGCACTCTTGGTAGTCGGGTATTTGTTCTATGAGTTCGTATGCATCTTGTTGTTAAACTACAGTATGGTATCCCTGTTCATTATAGTCGACTGGGTATATATCTGCATCTATCTCTTCTGTAGGAGTCTCAGTGGGCCAAGTGGCAATATGAAATTGTCATTGCAACTACTGAAGGAGGCCTACTTGTCCGAGGGACAAGATCGTGTGTTGGTGGTCTATTCATGTAATTGACCTGTTTGGTCCTAATAGAAGGGTCAACGTCCATAGGTGTTGGTCTAGGCTCTTGTTTAGGGGCTGATGGTCATTGATGCCGAATGATGGAGTAAACGTTCGAGGAGGTAGAGCCGGGGGTGGTCTGTTGAACTTTGGAGCATAAGCGTTCCAGTGTTTCTGATTTTCCACAAAGTTGCACAAATGAAGTGCATGGCTCAATTCTCTTGGTTCTTTAATTGCCAAGAGACGTGGAAGGTCGCCGTTCAAACCACGTACAAAAGTATCTAATGCTTTTTCTCTATAGTTCTTAGTGAATTAGTGAATTCCGTTATCAATCTAGTGATCTCAGGTATTTTTTCCTGTTCACCTTCGATCCCAGGCCTAGCATTTGGAATGTTGTATAGAACATCCTGCCTATCTGAATACCCTATGGCATTCTTGATTATGTCGCCACCAGCTAGGGTTTTTTTAATGAGATTTACTATTACCTCTTTAAGTTTCGGGCTGGTGCAGGAGTACTGGTCATATGTCGTGAAGTGAATAAGTTAGATCAACCTGTTTGGCGATTCGAAGGGCCAGCGGCTAAATTGATGGCTGCGATGCTATCGGACAATTCGTCTTCCATGATTACGATTTTTGAAATCGGACAACTTTTTGTATTTATTATTTTTCTTAAATATTACTAGTTTGCGTAATTCTAAGTGGAAAATTGTATGTTTAAAAATGCGTTTTAGGATATTGAATAAAATTAATGATTTAAATATTTGGGAAATATAAAATCATAAATATATTTTATATTGTATCTGAAATTTAACCACCAGAACAATATGCAAATGTTAGCATGCACTTAGTTTTGTGTGGAAATACTTTACGTTAAACAGGTAAGGAAGCTCTAGTCGAGACTGCTCGACTAAGAGATACCCTGAACCCTTCGAATAGCCGTTATTGGAAGCATACTATGATTATCTTACATATATGTATATTGCAAGCAACACATACGCACGCACACGGACGTAATATGAGCATGCGCTCTGCTAACTGAGCAGCGACTGCGCTCGGGCTGCAATATGCCTATGATATAGGAAATTAAATGTTTAATAAGTTTTTTTGGATGGACTTTCTTAATAAAATTTTCACAGTGTGATTATGGCATTCATGTGTCTATTTGCAAAAGCACAAGTCTCTAGTATTTGAAATACGGGTTTTGCAAATTGTGGGCGAAGGGGCGTGACATCCAAAATCCAACAACTACAAAATGTCCGCATTCACTACACCTATCTGCACAATAAATTTGAAGTCTCTAGCTTTAATGGGTCACATAAATGAAAGCAAATTTATCGAAATTTATCGATAACTCGGAAACGGATCTCTAGCTTTTGTGGTTTACGAGATCAGCGCGTTCATACAGACGGACGCACGGACTGACGGACGGACGGACGGACAGACAGACAGGGCTAGTTCGACTCAGCTCGTCGGGCTGATCAAAATTATATATATACTTTATGGAGTCTGCGATGTCTCTTTCTGCCTGTTACATTCATTTTCACAAAAACATTATAACCTGATTTCCCATTTTCAATAGGTTCAGGATATAAAAACAGTATTATTAACCTCTCCTTGCTCCTCTATCCATCTCCCTGATTTCGATAGTTCTGTTTGCCCAAATTTACATTATTGTTATTGGTTTTATTTGTGGGTAACTACTTGTAACTTGGTTTGATTCTACGTTTTCTATTTCCCTGACCTATACTGTTTAGACTGTTGTGAAGTCGTTTGCCGATGATTCGGGTTAAATCGGCTCTGTCCTGAATTCTGTTGAGTATTATTTTGTCTATACTGACCTGAGTTGCTTCTATAATTTTGTTGTTGTTTTCTTGGTAATTTTGTTGATTATTGTTTTGTGGTTGATAATATGACTGCTTGTTATTGTTATAATTTTGTTGATAATATTGTTGCTTCTTATTGTTATAATTTTGTTTTTGTAAGTTTTAATTTTGTTGCTGGACTCTGTATCAGTGTTATACCTATTTGGTTTAGTTTTTTATATTGGAATCTAATACAGCTATTTTCGTATCTACGTAACATTATTTTTAAAAAGCATTAAAATCTCTTTCTTCATATATTTTATCAAGCAAAGTGTCTTGAGTCATTTCTTTAACTGCATTTACTAATAAACTTTCAACATTACATAAATCTATAAAATTATCGTTATGATGGTATACTATTAATTCGTCTGTTTTATACTTAATATTTTGTAGTTCTGCTGCAAGTTCGCTTACTGAGTCTACTCTTAATTCATAAATTCTACGGTTTTTGATGGGATTCCGTGTCCGGTCGATACCTCATCTTCAGGGTTGACTTGATTAGCGTCCAGTTATCTGGTTACGGCACATTGATGATCACATCCTTCGCCTGTCCTTGGATCGTCTTGTAGAAGATTGTCCTAGTGGTATCTTGTTTTAGTTAAGAGTCCTCCACTCCTTGAAGAAGGTACTCCACGCTACTGAAGAACGAGTTAATAGATATATCACCTGTTCCCGTGAACGTTGTCAAAAAATTTATATTTTGAAATAATATTTCCTTCTGAGCCGCTTTGCTGTTACTTTGCAGCATAACATAAGCTTGATGTAGCTCCTCTAGTTTTCCACTTCTTGCTAACTAACTGCTCCATTAATTCTGTTGGTGATATCTGTGAGTTAGCCATCCTGCTCTTGTCATAATTAGCTGCCCTCTTTTGTTTTCTGGTTGCCAGCGTTGAAATGCAATTTTCGTCTTATTTTGTTGATTTATGTTCAACGTAAAAATTTGTCAACTGATTTGTAGTTTGACTTGTTGTTTTGTGAACTGATTTTTATACCCTGAACCCATTAAAAATGGGTATGTATAATGGTTTTGTTGCAGCCCAAATGTATGTAACAGGCAGAAGGAGGCGTGGCAGACCCCATAAAGTATATATATTCTTGATCAGGACGACAAGCCGAGTCGATTGAGCCCTGTCCGTCTGTCTGTCTGTCCGTCTGTCCGTATGTTTGAACGCGTGGATCTCAGAACCTATAATAGCTAGAGACTTGAACTTTTTTTTATAGATTCGTGTATATCACGCGAGTTACCTACCCGGTCACCACACCAACGAATTCACCTTCAACTACACAAACCACGGACATACATATATACACACATACATATATACACACATACATATATACACACATACATATATACACACATACATATATACACACATACATAATGAGATACATACATACACACATAGTTTTGTAAGCATTAACTGAAGCGGAGAACGGCATTGTTGCCGAATAAAGTCTAGTCTTATGTTGAACATCAAACAAGACGGAGGGTTTATTTTCATAAAAAACTAAAAGTATATAAGAAAACAAGGAAAGGTTATCCTTTCCTCAAACACGACAAACTCGACCAAGATGTTAACTCGCGCAGGTCGAATTTGTTTTAGAAATTCGATAACTCTTCTCGTTCTTTTTTTATCGATTAAAAACGAAATCGATTTTCAGTTTTCAAATTGTATCTTCTATATCTTGATAGTTTAAGACCCCAAATCTTGTATGTAGATTAATGGGACTTGTATACAATTTTGATTTTTGTTAAATTTTGGATGTCACGCCCCCTTCGCCCAAATTTTCACTTATTTCAAATACTAGAGACTTGTGCTTTTGCACACGCACACATATGAATGATATAATTACGCTGCGAAAGTTTGATTAAGAAAGTCGATCTACAAAAAGTTATTGAGCATTTAGTTTCCCATAACACGCACATATTGGCGCTGCGCAGTTAGTAGAGCGTATGCGTGTGCGTGTGTATGTGCGTTGCTTGCAATATACATGTACATATGTATGTATGTATGTACATACTGTATGTACATACTGTATATATTTACATATATATAAAAAAGAGTAACATTGATATAACTTTAATAAAGTCAATATAATGTACATCTGAATAGATGAAATTCATTATGTTATTAAACTAAACGTTTACCAAACGTTTACGTACAAACGCGCGTGGCAACAGCAGCAGAAGCATCTAGAAAATTCTAAGAATTCATAACAACAACAAAGACAAATTGGGGATGAATTTTAAGCAGAAGTTCAGCAGCTCAGTAGCAATAGCTCAGTAGCTCAATAACTTTACTTAGGAATTCGTTATCTCACTCTTATGTATGTACTGCAACGGCTGTGTTGGTAGAATCGATGATCGCCGACATAAAGTCTCGGGCTCGAGCTCTAAGCTTTTTTTATGCAAGTTACTTAATCTTTTTTTTTAATTTTTTAATTTAATTTAAAATTATATACAAACTTTGAAGTGCATTTAAAACCGCCGATAGGCGGGGTTCAGGGTATTTCCTAGTCGGGCACCTCCGACTAGAGTTTCCTTACTTGTTAGTTCTGCATTTAAATAGTTCGAATCACTGAATCCTTTAAAAAAAAAAGATCCTACCGGCTGCGCCAATTTTGTTATTCGATTGTGACTTTTTTTTTCAAGTGTCAAACTTCAACTTATTTATTCATTTTCATTTTCGCTTAATGCTAGTCTTAATGCTATCTGTTGGTAGACCATCTCGG
The DNA here is from genome assembly GCA_035045555.1 of Drosophila fulvimacula. NCBI lineage: Eukaryota > Metazoa > Arthropoda > Insecta > Diptera > Drosophilidae > Drosophila > Drosophila fulvimacula. Next base: position 101,472 of record JAWNOX010000154.1, on the reverse strand, counting down.
CGTCAGCTTTACATTTAATTTTGAATTTCATCATGTTGCCAGACGATCTACAGTGGCGAGCACGTATGGATACATGTTTCGATACTGTGACTTTGAGGGGCTGTAAAACCCAGGAAAATTAATTAATCGATTCCAAATTTTTAACAAAACTCTATTCATAGTATATAAAACGAAAAACACAAAACTCAAATCATCATCTTTTCCTTAGTTTAAGTAATTGAGAAAAAGCAAGTATCTACTTATGCTCGTCTCCATAATTTTTCGATTTTTTATTCGAAAGCAATCGATAAAGGCGATTCCTGGCAATTTTACTACTGCCAATGCTTAAGGTACTGTTCTACATTAAAATCATCGAATTTTGACTAAGCCAAAAGCTGTAATTATCTTTTTTAACGGATCAATCAACTCAAGCAGAAAAATGAAGAAAATTAGTGAAAATGTCGAAAATTAAGTGGTGGAAATTTTTATTTTCATTTTATTTTATTTTTGATTTTATATATAAAGAAATTTGACTAAAATCGTGAGTCAAATTACAAACTTACAAAATTAAAAATTGTAAAAGATTAGGGAAAAGAAAAATCCTCTTACTAACACTTTATAACAACGATATCACCCACCCGATGGGGTTGTTTTATTTGCCGGACCGTCGAGCTATGCCACAAATCACAACCAGGTATGGTTAGTGATATCATTGAAACTAAGCAAGATAGAAGAAGTTAAAAAAAGGTAATAAAAATATAAGAAAAATAAAATCATAGAAAAGTAAAATACAATAAAAGAAATCACTACACAAGCAGGGAGAATTGCCAGGTGCATTCTCACTACTGGGGTGTGTGTGTGATTTCTCTGAAATATGCTGAAAGAAAAGAATTTATTAAGGAAAGAGAGAGTGCAGAACTAAATACATGAAAATAAGTATTGTACTTAGTACATAGAACACAAAACGCACTGTGCAAAGAATAGTTACAGTTACATATGGGTAAATAAAGAGGATAAAAGTGGCGAGAAGCACGGGAAGGGACTAGGAAATTGACTTGAAATAAAAGAGAAGGCGAATCAATACTACCGTTAATCAACGTAGAAAAGACTATTCTACGATTGATTAACGAAGATCCAAAAGAAGAAGCCTACTACGATAGGACTGTAGACGAAGGTTAAGCTCCCAGTTAAGATTGCGCAAGACAAAAAGAAGAAATTGCTTCTGAACCGATTCAATACAGTCCTGATACAATTTCTGCTGAGGCGACCATATAATAGAACAGCGAGGCGACCATATAATACCAGCGAGATAAAAAGAAGCTTAGTGACAAACGGATCATTAAATTCTTTGGACCATCGTTTAATAAAACCAAGTACACTTTTGGCTTCATTAATGATGGTTAGGATATGGGCAGTGAAACTAAGTCAAAGAGCACTTCGAGATCTTTGATTGTAGAAATACGTTGCAATGACACATTGTTGATTGTATAATCAGCAAAAAATGGAGTGGTACGACAGAAAGTCATTGTCATAACTTAGAACAATTTAGATGCAACTGATTGGCTCTACACCAATTTTGAAAGGAATTTAGATCATCCTGTAGGCGTAGATGATCTATTGAGTTCTTGTATGAGAGACAGAGTTTTACGTCATATGCATACATGAATATTCTAGAATAAGAAATAAAACTGGGAAGGTCATTTATAAAAAGGGAGAAAAGTAGAGGGCCCAAGTGACTACCCTGAGGAACACCCGAAGAGACAAATATGACCTTCAAAATGTTCTCAACAGAACTCTTTGGGTTCTACCCTTTAAATAGGAAGCAATCCAAGACAGAAGTTTAGGAGAAAATCCCAATTGGTCAAGCTTTTGAAGCAAAATATCATGCTGAACAGAGTCAAATGCTTACTGAAATCACTGTATATTATAACATCTGTTTGCATTTTGTTTAAAAAGCTTTCATAGACTAGGGATGAAAATTCTAATAAGTTCGTTGAGGTTGATCGATTCTGAACAAAAACGTGCTACGATGGTGAAATAATAAATTTACAAAAGTGTTGCAAATTAGAAATTATAATTTTTTCAAATAACTTCGGAATAGCAGAAAGCTTGACAATGCCACTATAATTTGAAATATCAGATCTTCCTCCTTTTTATACAGATGGATAATAAATGATTCTTTCCAACTTGAAGGGAATACCGAGGTATCTAGAGACAAATTAAACAGTTTTAAAAAAGAAGCACTGCATTCTTTAATTACACAACAACTACCATCCGCCCCCGGAGAGAACGACGAGTTTTTATTTTATTTATATAAAGAAAATTGACTACATTCGTAAGTCAAATTATAAAATTACAAAATTAAAAATTATAAACAGAACAGGAAAAAGAAAAAGCCTAATACTAACAATATATAGGAATGATATCACCAACCCGATGGGGGTGTTTTATTTGCCGGACCGACGAGCTATGCCCCAAATCACAGCCAGATATGGTTAGTGATATCATTGAAACTAAGCAAGATAGAAGAAGTTAAAAAAAGGTTATAAAAATATAAGAAAAAATAAAAATCTTAAAAAGTAAAATACGATAAGAGAAATCACAACACAAGTAAGGAGAATTGCATAGGTGCATTCTCACAACTGTGGTGTGTGTGTGATTTCTCTGAAATATGCTAAAAGAGAAGATTTTATTAAGGAAAGAGAGAGTTCAGAACTAAATACATGAAAATAAGTATTGTACTTAGTACATAGAACACAAAACGCACTGTACAAGGAATAGTGACAGTTACGTATAGGTAAATAAAAAGGACCGAAGAGACGAGAAGCACGGGAAGGAACAACGTATGCATAGCGGATAAAAGAGAGACAGGGGAAATATTAGATAAGATAATGGCATTTCCATTAATTTTAGAATTTAAAATTGGAAATTAATTGGTTTCTTTAATGGCAGTTGAATAAGTGGATTGGAAGAACTTTGCAAATAGATCAGAGGCATCTTGATCATTACAAGTTTTGTCACAACATAGGAAAAACGCGGATGGAAACTCAGAAGATTTACGCTTCAAATTTACAAATAAATAAAATCTTTTGGGATCACGAGCAAACTGCCTTTTACAGCGTATAAGGTAATTCTCATAACAACGAGAGTTTAAAATATTGAAATTGACCTTAGCTAAGGAGTATTTGGGCCAGTCAACGACCGAACCCGACTTTTTGAACTTTTTAAAACATTTAGATTTAAAATTTTTTTAAGTTGAAAGAGTCGAAGGGATGTTTATTAGAAAAAGATTTAGGAAGACACATAGGAACACACTTGTCTAGAATAGCATTTAAAGTACTGTAGAATGTTGAAACTGCTAAGTTCACATCAACTGTCTCATATAAAGGAGATCAATCTTTTGCATTAATGAGATCATTAAGCAAAACAAAATTACAATTATTAAAACAACGACGCTTTTTAGATGATGAGGGCGTAAAAAATGGTGGACAGTGAATAGGTATTAAGGCCTTAAGAGTTGGTGATATAAATCCTCAGGTATACAAAAGGGGGATGATCTTAAAACATTAATGCTGGCGTCATCATTAGTAAAAAGAAAATCAAGAGAATGATTTAAATGATTAGAAATTGAGCTCATCTGATACATAGAAAGGTTAAACAAATCAATAAAATAATGATCAATTGTTGGAATAAAATAATTCGAATTGGGAAATTAGGCCTAAGAAGTGTTAGGTATATTCCAATCACACAACACAAGAAATAAGTCATTATCTTGAACATATTCATACATTTCTTTAATACAATATATATGATGACTATAAAGGAGGGATATATGAACAAGTAACTTATAGAGAACGAGACTGAAGAGTTATATTAACTCCAATAATCTCAACATTGTGAATTGATGAGAATGTAAAAGATTCAGAGAGAAAATGGGATTTAACAGCTATTAAAACACCACCCCCTCTACGAGATAAGCGATCAAGTCTATATATAGTGAAATTATTTGAAAAAACCTCAATATTATAAACATTTTAGCTTAACCAAGTTTCAGTGAGGGCTATAAGTTCAGATTTGACACAACAGCTATGCAGAAATAGATTTTTTAATTTAGAATTAAGGCCTCGAACATTGATATGATAAATATTAGATAGCTGCGGAAAAGATGGAAAGAAACTTAGTTTTTTGATACAGCCTCAGATGAAAGTTGTACCGAAACGGGATTTAAAGACACTGGAGAAATTCTTTTCCGAATCTTAGGTTTGAATTCATGTACAACAACATGAGGTGACCAAAAGTTTGGATCGTATATATATATATATATATATATATATATATATATATATATATATAAGAAAACTTGCTTTCGAGGAGACACAACAGATAAATAGGATAATATAGGAGTAGGAGACGGTGTAGGAGATGGTGTCTGAATATTGTTTTTAGTTTGGCCACCACTCGGAGACTCTTTAACTTTTTTAGGCCTTTTGAGGGTCTATTATGACACTAGACACAGATATTTCAACTGAATCATCTGATATGGGAATTGATAATTCTTGACAAGGTGAAGGAGAGTTGATAAGTTAAGAGACGATACTTGAATGGAGGGGGGAACTAGCAGTGATGGAGTAATCACTGTATTTAACGGAGAAAAAAAATTGTACTGATTCAATATTTCTTCTCCAGCTCTCAGTTCCTCTTTAAGCTGTTTTGAAAATTTACTTAGATTTGAGTACTGAATACGCACTGAATTATACATCTTGAAAAACTTAATTGTTTTTCCAAACAATCCGGGCAAGACCAGCGTTATCGACCACACATACTTTTGGGAGCAGCCATGACTCTATCACAGTCACGCCCCGAGATGCCAGCACATTTAATGTGCATTAGATTCTCGCACAACCAGCAACCAACAAATTGCATTTCTGCAGAATCAGTGACTTGCCGAAATGTACATGATTTCTTACAGCATATCATATTGGCAAGCAGGGGAGATAATCAAAACAAAAATAAAAACAGATTAAGATAAGAAAAAATAAAAGACAAAAGTGAGCATTAACTGTGTTGGGACAAACATAAATCCCAAACAACAACACTCAGGTAATACAGAGATCAAAAGAATAAACAGTTGATGAAGAAACAGAAAATAGAGCGAATAAAACATATTATCAGCTCTTGAAATTGGAAAATAATTGGGTATTTGTAATCGAACCTTGCTTCAGGTGAGGAAGCGGCGAAATATAAGCCCACCTAAGCCGAAAAACTTGCGTCCCCGACTACTGACCGATAGAGATACTCGAGCTATGGAACGGATAATGACCAACCGACCGAAGACAATACCAAATCAAGCTAGTGAGTGGACAGCTCGCCGTACACTTCGCAGGATTGGCCTAACAGCTGCTATTAAGCAGAAGAAACCTGCGCTCTCAGGGAAGAATGTTGCTGCACGGCTTAACTTCTGCAAGGAACACAAGAATTCGAGTGTGGACGATTGGACGAGAACGATTTGGTCAGATGAGAACAAAATCAATAGATTTCAATCGGATGGAAAGGAGTATTACTGGCATCGCCCTCATGAGAAGCTTCAAAAACATCAAGTCAAAGAAACCATGAAACATGGAGGAGGTGGCTTAATGGTTTGGGGGTGCTTTACGTGGTAGAATGTCGGTCCATTGGTTCGAATAAATAGCATCATGAAAAGGAAGATTAACTACAAATTTTGGAATCCAATCTTCCGGATTTTGTAGATGAGAGTGCTTATCCAGAGAGCGAAGTGATTTTCTAACAGGACGGTGATCCGAAACTTACGGCCAAAATTGTAGAGGGATGGCTTAATAACCAAAATTTTCTAAAGATGCAGTGGCCTGCTCAAAGCCCAGAGATAAATCCGATCAAAAATCTATGGGCTCTGCTAAAAAAACAACTGTCGCGCTACGATACTCCGCCGGATGTGTAACAGGCAGAAGGAGACGTCGCAGACCCCATGAATTATATATATTCTTGATCAGCTCGACGAGCTGAGTCGATATAGCCCTGTCCGTCCATCCGTCAGTCCGTGCGTCCATCTGTATGAACGTATGAACATGTTAGCAAGTGTAACGGTAAGTACTGTAAGTGTGGGTGCATGCTCATCGTGAAATAATATTATTTATGTGCCTCACACTTGCATACCCTTTTCGCGTATATTAATAATTGTTGTATGGTTAGTGGAAATACCCTACCCCGCCTATCGGCGATTTTAAATGCACTTCACAGTTTACATAGAATATAATATATAATTTTAAATTAAATTTTAAAAAATTAAAAGTAACTTGCAAAAAAAAAAAAAAATCTGAGAGAATCGAACCCTTGTCTTCATGTCGGAGATCGGCGCTTTTACCAACACCATTCCTTAGTAAAGTTATTGAGCTACTGAGTGGCTGACCTTCTGCTGAAAATTCATCCCCAATTTATTTGTGTTGTTGTTATAATTTCTAAGAATTTTCTAGATGTTTCTGCTGCTGCTATCATGTGCGTGTCTACGTAAATGTTTGGTAAACGTTTCGTTTAATAACATTATTACAACATTAATAACATTATAGATATCATCTATATATTATATTAATTTATTTCATGTATATCAATGTTATTCTTATTATATATAGTAATATATCTACCAGCAACACTACAGCAACAAAGGAACATCATCTACAAACAACCTCTAAAGTATGCTACAGATTATACACAACTCCTTCAAGTAAACAACATTACAATTCTCAACTGGTTTTAGATGTAACCACATGGATACTGAACATTTACTACAAAGTACCAAGTTCAGTCACACTTAGTGCTCTTACTAAGACTGTTCTCCGTTATTAAATAAATTATTTTATTTTTAAAATAACGTTAAAACCTATATTGGCGCAGCCGGTAGGATAAAACTAAAATACGTTAATAAACGGTGCCGCTAAGGAAAAATCGCTTTTCCGAGACCCTATATTAAAAAACCTGACAAGATTTATCCGCCAAAGAACTAACGTGCAGTGACGCGCGATTAAATAGGATAAAAAAAAAGAGTGCGTTAAAACAGTATTGGCTTGTGCCGCTAAGGAAAAGCCGTTTTTCCGAGGCCTGAATAAAACAAAACTGTACTTAAAAAACGCGACACAATTTTTATCAACGTGCAGTGACGCGCGACTAAACAAAACTAAACTAAAAAAAAAAAAAATATCTAAAACAAGTAAGGAAACTCTAGTCGGAAGTGCCCGACTAGGAAATACCCTGAACCCCGCCTATCGGCGGCTTTAAATGCACTTCAAAGTTTATATATAATTATTTTAAATTAAATTAAAAAAAAACAAAAAAGATTAAGTAACTTGCATAAAAAAAGTTTTGACGTCAGCTTAGAGAATCGAACCCGAGACTTTATGTCGGCGATCATCGCTTCTATCAACACAGCCGTTGCAATACATAAGAGTGAGATAGCGAATTCCTAAGTACAGTTATTGAGCTACTGAGCTGCTGCTACTGAGCTGATGAACTTCTGCTTAAAATTCATCCCAAATTTGTCTTTGTTGTTGTTGTTATGAATTCTTCGAATTTTCTAGAGCTTCTGCTGCTGTTGCCACGCGCGTCTGTACGTAAACGTTTGGTAAACGTTTCGTTTAATAACATAATGCATTTCATCTATTCATATGTATGTATGTACATATGTATATTATATTGACTTTATTTAAGTTATATCAATGTTACTCTTATTTTATATATATGTAAATATATACAGTATGTACATGTGTACATACATATGTATGTATATTGCAAGCAACGCATACATACACACGCACACGCATACGCTCTGCTAACTGCGCAGTTTACTCAGCGACTTCGCTGCGCCAATATGTGCGTGTTATGGGAAACTAAATGCTTAATAACTTTTTTTGTAGATCGACGTTCTTAATCAAACTTGCGCAGCGTAATTATATCATTCATATTCGTGTATGTGCAAAAGCACAAGTCTGTAGTATTTGAAATAAGTGTTTTGAAAATTTGGGCGAAGGGGGCGTGGCATCCAAAATTTAACAAAAATCAAAATTGTATAAAAGTCCCATTAAGCTAAATACAAGATTTGGAGTCTCTAACTATAAAGATGTAGAAGATATGATTTGAAAACTGAAAATCGATTTCGTTTTTAATCGATAAAAAAAGAACGAGAAGAGTTATCGAATTTCTAAAACAAATTCGACCTGCGCGAGTTAACATCTTGGTCGAGTTTGTCGTGTTTGAGGAAAGGATAACCTTTCCTTGTTTTCTTATATACTTTTAGTTTTTTTTTTAAATAAACCCTCCGTCTTGTTTGATGTTCAACATAAGACTAGACTTTATTCGGCAACAATGCCGTTCTCCGCTTCAGTTAATGCTTACAAAACTATGTGTGTATATATGTATCTCATTATGTATGTGTGTATATATGTATGTGTGTATATATGTATGTGTGTATATATGTATGTGTGTATATATGTATGTCCGTGGTTTGTGTAGTTGAAGGTGAATTCGTTGGTGTGGTGACCGGGTAGGTAACTCGCGTGATATACACGAATCTATAAAAAAAAGTTCAAGTCTCTAGCTATTATAGGTTCTGAGATCCACGCATTCAAACATACGGACAGACGGACAGACAGACAGACGGACAGGGCTCAATCGACTCGGCTTGTCGTCCTGATCAAGAATATATATACTTTATGGGGTCTGCCACGCCTCCTTCTGCCTGTTACATACATTTGGGCTGCAACAAAACCATTATACCCTGATTACCCATTTTTAATGGGTTCAGGGTATAAAAAAAAGCTGAACAAGTGAACAAGTGCTCAATTAAAAATGACCTTGGAACTGTCCGATGCTCACCTCAACCAGGCCCTAACCCTTCTACGTCAGGTGCCTGTGTTTGACGGTGATACGAAAACATTGGCAACATTCATCAGGCGCATTGATTATATAATGCAATTATATCCAACGAGGGACGTCCGACAACACAGCGTAATGTTCGGGACCATCGAGATGCAGCTAACTGGAGAGGCACAGAGAGTGTCTCAGTTTTCGCAGGCCATGGGATGGGGAAATCTACGAGCCGCTCTCATAAGTGAGTTCAAGACTCACACACCTTGCGAGGAATTGCTTCGACGTTTATATAACACCAATTTTACTAGTAATCTTCGTAAGTTTATCGAAGATTTAGAAATTAAGACATTTGAAATTACCAATAAGTTAGCACTAGAAGGCGACGCGACTAATACAACACTTTATACTAACACTATGAAAAATACAGTCAAAAAAGTCATCACTAGAAAACTACCTGACAGACTTTACATGACTCTTGCTAAATTCGATATTTCAACTGTGTCTGATTTAAAACAAGTGGCATATAGGGAAGGTCTATACGAGAATAGCCTCACAGATAAATCTAGAAACAATTCAAATAATCATCAAACTTACTCTAAACCAAATCAGAACCAAACCTATTACAAACAGAATAACCAGAACCAAACCTACTACAAACAGAATAACCATCAATCCCCTCAACCAAGACAAAACGATTCTTCAAATCGCCAACTGTACGCTGAATTTTCTAATAAATTAAACCAGGGAATACAACAAAATCCTCTAAATTACCAAATAATGGCTCAAAACCAAACCCAAACTCCATTTTCCAACCAATCATCTAAACGAACAAGAAAAAGTAATAGCAACCAAACTAGGATGGATTGGTCAGAAAATTTTCATTACTATGCCTCGGATCAACCCAATCCAAACACACCAACCGACGAAACCTTTACATCAGACTCACCATAAATAACGTCCCCCTTAGATGCATAATAGATACTGGGTCTCCTATAAACATTATTAGTAAAAATCATTTCAATTTCCCAGAAACTAGAGAATATCTAAAAGTCCAAACTATTAAAGGAATAATGGAACTCAATAAAAGTATATCATTTGCATCTAGTAAACTCTGCCCTACAAAACAAAAATTCTATTGTCACAATTTCTCACCCAATTACGATATACTATTAGGCAGAAACTACCTATCGGCATGCAAAGCCGTCATCAATTTCGCAGAAGATAGTGTAACTATAGGAAATTACACATTCTATTTTCATTCTGATAACAGAACCCCCAATCAAAGCCCTTATCCTCCCGTAGAATTTGCATACGACTTATTTTCATACGAAATAAATAACAACATTGAAGAAAGAAACGAATATAGACTAGACCATCTAAATCCAGAAGAAACAGATAAATTAAAGAAAATCCTTCACGATTATAGTGACATCCAATACAGAAAAGGTGAAAATTTCACCTTTACTTGTACAATTAAACATAAAATTATAACTAAACATGAGGACCCCATTTATAAACACCCTTACAGACATCCTCAAATTCTCGACTACGAAATTAATAAACAAATTAACGAAATGTTAGAACAGGGAATCATACGAAAATCTAACTCACCCTATTGTTCACCTATATGGATCGTACCTAAAAAAGAGGACGCTTCCAAAGAAAAAAAATACCGTTTAGTTATCGACTATCGTGGACTAAATGAAGCTATAGACGACAAATACCCAATACCCGTAATAAATGAAATTCTTGATAAATTAGGCAAATGTCAGTATTTCACTACCATCGACCTTGCAAAAGGGTTTCACCAAATTCAAATGGACCCTAAGTTGATCGCAAAAACTGCATTTTCAACAAAACAGGGATACTACGAATTCACTCGTATGCCCTTTGGACTCAAAAATGCCCCAGCAACTTTCCAAAGGTGCATGAACAATCTTTTAGAAGACTTAATCTCCAAAGACTGTCTAATTTACCTCGACGATATAATCATTTTTTCAACTTCACTAGAAGAACATATAACTTCTATAAAAGGGTATTCAACAGATTGCGCAAAGATAACTTAAAGCTACAATTAGATAAATGTGAATTTTTAAAAAGACAAAAGCAATTTTTGGGACACATTATAACCACAGAAGGAATTAAACCTAACCCCGACAAAGTAACAGCTATATTAAATTTTCCAATTCCCCAGACACCCAAAGAAATCAAATCTTTCTTAGGTCTTTGTGGATTTTACCGTAAATTTATACCAAATTTTGCCAATATTGCAAAACCACTGACTTTAGGATTAAAAAAGAAATCTGAAATCAATATAACCAATCAAGAATTCAGAACAGCCTTTGAAAAACTAAAGGTACTCATAACAAATGACCCCATACTAATATATCCAAATTTCAATAAAACCTTTTCTCTAACCACAGACGCAAGTAATGTGGCTATAGGAGCAGTCCTCTCTCAAGACCATAGAGCAATTTGCTTCGCTAGCAGAACTTCAAACGATCACGAAACTTAACTATTCAGCAATAGAAAAGGAACTTCTAGCTATTGTATGGGCAACTAAATACTTCAGACCATATATTTATGGTCGAAAATTCCAAATTCTTAGCGTCCATAAACCATTAGTATGGTTATATAATATAAAGGAACCAAATATGAAATTACAAAGATGGAAGATTAAACTAAACGAATATGACTATAATATTAAATACCTACCAGGAAAAGAAAACTACGTAGCCCATGCTCTCTCTAGAATCAAATTAAATAAAAATTTCTTAGAAGAAGTTAGCAGCTCCAGAGCAACCATTCATAGTGCTCAAGAAGATAACCAAAACCTAATACCTATTTCAGAAAGACCTATAAATTTATATAACAGACAAATCGAATTCCTAAAAGGTAACAAAGATTAAACAAACATTTCACACTACTTTCACAAAACAAAAATAAAAACAAGTAAGGAAACTCTAGTCGGAGGTGCCCGACTAGGAAATACCCTGAACCCCGCCTATCGGCAGCTTTAAATGCACTTCAAAGTTTGTATATAATTATTTTAAATTAAATTAAAAAATTAAAAAAAAAAAAAAAGATTAAGTAACTTGCATAAAAAAATTTTTAAAGTCAGCTTAGAGAATCGAACCCGAGACTTTATGTCGGCGATCATCGCTTCTATCAACACAGCCGTTGCAATACATAAGAGTGAGATAGCGAATTCCTAAGTACAGTTATTCAGCTACTGAGCTGCTGCTACTGAGCTGATGAACTTCTGCTTAAAATTCATCCCCAATTTGTCTTTGTTGTTGTTGTTATGAATTCTTCGAATTTTCTAGATGCTTCTGCTGCTGTTGCCACGCGCGTGTGTACGTAAACGTTTGGTAAACGTTTCGTTTAATAACATAATGCATTTCATCTATTCATATGTATGTATGTACATATGTATATTATATTGACTTTATTTAAGTTATATCAATGTTACTCTTATTTTATATATATGTAAATATATACAGTATGTACATGTGTACATACATATGTATGTATATTGCAAACAACGCATACATACACACGCACACGCATACGCTCTGCTAACTGCGCAGTTTACTCAGCGACTTCGCTGCGCCAATATGTGCGTGTTATGAGAAACTAAATGCTTAATAACTTTTTTTGTAGATCGACGTTCTTAATCAAACTTGCGCAGCGTAATTATATCATTCATATGCGTGTATGTGCAAAAGCACAAGTCTCTAGTATTTGAAATAAGTGTTTTGAAAATTTGGGCGAAGGGGGCGTGGCATCCAAAATTTAACAAAAATCAAAATTGTATAAAAGTCCCATTAAGCTAAATACAAGATTTGGAGTCTCTAACTATAAAGATGCAGAAGATATAATTTTAAAACTGAAAATCGATTTCGTTTTTAATCGATAAAAAAAGAACGAGAAGAGTTATCGAATTCTAAAACAAACTCGACCTGCGCGTGATATACACGAATCTATAAAAAAAAGTTCAAGTCTCTAGCTATTATAGGTTCTGAGATCCACGCGTTCAAACATACAGACAGACAGACAGACGGACAGGGCTCAATCGACTCGGCTTGTCGTCCTGATCAAGAATATATATACTTTATGGGGTCTGCCACGCCTCCTTCTGCCTGTTACATACATTTGGGCTGCAACAAAACCATTATACCCTGATTACCCATTTTTAATGGGTTCAGGGTATAAAAAAAAGCTGAACAAGTGAACAAGTGCTCAATTAAAAATGACCTTGGAACTGTCCGATGCTCACCTCAACCAGGCCCTAACCCTTCTACGTCAGGTGCCTGTGTTTGACGGTGATACGAAAACATTGGCAACATTCATCAGGCGCATTGATTATATAATGCAATTATATCCAACGAGGGACGTCCGACAACACAGCGTAATGTTCGGGACCATCGAGATGCAGCTAACTGGAGAGGCACAGAGAGTGTCTCAGTTTTCGCAGGCCATGGGATGGGGAAATCTACGAGCCGCTCTCATAAGTGAGTTCAAGACTCACACACCTTGCGAGGAATTGCTTCGACGTTTATATAACACCAATTTTACTAGTAATCTTCGTAAGTTTATCGAAGATTTAGAAATTAAGACATTTGAAATTACCAATAAGTTAGCACTAGAAGGCGACGCGACTAATACAACACTTTATACTAACACTATGAAAAATACAGTCAAAAAAGTCATCACTAGAAAACTACCTGACAGACTTTACATGACTCTTGCTAAATTCGATATTTCAACTGTGTCTGATTTAAAACAAGTGGCATATAGGGAAGGTCTATACGAGAATAGCCTCACAGATAAATCTAGAAACAATTCAAATAATCATCAAACTTACTCTAAACCAAATCAGAACCAAACCTATTACAAACAGAATAACCAGAACCAAACCTACTACAAACAGAATAACCATCAATCCCCTCAACCAAGACAAAACGATTCTTCAAATCGCCAACTGTACGCTGAATTTTCTAATAAATTAAACCAGGGAATACAACAAAATCCTCTAAATTACCAAATAATGGCTCAAAACCAAACCCAAACTCCATTTTCCAACCAACCATCTAAACGAACAAGAGAAAGTAATAGCAACCAAACTAGGATGGATTGGTCAGAAAATTTTCATTACTATGCCTCGGATCAACCCAATCCAAACACACCAACCGACGAAACCTTTACATCAGACTCACCATAAATAACGTCCCCCTTAGATGCATAATAGATACTGGGTCTCCTATAAACATTATCAGTAAAAATCATTTCAATTTCCCAGAAACTAGAGAATATCTAAAAGTCCAAACTATTAAAGGAATAATGGAACTCAATAAAAGTATATCATTTGCATCTAGTAAACTCTGCCCTACAAAACAAAAATTCTATTGTCACAATTTCTCACCCAATTACGATATACTATTAGGCAGAAACTACCTATCGGCATGCAAAGCCGTCATCAATTTCGCAGAAGATAGTGTAACTATAGGAAATTACACATTCTATTTTCATTCTGATAACAGAACCCCCAATCAAAGCCCTTATCCTCCCGTAGAATTTGCATACGACTTATTTTCATACGAAATAAATAACAACATTGAAGAAAGAAACGAATATAGACTAGACCATCTAAATCCAGAAGAAACAGATAAATTAAAGAAAATCCTTCACGATTATAGTGACATCCAATACAGAAAAGGTGAAAATTTCACCTTTACTTGTACAATTAAACATAAAATTATAACTAAACATGAGGACCCCATTTATAAACACCCTTACAGACATCCTCAAATTCTCGACTACGAAATTAATAAACAAATTAACGAAATGTTAGAACAGGGAATCATACGAAAATCTAACTCACCCTATTGTTCACCTATATGGATCGTACCTAAAAAAGAGGACGCTTCCAAAGAAAAAAAATACCGTTTAGTTATCGACTATCGTGGACTAAATGAAGCTATAGACGACAAATACCCAATACCCGTAATAAATGAAATTCTTGATAAATTAGGCAAATGTCAGTATTTCACTACCATCGACCTTGCAAAAGGGTTTCACCAAATTCAAATGGACCCTAAGTTGATCGCAAAAACTGCATTTTCAACAAAACAGGGATACTACGAATTCACTCGTATGCCCTTTGGACTCAAAAATGCCCCAGCAACTTTCCAAAGGTGCATGAACAATCTTTTAGAAGACTTAATCTCCAAAGACTGTCTAATTTACCTCGACGATATAATCATTTTTTCAACTTCACTAGAAGAACATATAACTTCTATAAAAGGGTATTCAACAGATTGCGCAAAGATAACTTAAAGCTACAATTAGATAAATGTGAATTTTTAAAAAGACAAAAGCAATTTTTGGGACACATTATAACCACAGAAGGAATTAAACCTAACCCCGACAAAGTAACAGCTATATTAAATTTTCCAATTCCCCAGACACCCAAAGAAATCAAATCTTTCTTAGGTCTTTGTGGATTTTACCGTAAATTTATACCAAATTTTGCCAATATTGCAAAACCACTGACTTTAGGATTAAAAAAGAAATCTGAAATCAATATAACCAATCAAGAATTCAGAACAGCCTTTGAAAAACTAAAGGTACTCATAACAAATGACCCCATACTAATATATCCAAATTTCAATAAAACCTTTTCTCTAACCACAGACGCAAGTAATGTGGCTATAGGAGCAGTCCTCTCTCAAGACCATAGAGCAATTTGCTTCGCTAGCAGAACTTCAAACGATCACGAAACTTAACTATTCAGCAATAGAAAAGGAACTTCTAGCTATTGTATGGGCAACTAAATACTTCAGACCATATATTTATGGTCGAAAATTCCAAATTCTTAGCGTCCATAAACCATTAGTATGGTTATATAATATAAAGGAACCAAATATGAAATTACAAAGATGGAAGATTAAACTAAACGAATATGACTATAATATTAAATACCTACCAGGAAAAGAAAACTACGTAGCCCATGCTCTCTCTAGAATCAAATTAAATAAAAATTTCTTAGAAGAAGTTAGCAGCTCCAGAGCAACCATTCATAGTGCTCAAGAAGATAACCAAAACCTAATACCTATTTCAGAAAGACCTATAAATTTATATAACAGACAAATCGAATTCCTAAAAGGTAACAAAGATTAAACAAACATTTCACACTACTTTCACAAAACAAAAATAAAAACAAGTAAGGAAACTCTAGTCGGAGGTGCCCGACTAGGAAATACCCTGAACCCCGCCTATCGGCAGCTTTAAATGCACTTCAAAGTTTGTATATAATTATTTTAAATTAAATTAAAAAATTAAAAAAAAAAAAAAGATTAAGTAACTTGCATAAAAAAATTTTTAAAGTCAGCTTAGAGAATCGAACCCGAGACTTTATGTCGGCGATCATCGCTTCTATCAACACAGCCGTTGCAATACATAAGAGTGAGATAGCGAATTCCTAAGTACAGTTATTCAGCTACTGAGCTGCTGCTACTGAGCTGATGAACTTCTGCTTAAAATTCATCCCCAATTTGTCTTTGTTGTTGTTGTTATGAATTCTTCGAATTTTCTAGATGCTTCTGCTGCTGTTGCCACGCGCGTGTGTACGTAAACGTTTGGTAAACGTTTCGTTTAATAACATAATGCATTTCATCTATTCATATGTATGTATGTACATATGTATATTATATTGACTTTATTTAAGTTATATCAATGTTACTCTTATTTTATATATATGTAAATATATACAGTATGTACATGTGTACATACATATGTATGTATATTGCAAACAACGCATACATACACACGCACACGCATACGCTCTGCTAACTGCGCAGTTTACTCAGCGACTTCGCTGCGCCAATATGTGCGTGTTATGAGAAACTAAATGCTTAATAACTTTTTTTGTAGATCGACGTTCTTAATCAAACTTGCGCAGCGTAATTATATCATTCATATGCGTGTATGTGCAAAAGCACAAGTCTCTAGTATTTGAAATAAGTGTTTTGAAAATTTGGGCGAAGGGGGCGTGGCATCCAAAATTTAACAAAAATCAAAATTGTATAAAAGTCCCATTAAGCTAAATACAAGATTTGGAGTCTCTAACTATAAAGATGTAGAAGATATAATTTTAAAACTGAAAATCGATTTCGTTTTTAATCGATAAAAAAAGAACGAGAAGAGTTATCGAATTTCTAAAACAAACTCGACCTGCGCGTGATATACACGAATCTATAAAAAAAAAGTTCAAGTCTCTAGCTATTATAGGTTCTGAGATCCACGCGTTCAAACATACGGACAGACGGACAGACGGACGGACAGACGGACAGACAGACAGACGGACAGGGCTCAATCGACTCGGCTTGTCGTCCTGATCAAGAATATATATACTTTATAGGGTCTGCCACGCCTCCTTCTGCCTGTTACATACATTTGGGCTGCAACAAAACCAGTATACCCTGATTACCCATTTTTAATGTTTTCAGGGTATAATAACTTACATAGAAATGACCGACACATTTGCCAAAAACATAATTAAAGAATATCTTTGTTTAAAAAACAACGCCTTTTACTTCCATAATCCCCCAGATTTCCCTATATTTCAAAAAGCTTACGCTGAAATCATAAACCCTGAAAGTAAAACGAAAACTCTCAGAACATTATCAAAACTACACGATATCCTCACTTTTGCAGAACTTAGGGAAATAATCCTTTCAAACCACAAAAAATTACTCCACCGGTATCACAAAAACTCTCAACTAGTTCAGAGAAAAATTCTACTTCCCAGATTATCAAAAATTAATACAAAATATCATTAATGAATGTGAAATTTGTAATCTATCCAAATCTGAAAACAGAAACACAAAACTGACCTTTGAAATCACTCCAGAAGTATATAACCCCAGAGAAAAATACATCATGGACTTTTATCTAATTGATAACAAACAATTCTTATCTTGCATCGACATATACTCAAAATACGGAAACTTAGTAGAAGTCAAAAGCCGTGATTGGCTTGAAGCTAAAAGAGCAATCATAAAAATCTTCAATGACATGGGAAAGCCTATCGAAATCAAAGCAGATAAAGACTCAGCATTTATATGCGCAGCTCTTCAAAACTGGTTAAAATCTGAAAAGGTAAACATTAATATCACCACTAGCAAAAACGGTATCTCAGACATAGAAAGATTTCACCGAACTATCAACGAAAAATTAAGAATTATTAACACAGAATCCGACATAGAAAACAAACAGACGAAATTTGAAACTATTCTATACATCTACAACCAACCACAAGACAAAACACTTGACAACGAACAGAACCCCCAATGACACACAATCAAATAAAATAAATAAAATCCAAAATCTCAACAAAGACAAAGACGATTTTGAAATAAATACAGATTACAAACACGCCCCACTAGTTAAAACTAAAACAACTACACCATTTAAGAAAACAGGATAAATAATACAAACAGACGAAAAACATTTTATAGAAACCAACAGAGGTAGACAAACTACACACTATAAGTCCAAATTTAAAAGGAAAAAGAAAATTAATGAAAGCAAATATAACAACAATTACAAAAATCAACATTACTCTTACTAGGAATACGAGGTTTAATAAACGCAATAGGCATGCAATTAACCAGATTAGGAATTTTCACTCCAAAAAATACTAAAACACCAATACATATTTGACATAAATTCTGAAAAGATTCTAAATACCAAAACTTCCACATGGTTAAAGTGGGACACTAATAAAATATTTATAGTTTCGCACGTACCAAAACAAATAACCAAAACTCCACTCTACAAAATTGTGCCTTACCCAGACGAACAAAACAATACATTAGCATAAAACACTTACAAAACATACTATTCACAAAACAACAAAT
The DNA here is from genome assembly GCA_035045555.1 of Drosophila fulvimacula. NCBI lineage: Eukaryota > Metazoa > Arthropoda > Insecta > Diptera > Drosophilidae > Drosophila > Drosophila fulvimacula. Next base: position 82,696 of record JAWNOX010000154.1, on the reverse strand, counting down.
CATACTTAAAATCTTCCAAGAAGCAAGAATTAAACGAATGTATTCAAAAATACAAATCCCAGCAGAATGCAAATACACAAAAACACTCAAAACAGAACAAGTTAGTTATATAGAAACAAACATAATTGTAACTTGGAACTTACCCAAGACAGAAATTAATCAAAATTGTAACAAAAATAAAATTAGCATTGAAGGTAATAACTTAATCAAGATGTACGATTGTAGTATCCAATTAAACGATATTTCAATTGTAAACACACTATTTTTACCACACGCAAAATATCTATGTAACCAACAATGTAACTAAAATAACTACACTAATAAGCTTGTACTATTTGTAATTTTTAAATTTAAGTCAATATCAAAAAAAAAAAAAAGTATAAGACATACTGAAAACGAAACAACTGAAAAAGCGAGTAGGACACCAGAGGAACAACAACCAAAACCTATTCCACAACTCTACCCTACATTTCCCGCCTGAAGACAGGCTAATCTCTATGGGATGGGGAAGTAATATACACTCTGTCAAGAAACACTTTACACAGTAGAAAAAAGATCAATTTTTTTACTTTGTGTACAAAAATAATGAGTTTTTGTTTAATTTAACTAATTTTTTTAAATGTGTAACTGTTTAATAGGTATTTTTAAATCAAATTATAAAAAACAGAAACAAAAACAATAAGGGAGAAGCTAAAATAAACAACAAAAACTTAGATTACTCATATTTGACACTGTCAAGAAACTCTTTACACACTTATAAATTTAAAATGTAAAACTAGTTAAAGGTCATTTTTAAAAACTTAGTATTTAGTATGGCCCTCCTTAGCATTATGAATATGTTGGAGTCTTTTTTTCATAGAGCTCACCAAGTTTTGAATATATTCTAGGGGTATATTCTTCCACTCTTCCATTACGAATGCTTTTAGCTGTCCACGGTTCGTTGGATTCCTTTTTCCAACCTTTTTCTTTAAGTAAGACCACGCATGTTCGATTAGGTTCAGATCTGGGCTTTGGGGTGGTGTGTCCAAGACCTTTCCGCAGTTGTAAAGCAGCCAATTGCGTACATTAAATTCTTTATGTTTTGGATCGTTGTCCTGGTAAAATTTAAAAGTTGGCCGATTTTCGGTTATAAAGCCAAATTTGGTTGCACTTCGGTGTAAATTTAACTTCAAAATTTGAAGATATTGTTCGGCATTCATGTTGTTTTCAATGAATACCAGTTCACCGACTCCCTGGCTGGATATGCAGCCCCAAACCATAAACGAAAATTTTCCAAATTTGACTGTTGGAATGATATTCGCTTTATCGTAAGCTGTAGAGAACTGTAGAGAACGCCATACTTTGGGCGGACCATCGTTGTAATACAACATTATTTTGGTCTCGTCGCAAAATATAACGTCCTTCCAATACTCCTCTGGGTGGCTGCATAGTAAGAGCAAAAGAGAAGCGCTTTTCCACATTTGTCGACGACAGCAAGGGTTTCTTACGTGCCACTTTCGAAGAATACCCATGCCGTAGAATGGCCTGACGGACCGTTTCGTGGGACACATCCACGTCACACTCTTCCTTGAGCTCCTTGGCAAGAGTTCTAGTCGAAATTTGGGGATTTGCTTTGATCTTTCGCATCATAAGGCGGTCCGCGCGACTGAAAACGTTGTATATTGTTTTTCTCGACACGGAAAACATTTCCACTAATTCTGGAACTGATTTGCCCAACTGCCGTTTGTACAAGATCAAAATTTTAATTGCTTTTTTCACGTGTACTCAGCCAAATTTTGCACAAAGTGAAAAATAAACACAAAAATAGAGATGCATAAAAAGATTCTAAAAGCATAGTTAACGGTAAAGCCCCGTTATTTCTTAGAATGCGAGCAAAACAGATGAAGAGAACAAAATGTGTAAAGAGTTTCTTGACAGTGTCAAATATGAGTAATCTAAGTTTTTGTTGTTTATTTTAGCTTCTCCCTTATTGTTTTTGTTTCTGTTTTTTATAATTTGATTTAAAAATACCTATTAAACAGTTACCCATTTAAAAAAATTAGTTAAATTAAACAAAAACTCATTATTTTTGTACATAAAGTAAAAAAATTGAGCTTTTTTCCACTGTGTAAGGTGTTTCTTGACAGAGTGTATCTACCAGCAACACTACAGCAACAAAGGAACATCATCTACAAACAACCTCTAAAGTATGCTACAGATTATACACAACTCCTTCAAGTAAACAACATTACAATTCTCAACTGGTTTTAGATGTAACCACATGGATACTGAACATTTACTACAAAGTACCAAGTTCAGTCACACTTAGTGCTCTCACTAAGACTGTTCTCCGTTATTAAATAATTTATTTTATTTTTAAAATAACGTTAAAACCTATTATTATATATATATATAATAAGAATAAATGAAATAAATGAATATGATATATAGATGAAATATAAATATTTATATATGTATGTATGTATATTTCAAGCAACGCATACATACACACGGACACACATACGCTCTGCTAGTGCGCAGTTTGCTCAGCGAATATGGGCCAATATGTGCATGTTATGGGAAATTAAATGCTTAATAACTTTTTTTGTAGACCGACTTTCTTAATTAATTTGCGCAGCGTAATTATATCATTCATATGTGTATATGTGCAAAAACACAAGTTTCTAGTATTTGAGATACGTGATTTAGAAATTTTTGGAGATTTGAACGGATCGAACATCTTTGGTATATCCTTGGCGGTCCTACAAAATTGGCGATACTAACATTAGTTTAATTATTAAAAAAAAAAAAAAAAAACACAGGCTTTAGGACTTTCAGTGAAATGCACCTATTTGAAATTTGAAACTAAAAGGTTTTTTTTTAAGTTTTTTCAATATTTTTTTTTTATCTGAATAATAAGATAATATGTTCCTGAACTTATGCTAATTTTTATATATTTTTCTCAATTTTAGAATTTTATGGTCAAGAATGTTGAGGTGTAGGTTGAGGCGTACGATTATCAGTGGGGTCTGCCACGCCTCCTTCTTCCTGTTACATTTTAACAAAACTGTTGGTTCAGTTTGAAATGACTGGCATATTAGTTCGCCGCATATTACTTGTTTCCTTACTTACAATATATTTATTTAATTATACAAATATAAGCAATATATAAAAATAAGTAAAAACGTTGCAATCGAGCGCTACCGACTGCGAAATACTCATTCACACCGCAAGCTCCCAAATCAAATCTTTTCTCGGGATGACAGGATTTTACAGAAAATTCGATAGGGATTACGCAAAATAAGCATGCCCTATATTAAGGTACCTAAAGAAAAATCAAACACTCAACATAGACGACACAAGCTATAAAGCAGCATTTGAAAAATTGAAAGCACTAGTAACGAATAGTCCGGTCCTACGATACCCTAACTTATTGAAAAAATTCAGTCACTACAGATGCCAGCAATTTCGCCGTAGGGGCAGTACTCTCCCAAGAAGGCCACCCTTACTTGTGCACTTATGCATCTTGAACGATAAATCAGCACGAATGCAACTACTCGACCGAGTACTCCTAGCCATTGTATGGGCCGTGAAATACTTTCGACCATACGTTTATGGTAGGGAATTTGATCTTGAGAGCGCTCACCAGCTGATGGCTGATGGCCAAATATTCGGGAAAGATATAAACCCAAGAATACAGAGATGGCTTATTAACCTAGGAGAATACAACTTCCACAAAGAGTACATAAAAGAAAAAAATAATAACATTGCCGACTTTTTCACTAGGATCAGAGAAGACGAAATAAACTTTATGGATACCGAATCGACCGCCGAAGACGACAACGGTACTTTGGTTGTCCAAACAGTCCATACTGAGATATAGGAGAACACCTAGTAACACTCAGAACAAACAAAATACCACTAACACTAACAGTTATAATAAAGGAAACAACACGAACACCAACACTTATAATAATATACCACAAACCAAAACAATCAGGTATACAAAACTACTAACACCAGACCGAACACGGAACAACCATAACGCCGGACCACCTCAGAACAGTCAGGCAAACCAACAAGCATATAATAGCTCACAACCCGGCCAGAGCCAAAATACTAGACCAAACTATAAAAACAAGGGTAACAGCTCTAAGCAAACGAGAATGTCCCATATGAGTGTAGACACAAAGATAAACGATTTCACGCCTATGAAGATCGGAACTTTAGAAGAAAACCAGTCAGATGGAGAAGATATCAAGCTTTTGATACCCTACCTAGGACAACGCTACCCATAATTATGTGGACAATAGGTAAAGAAAAACTCAAATGCTTAGTCGACACCGGTGCAACGACAAGCATATTGAAATCAGAAAGTTTAGAACATCAATACCCAAAAACAGAATTTGCCAAGCCATGCTCCTACAAAACCGTTAATGACACTAACAGTAAAATACACAATAACCACACCATTTCTGAAAGAAATGGAACCATACATAGGGACAATTCAGTGGCAGTTAATCGATTTTTCAAATAAAAACTTCTCTGCAATAATAGGACAAAATTTCTTGAAGCCTTTCAAAGCCCAAATTAACGAAACAGAAGGAACTACTCGAACTACTAGAACTACTCGATAGAAAAATTTACTTTTTAGATTATGAATACCCAGAGTCGATGCACAACGTTTGTGCACTCCAAACAATAAATACAGAGGATATAAAAGACCATTTTAACCTCACACATTTAAACGACGAGGAACGCCGAGCTGCCAATGCGTTGCTTGCGGAGTCCGAGGAGTTGTTTTGTCAGCAACAGAGAGAGTTCTGAGTTTGTGAGAGTAAGACGTATTTTTGTTTGCGCTCCGTACTTTTTATTTTTTTCTGTTCTTTAATTTGTTTTTATATTTACACATTATTTGTATTTTGGTGATTATTGCCTTTTTGGTTTGATATAGCCGTCATTTGTGCTTATAAACATTGTGTTTGTGTTTTTATTTACAAAGTTTTGTGAGCGTCGGTAATTATATCTAATTTGCAATTTTCGTTTTAGTATTTCTACTTATTTCGTTTTTAGTGTAAGCTCTCTCCCGCTCTATTTTCTGTTTCTTCATCACTTGTTTGTCTTTTGATCTCTGTATTAGCTGAGTTTTGTTGTTTGTCATTTTATTTCTCTCAACACAGTTAATCCTCGCTTTGTCTTTTAATTTTTCTATCTTAATCTGATTTTATTATACTCATTCACAAATTGAAATGAGTACATTGGGTTTGTGCAATGTCCGCCTTGCTGTCCGTCCGTCTGTCCGTACGAACGCAAACCATTTCTATGCTATTGAAGTTAGAGACTTGAAATTTGGAATATATAGTCGTGTATACTCTCGTTAGATAAATTGTCAAGATTTTCCCGATACGCCAACTAGGAGCGTGCCTGGAAATTAATTTATTTAATTATGTATACTCGCGTCCCAAGTTGAATAAGCTACGGCGGATATATCTACGCCCACAGGGGGCGAGGCAAACCACACGAGCTTATAGCTCCTACAGTTGTAGTGCTAGAAGCTTCAAAATTCGATTCGTAGGTTGCTGGTGACCTCCTCTATCGATCGGCCAAAATTATTTATTATTATTTTTACGCCCCTTTTGGGGCGTGACTTATTAAAAAATACCCTGTAATTTGCATATGCAAATAGAATTAAACCAATATTTTTCAGCTATAAACACACAATTTATTTATATTATAAATGTAAAAAAATATATATTTTAGAACAAAAAACTAAAGACTTAGAAAATTCGAGATTCGAACCTCCGCCTACTTGCACGAGTCGAAATTCGTCATCTCTACTACGAAGCCACCCAAAAGTGGAAGTGGTGGATTACGCTGGTCTTGCCCGGATTGTTTGGAAAAACAATTAAGTTTTTCCAAGATGTATAATTCAGTGAGGGTTCATTATTCAAATTTAGGTAAATTTTCACAACAGAGAGAAGATGAACTGAAATCTGGAGAAGAAATATTGAATCAGTACAAATTTGATTCTCCGCTTAATACAGTGATGACTTCATCACTGTTAGTCCCTCCCTCCTTTTAAGTATCGTCTCCTACCTTATCAACCCCTTCTTCACCATGTCAGTAATATCAGATAATTTCTGTGTCTAGTGTCATAACAGACACTCAATAGACCCCTAATAAAAAAGTTAAAGTTTCTCCGAGTGTTGGTCAAACTAAAAACAACACCGTCAGACACCGTCTGCTACTCCTATATTACCCTATTTATCTACGACATGTGAGGCTGTGTCTGCTTTTATTGAAAGTAAAAAATCGTCTAAAGTTTTTATCTCGAAGTTTAATTTTGCGGCTCCTCGTGAAATTGCTTCATTTAAAATCAATGTACCGATTGAATTTTTCGAAACTATATATGATCCCAACTTTTGGCCACTTCATGTTGTTGTACATGAATTCAAACCTAAGATTCGGAACAGAATTTCTCCAGTGTCTTTAAGTCCCGTTTTGGTACAACCTTCATCTGAGACTGTATCAAAAAACTAAGTTTCTTTCCATCTTTTCCGCAGCTATCTATTATTTATCAAAATGTTCGAGGCCTTAATTCTAAATTAAAAAATCTATTTCTGCATAGCTGTAGTGTACAATCTGAACTTATAGCTCTCACTGAAACATGGTTAAGCTAAAATGTTTATAATAATGAGGTTCTTTCAAATAATTTCACTATTTATAGACTTGGTCGCGCGTCTCGTAGAGGGGGTGGTGTTTTAATAGCTGTTAAATCCCATTTTCTCTCTGAATCTTTTACCTTCTCATCAATTCACAATGTTGATATTATTGGAGTTAAAATAACTTTTCAATCTTGTTTCCTATACGTTCGTTGTTCATATATCCCTCCCTCTTCCGATTTATAAGTTTTAAATCATCATATATCTTGTATTAAAAAGATGTAGGAATATGTTCAAGGTAATGACTTATTTCTTGTGTTGGGTGATTTTAATATACCTAACATTTCTTGGACCTAATTTCCCAATTCGAATTATCTTATTCCAACAATTGATCATTATTTTATTGATTTGTTTAACCTGTCTATGTATCAGATGAGTTCAATTTCTAATCATTTAAATCGTTCTCTTGATCTTGTTTTTACTAATGATGACGCCAGCATTAATGTTTTAAGATCATCCCCCTTTTGTATACCTGAGGATTTATATCATCCAACATTAGAGGTTTTAATACCTATTTACTGTCCACCAATTCTTACGCCCTCGTCATCTAAAAAGCGGCGTGGTTTTAATAAATGTAATTTTGCTTTGCTTAATGATCTCATTAATGCAACAGATTGGACTTCTTTATATGAGACAGTTGATGTAAACTTAGCAGTTTCAAAATTCTACAGTACTTTATATGCTATTCTAGATAAGTGTGTTCCTATGTGTCTTCCCAATTCTTTTTCTAATAAACATCCCTTCGACTCTTTCAACTAAAAAAAAATTTTAAGTCTAAATGTTTTAAAAAGTTCAAAAAGTCGGGTTTGGTCGTTGACTGGTCTAAATATTCCTTAGCTAAGGCCAATTTCAATATTTTAAACTCTCGTTGGTATGAAAATTACCTTATACGTTGTAAAAGGCAGTTGCTCGTGATCCCAAAAAAATTTTTCCTTTGTAAATTTAAAGCGTAAATCTTCTGGGTTTCCATCCTGGTTTTTCCTACGTTGAGACAAAACTTGTACTGATTAAGATGCCTCTGACTTTGCAAATTTTTGCAAATTTCTTCATTCCAATTCACTTACTCGGCTGCCATTCCAGAAACCATTTCATTTCCAATTTTAAATGCTATAATAATTGGAAGTGTCATTATTGTTTCTAATATTTCTCCTTTCTCTCTTTTATCCGCTATGCGTACGTTGAAATTATCGTTCTCTCCGGGAGCGGATGGTATTCCTAGTTAAGTGATTGAAGAACGCAGCGCTTCTTTATGGTCACTTTTATTAAAACTGTTTAATTTGTCCCTTGATATCTCGGTATTTCCTTCAATTTGAAAGAATCATTTATTATTCATCTGTATAAAAAATGAGGCAGATCTGATATTTCAAATTATAGCGGCATTGTCAAGCTTTCTGCTATTCCGAAGTTATTTGAAAATATTATAACTTCTAATGTGCAACACTTTTGTAAATCTATTATTTCACCATCGCAGCATGGTTGTGTTCAAAATCAATCAACCTCTACGAACTTATTAGAATTTTCATCCCTAGTCAATGAAAGCTTTTTAAATAAAATGCAAACAGATGTTATATACACTGATTTTAGTAAGGCATTTGACTCTGTTCAGCATGATGCTTGCTTCAAAAGCTTGACCAATTGGGATTTTCCCCTAAACTTCTGTCTTGGATAGCCTCTTATTCAAAGGGTAGAACCCAAAGAGCTCACCTTACAGTAGTCCCTTATGGATCGTCGAGAAAAAAACTCGTTAATTAAGGGAAAAAAAATTCAGACTTGTCATCGATTACCGTAAATTGAATGAGTTCACGGTCAACGACAGATACCTAACTCCAAATTTGAACTCTCTTTTGGATAAGCTAGGCAGATCCCAATATTTCACAACCCTCGATTTAGAAAAGGGGTTTCACCAAATCCTGGTTAGAGAAGAAGACAGACCAAAGACGGCATTTTCAATACCGTCAGGCCATTACGAATTCATCAGAATGCCGATTGAACTAAAAAATGCTCCATCGACATTTCGAAGGCTGATGAACGTGGCCAGAATTTTACAGAAAATTCTGGCCACGTTCATCAGCCTTCGGAATGTCGATGGGTACCTTGATAGGTACCTATAGAAAAATCAAACACTCAACACAGGCGACCCAAGCTATATAGCAGCAATTGAAAAATTGTAAGCACTAGTAACGAATAGTCCGGTCCTACGATACCCTAACTTCTTGAAAAAATTCACAGTCACTACAGATGCCAGCAATTTCGCCGTAGGGGCGGTACTCTCCCAAGAAGGCCACCCTTACTTGTGCACTTATGCATCTCGAACGATAAATCAGCACGAATGCAACTACTCGACCATAGAGAAAAAACTCCTAGCCATTGTATGGGCCGTGAAATACTTTCGACCGTACGTTTATGGTAGGGAATTTGATCTTGAGAGCGCTCACCAGCCATTCAAATGGCTGATGGCCAAATATACGGGAAAAGATATAAACCCAAGACTACAGAGATGGCTTATTAACCTAGGAGAATACAACTTCCACAAAGAGTACATAAAAGAAAAAAATAATAACATTTCCGACTTTTTCAGTAGGATCAGAGAAGACGAAATAAACTTTATGGATACCGAATTGGCCGCCGAAGACGACAACGGTTCCTTGGTTTTCCACTCTCAAGAGGAGGACCAGGGCTTCGATATACCAATCCTAGATAAAGTAGTTAATAGGTTCAAAGTACAACTAATTTTTTAGAAAAAAAAAATGAAACCCTTGTGCAGGTGTTCGGTAAAAATAGAATTTATATTAACAAAAAATATCTAGAAGACAATCAAGCATTAAATATTCTGCGACGGGAAATAATAACGGGAAAGATAGGAGTTTTCTCACACCTAAGTGACCATGCATTTTACCGATTCCAAAAAAATACTTATGAAAGAATACACTTCTAATCCAAGAGTAAAATTGAAGAAGGTAAGTTGCGCAACCCAAATAGCCTTGTTTCATAAAAATGAGAGTGGCCATTGCGGGATAGTCGCGACCTACCAAAAGCTCCCTCACCTCAAACCCCATATTCACAGAACGACGTCTGTAACGGTAGAAAATACGAAATACACAAATTCTATTTCGACAAATTTTCAAAACATGCACCACAATAGTCGAACACATACAGCAATTCTTATCAATAAAAGGGAAATTTTGAAAGTTCGTCTTTGCCAACGAATTTAATAATTTAAACGTTAGAGAATTTTTAGAGAAACAAGGTATAGAATATCACGACGTTGAAAGATTCAATAATACACTAACAGAGAAAATTCGTACATTGAATGAACAAATGGCTAGAGCAGTGTACTATTACAACAATACATACCATAGCACCACGAAACTTACACCTTTTGATATTCAGAATAATAAAGTAGATCACCAAGAATTATAATGTTAACGCCAAAAAACAAAGGAATAGCAAAACTAAACGAAAATAGAGAAATATACATAGAAAACCAGTATGACTTCAACCTTTCTGGAGATAAGACGTGCTGCAATCAACAATAATTCCGCTTAGCAAACGCAAAAGAAAATCAGCAAACGCGCGACAAAAGATCATCAAAACCAAAACAGAGCAAAGAAAACAAAAACAAACACCGCAAACAATTACATCGGGCTTGCGCCCAAAAACAACAACCATGCACGAACCACCGGACAAACGTAAAATCTACAATACAGAATTAAATGAACCGAGAACCAAATTACAAGCTTTGAAATTAATGAAACTCAACTAAATGACAGACATGGATATTACCACAACAGAGCACAAAACACTAAACACTAGTAAAGGTGTAATATACTGCAATGAATTGAGAAACATAAGCGAAACTGAAATACAACAAGAACTGAAAACACAAAACGTAAGTGAAGTGCGCAAAATTCTAAAAAGACAAGCAAACAGCATAAACCAAGATAGCAGTATACTGGCAGAAACAGGACTGATAATAATAACATTTGAAACGCATAAATTACCTGAAACTATAAAAATTGGCTACGAAACCGTACGTGTGAGACCATACATACCACTTCCACTGCGATGCAAGAACTGTCTTCGTTTTGGACACCCTACAGCTATGTGCAAGAGCCCAGAAATATGCAAAATCTGCTCGGAAATTAAACATACGAACGATAATGAACTCTGCAAAAATCACTGCCCCACGTTCCTGTAGCAACAAGAACTAACAGCAATAAAAACAACCGAAAAAGTTGATCACAAAACCGCCCAGACCATTTACAACAATAGACACAATCAACAGCTAAAAAACACCTACGCTAAAACACTTACGGATTCAACACCACATACAACAACAACACACACACCAGCATATACACCAATACACACACCAACACAGCATTCAATACCCAACGCATATACACACAAAGCAGCACACCGCAACCAGAAACCCCCTCACCTACAGTTACAACACAGCACAATAAATTGTCCACAGTACAATCAATCATAGCACGATCAGCCGAAACAATATCTACACAGCAACAAAGAAAACAACAACAGCAGCATGCATTTACAGAAGGCTTGGAAACAGACGGTAACTCTTCTACCATCGAAAACAAATACTACGCATCACAACACACTGATGATCTAAAAGTAAAAATGTTCCCTAAAGATAAATCTAGTCCCTTAGGTACTAATTTTAAGCGCTCCAAAATAAAAACAAAAACTAAACTTCCAAACAAGAACCAACACATAAACAACAGCGACAGCGAATCCATCTAAAACAAAAACAAGAAAAAAGAAACAAATTTTATTCTCACTCAAACTCTATACTCACCTTTAAATATAATTCACATGAAAACAAATAATCAATCTAATCTAATCTTAAAATTATACAATGGAACATGAAAGGATATACAAACAACTACAATGAACTTTTAATTATAATAAAAAAATACTCACCACAATTCATATGTATCCAAGAAACTCACTATTACAACAAGAATACCCCCATTCCCGTCCCAATAATTTACCAAATTTACAATAATCCAGCCTCCAACCGATTTGGGGGCGTAGCCATACTAATCCACAATTTCCTACAACACAAGAAACTAACCCAACCAACCATCACCAGTCACTTCGAAACTCTTGAAATAGAAATCCTATCCAAAACAATACGAAGCAAATAACAGCTGGGGATCACCGGTGGACAACAAAATAGGCAGAATCCTAGCCAAATTTGCTCAGACTGCTAACCTAACTATACTCAACGACGGCTCCCCAACACACTTTTCCACACACAATACATTCACCCACATAGACATCTCCTTGTGTTCGCCCAAACTCAGCCCCCTTCACAAACTGGAAAGTAATCGACGACCTTCATGGAAGTGATGATCGCTTTCCAATCCTAATCTCCCTATTCCCTCAAACACAAACAACAAATTTCTCTCGTCCCTTTTTCAAAATAAAAGATGCCAACTGGTCATTCTTCACAAAACTAACCAACGAAATAAACGAACTCATTTCAAAAAGCAGTAAAATCAATAAAGAAGCTGCAATAATTAACAAAATAATCCTACTAGCCGCCCATTCCAGCATAACGCAAACAGCCTCACACCACAACAACAAAAACAACCCCTGGTGGATAAGACTCTAAATGAACTGAGAACAAATAAATTTAAAACATGGCAAAATTTTAAACACAACAACACCACTAACAATCTCATAAACTACAAGCGGGCAAATGCACTCTTCCGAAGAGAGCTGAAAATATCAAAAAAGCAACAGATTTCACTTCCGCAATTGAACCCAATACCCCCTCAGACAAAATCTGGGTAAACATCCGATGTCTCTGTGGTCTTAACCCAATTAAAAATATACACTGCATCACAGACACAGCCAACAACTTGCCCACAACAGACACAGCCCACATAGCCTATCTCTTTGCGCAACACTGGTCAGATCAATCCGAAGATAAAAACTTTAGCCAGACATACACAACAAACAAATACGCAGACGAATACGCTGACCACATACCCAGTTCGACGGCACAAGCCATCGAAACATCCATTAGCCAAATGGAGTGGCTATCAGCATTGCACTCCCTTAAAGGAACAACACCTGGGCTTAACCGAATATCCTACCCAATGCGCCTATGGTGGTTTGCAACAGAAGAGAACATCATCCCAACCAAATAGGTTTCAAGCGCGGAAAATCGGTTTCAGACGGTATGCAAATTTTTGCAAATTTCTTCCAATTCACTTACTCGGCTGCCATTCCAGAAACCATTTCATTTCCAATTTTAAATGCTATAATAATTGGAAGTGTCATTATTGTTTCTAATATTTCTCCTTTCTCTCTTTTATCCGCTATGCGTACGTTGAAATTATCGTTCTCTCCGGGAGCGGATGGTATTCCTAGTTGAGTGATTGAAGAACGCAGCGCTTCTTTGTGGTCACTTTTATTAAAACTGTTTAATTTGTCCCTTGATATCTCGGTATTGCCTTCAATTTGAAAGAATCATTTATTATTCATCTGTATAAAAAATGAGGCAGATCTGATATTTCAAATTATAGCGGCATTGTCAAGCTTTCTGCTATTCCGAAGTTATTTGAAAATATTATAACTTCTAATGTGCAACACTTTTGTAAATCTATTATTTCACCATCGCAGCATGGTTGTGTTCAAAATCAATCAACCTCTACGAACTTATTAGAATTTTCATCCCTAGTCAATGAAAGCTTTTTAAATAAAATGCAAACAGATGTTATATACACTGATTTTAGTAAGGCATTTGACTCTGTTCAGCATGATGCTTGCTTCAAAAGCTTGACCAATTGGGATTTTCCCCTAAACTTCTGTCTTGGATAGCCTCTTATTCAAAGGGTAGAGCCCAAAGAGCTCACCTTACAGTAGTCCCTTATGGATCGTCGAGAAAAAAACTCGTTAATTAAGGGAAAAAAAATTCAGACTTGTCATCGATTACCGTAAATTGAATGAGTTCACGGTCAACGACAGATACCTAACTCCAAATTTGAACTCTCTTTTGGATAAGCTAGGCAGATCCCAATATTTCACAACCCTCGATTTAGAAAAGGGGTTTCACCAAATCCTGGTTAGAGAAGAAGACAGACCAAAGACGGCATTTTCAATACCGTCAGGCCATTACGAATTCATCAGAATGCCGATTGAACTAAAAAATGCTCCATCGACATTCCGAAGCCTGATGAACGAGTTCCTGAAGGACTTCATTGGCACCAATTGTGGTCTACATGGATGACATACTAACTTTTAGTACATCCCTTCAGGAACACATGACCACATTGAGGAAAATACTTTAAACAATGACATACTAACTTTTAGTACATTCCTTAAGAAACACATGACCACATTGAGGAAAATACTTTAAACAATGAAAAAAGAAAATTTAAAAATTCAAGTAGATAAGTGCGACTTTCTTAAGGAAGAAACGCAATTTCCAGATCACAAACTAACCACTCACGGCATTCAGCCAAAACCAGAAAAGGTGCATATTATTCAATCTTTAAATAGCCCAGAGCTCTTAAACAAGTCAAATCTTTTCTCGTGATGACAGGATTTTACAGAAAATTCATTAGGGATTACGCAAAATAAACATGCCCTATATCAAGGTACCTAAAAAAAATTCAAACACTCTACATAGACGACACAAGCTATATAGCAGCAATTGAAAAATTGTAAGCACTAGTAACGAATAGTCCGGTCCTACGATACCGTAACTTCTTGAAAAAATTCACAGTCACTACAGATGCCAGCAATTTCGCCGTAGGGGCAATACTCTCCCAAGAAAGCCACCCTTACTTGTGCACTTATGCATCTCGAACGATAAATCAGCACGAATGCAACTACTCGACCATAGAGAAAGAACTCCTAGCCATTGTATGGGCCGTGAAATACTTTCGACCATACGTTTATGGTAGGGAATTTGATCTTGAGAGCGCTCACCAGCTGATGGCTGATGGCCAAATATTCGGGCAAAGATATAAACCCAAGAATACAGAGATGGCTTATTAACCTAGGAGAATACAACTTCCACAAAGAGTACATAAAAGAAAAAAATAATAACATTGCCGACTTTTTCACTAGGATCAAAGAAGACGAAATAAACTTTATGGATACCGAATTGACCGCCGAAGACGACAACGGTTCCTTGGTTGTCCACTCTCAAGAGGAGGACCAGGGCTTCGATATACCCATTCTAGATAAAGTAGTTAATAGGTTCAAAGTACAACTAATTTTTTAGAAAAAAAAACTGAAACCCTCGTGCAGGTGTTCGGTAAAAATAGAATTTATATTAACAAAAAATATCTAGAAGACAATCAAGCATTAAATATTCTGCGACGGGAAATAATAACGGGAAAGATAGGAGTTCTCTCACACCTAAGTGACTATGCATTTTACCGATTCCAAAAAAATATTTATGAAAGAATACACTTCTAATCCAAGAGTAAAATTGAAGAAGGTAAGTTGCACAACCCAAATAGCCTTGTTTCATAAAAATGAGAGTGCGGGATAGTAGGGACTTACCAAAAGCTGAAGCTCGAAATATATCACCCTAACCTCAAAGCCCATATTCACAGAACGACGTCTGTAACGGTAGGAAATACGAAAGAAACAAATTCTATTTCGACAAATTTTCAAAACATGCACCACAATAGTCGAACACATACTGCAATTCTTATCAATAAAAGGGAAAATTTGAAAGTTCGTCTTTGACAACGAATTTAATAATTTAAACGTTCGAGAATTTTTAGAGAAACAAGGTATAGAATATCACTCAACAAAGCCAAACAGTCACACTGGTAACAGCGACGTTGAAATATTCAATAATACACTAACAGAGAAAATTCGTACATTGAACCTAGAAGAAAAACAAGTAAGAAAACTCTAGTCGGAAGTGCCCGACTAGGAAATACCCTGAACCCCGCCTATCGGCGGCTTTAAATGCACTTCAAAGTTTGTATATAATTTTAAATTAAATAAAACATTAAAAAAAAAAAGATTAAGTAACTTGCATAAAAAAAGTTTTGACGTCAGCTAAGAGAATCGAACCCGATACTTTATGTCGGCAATCATCGCTTCTACCAACACAGCCGTTGCAGTACATAAGAGTGAGATAGCGAATTCCTAAGTAAAGTTATTGAGCTACTGAGCTACTGCTACTGAGCTGCTGAACTTCTGCTTAAAATTCATCCGCAATTTATCTTTGTTGTTGTTGTTATGAATTCTTAGAATTTTCTACGTGTGTACGTAAACGTTTCGTTTAATAACATAATGCATTTCATCTATTCATATGTATATTATATTGACTTTATTTAAGTTATATCAATGTTACTCTTATTTTATATACATATATGTAAATATATACAGTATGTACATGTGTGCATACATATGTATGTATATTGCAAGCAACGCATACATACACACGCACACGCATACGCTCTGCTAACTGCGTAGTTTCTCAGCGACTGCGCTGCGCCAATATGTGCGTGTTATGGGAAACTAAATGCTCAATAACTTTTTTTGTAGATCGACTTTCTTAATCAAACTCGCGCAGCGTAATTATATCATTCATATGTGTGCGGGGGCAAAACCACAAGTCTCTAGTATTTGAAATAAGTGTTTTGAAAATTTGGCGAAGGGTGCGTGGCATCCAAAATTTAACAAAAGCAATAATTGTATAAAAGTCCCATTAAGCTAAATACAAGATTTGGAGTCTCTAACTATAAAGATGTAGAAGATATAATTTTAAAACTGAAAAATCGATTTCGTTTTTAATCGATAAAAAAAGAACGAGAAGAGTTATCGAATTTCTAAAACAATCTCGACCTACGCGTGATATACACGAATCTGTAAAAAAAAAAGTTCAAGTCTCTAGCTATTATAGGTTCTGAAATTAAATGTTTAATAACTTTTTTTGTAGATCGACTTTCTTAATCAAACTTGCGCAGCGTAATTATATCATTCATATGTGTGCGGGGGCAAAACCACAAGTCTCTAGTATTTGAAATAAGTGTTTTGAAAATTTGGCGAAGGGTGCGTGGCATCCAAAATTTAACAAAAGGAATAATTGTATAAAAGTCCCATTAAGCTAAATACAAGATTTGGAGTCTCTAACTATAAAGATGTAAAAGATATAATTTTAAAACTGAAAAATCGATTTCGTTTTTAATCGATAAAAAAAGAACGAGAAGAGTTATCGAATTTCTAAAACAATCTCGACCTACGCGTGATATACACGAATCTATAAAAAAAAAGTTCAAGTCTCTAGCTATTATAGGTTCTGAAATTAAATGTTTAATAACTTTTTTTGTAGATCGACTTTCTTAATCAAACTTGCGCAGCGTAATTATATCATTCATATGTGTGCGGGGGAAAACCACAAGTCTCTAGAATTTGAAATAAGTGTTTTGAAAATTTGGGCGAAGGGTGCGTGGCATCCAATATATAAATGATGTACACGAATCTATAAAAAAGAGTTCAAGTCTCTAAATATTATTGGTTCTCAGATCCACGCGCTCAAACATGCGGACAGACAGACAGACGGACAGGGCTCAATCAACTCGGCTTGTCGTCCTGATCAAGAATATATATACTTTATGGGGTCTGCCACGCCTCCTTCTGCCTGTTACATACATGTGGGCTGCAACAAAACCATTATACCCCGATTACCCATTTTTAATGGGTTCAGGGTATAGAAAACCCATAATTAAGCTAGAGCAGTGTACTATTACAACAATACATACCATAGCACCACGAAACTTACCCCTTTTGATATTCAGAATAATAAAGTAGATCACCAAGAATTATTATTATTATTATCATTATTATTAAGAAGTTACAATTAATATAAAATTAACTCTAACTTAAGGCTAAGCACTGGCAGCAGGGGCCTTCGGCTGGATGGTGTTTATTGTGATTATAGATTATTTTTAAATTAGTATATACAGATTTTATTTTATAATAGCATTATTTCTATATTTACATTTCATTTTGTTTTTATTTAATCTTTTTCATAGTAGGTGGTATGTTTTAGATTTTTTAAGAAACTCAATTATCTTGCTGATGTTAATCTCGGTTGGGTTTGCTAGGATTGATAGGGGGCAGGTGTTTTGGAAGATTTGGGCATGCAGGTTAGAGGTTGCGGGGCAGTTGCAGAGAATGTGTATTATATTGATGTTTGCGGTTGTGTGACAGTTGGGCAAGGAAGGATGTTGTTAGGGTTGTTATAGTGCTGTTGTGTGATTCTTGTGTGGCCACTTAGCCTTAGAAATTTTATTTGATCACTGCGTGTGATGCTTTTTTGGTCTATATTTTTTAGGTAGTTTGACGTGTTGGATAGGTTTGTATTTAATCTCTGGTACCATCGGTTGCAGAGCTCTATGTTCAATTTAAGTTTTTTTGAGAGTTCGTTTTTGAGGAGTTTGTTTATGTCTGTAGTGTTAAAGTTAGGGGTATAGTGAAGGGGCATATAAAATGTGTCTTTGGCTGCACTGTCGGCTAACTCGTTCCCTTTAATGCCGCAGTGGCTAGGGATCCAAAGAAGTTTTATTTTTGAGTCAGATTGGGTAAGCAGGGTTCTAATAGTTTTGGGATAAAGGCTACTGTTGTTAATATTGCGAATGGATTTTATGGATGCGAGGGAGTCGGAGCAAATTATATACTTTCCAAGTCTGTTTTTGATCAGATTTATTGCATCGAGAATGGCTATGGTTTCAGCTGATAGGATGGATGAATAATGGGGGAGGATGCATCTTTTCAGGATTTCGTTTTCGGTCATAATCGCAAAAGTGGCTGTGTTGTTTTGTAGAGAGCCGTCTGTGTATATGAATTTATGGTTGTTGTATTTCTCTTTGATTTCAAGAAATTGTTGTCTGAATGTGCTTGGTGGTGTGTTGGATTTGCTCTGTCTATGTAGTGTGGTATTGATGACAGAGGGGAGGAATAGCCATAGGGGTGTGATGGTTTTGCTTGGGAGGGGAAGGTAGGGAACGTTGGTTTCTTTATATAATGCTATGGTTTTTTCTATTGTTGACGTCAATTTGTTCCTTTTTTGGCTGTCCTTCTGTTTAGTGTATCTGTGGAGCGGTGAGTTTGAGCTATGTAGGAGTGTTTTGTAGGCTTTAGCTGTGATCAGGTCTCTTTTTTGCTCTATTGTAGGTATGTTTGCTTCGAAAAGTAGGTTAGCGATAGGTGTTGAGCGTAGTGCCTCAAGTGATATGCGGATTGCGGCATTAAATAAAGTTTTGAGTTTATTGAGGGTTGATTTGGGAGCATACCCGTAGATGAGCAGTGCGTAGTCAATTTTCGGAATTACTATAGATTTTGTTACATTTAATATAGTGTATGTGTTGCAGTTTAACTTAGAGCTTCCTAGGCATTTAATGATGTTAAGTTTGTTGTTTAAGGCTGGCAGAATTTGTTTGATGTGCGCGTTCCATCTATATTTATTGTTAATGGTGAGTCCTAAGATCTTCAATTTGGTAACTGAGGGAATAGGGGTGTTGTTGCATGATATGCTGCAGATGCAGTTTTCTTGCGGCAAACATGAAGGTGTTGAGACTTTTCTACTGATAGTGATGCTCCTGAATATGAACACCACTCACATATGTTGGAAAAGAGTTGGTCGAGGTTGCAGGATTGATTTTTTTGTTTGCTAAGAGGGATGATAAGGTAAAAGTCGTCGGCGTAGGCGGTGAAATGGATTTCTTTTTGTACGCTGATTAAGTGGGAGAGTCTGTTGTAGGCGATTAGGAAAAGGATGACGGATATTGGCGATCCCTGGGGAATGCCGTTTTGAAGAGGATAGGGATTACTTTTGACATTTTTTATTTTAACTACAATTTTCCGGTTTGCCATGAAATTCCGTAGAAACTGTATGATTTTTGGTCCAACTTTCCAGCGGTTTAATTGGTCTATTATTGGGTGGACACCGACTCTGTCGAAGGCTCTTGAGAAATCAAGGGCAATGATAGAGGCGTGCTTTTTGCTTCTTAGCGACTTCGTTATCAGGTGGTCTGCAAAGAGCAGACCGTCTGTAACGGATTTGCCGTATTTGAAGCTTGTTTGGTTGGGATGGATGTAGTTGTTTTTCGATACCAACCACCAAAGGCGCCTGGCTATTATTTTTTCTAAGGTTTTGGATATGCAGCAGTTAAGGGAGATGGGTCTATAACTGGTTATGAGTGTTTTGTTGGATTTGGGTTTTATTATAGGAATGACAAGGCTGGTTTTATAGGATTGTGGGATGGTGTTGTTGAATATAGTATTGAAGAGGTTTGTAATTCGGGCTTTGAGGGCGTAAGAGGTATTTTTTATCAAAGGATAATAGATTCTGTTTAGGCCGGGAGTTGTACCTTTGAGGGTGTGTAACGCTGCTAGTAGTTCAATTAGTGTGATGTCAGATTCTATTGCTTGTGCTCTAGGACTGGGTAAGTAATTGATAGAGTTGTCAGCATATTTGCTGGTAATGAAGCTATTGCTAAAATTTTGGTCGTTGGAGCAGTCGGACCAATGTTGGGCAAACAAGAGGGCTATGTGGTTTGTGTCTGTTGATAGTGAGTTGTTGGTTGTATCTGTAATGCAGTGAATGGCTTTGGTAGGGTTAAGCCCGCAAAGCCGTCGGATATTAGTCCAGATTTTGTCGGAGGGGGTGTTGGGTTCTATTTTGGATGTGAAGTCTGTGGTAGCTTTAGATTTGGATATTTTAAGCTCTCTCCAGAAGAGGGCGTTAGCTCTTTTGTAGTTGAGAAGGTTGTCAGTGGTGCTATTGCGTTTGAAGTTTCGGCAAGTTATAAATTTGTTGGACCTAAGTTTAGTCAATGTTTTATTCCACCAGGGGGTGTTTTTGTTGTGGGTGTGAGGGGTTGTTTGTGGTATACTATGGTGAGCGGATTGTAGGATTATTTTATTAATTATTGCAGCTTCTTTGTTAATGTTAGAGGTTCTAGGTATAAGTTCGTTTAGGTCGTTAGTTAGTTTGGTGAATAATGGCCAGTTGGCTTTTTTTATTTTGAAGAGGGGATGGGAGAAGTTGTCTGATTGGGGCTGTGAGAACAAGGATAATAAAATTGGAAAATGATCGCTGCCATGAAGGTCATTGATTATTTTCCAATTGGTGAAGGGAGGTAATTGAGGGGAGCATACTGAGATGTCAATATGTGTGAAGGTGTTGTGAGTGGAGAAGTGTGTTGGTGATCCGTCATTAAGTATAGTGAGATTGGCGTTTTGGAGGAACTTTGATAGGGTACGTCCTCTCCGGTTATCTTGGGCTGATCCCCAGCTGTGATGTTTGCTGTTGAAATCACCTAGGATAATTTGGTTGGTGTTTGTTAGTGCGTGGTATAAAGTGTTCGGTTAAGTCATTAGGTGAAAATGTTTTGGTGGGAGGGATATATACAGAAATAATGTTAATTTTCCTATTAGACATAATTTCGATTCCTAGCGTTTCTATGTGTGTAGGTTGATCTAGTGTCTTATGTTCTATGGATTTGTGGACCAATATGGCTACACCGCCAAATCGGTTGGAAGCTGTATTGGTGTAAATTTGAAAGTTTATTGGGACAGGGGTGGGGATAAATGTATTGTAAAAGTGGGTTTCTTGGAGACATACTATGTGTGGTGAGTATTTTTTGATTATAATTAGCAGTTCGTTATAGTTGTTTCTGTATCCTTTCATATTCCATTGTATTATTTTAAGCATTGCCATATTTTTATGATTTGGGGTCTTGGGTTGAGTATTTGGATTTGTTTTGAGTTAAAGGTTAAAGTATAGAGTATGAGTTTGGAATAAGGTTTTTTCTATTTACTTGTTTTGTTTTAGATAGATTCGCTATCACTATTGTTTTTATGAAGGTTTTTGTTTGTGGGTTTTGATTTTGTTTTTGGTTTAGAGGGCTTAAAGTTAGTTGCTAGTGGGCTAGATTTATCTTTGGTAAATATTCTTAGTTTTAGATCTTCACTTGACTGTGATAGATATGATTTGTTTTCCGTGTGGGGAGGGTTACTGTCTGTTTCCATATCTTCTGTTACACTAGAGTTAGGTTGATGCCTTTTTTTAATATCTGTAAATACTTTCTCCAGGGGGGAGATCGTAGATGGAGTGCTTGCTGCGTATTAATGATTTGTGCATGTGAGCATTGTGTATTGGTTGAATTTTGTGTTGGTGTTGATGTGTTTGGCGTTGGTTGTGCAAGAGTTTTAGCATAGCTGTTTCTCAACTGTTGATTGTGCCTGTTGTGATATATATCAAGTGCGGTTTTGTTATCAACTTTTTCGGTGGTTTTATTGCAGTTAGCTCTTGTTGTTTGAGGAAGGTGGGGCATTTACGGTCGAGTGGGCTATGTTGGTGGTCAATTTGGGGGTTATTTTTGCAGTTTAGGCAGTTTTACGTATTTTTGCAGAGTTCCCCTTCATTTGTATGTTTTGCTTCTGAGCAGTTTTTGCATATTTCGGAGCTCTTGCAGATAGCGGTAGGGTGTCCAAAGCGGAGACAATTTTTGCACCGCAGCGGGAGTGGGATATATGGTCGTACACGGACGGTTTCGTAGCCAATTTTTATTAATTCGGGTAGTTTGTGAGTTGAAAATGTAATTGTTATGAGACCAGTTTCGACAAGTGAGGTTTGTTCTTGGTTTGTGTTGTTTGTTTGTTTTTTTTAGAATTTTGCGCACTTCGATTACGTTCTGTGGTTTTAATTCTTCCAGTATTTCGCTTTCAGCTATGTTACGTAGTTCATTGCAATATATTACGCCTTTGGTTGTGTTTAAAGTCTTGTGTTCTGTTGCAGTGATATCGAGATTATTCATTTTTTTTAGCGCAATTAGTTTCAGTGCTTGCAGTTTGTTTTTAGTTTTAATAAGCAGGGAGCCGTCTCTTGTTTTTTTTACATGTTTCAACTTCTCCTCCGCATGCATAGTCTATGGTTTTTTTATGATAAACGATGACACTTTTTCGAATGATTCGTTGTCGTTCCGTTTTAGTACAATGTATTTTGGCTCGTTTAGTTGTGTTTTGTAGGTTTTGCTTCTATCGGGTGGTTCGTTCATGGTTGTTGTTTTTGGGCTATTGCCCGGTGTAACTGTTTATGGTGTGTGTTTGTTTTTGTTTCTGTTTGCTTTTGCGGTTGATTTTTGTAAGTCCCGCGTTTGCTGATAAGCTTTGCGTTTGCGTAGCGGGGTTTTGCTTTTGTTTTTATATTTGATGCAGCACGTCTTATCTCTTGAGAGGTTGAAGTGATACTGACCAAGAA
The DNA here is from genome assembly GCA_035045555.1 of Drosophila fulvimacula. Taxonomy (NCBI): domain Eukaryota; kingdom Metazoa; phylum Arthropoda; class Insecta; order Diptera; family Drosophilidae; genus Drosophila; species Drosophila fulvimacula. The sequence continues at coordinate 59,722 of JAWNOX010000154.1, read as the reverse complement.
TTATAAAACAACATGTTAACGCCAAAAAAACAAAGGAATAACAAAACTAAACGAAAATAGAGAAATATACATAGAAAACCAGTATCACTTAAACCTCTCTGGAGATAAGACGTGCTGCAATCAACAATAATTCCGCTTAGCAAACGCAAAAGAAAATCAGCAAACGCGCGACAAAAGATCACCAAACCAAAACAGAGCAAAGAAAACAAAAACAAACACCGCAAACAATTACATCGGGCTTGCGCCCAAAAACAACAACCATGCACGAACCACCGGACAAACGTAAAATCTACAATACAGAATTAAATGAACCGAGAACCAAATTACAAGCTTTGAAATTAATGAAACTCAACTAAATGACAGACATGGATATTACCACAACAGAGCACAAAACACTAAACACTAGTAAAGGTGTAATATACTGCAATGAATTGAGAAACATAAGCGAAACTGAAATACAACAAGAACTGAAAACACAAAACGTAAGTGAAGTGCGCAAAATTCTAAAAAGACAAGCAAACAGCATAAACCAAGATAGCAGTATACTGGCAGAAACAGGACTGATAATAATAACATTTGAAACGCATAAATTACCTGAAACTATAAAAATTGGCTACGAAACCGTACGTGTGAGACCATACATACTACCTCCACTGCGATGCAAGAACTGTCTTCGTTTTGGACACCCTACAGCTATGTGCAAGAGCCCAGAAATATGCAAAATCTGCTCGGAAATTAAACATACGAACGATAATGAACTCTGCAAAAATACACTGCCCCACGTTCCTGTAGCAACAAGAACTAACAGCAATAAAAACAACCGAAAAAGTTGATCACAAAACAGCCCAGACCATTTACAACAATAGACACAATCAACAGCTAAAAAACACCTACGCTAAAACTCTTACGGATTCAACACCACATACAACAACAACACACACACCAGCACATACACCAATACACACACCAACACAGCATTCAATACCCAACGCACATACACACAAAGCAGCACACCGCAACCAGAAACCCCCTCACCTACAGTTACAACACAGCACAACAAATTGTCCACAGTACAATCAATCATAGCACGATCAGCCGAAACAATATCTACACAGCAACAAAGAAAACAACAACAGCAGCATGCATTTACAGAAGGCTTGGAAACAGACGGTAACTCTTCTACAACACACTGATGATCTAAAAGTAAAAATGTTCCCTAAAGATAAATCTAGCCCCTTAGGTACTAATTTTAAGCCCTCCAAAATAAAAACAAAAACTAAACTTCCAAACAAGAACCAACACATAAACATCAGCGACAGCGAATCCATCTAACACAAAAACAAGAAAAAAGAAACAAATTTTATTCTCACTCAAACTCTATACTCACCTTTAAATATAATTCACATGAAAACAAATAATCAATCTAATCTAATCTTAAGATTATACAATGGAACATGAAAGGATATACAAACAACTACAATGAACTTTTAATTATAATAAAAAAATACTCACCACAATTCATATGTATCCAAGAAACTCACTATTACAACAAGAATACCCCCATTCCCGTCCCAATAATTTACCAAATTTACAATAATCCAGCCTCCAACCGATTTGGGGGCGTAGCCATACTAATCCACAATTTCCTACAACACAAGAAACTAACCCAACCAACCATCACCAGTCACTTCGAAACTCTTGAAATAGAAATCCTATCCAAAACAATACGAAGCAAATAACAGCTGGGGATCACCGGTGGACAACAAAATAGGCAGAATCCTAGCCAAATTTGCTCAGACTGCTAACCTAACTATACTCAACGACGGCTCCCCAACACACTTTTCCACACACAATACATTCACCCACATAGACATCTCCTTGTGTTCGCCCAAACTCAGCCCCCTTCACAAACTGGAAAATAATCGACGACCTTCATGGAAGCGATCACTTTCCAATCCTAATCTCCCTATTCCCTCAACCACAAACAACAATTTTCTCTCGTCCCTTTTCAAAATAAAAGATGCCAACTGGTCTCTCTTCACAAAATTAACCTACGAAATAAACGAACTTATTTCAAAAAGCAGTAAAATCAATAAAGAGAGAGATAAACACAACAACACCACTAACAATCTCAGAAACTACAAGCGGGCAAATGCACTCTTCCGAAGAGAGCTGAAAATATCAAAAAAGCAAGCATTAACAGATTTCACTTCCGCAATTGAACCCAATACCCCCTCAGACAAAATCTGGGTAAACATCCGATGTCTCTGTGGTCTTAACCCAATTAAAAATATACACTGCATCACAGACACAGCCAACAATTTGCCCACAACAGACACAGCCCACATAGCCCATCTCTTCGCGCAACACTGGTCAGACCAATCCGAAGATAAAAACTTTAGCCAGACATACACAACAAACAAATACGCAGACGAATACGCTGACCACATACCCAGTTCGACGGCACAAGCAATCGAATCACCCATTAGCCAAATGGAGTGGCTATCAGCATTGCACTCCCTTAAAGGAACAACACCTGGGCTTAACCGAATATCCTACCCAATGATGAAAAACACCTCCCACACACTAAAAAATAGAATAACCAACCTAACCAACACAATATTTAATAGCTTCATTCCCCAATCCTACAAAACCAGCCTAGTCATTAATGTCCTTAAGCCGAACGCAAATAGAACATTACTTAACAGCTACAGACAAATTTTCCTCAATTGCTGCTTAACCAAAACGCTGGAAAAAATAATTGCGAACCGCCTATGGTGGTTTGCAACAGAAAACAACATCATCATCCCAACCAAACAGGTTTCAAACGCGGAAAATCGGTTTCAGACGGTATGCAAATTTTTGCAAATTTCTTCCAATCTACTTACTCGGCTGCCATTCCAGAAACCATTTCATTTCCAATTTTAAATGCTATAATAATTGGAAGTGTCATTATTGTTTCTAATATTTCTCCTTTCTCTCTTTTATCCGCTATGCGTACGTTGAAATTATCGTTCTCTCCGGGAGCGGATGGTATTCCTAGTTGAGTGATTGAAGAACGCAGTGCTTCTTTGTGGTCACTTTTATTAAAACTGTTTAATTTGTCCCTTGATATCTCGGTATTCCCTTCAATTTGAAAGAATCATTTATTATTCATCTCTATAAAAAATGAGGATGATCTGATATTTCAAATTATAGCGGCATTGTCAAGCTTTCTGCTATTCCGAAGTTATTTGAAAATATTATAACTTCTAATGTGCAACACTTTTGTAAATCTATTATTTCACCATCGCAGCATGGTTGTGTTCAAAATCAATCAACCTCTACGAACTTATTAGAATTTTCATCCCTAGTCAATGAAAGCTTTTTAAAGAAAATGCAAACAGATGTTATATACACTGATTTCAGTAAGGCATTTGACTCTGTTCAGCATGATGCTTGCTTCAAAAGCTTGACCAATTGGGATTTTCCCCTAAACTTCTGTCTTGGATAGCCTCTTATTCAAAGGGTAGAACCCAAAGAGCTCACCTTACAGTAGTCCCTTATGGATCGTCGAGAAAAAACTCGATAGTTAAGGGAAAAAAAATTCAGACTTGTCATCGATTACTGTAAATTGAATGATTTCACGATCAACGACAGATACCTAATTCCAAATTTGACCTCTCTTTTGGATAAGCTAGGCATATCCCAATATTTCACAACCATCGATTTAGCAAAGGGGTTTCACCAAATCCTGGTTAGAGAAGAAGACAGACCAAAGACGGCATTTTCAATACCGTCAGGCCATTACGAATTCATCAGAATGCCGATTGAACTAAAAAATGCTCCATCGACATTTCGAAGGCTGATGAACGTGGCCAGAATTTTACAGAAAATTCTGGCCACGTTCATCAGCCTTCGGAATGTCGATGGGTACCTTGATAGGTACCTATAGAAAAATCAAACACTCAACACAGGCGACCCAAGCTATATAGCAGCAATTGAAAAATTGAAAGCACTAGTAACGAATAGTCCGGTCCTACGATACCGTAACTTCTTGAAAAAATTCACAGTCACTACAGATGCCAGCAATTTCGCCGTAGGGGCAATACTCTCCCAAGAAAGCCACCCTTACTTGTGCACTTATGCATCTCGAACGATAAATCAGCACGAATGCAACTACTCGACCATAGAGAAAGAACTCCTAGCCATTGTATGGGCCGTGAAATACTTTCGACCATACGTTTATGGTAGGGAATTTGATCTTGAGAGCGCTCACCAGCTGATGGCTGATGGCCAAATATTCGGGCAAAGATATAAACCCAAGAATACAGAGATGGCTTATTAACCTAGGAGAATACAACTTCCACAAAGAGTACATAAAAGAAAAAAATAATAACATTTCCGACTTTTTCAGTAGGATCAGAGAAGACGAAATAAACTTTATGGATACCGAATTGGCCGCCGAAGACGACAACGGTTCCTTGGTTTTCCACTCTCAAGAGGAGGACCAGGGCTTCGATATACCAATCCTAGATAAAGTAGTTAATAGGTTCAAAGTACAACTAATTTTTTAGAAAAAAAAAATGAAACCCTTGTGCAGGTGTTCGGTAAAAATAGAATTTATATTAACAAAAAATATCTAGAAGACAATCAAGCATTAAATATTCTGCGACGGGAAATAATAACGGAAAAGATAGGAGTTTTCTCACACCTAAGTGACCATGCATTTTACCGATTCCAAAAAAATACTTATGAAGCGATACACTTCTCATTCAAGAGTAAAGTTGAAGAAGGTAAGTTGCGCAACCCAAATAGCCTTGTTTCATAAAAATGAGAGTGGCCATTGCGGGATAGTCGCGACCTACCAAAAGCTCCCTCACCTCAAACCCCATATTCACAGAACGACGTCTGTAACGGTAGAAAATACGAAATACACAAATTCTATTTCGACAAATTTTCAAAACATGCACCACAATAGTCGAACACATACAGCAATTCTTATCAATAAAAGGGAAATTTTGAAAGTTCGTCTTTGACAACGAATTTAATAATTTAAACGTTCGAGAGTTTTTAGAGAAACAAGGTATAGAATATCACTCAACAAAGCCACACAGTCACACTGGTAACAGCGACGTTGAAATATTCAATAATACACTAACAGAGAAAATTCGTACATTGAACCTAGAAGAAAAACAAGTAAGGAAACTCTAGTCAGAAGTGCCCGACTAGGAAATACCCTGAACCCCGCCTATCGGCGGCTTTAAATGCACTTCAAAGTTTGTATATAATTTTAAATTAAATTAAAAAATTTAAAAAAAAAGATTAAGTAACTTGCATAAAAAAAGTTGACGTCAGCGCTTAGAGAATCGAACCCGAGACTTTATGTCGGCGATCATCGCTTCTACCAACGCAGCCGTCGCAATACATAAGAGTGAGATAGCGAATTCCTAAGTAAAGTTATTGAGCTACTGAGCTACTGCTACTGAGCTGCTGAACTTCTGCTTAAAATTCATCCGCAATTTGTCTTTGTTGTTGTTGTTATGAATTCTTCGAATTTTCTAGATGCTTCTGCTGCTGTTGCCACGCGCGTGTGTATTCACATCTATTCATATGAATTTCATTTATTCATATGTACATTATATTGATTTTATTTAAGTTATATCAATGTTACTCTTTTTTATATATATGTAAATATATACAGTATGTACATACATACATACATATGTACATGTATATTGCAAGCAACGCACATACACACGCACACGCATACGCTCTGCTAACTGCGCAGTTTACTCAGCGACTGCGCTGCGCCAATATGTGCGTGTTATGGAAAATTAAATGTTTAATAACTCTTTTTGTAGATCGACTTTAATCAAACTTGCGCAGCGTAATTATATCATTCATATGCGTGTATGTGCAAAAGCACAAGTCTGTAGTATTTGAAATAAGTGTTTTGAAAATTTGGGCGAAGGGGGCGTGGCATCCAAAATTGAACAAAAGCAATAATTGTATAAAAGTCCCATTAAGCTAAATACAAGATTTGAAGTCTCTAACTATCAAGATACCCGATACCTGATTACCCATATTTAATGGGTTCAGGGTATAAAAATGTTAAATTCGAATGGACAAGTGATTGTCAAAACGCGTTCGAACATTTAAGATCAGCATTAATCACTCTGTTACAGTACCCAGATTTTAGCAAAGAATTTGGCATAATCACAGTCGCAAATATGACGTAAATATGCATGTGGAGCAGTCCTAATGCAAAATACAAATGGACCAGTTGCATACGCATCTAGATCTTTCACAAAAGGTGAGAGTAATAAGAGTACAACAGAACAAGAGTTAGCGACAATTCACTGGGCAATTACGCATTTCAGACCATACATTTATGGTAGACATTTCACTGTCAAAACGGACCACAGAGCATTAACTTATTTGTTTTCAATGACAAACCCAAGTTTCAAACTAACCAGAATACGACTCTAACTAGAGAAATATAATTTTACAGTAGAGTATCTAAAGGTAAAAGATAATTTCGTAGCCGACGCGCTATCGAGGATAACAATAAAGGACTTGCAAAATATACAAACTAATAACAAAATTCTGAGAGTCACTACCAGAAATCAAAGTAAACAGTCAAATTCCTGCGCAGGAAAAGAAAAAGAAAATAATATAGAAGATTTGCAAAAGCAATCTCTTAATGCTTCTAAGCCCAACGTATATGAAGTCATTATAAATGACGAAGTACGAAAAGTAGTGACCTTGCGAATAACTGATCCTCTATGCACATTAAAACATGGAAAGAAAGTTATAGCAAGAATTGACATTAGCGATATGTATACCAATGGAATTCTCGACTTAGGTCAATTTTTCCAAAGACTAGAAAAAGAAAGTCATAATGGCACCGAGGGAAAAGATCTTTGACACTGTTTCAATAGAATCTTTTAAAAATATGGGCAATAAGATTTTACAATTTTTAAGAGTAGCGATACTCAAGCCGGTGACCCTATTATCAAATAATGATAAAGAAAAAGAAGCAATACTGTTTACGTTCCACGATGACCCTATACAAGGAGGTCACACTAGAATATCAAGCCAATATAAAAGGCATTACTATTGGAGGAATATGACACGAGATATATCTCAATACATAAAAAAATATAATAAGTGTCAAAAAGCAAAAATAACAAAGCACACAAAAACTCCATTGACTATAACTGAAACGCCACAACTTTCGATAGGGTAATTGTGGATGCGATCGGTCCACTCTCAAAATCAGAACAAGGAAATGAATACGCAGTAACTTTAATCTGCGATCTAACAAAATACCTTGTAATAATACCAATAAAAGACAAACGTGCAAAAACAGTAGCAAAAGCTATATTTGAATATTTTATTCTGCGGTACGGTCCAATGAAGACGTTCATTACGGACATGGGAACAGCATATAGAAATTCAATAATTGAAGATTTATGCAAAAATTTGCAAATTAAAAACATAACTTTAACTGCACATCATCACCAGACTGTAGGCACTGTGGAGCGAAGCCACCGAACACTTAACGAATTTTTACGATTATACATTTCAGTTGACAGAACTGACTGGGATGTATGGATACGATACTTCGCATATTGTTTCAATACAACACCCTCTATGGCACATTATTGTCCACATGAGTTGGTATTCGGTAAAACTTCAAATTTACCAAAATATTTTAATAGTATAGATAGGACCCACTATATAACATAGCAGATTATGCTAAGCAATCACAATTTAGATTAGAACAGGCCTATAAAAGAGCCAAAATTATGCTAGAACAGCATAAAGCTAAAAATAAGGAGGTATACGACAAAAAAGTAAACAATATCGAATTAGAAATAGGAGATAAAGTTTTATTAAGAAATGATACGGGCCATAAGTTAGAACCTAAATATTTAGGCCCATATACCATAAAAGAAATAGAAGATAGGGATAACATTCTAATTAAGGATAAAAAGAATAAGAAACAAATAGTGCATAAAGATAGGTTCAAAATTTTAATCAGCTAACATATATATAAACAAGTAAGGAAACTCTAGTCGGAGGTGCCCGACTAGGAAATACCCTGAACCCCGCCTATCGGCGGCTTTAAATGCACTTCAAAGTTTATATATAATTTTAAATTAAATTAAAAAATTAAAAAAAAACAAAAAAGATTAAGTAACTTGCATAAAAAAAGTTTTGACATCAGCTTAGAGAATCGAACCCGAGACTTTATGTCGGCGATCATCGTTTCTATCAACACAGCCGTTGCAATACATAAGAGTGAGATAGCGAATTCCTAATTACAGTTATTGAGCTACTGAGCTGCTGCTACTGAGCTGCTGAACTTCTGCTTAAAATTCATCCCCAATTTGTCTTTGTTGTTGTTGTTATGAATTCTTCGAATTTTCTAGAGCTTCTGCTGCTGTTGCCATGCGCGTGTGTACGTAAACGTTTGGTAAACGTTTCGTTTTATAACATAATGCATTTCATCTATTCATATGTATGTACATACATATGTATATTATATTGACTTTATTTAAGTTATATCAATGTTACTCTTATTTTATATACATGTATACATACATACATATATACATATATACATATATACATATATGTAAATATATACAGTATGTACTTGTGTACATACATATGTATGTATATTGCAAGCAACACATACATACACACGCACACGCATACGCTCTGCTAACTGCGCAGTTTACTCAGCGACTTCGCTGCGCCAATATGTGCGTGTTATGGGAAACTAAATGCTTAATAACTTTTTTTGTAGATCGACTTTCTTAATCAAACTTGCGCAGCGTAATTATATCATTCATATGCGTGTATGTGCAAAAGCACAAGTCTCTAGTATTTGAAATAAGTGGTTTGAAAATTTGGGCGAAGGGGGCGTGGCATCCAAAATTTAACAAAAATCAAAATTGTATAAAAGTCCCATTAAGCTAAATACAAGATTTGGAGTTTCTAACTATAAAGATGTAGAAGATATAATTTTAAAACTGAAAATCGATTTCGTTTTTAATCGATAAAAAAAGAACGAGAAGAGTTATCGAATTTCTAAAACAAACTCGACCTGCGCGTGATATACACGAATCTATAAAAAAAAAGTTCAAGTCTCTAGCTATTATAGGTTCTGAGATCCACGCGTTCAAACATACGGACAGACGGACAGACGGACAGACAGACAGACGGACAGGGCTCAATCGACTCGGCTTGTCGTCCTGATCAAGAATATATATACTTTATGGGGTCTGCCACGCCTCCTTCTGCCTGTTACATACATTTGGGCTGCAACAAAACCATTATACCCTGATTACCCATTTTTAATGGGTTCAGGGTATAAAAAACAAATAAATTTCCACATTTAATGACACTATACACATATATATAAAAAAATAAAAAATAATAGTACCAAAAATTTTTACCATATATATCATTAAACAAACATTCAAGAGCAAACATTCAAACGATCAAAGTATCAAACAAACAATAATAAATAAGTTATATAATAACAAGTAAGGAAACTCTAGTCGGAGGTGCCCGACTAGGAAATACCCTGAACCCCGCCTATCGGCGGCTTTAAATGCACTTCAAAGTTTATAAATAATTTTAAATTAAATTAAAAAATAAAAAAAAAACAAAAAAGATTAAGTAACTTGCATAAAAAAAGTTTTGACGTCAGCTTAGAGAATCGAACCCGAGACTTTATGTCGGCGATCATCGTTTCTATCAACACAGCCGTTGCAATACATAAGAGTGAGATAGCGAATTCCTAAGTACAGTTATTGAGCTACTGAGCTGCTGCTACTGAGCTGCTGAACTTCTGCTTAAAATTCATCCCCAATTTGTCTTTGTTGTTGTTGTTATGAATTCTTCGAATTTTCTAGAGCTTCTGCTGCTGTTGCCATGCGCGTCTGTACGTAAACGTTTGGTAAACGTTTCGTTTAATAACATAATGCATTTCATCTATTCATATGTATGTATGTACATATGTATATTATATTGACTTTATTTAAGTTATATCAATGTTACTCTTATTTTATATACATGTATACATACATATATACATATATGTAAATATATACAGTATGTACATGTGTACATACATATGTATGTATATTGCAAGCAACGCATACATACACACGCACACGCATACGCTCTGCTAACTGCGCAGTTTACTCAGCGACTTCGCTGCGCCAATATGTGCGTGTTATGGAAAATTAAATGTTTAATAACTTTTTTTGTAGATCGACTTTCTTAATCAAACTTGCGCAGCGTAATTATATCATTCATATGCGTGTATGTGCAAAAGCACAAGTCTGTAGTAGTTTGAAATAAGTGGTTTGAAAATTTGGGCGAAGGGGGCGTGGCATCCAAAATTTAACAAAAATCAAAATTGTATAAAAGTCCCATTAAGCTAAATACAAGATTTGGAGTCTCTAACTATAAAGATGTAGAAGATATAATTTTAAAACTGAAAATCGATTTCGTTTTTAATCGATAAAAAAAGAACAAGAAGAGTTATCGAATTTCTAAAACAAACTCGACCTGCGCGTGATATACACGAATCTATAAAAAAAAAGTTCAAGTCTCTAGCTATTATAGATTCTGAGATCCACGCGTTCAAACATACGGACAGACGGACAGACGGACAGACAGACAGACGGACAGGGCTCAATCGACTCGGCTTGTCGTCCTGATCAAGAATATATATACTTTATGGGGTCTGCCACGCCTCCTTCTGCCTGTTACATACATTTGGGCTGCAACAAAACCATTATACCCTGATTACCCATTTTTAATGGGTTCAGGGTATAAAAATTAGAAAATAACTCCATGTAATATCGTTATTTTTCTAAAGGAGGGGGATGTAGCATGTTTTGAAATATCACAATAATAATATTACAAACATATTGTGGCACTTTGTTACAATATTTATGTGCGCAACATTCAAGTGCATTGTTTGCAACAGAAAACAACATCATCATCCCAACCAAACAGGTTTCAAGCGCGGAAAATCGGTTTTAGACGGTCTGAAAATTTTTGCAAATTTCTTCCAATCCACTTACTCGGCTGCCATTCCAGAAACCATTTCATTTCCAATTTTAAATTCTATAATAATTGGAAGTGTCATTATTGTTTCTAATATTTCTCCTTTCTCTCTTTTATCCGCTATGCGTACGTTGAAATTATCATTCTCTCCGGGAGCGGATGGTATTCCTAGTTGAGTGATTGAAGAACGCAGCGCTTCTTTGTGGTCACTTTTATTAAAACTGTTTAATTTGTCCATTGATATCTCGGTATTCCCTTCAATTTGAAAGAATCATTTATTATTCATCTCTATAAAAAATGAGGATGATCTGATATTTCAAATTATAGCGGCATTGCCAAGCTTTCTGCTATTCCGAAGTTATTTGCAAATATTATAACTTCTAATGTGCAACACTTTTGTAAATCTATTATTTCACCATCGCAGCATGGTTGTGTTCAAAATCAATTAACCTCTACGAACATATTAGAATTTTCATCCCTAGTTAATGAAAGCTTTTTAAATAAAATGCAAACAGATGTTATATACACTGATTTTAGTAAGGCATTTGACTCTGTTCAGCATGATGCTTGCTTCAAAAGCTTGACCAATTGGGATTTTCCCCTAAACTTCTGTCTTGGATAGCTTCTTATTCAAAAGGTAGAACCCAAAGAGCTCACCTTACAGTAGTCCCTTATGGATCGTCGAGAAAAAACTCGATAGTTAAGGGAAAAAAAATTCAGACTTGTCATCGATTACTGTAAATTGAATGATTTCACGATCAACGACAGATACCTAATTCCAAATTTGAACTCTCTTTTGGATAAGCTAGGCATATCCCAATATTTCACAACCATCGATTTAGAAAAGGGGTTTCACCAAATCCTGGTTAGAGAAGAAGACAGACCAAAGACGGCATTTTCAATACCGTCAGGCCATTACGAATTCATCAGAATGCCGATTGAACTAAAAAATGCTCCATGGACATTTCGAAGGCTGATGAACGTGGCCAGAATTTTACAGAAAATTCTGGCCACGTTCATCAGCCTTCGGAATGTCGATGGGTACCTTGATAGGTACCTATAGAAAAATCAAACACTCAACACAGGCGACCCAAGCTATATAGCAGCAATTGAAAAATTGAAAGCACTAGTAACGAATAGTCCGGTCCTACGATACCGTAACTTCTTGAAAAAATTCACAGTCACTACAGATGCCAGCAATTTCGCCGTAGGGGCAATACTCTCCCAAGAAAGCCACCCTTACTTGTGCACTTATGCATCTCGAACGATAAATCAGCACGAATGCAACTACTCGACCATAGAGAAAAAACTCCTAGCCATTGTATGGGCCGTGAAATACTTTCGACCATACGTTTATGGTAGGGAATTTGATCTTGAGAGCGCTCACCAGCCATTCAAATGGCTGATGGCCAAATATACGGGAAAAGATATAAACCCAAGACTACAGAGATGGCTTATTAACCTAGGAGAATACAACTTCCACAAAGAGTACATAAAAGAACAAAATAATAACATTGCTGACTTTTTCAATAGGATCAGAGAAGACGAAATAAACGTTATGGATACCGAATCGACCGCCGAAGACGACAACGGTTCCTTGGTTGTCCACTCTCAAGAGGAGGACCAGGGCTTCGATATACCCATTCTAGATAAAGTAGTTAACAGGTTCAAAGTACAACTAGTTTAAAAAAAAAAAAAGACTAAAACCCTCGTGCAGGTGCTCGGTAAAAATAGAATTTATATTAGCAAAAAATATCTAGAAGACAATCAAGCATTAAATATTCTGCGACGGGAAATAATAACGGAAAAGATAAGAGTTTTCTCACACCTAAGTTACCATGCATTTTACCGATTTATGAAAGAATACACTTCTAATCCAAAAGTAAAATTGAAGAAGGTAAGTTGCACAACCCAAATAGCCTTGTTTCATAAAAATGAGAGTGGCCATTGCGGGATAGTCGCGACCTACCAAAAGCTCCCTCACCTCAAACCCCATATTCACAGAACGACGTCTGTAACGGTAGAAAATACGAAATACACAAATTCTATTTCGACAAATTTTCAAAACATGCACCACAATAGTCGAACACATACAGCAATTCTTATCAATAAAAGGGAAATTTTGAAAGTTCGTCTTTGCCAACGAATTTAATAATTTAAACGTTAGAGAATTTTTAGAGAAACAAGGTATAGAATATCACGACGTTGAAGGATTCAATAATACACTAACAGAGAAAATTCGTACATTGAATGAACAAATGGCTAGAGCAGTGTACTATTACAACAATACATACCATAGCACCACGAAACTTACACCTTTTGATATTCAGAATAATAAAGTAGATCACCAAGAATTATAATGTTAACGCCAAAAAACAAAGGAATAGCAAAACTAAACGAAAATAGAGAAATATACATAGAAAACCAGTATGACTTCAACCTTTCTGGAGATAAGACGTGCTGCAATCAACAATAATTCCGCTTAGCAAACGCAAAAGAAAATCAGCAAACGCGCGACAAAAGATCATCAAAACCAAAACAGAGCAAAGAAAACAAAAACAAACACCGCAAACAATTACATCGGGCTTGCGCCCAAAAACAACAACCATGCACGAACCACCGGACAAACGTAAAATCTACAATACAGAATTAAATGAACCGAGAACCAAATTACAAGCTTTGAAATTAATGAAACTCAACTAAATGACAGACATGGATATTACCACAACAGAGCACAAAACACTAAACACTAGTAAAGGTGTAATATACTGCAATGAATTGAGAAACATAAGCGAAACTGAAATACAACAAGAACTGAAAACACAAAACGTAAGTGAAGTGCGCAAAATTCTAAAAAGACAAGCAAACAGCATAAACCAAGATAGCAGTATACTGGCAGAAACAGGACTGATAATAATAACATTTGAAACGCATAAATTACCTGAAACTATAAAAATTGGCTACGAAACCGTACGTGTGAGACCATACATACTACCTCCACTGCGATGCAAGAACTGTCTTCGTTTTGGACACCCTACAGCTATGTGCAAGAGCCCAGAAATATGCAAAATCTGCTCGGAAATTAAACATACGAACGATAATGAACTCTGCAAAAATCACTGCCCCACGTTCCTGTAGCAACAAGAACTGACAGCAATAAAAACAACCGAAAAAGTTGATCACAAAACAGCCCAGACCATTTACAACAATAGACACAATCAACAGCTAAAAAACACCTACGCTAAAACACTTACGGATTCAACACCACATACAACAACAACACACACTCCAGCATATACACCAATACACACACCAACACAGCATTCAATACCCAACGCATATACACACAAAGCAGCACACCGCAACCAGAAACCCCCGCACCTACAGTTACAACACAGCACAACAAATTGTCCACAGTACAATCAATCATAGCACGATCAGCCGAAACAATATCCACACAGCAACAAAGAAAACAACAACAGCAGCATGCATTTACAGAAGGCTTGGAAACAGACGGTAACTCTTCTACCATCGAAAACAAATACTACGCATCACAACACACTGATGATCTAAAAGTAAAAATTATCCCTAAAGATAAATCTAGCCCCTTAGGTACTAATTTTAAGCCCTCCAAAATAAAAACAAAAACTAAACTTCCAAACAAGAACCAACACATAAACAACAGCGACAGCGAATCCATCTAAAACAAAAACAAGAAAAAAGAAACAAATTTTATTCTCACTCAAACTCTATACTCACCTTTAAATATAATTCACATGAAAACAAATAATCAATCTAATCTAATCTTAAAATTATACAATGGAACATGAAAGGATATACAAACAACTACAATGAACTTTTAATTATAATAAAAAAATACTCACCACAATTCATATGTATCCAAGAAACTCACTATTACAACAAGAATACCCCCATTCCCGTCCCAATAATTTACCAAATTTACAATAATCCAGCCTCCAACCGATTTGGGGGCGTAGCCATACTAATCCACAATTTCCTACAACACAAGAAACTAACCCAACCAACCATCACCAGTCACTTCGAAACTCTTGAAATAGAAATCCTATCCAAAACAATACGAAGCAAATAACAGCTGGGGATCACCGGTGGACAACAAAATAGGAAGAATCCTAGCCAAATTTGCTCAGACTGCTAACCTAACTATACTCAACGACGGCTCCCCAACACACTTTTCCACACACAATACATTCACCCACATAGACATCTCCTTGTGTTCGCCCAAACTCAGCCCCCTTCACAAACTGGAAAGTAATCGACGACCTTCATGGAAGCGATCACTTTCCAATCCTAATCTCCCTATTCCCTCAAACACAAACAACAAATTTCTCTCGTCCCTTTTTCAAAATAAAAGATGCCAACTGGTCACTCTTCACAAAATTAACCTACGAAATAAACGAACTTATTTCAAAAAGCAGTAAAATCAATAAAGAGAGAGATAAACACAACAACACCACTAACAATCTCAGAAACTACAAGCGCGCAAATGCACTCTTCCGAAGAGAGCTGAAAATATCAAAAAAGCAAGCATTAACAGATTTCACTTCCGCAATTGAACCCAATACCCCCTCAGACAAAATCTGGGTAAACATCCGATGTCTCTGTGGTCTTAACCCAATTAAAAATATACACTGCATCACAGACACAGCCAACAACTTGCCCATGACAGACACAGCCCACATAGCCCATCTCTTCGCGCAACACTGGTCAGACCAATCCGAAGATAAAAACTTTAGCCAGACATACACAACAAACAAATACGCAGACGAATACGCTGACCACATACCCAGTTCGACGGCACAAGCAATCGAATCACCCATTAGCCAAATGGAGTGGCTATCAGCATTGCACTCCCTTAAAGGAACAACACCTGGGCTTAACCGAATATCCTACCCAATGATGAAAAACACCTCCCACACACTAAAAAATAGAATAACCAACCTAACCAACACAATATTTAATAGCTTCATTCCCCAATCCTACAAAACCAGCCTAGTCATTCCTGTCCTTAAGCCCAACGCAAATAGAACATTACTTAACAGCTACAGACCAATTTCCCTCAATTGCTGCTTAGCCAAAACGCTGGAAAAAATAATTGCGAACCGCCTATGGTGGTTTGCAACAGAAAACAACATCATCATCCCAACCAAATAGGTTTCAAGCGCGGAAAATCGGTTTCAGAGGGTCTGAAAATTTTTGCAAATTTCTTCCAATCCACTTACTCGGCTGCCATTCCAGAAACCATTTCATTTCCAATTTTAAATTCTATAATAATTGGAAGTGTCATTATTGTTTCTAATATTTCTCCTTTCTCTCTTTTATCCGCTATGCGTACGTTGAAATTATCATTCTCTCCGGGAGCGGATGGTATTCCTAGTTGAGTGATTGAAGAACGCAGCGCTTCTTTGTGGTCACTTTTATTAAAACTGTTTAATTTGTCCCTTGATATCTCGGTATTCCCTTCAATTTGAAAGAATCATTTATTATTCATCTGTATAAAAAATGAGGATGATCTGATATTTCAAATTATAGCGGCATTGCCAAGCTTTCTGCTATTCCGAAGTTATTTGCAAATATTATAACTTCTAATGTGCAACACTTTTGTAAATCTATTATTTCACCATCGCAGCATGGTTGTGTTCAAAATCAATTAACCTCTACGAACATATTAGAATTTTCATCCCTAGTTAATGAAAGCTTTTTAAATAAAATGCAAACAGATGTTATATACACTGATTTTAGTAAGGCATTTGACTCTGTTTAGCATGATGCTTGCTTCAAAAACTTGACCAATTGGGATTTTCCCCTAAACTTCTGTCTTGGATAGCTTCTTATTCAAAGGGTAGAATCCAAAGAGCTCACCTTACAGTAGTCCCTTATGGATCGTCGAGAAAAAAACTCGATAGTTAAGGGAAAAAAAAATTCAGACTTGTCATCGATTACCGTAAATTGAATGAGTTCACGATCAACGACAGATACCTAACTCCAAATTTGAACTCTCTTTTGGATAAGCTAGGCAGATCCCAATATTTCACAACCCTCGATTTAGAAAAGGGGTTTCACCAAATCCTGGTTAGAGAAGAAGACAGACCAAAGACGGCATTTTCAATACCGTCAGGCCATTACGAATTCATCAGAATGCCGTTTGGACTAAAAAATGCTCCATCGACATTCCAAAGATGAACGAGGTCCTGAAGGACTTCATTGGCAACAATTGTGTGGTCTACATGGATGACATACTAACTTCTAGTACACCCCTTCAGGAACACATGACCACATTGAGGAAAATACTTTAAACTATGAAAAAAGAAAATTTAAAAATTCAAGTAGATAAGTGCGACTTTCTTAAGAAAGAAACGCAATTTCCAGATAACATACTAACCACTCAAGGCATTCAGCCAAAACCAGAAAAGCTGTATATTATTCAATCTTTAAAACAGCCCAGAACTCTTAAACAAGTCAAATCTTTTCTCGGGATGACAGGATTTTACAGAAAATTCGTTAGGGACCCAATCTATATAGCAGCATTTGAAAAATTGAAAGCACTAGTAACGAATAGTCCGAGCCTACGATACCGTAACTTCTTGAAAAAATTCACAGTCACTACAGATGCCAGCAATTTCGCCGTAGGGGCAGTACTCTCCCAAGAAGGCCACCCTTACTTGTGCACTTATGCATCTCGAACGATAAATCAGCACGAATGAATCTACTCGACCATAGAGAAAGAACTCCTAGCCATTGTATGGGCCGTGAAATACTTTCGACCGTACGTTTATGGTAGGGAATTTGATCTTGAGAGCGCTCACCAGCCATTCAAATGGCTGATGGCCAAATATACGGGCAAAGATATAAACCTAAGACTACAGAGATGGCTTATTAACCTAGGAGAATACAACTTCCACAAAGAGTACATAAAAGAAAAAAATAATAACATTGCTGACTTTTTCAATAGGATCAGAGAAGACGAAATAAACGTTATGGATACCGAATCGACCGCCGAAGACGACAACGGTTCCTTGGTTGTCCACTCTCAAGAGGAGGACCAGGGCTTCGATATACCCATTCTAGATAAAGTAGTTAACAGGTTCAAAGTACAACTAGTTTAAAAAAAAAAAAAAGACTAAAACCCTCGTGCAGGTGCTCGGTAAAAATAGAATTTATATTAGCAAAAAATATCTAGAAGACAATCAAGCATTAAATATTCTGCGACGGGAAATAATAACGGAAAAGATAAGAGTTTTCTCACACCTAAGTTACCATGCACTTTACCGATTTATGAAAGAATACACTTCTAATCCAAAAGTAAAATTGAAGAAGGTAAGTTGCACAACCCAAATAGCCTTGTTTCATAAAAATGAGAGTGGCCATTGCGGGATAGTCGCGACCTACCAAAAGCTCCCTCACCTCAAACCCCATATTCACAGAACGACGTCTGTAACGGTAGAAAATACGAAATACACAAATTCTATTTCGACAAATTTTCAAAACATGCACCACAATAGTCGAACACATACAGCAATTCTTATCAATAAAAGGAAAATTTTGAAAGTTAGTCTTTGACAACGAATTTAATAATTTAAGCTTTAATTTTAATTACCCCTTGGGTACTAATTTTAAGCCCTCCAAAATAAAAAACAAAAACTAAACTCCCAAACAAGAACCAACACTTAAACAACAGCGGCAGCGAATCCATCTAAAACAAAAACAAGAAAAAAGAAACAAATTTTATTCTCACTCAAACTCTATACTCACCTTTAAATATAATTCACATCAAAACAAATAATCAATCTAATCTAATCTAAAAGTTTATAGCAATGCTAAAAATTATACAATGGAACATGAAAGGATATACAAACAACTACAATGAACTTTTAATTATAATACAAAAATACTCACCACAAGTGATATGTATCCAAAAAACCCACTATTACAACAAGAATACCCCCATTCCCGTCCCAATAATTTACCAAATTTACAATAATCCAGCCTCCAACCGATTTGGGGGCGTAGCCATACTAATCCACAATTTCCTACAACACAAGAAACTAACCCAACCAACCATCACCAGTCACTTCGAAACTCTTGAAATAGAAATCCTATCCAAAACAATACGAAGCAAATAACAGCTGGGGATCACCGGTGGACAACAAAATAGGCAGAATCCTAGCCAAATTTGCTCAGACTGCTAACCTAACTATACTCAACGACGGCTCCCCAACACACTTTTCCACACACAATACATTCACCCACATAGACATCTCCTTGTGTTCGCCCAAACTCAGCCCCCTTCACAAACTGGAAAGTAATCGACGACCTTCATGGAAGTGATCGCTTTCCAATCCTAATCTCCCTATTCCCTCAACCACAAACAACAAATTTCTCTCGTCCCTTTTTCAAAATAAAAGATGCCAACTGGTCATTCTTCACAAAACTAACCAACGAAATAAACGAACTCATTTCGAAAAGCAGTAAAATCAATAAAGAAGCTGCAATAATTAACAAAATAATCCTACTAGCCGCCCATTCCAGCATACCACAAACAGCCTCACACCACAACAACAAAAATACCCCCTGGTGGAATAAGACTCTAAATGAACTGAGAACAAATAAATTTAAAACATGGCAAAATTTTAAACACAAGAACACCACTAACAATCTCATAAACTACAAGCGGGCAAATGCACTCTTCCGAAGAGAGCTGAAAATATCAAAAAAGCAAGCATTATCAGAGAGAGTTCTGAGTTTGTGAGTAAGACGTGTTTTTTGTTTGCGCTCCGTACTTTTAATTATTTCTGTTCTTTAATTTGTTGTACATTTATACATTATTTGTGTATTGGTGATTATTGCATTTTTATACCCTGAACCCATTAAAAATGGGTAATCAGGGTATAATGGTTTTGTTGCAGCCCAAATGTATGTAACAGGCAGAAGGAGGCGTGGCAGACGCCATAAAGTATATATATTCTTGATCAGGACGACAAGCCGAGTCGATTGAGCCCTGTCCGTCTGTCTGTCTGTCCGTCTGTCCGTCTGTCCGTATGTTTGAACGCGTGGATCTCAGAACCTATAATAGCTAGAGACTTGAACTTTTTTTTTATAGATTCGTGTATATCACGCGCAGGTCGGGTTTGTTTTAGAAATTCGATAACTCTTCTCGTTCTTTTTTTATCGATTAAAAACGAAATCGATTTTCAGTTTTAAAATTATATCTTCTACATCTTTATAGTTAGAAACTCCAAATCTTGTATTTAGCTTAATAGAACATTACTTAACAGCTACAGACCAATTTCCCTCAATTGCTGCTTAGCCAAAACGCTGGAAAAAATAATTGCGAACCGCCTATGGTGGTTTGCAACAGAAAACAACATCATCATCCCAACCAAATAGGTTTCAAGCGCGGAAAATCGGTTTCAGAGGGTCTGAAAATTTTTGCAAATTTCTTCCAATCCACTTACTCGGCTGCCATTCCAGAAACCATTTCATTTCCAATTTTAAATTCTATAATAATTGGAAGTGTCATTATTGTTTCTAATATTTCTCCTTTCTCTCTTTTATCCGCTATGCGTACGTTGAAATTATCATTCTCTCCGGGAGCGGATGGTATTCCTAGTTGAGTGATTGAAGAACGCAGCGCTTCTTTGTGGTCACTTTTATTAAAACTGTTTAATTTGTCCCTTGATATCTCGGTATTCCCTTCAATTTGAAAGAATCATTTATTATTCATCTGTATAAAAAATGAGGATGATCTGATATTTCAAATTATAGCGGCATTGCCAAGCTTTCTGCTATTCCGAAGTTATTT
Organism: Drosophila fulvimacula; assembly: GCA_035045555.1. Lineage (NCBI taxonomy): Eukaryota > Metazoa > Arthropoda > Insecta > Diptera > Drosophilidae > Drosophila > Drosophila fulvimacula. Next base: position 38,802 of record JAWNOX010000154.1, on the reverse strand, counting down.
GCAAATATTATAACTTCTAATGTGCAACACTTTTGTAAATCTATTATTTCACCATCGCAGCATGGTTGTGTTCAAAATCAATTAACCTCTACGAACATATTAGAATTTTCATCCCTAGTTAATGAAAGCTTTTTAAATAAAATGCAAACAGATGTTATATACACTGATTTTAGTAAGGCATTTGACTCTGTTTAGCATGATGCTTGCTTCAAAAACTTGACCAATTGGGATTTTCCCCTAAACTTCTGTCTTGGATAGCTTCTTATTCAAAGGGTAGAATCCAAAGAGCTCACCTTACAGTAGTCCCTTATGGATCGTCGAGAAAAAAACTCGATAGTTAAGGGAAAAAAAAATTCAGACTTGTCATCGATTACCGTAAATTGAATGAGTTCACGATCAACGACAGATACCTAACTCCAAATTTGAACTCTCTTTTGGATAAGCTAGGCAGATCCCAATATTTCACAACCCTCGATTTAGAAAAGGGGTTTCACCAAATCCTGGTTAGAGAAGAAGACAGACCAAAGACGGCATTTTCAATACCGTCAGGCCATTACGAATTCATCAGAATGCCGTTTGGACTAAAAAATGCTCCATCGACATTCCAAAGATGAACGAGGTCCTGAAGGACTTCATTGGCAACAATTGTGTGGTCTACATGGATGACATACTAACTTCTAGTACACCCCTTCAGGAACACATGACCACATTGAGGAAAATACTTTAAACTATGAAAAAAGAAAATTTAAAAATTCAAGTAGATAAGTGCGACTTTCTTAAGAAAGAAACGCAATTTCCAGATAACATACTAACCACTCAAGGCATTCAGCCAAAACCAGAAAAGCTGTATATTATTCAATCTTTAAAACAGCCCAGAACTCTTAAACAAGTCAAATCTTTTCTCGGGATGACAGGATTTTACAGAAAATTCGTTAGGGACCCAATCTATATAGCAGCATTTGAAAAATTGAAAGCACTAGTAACGAATAGTCCGAGCCTACGATACCGTAACTTCTTGAAAAAATTCACAGTCACTACAGATGCCAGCAATTTCGCCGTAGGGGCAGTACTCTCCCAAGAAGGCCACCCTTACTTGTGCACTTATGCATCTCGAACGATAAATCAGCACGAATGAATCTACTCGACCATAGAGAAAGAACTCCTAGCCATTGTATGGGCCGTGAAATACTTTCGACCGTACGTTTATGGTAGGGAATTTGATCTTGAGAGCGCTCACCAGCCATTCAAATGGCTGATGGCCAAATATACGGGCAAAGATATAAACCTAAGACTACAGAGATGGCTTATTAACCTAGGAGAATACAACTTCCACAAAGAGTACATAAAAGAAAAAAATAATAACATTGCTGACTTTTTCAATAGGATCAGAGAAGACGAAATAAACGTTATGGATACCGAATCGACCGCCGAAGACGACAACGGTTCCTTGGTTGTCCACTCTCAAGAGGAGGACCAGGGCTTCGATATACCCATTCTAGATAAAGTAGTTAACAGGTTCAAAGTACAACTAGTTTAAAAAAAAAAAAAAAGACTAAAACCCTCGTGCAGGTGCTCGGTAAAAATAGAATTTATATTAGCAAAAAATATCTAGAAGACAATCAAGCATTAAATATTCTGCGACGGGAAATAATAACGGAAAAGATAAGAGTTTTCTCACACCTAAGTTACCATGCACTTTACCGATTTATGAAAGAATACACTTCTAATCCAAAAGTAAAATTGAAGAAGGTAAGTTGCACAACCCAAATAGCCTTGTTTCATAAAAATGAGAGTGGCCATTGCGGGATAGTCGCGACCTACCAAAAGCTCCCTCACCTCAAACCCCATATTCACAGAACGACGTCTGTAACGGTAGAAAATACGAAATACACAAATTCTATTTCGACAAATTTTCAAAACATGCACCACAATAGTCGAACACATACAGCAATTCTTATCAATAAAAGGAAAATTTTGAAAGTTAGTCTTTGACAACGAATTTAATAATTTAAGCTTTAATTTTAATTACCCCTTGGGTACTAATTTTAAGCCCTCCAAAATAAAAAACAAAAACTAAACTCCCAAACAAGAACCAACACTTAAACAACAGCGGCAGCGAATCCATCTAAAACAAAAACAAGAAAAAAGAAACAAATTTTATTCTCACTCAAACTCTATACTCACCTTTAAATATAATTCACATCAAAACAAATAATCAATCTAATCTAATCTAAAAGTTTATAGCAATGCTAAAAATTATACAATGGAACATGAAAGGATATACAAACAACTACAATGAACTTTTAATTATAATACAAAAATACTCACCACAAGTGATATGTATCCAAAAAACCCACTATTACAACAAGAATACCCCCATTCCCGTCCCAATAATTTACCAAATTTACAATAATCCAGCCTCCAACCGATTTGGGGGCGTAGCCATACTAATCCACAATTTCCTACAACACAAGAAACTAACCCAACCAACCATCACCAGTCACTTCGAAACTCTTGAAATAGAAATCCTATCCAAAACAATACGAAGCAAATAACAGCTGGGGATCACCGGTGGACAACAAAATAGGCAGAATCCTAGCCAAATTTGCTCAGACTGCTAACCTAACTATACTCAACGACGGCTCCCCAACACACTTTTCCACACACAATACATTCACCCACATAGACATCTCCTTGTGTTCGCCCAAACTCAGCCCCCTTCACAAACTGGAAAGTAATCGACGACCTTCATGGAAGTGATCGCTTTCCAATCCTAATCTCCCTATTCCCTCAACCACAAACAACAAATTTCTCTCGTCCCTTTTTCAAAATAAAAGATGCCAACTGGTCATTCTTCACAAAACTAACCAACGAAATAAACGAACTCATTTCGAAAAGCAGTAAAATCAATAAAGAAGCTGCAATAATTAACAAAATAATCCTACTAGCCGCCCATTCCAGCATACCACAAACAGCCTCACACCACAACAACAAAAATACCCCCTGGTGGAATAAGACTCTAAATGAACTGAGAACAAATAAATTTAAAACATGGCAAAATTTTAAACACAAGAACACCACTAACAATCTCATAAACTACAAGCGGGCAAATGCACTCTTCCGAAGAGAGCTGAAAATATCAAAAAAGCAAGCATTATCAGAGAGAGTTCTGAGTTTGTGAGTAAGACGTGTTTTTTGTTTGCGCTCCGTACTTTTAATTATTTCTGTTCTTTAATTTGTTGTACATTTATACATTATTTGTGTATTGGTGATTATTGCATTTTTATACCCTGAACCCATTAAAAATGGGTAATCAGGGTATAATGGTTTTGTTGCAGCCCAAATGTATGTAACAGGCAGAAGGAGGCGTGGCAGACCCCATAAAGTATATATATTCTTGATCAGGACGACAAGCCGAGTCGATTGAGCCCTGTCCGTCTGTCTGTCTGTCCGTCTGTCCGTATGTTTGAACGCGTGGATCTCAGAACCTATAATAGCTAGAGACTTGAACTTTTTTTTTATAGATTCGTGTATATCACGCGCAGGTCGGGTTTGTTTTAGAAATTCGATAACTCTTCTCGTTCTTTTTTTATCGATTAAAAACGAAATCGATTTTCAGTTTTAAAATTATATCTTCTACATCTTTATAGTTAGAAACTCCAAATCTTGTATTTAGCTTAATGGGACTTTTATACAATTTTGATTTTTGTTAAATTTTGGATGCCACGCCCCCTTCGCCCAAATTTTCAAACCACTTATTTCAAATACTAGAGACTTGTGCTTTTGCACATACACGCATATGAATGATATAATTACGCTGCGCAAGTTTGATTAAGAAAGTCGATCTACAAAAAAAGTTATTAAACATTTAATTTTCCATAACACGCACATATTGGCGGAGCGCAGTCGCTGAGTAAACTGCGCAGTTAGCAGAGCGTATGCGTGTGCGTGTGTATGTATGCGTTGCTTGCAATATATATATGTACATATGTATGTACACAAGTACATACTGTATATATTTACATATATGTATATATGTATGTATACATGTATATAAAATAAGAGTAACATTGATATAACTTAAATAAAGTCAATATAATATACATATGTACATACATACATATGAATAGATGAAATGCATTATGTTATTAAACGAAACGTTTACCAAACGTTTACGTACAGACGCGCATGGCAACAGCAGCAGAAGCTCTAGAAAATTCGAAGAATTCATAACAACAACAACAAAGACAAATTGGGGATGAATTTTAAGCAGAAGTTCAGCAGCTCAGTAGCAGCAGCTCAGTAGCTCAATAACTGTACTTAGGAATTCGCTATCTCACTCTTATGTATTGCAACGGCTGTGTTGATAGAAACGATGATCGCCGACATAAAGTCTCGGGTTCGATTCTCTAAGCTGACTTTAAAAATTTTTTTATGCAAGTTACTTAATCTTTTTTTTTTTTTTAATTTTTTAATTTAATTTAAAATAATTATATACAAACTTTGAAGTGCATTTAAAGCCGCCGATAGGCGGGGTTCAGGGTATTTCCTAGTCGGGCACCTCCGACTAGAGTTTCCTTACTTGTTAGTTTTGATACTGCCGTGATTTTTGCTTATAAACATTGTGTTTTTTATTTTATTTACAATAGTTTTCTCAGTGTCGGTGTATATCTAAATTGCAATTTTCGTTTAGTATTTCTATTCTTTCGTTGTTCTTATTTGCTTTTCTGTTCTTTTTTTAAACGCGTTAGTGTGTGTGTTCGCTGTCGCTTGTTCACGCTCAGCTTTTTACACGGGTTAGTGTGTGTGTTCGCTGTCGCATCGCTCACGCTTAGCTTAGCGTTTTGTTTTTGTTTCTTGCGAAATTTATTTCGTTTGTAGTGCAGCTCTCACCGCTCTATTTTCTGTTTCTTCATCTACTATTTATTCTTTTGATCTTTGTAGTAGCTGAGTGTTGTTGTTTGTGATTTTTGTTTCTCTCAATCACAGTTAATCGACCCTTTGTCTTTTATCTTTTATTTTCTTTACTATCTAAATCTGTTTGTATTTTTGGTTTCATTATCTCCCCTACTTGCCAATATGATTTGCTGTAAGAAATCATGTACACTTCGGCATATCACTGATTCTGCACAAATGCAATTTGTTGGGTGCTGGTTGTGGGAGAATCTAATGCACATTAAATGTGCTGGCAGCTCGGGGCGTGACTGTGATAGAGTCATGGCTGCTCCCAAAAGTGGGTGTGGTGGATTACGCTGGTCTTGCCCGGATTGTTTGGAAAAACAATTAAGTTTTTCCAAGATGTATAATTCAGTGCGGGTTCAGTATTCAAATCTGAGCAAATTTTCAAAACAGCTTGAAGAGGAACTAAAAGCTGGAGAAGAAATATTGTATCAGTATAATTTTGATTCTCCGCTGAATACAGTGATTACTCCATCACTGCTAGTTCCCCCTCCATTCAATTCTCGTCTCCTACCTTATCAACCCCTTGTCAAGAATTATCAATTCCAATACCTGATGATTCTGTTGAAATATCTGGGTCTAGTATCAGCACAGACACTCAAAAGGCCACTACTAGAAAAGGTAAAGTTTCTCCGAGTGTTGCCCAATCTAAAAACAACATTCGCACACCGTCTCCTACACCGTCTCCTACTCCTATATTACCCTATTTATCTGTTGTGTCTCCTCGAAAGCAAGTTTTCTTATCTAGGCTTTCATCAGATACGACATGCGAGGCTGTGTCTGCTTTCATTGAAAGTAAAATTTCATCTAAAGTATTTATATCGAAGTTTAATTTTGCGACTCCTCGTGAAATTGCTTCGTTTAAAATCAATGTCCCAATTGAATTTTTCGATACAATATGTGATCCAAACTTTTGGCCACCTCATATTGTTGTACATGAATTCAAACCTAAGACTCGGAATAGAATTTCTCCAGTGTCATTAAATCCCGTTTCGGTTCAACCTTCATCTGAGGCTGTATCAAAAAACTAAGTTTCTTTCCATCTTTTCCGCAGCTATCTATTATTTATCAAAATGTTCGAGGCCTTAATTCTAAATTAAAAAATCTATTTCTGCATAGCTGTAGTGTACAATCTGAACTTATAGCCCTCACTGAAACGTGGTTAAGCCAAAATGTTTATAATAGTGAGGTTTTTTCAAATAATTTCACTATTTATAGACTTGGTCGCGCGTCTCGTAGAGGGGGTGGTGTTTTAATAGCTGTTAAATCCCATTTCCTCTCTGAATCTTTTACATTCTCATCAATTCACAATGTTGAGATTATTGGAGTTAAAATAATTGTTCAGTCTTGTTCCCTATACGTTACTTGTTCATATATCCCTCCCTCTTCCGATTTACAAGTTTATAGTCATCATATATCTTGTATTAAAGAAATGTAGGAATATGTTCAAGATAATGACTTATTTCTTGTGTTGGGTGATTTTAATATACCTAACACTTCTTGGGCCTCATTTCCTAATTCGAATTATCTTATGCCAACAATTGATCATTATTTTTTTGATGAATCTTTTCTATGTATCAGATGAACTCAATTTCTAATCATTTAAATCGTTCTCTTGATCTTGTTTTTACTAATGATGACGCCAGCATTAATGTTTTAAGATCACCCCCCTTTTGTATACCTGAGGATTTATATCATCCAACATTAGAGGTTTTAATACCTATTTACTGTCTACCAATTCTTACGCCCTCGTCATCTAAAAAGCGGCGTTGTTTTAATAAATGTAATTTTGTTTTGCTTAATGATCTTATTAATGCAACAGATTGGACTTTTTTATATGAGGCAGTTGATGTAAACTTAGCAGTTTCAACATTCTACAATACTTTAAATGCTATTCTAGACAAGTGTGTTCCTATGTGTCTTCCCAATTCTTTTTCTAATAAACATCCCTTCGACTCTTTCAACTAAAAAAAAATTTTAAGTCTAAATGTTTTAAAAAGTTCAAAAAGTCGGGTTTGGTCGTTGACTGGTCTAAATATTCCTTAGCTAAGGCCAATTTCAATATTTTAAACTCTCGTTGTTATGAGAATTACCTTATACGCTGTAAAAAGCAGGTTGCTTCTGATCCCAAAAGATTTTATTATGGGTTTCCATCTTCGTTTTTCCTAGGTTGTGACAGAACCTGTAATGATCAAGATACATGAGATCTATTTGCAAAGTTCTTCGAATCCACTTACTCAGCTGTCATTCCAGAAACCAATTCTTTTCCAATTTTTAAATGAAATTAATGGAAATGCTGTTATGGTTTCTAATATTTCTCCTGTCTTTCTTTTATCCGTTATGCGTACGTTGAAATCGTCGTTCTCTGCGGGGGCGGATGGTATTCCTAGTTGTGTGATTAAAGAATGTAGTGCTTCTTTGTGGTCACCTTTATTAAAACTTTTTAATTTGCCGCTTTATACCTCGGTATTTCCTTCAATTTGGAAAGAATCATTTATTATTCCTCTGTATAAAAAAGGAGGAAGATCTGATATTTCAAATTACAGAGGCATTGCCAAGCTTTCTGCTATTCCGAAGTTATTTGAAAAAATTATAACTTCTAATTTACAGCACTTTTGTAAATCCATTATTTCACCATCGCAGCATGGTTTTGTTCAGAATCGATCAACCTCTACGAACTTATTAGAATTTTCATCCCTAGTCAATGAAAGCTTTTTAAAGAAAATGCAAACAGATGTTATATACACTGATTTCAGTAAGGCATTTGACTCTGTTCAGCATGACATCTTGCTTCAAAAGCTTGACCAATTGGGATTTTCTCCTAAACTTGTGTTTTGGATTGCTTCCAATTTAAAGGGTAGAACCCGAAGAGTTCTGTTGAGAACATTTTGAAGGTCATATTTGTCTCTTCGGGTGTTCCTCAGGGTAGTCACTTGGGCCCTCTACTTTTCTCCCTTTTTATAAATGACCTTCCCAGTTGTATTTCTTACTCTAGGATATTTATGTATGCAGATGATGTAAAACTCTGTCTCTCATACAAGAACTTAATAGATCATCTACGCCTACAGGATGATCTAATATCCTTTCAAAATTGGTGTAAAGCTAATCAGTTGCATCCAAATTGTTTTAAGTGTATGACAATGACTTTCTGTCGTACCACTCCATTTTTTGCTGATTATACAATCAACGATCTTTGCTTGCAACGTATTTCTACAATCAAAGATCTCGGTGTGCTCTTTGACTGTAAACTTAGATTCAATACCCATATTCTAACCATCGTTAATGAAGCCAAAAGTGTACTTGGTTTTATTAAACGATGGTCTAAAGTGTTTAATGATCCGTTTGTCACAAAACTTCTTTTTGTCTCGCTGGTACGTCCTATTTTAGAATATTGTTCTATTATATGGTCGCCACAGCAGAAATTATATCAGGACCGTATTGAATCGGTTCAGAAGCAATTTCTTCTTTTTGTCTTGCGCAATCTTAACTGGGAGCTTAACCTTCGTCTACAGTCCTATCGTAGTAGGCTTCATTTTTTGGATCTTCGTTAATCAATCGTAGAATAGTCTTTTCTACGTTGATTAACGGTAGTATTGATTCGCCTTCTCTTCTATTTCAAGTCAACTTCCTAGTTCCTTCCCGTGCTTCTCGTTACTTTTGTCCTCTTTATTTATCTATATGTAACTGTAACTATTCCTTGTACAGAGCGTTTCGTGTTCTGTGTACTAAGTACAATACTTATTTTCATGTATTTACTTCTGAACTCTCTCTTTCCTTAATAAAATCTTCTCTTTTAGCATATTTCAGAGAAATCACACACACACCACAGTTGTGAGAATGCACCTATGAAATTCTCCTTACTTGTGTAGTGATTTCTCTTATCGTATTTTACTTTTTAAGATTTTTATTTTTTCTTATATTTTTATAACCTTTTTTTAACTTCTTCTATCTTGCTTAGTTTCAATGATATCACTTACCATATCTGGCTGTGATTTGGGGCATAGCTCGTCGGTCCGGCAAATAAAACACCCCCATCGGGTTGGTGATATCAATCCTATATATTGTTAGTATTAGGCTTTTTCTTTTTCCTGTTCTGTTTATAATTTTTAATTTTGTAATTTTATAATTTGACTCACGAATGTAGTCAATTTTCTTTATATAAATAAATAAATAAATAAATAAATTAACAGATTTCACTTCCGCAATTGAACCCAATACCCCCTCAGACAAAATATGAGCAAACATCCTTACCGTCTTAACCCAATTAAAAATATACACTGCATCACAGACACAGCCAACAACTTGCCCACGACAGACACAGCCCACATAGCCCATCTCTTCGCGCAACACTGGTCAGACCAATCCGAAGATAAAAACTTTAGCTAGACATACACAACAAACAAATACGCAGACAAATACGCTGACCACATACCCAGTTCAACGGCACAAGCAATCGAATCACCCATTAGCCAAATGGAGTGGCTATCAGCATTGCACTCCCTTAAAGGAACAACACCTGGGCTTAACCGAATATCCTACCCAATGATGAAAAACACCTCCCACACACTAAAAAATAGAATAACCAACCTAACCAACACAATATTAAATAGCTTCATTCCCCAATCCTACAAAACCAGCCTAGTCATTCCTGTCCTTAAGCCCAACGCAAATAGAACATTACTTAACAGCTACAGACCAATTTCCCTCAATTGCTGCTTAGCCAAAACGCTGGAAAAAATAATTGCGAACCGCCTATGGTGGTTTGCAACAGAAAACAACATCATCATCCCAACCAAATAGGTTTCAAGCGCGGAAAATCGGTTTCAGAGGGTCTGAAAATTTTTGCAAATTTCTTCCAATCCACTTACTCGGCTGCCATTCCAGAAACCATTTCATTTCCAATTTTAAATTCTATAATAATTGGAAGTGTTATTGTTTCTAATATTTCTCCTTTCTCTCTTTTATCCGCTATGCGTACGTTGAAATTATCATTCTCTCCGGGAGCGGATGGTATTCCTAGTTGAGTGATTGAAGAACGCAGCGCTTCTTTGTGGTCACTTTTATTAAAACTGTTTAATTTGTCCCTTGATATCTCGGTATTCCCTTCAATTTGAAAGAATCATTTATTATTCATCTGTATAAAAAATGAGGATGATCTGATATTTCAAATTATAGCGGCATTGCCAAGCTTTCTGCTATTCCGAAGTTATTTGCAAATATTATAACTTCTAATGTGCAACACTTTTGTAAATCTATTATTTCACCATCGCAGCATGGTTGTGTTCAAAATCAATTAACCTCTACGAACTTATTAGAATTTTCATCCCTAGTTAATGAAAGCTTTTTAAATAAAATGCAAACAGATGTTATATACACTGATTTTAGTAAGGCATTTGACTCTGTTTAGCATGATGCTTGCTTCAAAAGCTTGACCAATTGGGATTTGCCCCTAAACTTCTGTCTTGGATAGCTTCTTATTCAAAGGGTAGAATCCAAAGAGCTCACCTTACAGTAGTCCCTTATGGATCGTCGAGAAAAAAACTCGATAATTAAGGGAAAAAAAAATTCAGACTTGTCATCGATTACCGTAAATTGAATGAGTTCACGATCAACGACAGATACCTAACTCCAAATTTGAACTCTCTTTTGGATAAGCTAGGCAGATCCCAATATTTCACAACCCTCGATTTAGAAAAGGGGTTTCACCAAATCCTGGTTAGAGAAGAAGACAGACCAAAGACGGCATTTTCAATACCGTCAGGCCATTACAAATTCATCAGAAGGCCGTTTGGACTAAAAAATGCTCCATCGACATTCCAAAGATGAACGAGGTCCTGAAGGACTTCATTGGCAACAATTGTGTGGTCTACATGGATGACATACTAACTTCCAGTACACCCCTTCAGGAACACATGACCACATTGAGGAAAATACTTTAAACTATGAAAAAAGAAAATTTAAAAATTCAAGTAGATAAGTGCGACTTTCTTAAGAAAGAAACGCAATTTCCAGATAACATACTAACCACTCAAGGCATTCAGCCAAAACCAGAAAAGTTGTATATTATTCAATCTTTAAAACAGCCCAGAACTCTTAAACAAGTCAAATCTTTTCTCGGGATGACAGGATTTTACAGAAAATTCGTTAGGGACCCAATCTATATAGCAGCATTTGAAAAATTGAAAGCACTAGTAACGAATAGTCCGAGCCTACGATACCGTAACTTCTTGAAAAAATTCACAGTCACTACAGATGCCAGCAATTTCGCCGTAGGGGCAGTACTCTCCCAAGAAGGCCACCCTTACTTGTGCACTTATGCATCTCGAACGATAAATCAGCACGAATGAATCTACTCGACCATAGAGAAAGAACTCCTAGCCATTGTATGGGCCGTGAAATACTTTCGACCGTACGTTTATGGTAGGGAATTTGATCTTGAGAGCGCTCACCAGCCATTCAAATGGCTGATGGCCAAATATACGGGCAAAGATATAAACCTAAGACTACAGAGATGGCTTATTAACCTAGGAGAATACAACTTCCACAAAGAGTACATAAAAGAAAAAAATAATAACATTGCTGACTTTTTTAATAGGATCAGAGAAGACGAAATAAACGTTATGGATACCGAATCGACCGCCGAAGACGACAACGGTTCCTTGGTTGTCCACTCTCAAGAGGAGGACCAGGGCTTCGATATACCCATTCTAGATAAAGTAGTTAACAGGTTCAAAGTACAACTAGTTTAAAAAAAAAAAAAAGACTAAAACCCTCGTGCAGGTGCTCGGTAAAAATAGAATTTATATTAGCAAAAAATATCTAGAAGACAATCAAGCATTAAATATTCTGCGACGGGAAATAATAACGGAAAAGATAAGAGTTTTCTCACACCTAAGTTACCATGCATTTTACCGATTTATGAAAGAATACACTTCTAATCCAAAAGTAAAATTGAAGAAGGTAAGTTGCACAACCCAAATAGCCTTGTTTCATAAAAATGAGAGTGGCCATTGCGGGATAGTCGCGACCTACCAAAAGCTCCCTCACCTCAAACCCCATATTCACAGAACGACGTCTGTAACGGTAGAAAATACGAAATACACAAATTCTATTTCGACAAATTTTCAAAACATGCACCACAATAGTCGAACACATACAGCAATTCTTATCAATAAAAGGGAAATTTTGAAAGTTCGTCTTTGACAACGAATTTAATAATTTAAGCTTTAATTTTAATTACCCCTTGGGTACTAATTTTAAGCCCTCCAAAATAAAAAACAAAAACTAAACTCCCAAACAAGAACCAACACTTAAACAACAGCGGCAGCGAATCCATCTAAAACAAAAACAAGAAAAAAGAAACAAATTTTATTCTCACTCAAACTCTATACTCACCTTTAAATATAATTCACATCAAAACAAATAACCAATCTAATCTAATCTAAAAGTTTATAGCAATGCTAAAAATTATACAATGGAACATGAAAGGATATACAAACAACTACAATGAACTTTTAATTATAATACAAAAATACTCACCACAAGTGATATGTATCCAAGAAACCCACTATTACAACAAGAATACCCCCATTCCCGTCCCAATAAATTACCATATTTACAATAATCCAGCCTCCAACCGATTTGGGGGCGTAGCCATACTAATCCACAATTTCCTACAACACAAGAAACTAACCCAACCAACCACCACCAGTCACTTCGAAACTCTTGAAATAGAAATCCTATCCAAAACAATACGAAGCAAATAACAGCTGGGGATCACCAGTGGACAACAAAATAGGAAGAATCCTAGCCAAATTTGCTCAGACTGCTAACCTAACTATACTCAACGACGGCTCCCCAACACACTTTTCCACACACAATACATTCACCCACATAGACATCTCCTTGTGTTCGCCCAAACTCAGCCCTCTTCACAAACTGGAAAGTAATCGACGACCTTCATGGAAGTGATCGCTTTCCAATCCTAATCTCCCTATTCCCTCAACCACAAACAACAAATTTCTCTCGTCCCTTTTTCAAAATAAAAGATGCCAACTGGTCATTCTTCACAAAACTAACCAACGAAATAAACGAACTCATTTCAAAAAGCAGTAAAATCAATAAAGAAGCTGCAATAATTAACAAAATAATCCTACTAGCCGCCCATTCCAGCATACCACAAACAGCCTCACACCACAACAACAAAAATACCCCCTGGTGGAATAAGACTCTAAATGAACTGAGAACAAATAAATTTAAAACATGGCAAAATTTTAAACACAACAACACCACTAACAATCTCATAAACTACAAGCGGGCAAATGCACTCTTCCGAAGAGAGCTGAAAATATCAAAAAAGCAAGCATTATCAGAGAGAGTTCTGAGTTTGTGAGTAAGACGTGTTTTTTGTTTGCGCTCCGTACTTTTAATTATTTCTGTTCTTTAATTTGTTGTACATTTATACATTATTTGTGTATTGGTGATTATTGCATTTTTAGTTTTGATACTGCCTTGATTTTTGCTTATAAACATTGTGTTTTTTATTTTATTTACAATAGTTTTGTCAGTGTCGGTGTATATCTAAATTGCAATTTTCGTTTAGTATTTCTATTCTTTCGTTGTTCTTATTTGCTTTTCTGTTCTTTTTTTAAACGCGTTAGTGTGTGTGTTCGCTGTCGCTTGTTCACGCTCAGCTTTTTACACGGGTTAGTGTGTGTGTTCGCTGTCGCATCGCTCACGCTTAGCTTAGCGTTTTGTTTTTGTTTCTTGCGAAATTTATTTCGTTTGTAGTGCAGCTCTCACCGCTCTATTTTCTGTTTCTTCATCTACTATTTATTCTTTTGATCTTTGTAGTAGCTGAGTGTTGTTGTTTGTGATTTTTGTTTCTCTCAATCACAGTTAATCAACTCTTTGTCTTTTATCTCTTTTTTTTTTTCTATCTAAATCTGTTTGTATTTTTGTTTTGATTATCTCCCCTACTTGCCAATATGATTTGCTGTAAGAAATCATGTACACTTCGGCATATCACTGATTCTGCACAAATGCAATTTGTTGGGTGCTGGTTGTGGGAGAATCTAATGCACATTAAATTTGCTGGCAGCTCGGGGCGTGACTGTGATAGAGTCATGGCTGCTCCCAAAAGTGGGTGTGGTGGATTACGCTGGTCTTGCCCGGATTGTTTGGAAAAACAATTAAGTTTTTCCAAGATGTATAATTCAGTGCGGGTTCAGTATTCAAATCTGAGCAAATTTTCAAAACAGCTTGAAGAGGAACTAAAAGCTGGAGAAGAAATATTGTATCAGTATAATTTTGATTCTCCGCTGAATACAGTGATTACTCCATCACTGCTAGTTCCCCCTCCATTCAATTCTCGTCTCCTCCCTTATCAACCCCTTGTCAAGAATTATCAATTCCAATACCTGATGATTCTGTTGAAATATCTGGGTCTAGTGTCAGCACAGACACTCAAAAGGCCACTACTAGAAAAGGTAAAGTTTCTCCGAGTGTTGCTCAATCTAAAAACAACATTCGCACACCGTCTCCTACTCCTATATTATTTATCTGTTGTGTCTCCTCGAAAGCAAGTTTTCTTATCTAGGCTTTCATCAGATACGACATGCGAGGCTGTGTCTGCTTTCATTGAAAGTAAAATTTCATCTAAAGTATTTATATCGAAGTTTAATTTTGCGACTCCTCGTGAAATTGCTTCGTTTAAAATCAATGTCCCAATTGAATTTTTCGAAACAATATGTCATCCAAACTTTTGGCCACCTCATGTTGTTGTACATGAATTCAAACCTAAGACTCGGAATAGAATTTCTCCAGTGTCTTTAAATCCCGTTTCGGTTCAACCTTCATCTGAGGCTGTATCAAAAAACTAAGTTTCTTTCCATCTTTTCCGCAGCTATCTATTATTTATCAAAATGTTCGAGGCCTTAATTCTAAATTAAAAAATCTATTTCTGCATAGCTGTAGTGTACAATCTGAACTTATAGCCCTCACTGAAACGTGGTTAAGCCAAAATGTTTATAATAGTGAGGTTTTTTCAAATAATTTCACTATTTATAGACTTGATCGCGCGTCTCGTAGAGGGGATGCTGTTTTAATAGCTGTTAAATCCCATTTCCTCTCTGAATCTTTTACATTCTCATCAATTCACAATGTTGAGATTATTGGAGTTAAAATAATTGTTCAGTCTTGTTCCCTATACGTTACTTGTTCATATATCCCTCCCTCTTCCGATTTACAAGTTTATAGTCATCATATATCTTGTATTAAAGAAATGTAGGAATATGTTCAAGATAATGACTTATTTCTTGTGTTGGGTGATTTTAATATACCTAACACTTCTTGGGCCTCATTTCCTAATTCGAATTATCTTATTCCAACAATTGATCATTATTTTTTTGATGAATTGTTTAATCTTTCTATGTATCAGAACTCAGAACTCAATTTCTAATCATTTAAATCGTTCTCTTGATCTTGTTTTTACTAATGATGACGCCAGCATTAATGTTTTAAGATCACCCCCCTTTTGTATACCTGAGGATTTATATCATCCAACATTAGAGGTTTTAATACCTATTTACTGTCTACCAATTCTTACGCCCTCGTCATCTAAAAAGCGGCGTTGTTTTAATAAATGTAATTTTGTTTTGCTTAATGATCTTATTAATGCAACAGATTGGACTCCTTTATATGAGGCAGTTGATGTAAACTTAGCAGTTTCAACATTCTACAATACTTTAAATGCTATTCTAGACAAGTGTGTTCCTATGTGTCTTCCAAAATCGCTTTCTAATAAACCTCCCTGGTTCACTTCGACTCTTTCAACTCTAAAAAATTTTTAATTTAAATGTTTTAAAAAGTTCAAAAAGTCGGGTTCGGTCGTTGATTGGTCTAAATACTCCTTAGCTAAGGCCAATTTCAATATTTTAAACTCTCGTTGTTATGAGAATTACCTTATACGCTGTAAAAAGCAGGTTGCTTCTGATCCCAAAAGATTTTATTATGGGTTTCCATCTTCGTTTTTCCTAGGTTGTGACAGAACCTGTAATGATCAAGATACATGAGATCTATTTGCAAAGTTCTTCGAATCCACTTACTCAGCTGTCATTCCAGAAACCAATTCTTTTCCAATTTTTAAATTCTGAAATTAATGGAAATGCTGTTATGGTTTCTAATATTTCTCCTGTCTTTCTTTTATCCGTTATGCGTACGTTGAAATCGTCGTTCTCTGCGGGGGCGGATGGTATTCCTAGTTGTGTGATTAAAGAATGTAGTGCTTCTTTGTGGTCACCTTTATTAAAACTTTTTAATTTGCCGCTTTATACCTCGGTATTTCCTTCAATTTGGAAAGAATCATTTATTATTCCTCTGTATAAAAAAGGAGGAAGATCTGATATTTCAAATTACAGAGGCATTGCCAAGCTTTCTGCTATTCCGAAGTTATTTGAAAAAATTATAACTTCTAATTTACAGCACTTTTGTAAATCCATTATTTCACCATCGCAGCATGGTTTTGTTCAGAATCGATCAACCTCTACGAACTTATTAGAATTTTCATCCCTAGTCAATGAAAGCTTTTTAAAGAAAATGCAAACAGATGTTATATACACTGATTTCAGTAAGGCATTTGACTCTGTTCAGCATGACATCTTGCTTCAAAAGCTTGACCAATTGGGATTTTCTCCTAAACTTGTGTTTTGGATTGCTTCCAATTTAAAGGGTAGAACCCGAAGAGTTCTGTTGAGAACATTTTGAAGGTCATATTTGTCTCTTCGGGTGTTCCTCAGTGTAGTCACTTGGGCCCTCTACTTTTCTCCCTTTTTATAAATGACCTTCCCAGTTGTATTTCTTACTCTAGGATATTTATGTATGCAGATGATGTAAAACTCTGTCTCTCATACAAGAACTTAATAGATCATCTACGCCTACAGGATGATCTAATATCCTTTCAAAATTGGTGTAAAGCTAATCAGTTGCATCCAAATTGTTCTAAGTGTATGACATTGACTTTCTGTCGTACCACTCCATTTTTTGCTGATTATACAATCAACGATCTTTCCTTGCAACGTATTTCTACAATCAAAGATCTCGGTGTGCTCTTTGACTGTAAACTTAGATTCAATACCCATATTCTAACCATCGTTAATGAAGCCAAAAGTGTACTCGGTTTTATTAAACGATGGTCTAAAGAGTTTAATGATCCGTTTGTCACAAAACTTCTTTTTGTCTCGCTGGTACGTCCTATTTTAGAATATTGTTCTATTATATGGTCGCCACAGCAGAAATTATATCAGGACCGTATTGAATCGGTTCAGAAGCAATTTCTTCTTTTTGTCTTGCGCAATCTTAACTGGGAGCTTAACCTTCGTCTACAGTCCTATCGTAGTAGGCTTCTTTTTTTGGATCTTCGTTAATCAACCGTAGAATAGTCTTTTCTACGTTGATTAACGGTAGTATTGATTCGCCTTCTCTTCTATTTCAAGTCAACTTCCTAGTTCCTTCCCGTGCTTCTCGTTACTTTTGTCCTCTTTATTTATCTATATGTAACTGTAACTATTCCTTGTACAGAGCGTTTCGTGTTCTATGTACTAAGTACAATACTTATTTTCATGTATTTAGTTCTGAACTCTCTCTTTCCTTAATAAAATCTTCTCTTTTAGCATATTTCAGAGAAATCACACACACACCACAGTTGTGAGAATGCACCTATGAAATTCTCCTTACTTGTGTAGTGATTTCTCTTATCGTATTTTACTTTTTAAGATTTTTATTTTTTCTTATATTTTTATAACCTTTTTTTAACTTCTTCTATCTTGCTTAGTTTCAATGATATCACTAACCATATCTGGCTGTGATTTGGGGCATAGCTCGTCGGTCCGGCAAATAAAACACCCCCATCGGGTTGGTGATATCATTCCTATATATTGTTAGTATTAGGCTTTTTCTTTTTCCTGTTCTGTTTATAATTTTTAATTTTGTAATTTTATAATTTGACTCACGAATGTAGTCAATTTTCTTTATATAAATAAATAAATAAATAAATAAATTAACAGATTTCACTTCCGCAATTGAACCCAATACCCCCTCAGACAAAATCTGAGCAAACATCCGATGTCTCTGTGGTCTTAACCCAATTAAAAATATACACTGCATCACAGACACAGCCAACAACTTGCCCATGACAGACACAGCCCACATAGCCCATCTCTTCGCGCAACACTGGTCAGACCAATCCGAAGATAAAAACTTTAGCTAGACATACACAACAAACAAATACGCAGACAAATACGCTGACCATATACCCAGTTCGACGGCACAAGCAATCGAATCACCCATTAGCCAAATGGAGTGGCTATCAGCATTGCACTTCCTTAAAGGAACAACACCTGGGCTTAACCGAATATCCTACCCAATGATGAAAAACACCTCCCACACACTAAAAAATAGAATAACCAACCTAACCAACACAATATTAAATAGCTTCATTCCCCAATCCTACAAAACCAGCCTAGTCATTCCTGTCCTTAAGCCCAACGCAAATAGAACATTACTTAACAGCTACAGACCAATTTCCCTCAATTGCTGCTTAGCCAAAACGCTGGAAAAAATAATTGCGAACCGCCTATGGTGGTTTGCAACAGAAAACAACATCATCATCCCAACCAAATAGGTTTCAAGCGCGGAAAATCGGTTTCAGAGGGTCTGAAAATTTTTGCAAATTTCTTCCAATCCACTTACTCGGCTGCCATTTCAGAAACCATTTCATTTCCAATTTTAAATTCTATAATAATTGGAAGTGTCATTATTGTTTCTAATATTTCTCCTTTCTCTCTTTTATCCGCTATGCGTACGTTGAAATTATCGTTCTCTCCGGGAGCGAATGGTATTCCTAGTTGAGTGATTGAAGAACGCAGCGCTTCTTTGTGGTCACTTTTATTAAAACTGTTTAATTTGTCCCTTGATATCTCGGTATTCCCTTCAATTTGAAAGAATCATTTATTATTCATCTGTATAAAAAATGAGGATGATCTGATATTTCAAATTATAGCGGCATTGCCAAGCTTTCTGCTATTCCGAAGTTATTTGCAAATATTATAACTTCTAATGTGCAACACTTTTGTAAATCTATTATTTCACCATCGCAGCATGGTTGTGTTCAAAATCAATCAACCTCTACGAACTTATTAGAATTTTCATCCCTAGTCAATGAAAGCTTTTTAAATAAAATGCAAACAGATGTTATATACACTGATTTTAGTAAGGCATTTGACTCTGTTTAGCATGATGCTTGCTTCAAAAGCTTGACCAATTGGGATTTTCCCCTAAACTTCTGTCTTGGATAGCTTCTTATTCAAAGGGTAGAACCCAAAGAGCTCACCTTACAGTAGTCCCTTATGGATCGTCGAGAAAAAAACTCGATAATTAAGGGAAAAAAAAATTCAGACTTGTCATCGATTACCGTAAATTGAATGAGTTCACGATCAACGAAAGATACCTAACTCCAAATTTGAACTCTCTTTTGGATAAGCTAGGCAGATCCCAATATTTCACAACCCTCGATTTAGAAAAGGGGTTTCACCAAATCCTGGTTAGAGAAGAAGACAGACCAAAGACGGCATTTTCAATACCGTCAG
This sequence comes from Drosophila fulvimacula, assembly GCA_035045555.1. NCBI lineage: Eukaryota > Metazoa > Arthropoda > Insecta > Diptera > Drosophilidae > Drosophila > Drosophila fulvimacula. Next base: position 19,201 of record JAWNOX010000154.1, on the reverse strand, counting down.
GCCATTACGAATTCATCAGAATGCCGTTTGGACTAAAAAATGCTCCATCGACATTCCAAAGATGAACGAGGTCCTGAAGGACTTCATTGGCAACAATTGTGTGGTCTACATGGATGACATACTAACTTCCAGTACACCCCTTCAGGAACACATGACCACATTGAGGAAAATACTTTAAACTATGAAAAAAGAAAATTTAAAAATTCAAGTAGATAAGTGCGACTTTCTTAAGAAAGAAACGCAATTTCCAGATAACATACTAACCACTCAAGGCATTCAGCCAAAACCAGAAAAGTTGTATATTATTCAATCTTTAAAACAGCCCAGAACTCTTAAACAAGTCAAATCTTTTCTCGGGATGACAGGATTTTACAGAAAATTCGTTAGGGCTCCAATCTATATAGCAGCATTTGAAAAATTGAAAGCACTAGTAACGAATAGTCCGAGCCTACGATACCGTAACTTCTTGAAAAAATTCACAGTCACTACAGATGCCAGCAATTTCGCCGTAGGGGCAGTACTCTCCCAAGAAGGCCACCCTTACTTGTGCACTTATGCATCTCGAACGATAAATCAGCACGAATGAATCTACTCGACCATAGAGAAAGAACTCCTAGCCATTGTATGGGCCGTGAAATACTTTCGACCGTACGTTTATGGTAGGGAATTTGATCTTGAGAGCGCTCACCAGCCATTCAAATGGCTGATGGCCAAATATACGGGCAAAGATATAAACCTAAGACTACAGAGATGGCTTATTAACCTAGGAGAATACAACTTCCACAAAGAGTACATAAAAGAAAAAAATAATAACATTGCTGACTTTTTCAATAGGATCAGAGAAGACGAAATAAACGTTATGGATACCGAATCGACCGCCGAAGACGACAACGGTTCCTTGGTTGTCCACTCTCAAGAGGAGGACCAGGGCTTCGATATACCCATTCTAGATAAAGTAGTTAACAGGTTCAAAGTACAACTAGTTTAAAAAAAAAAAAAAAAGACTAAAACCCTCGTGCAGGTGCTCGGTAAAAATAGAATTTATATTAGCAAAAAATATCTAGAAGACAATCAAGCATTAAATATTCTGCGACGGGAAATAATAACGGAAAAGATAAGAGTTTTCTCACACCTAAGTTACCATGCATTTTACCGATTTATGAAAGAATACACTTCTAATCCAAAAGTAAAATTGAAGAAGGTAAGTTGCACAACCCAAATAGCCTTGTTTCATAAAAATGAGAGTGGCCATTGCGGGATAGTCGCGACCTACCAAAAGCTCCCTCACCTCAAACCCCATATTCACAGAACGACGTCTGTAATGGTAGAAAATACGAAATACACAAATTCTATTTCGACAAATTTTCAAAACATGCACCACAATAGTCGAACACATACAGCAATTCTTATCAATAAAAGGGAAATTTTGAAAGTTCGTCTTTGCCAACGAATTTAATAATTTAAACGTTAGAGAATTTTTAGAGAAACAAGGTATAGAATATCACGACGTTGAAGGATTCAATAATACACTAACAGAGAAAATTCGTACATTGAATGAACAAATGGCTAGAGCAGTGTACTATTACAACAATACATACCATAGCACCACGAAACTTACACCTTTTGATATTCAGAATAATAAAGTAGATCACCAAGAATTATAATGTTAACGCCAAAAAACAAAGGAATAGCAAAACTAAACGAAAATAGAGAAATATACATAGAAAACCAGTATGACTTCAACCTTTCTGGAGATAAGACGTGCTGCAATCAACAATAATTCCGCTTAGCAAACGCAAAAGAAAATCAGCAAACGCGCGACAAAAGATCATCAAAACCAAAACAGAGCAAAGAAAACAAAAACAAACACCGCAAACAGTTACATCGGGCTTGCGCCCAAAAACAACAACCATGCACGAACCACCGGACAAACGCAAAATCTACAACACAGAATTAAATGAACCGAAAACCAAATTATAAGCTTTGAAATTAATGAAACTCAACAAAATGACAGACATGGATATTACCACAACAGAGCACAAAACACTAAACACTAGTAAAGGTGTAATATACTGTAATAAATTGAGAAACATAAGCGAAACTGAAATACAACAAGAACTGAAAACACAAAACGTAAGTGAAGTGCGCAAAATTCTAAAAAGACAAGCAAACAGCATAAACCAAGATAGCAGTATCCTGGCAGAAACAGGACTGATAATAATAACATTTGAAACGCATAAATTACCTGAAACTATAAAAATTGGCTACGAAACCGTACGTATGAGACCATACATACCACTTCCACTGCGATGGAAGAACTGTCTTCGTTTTGGACACCCTATAGCTATGTGCAAGAGCCCAGAAATATGCAAAATCTGCTCGGAAATTAAACATACGAACGATAATGAACTCTGCAAAAATACACTGCCCCACGTTCCTGTAGCAACAAGAACTAACAGCAATAAAAACAACCGAAAAAGTTGATCACAAAACAGCCCAGACCATTTACAACAATAGACACAATCAACAGCTAAAAAACACCTACGCTAAAACTCTTACGGATTCAACACCACATACAACAACAACACACACACCAGCACATACACCAATACACACACCAACAGACACAGCATTCAATACCCAACGCACATACACACAAAGCAGCACACCGCAACCAGAAACCCCCGCACCTACAGTTACAACACAGCACAACAAATTGTCCACAGTACAATCAATCATAGCACGATCAGCCGAAACAATATCCACACAGCAACAAAGAAAACAACAACAGCAGCATGCATTTACAGAAGGCTTGGAAACAGACGGTAACTCTTCTACCATCGAAAACAAATACTACGCATCACAACACACTGATGATCTGAAAGTAAAAATTTTTCCTAAAGACAAATCTAGCCCCTTAGCTACTCATTTTAAGTCCTCCAAAATAAAAACAAAAACTAAACTCCCAAACAAGAACCAACACTTAAACAACAGCGGCAGCGAATCCATCTAAAACAAAAACAAGAAAAAAGAAACAAATTTTATTCTCACTCAAACTCTATACTCACCTTTAAATATAATTCACATCAAAACAAATAATCAATCTAATCTAATCTAAAAGTTTATAGCAATGCTAAAAATTATACAATGGAACATGAAAGGATATACAAACAACTACAATGAACTTTTAATTATAATAAAAAAATACTCACCACAAGTGATATGTATCCAAGAAACCCACTATTACAACAAGAATACCCCCATTCCCGTCCCAATAAATTACCATATTTACAATAATCCAGCCTCCAACCGATTTGGGGGTGTAGCCATACTAATCCACAATTTCCTACAACAGAAGAAACTAACCCAACCAACCACCACCAGTCACTTCGAAACTCTTGAAATAGAAATCCTATCCAAAACAATACGAAGCAAATAACAGCTGGGGATCACCGGTGGACAACAAAATAGGCAGAATCCTAGCCAAATTTGCTCAGACTGCTAACCTAACTATACTCAACGACGGCTCCCCAACACACTTTTCCACACACAATACATTCACCCACATAGACATCTCTTTGTGTTCGCCCAAACTCAGCCCCCTTCACAAACTGGAAAGTAATCGACGACCTTCATGGAAGTGATCGCTTTCCAATCCTAATCTCCCTATTCCCTCAAACACAAACAACAAATTTCTCTCGTCCCTTTTTCAAAATAAAAGATGCCAACTGGTCATTCTTCACAAAACTAACCAACGAAATAAACGAACTCATTTCAAAAAGCAGTAAAATCTATAAAGAAGCTGCAATAATTAACAAAATAATCCTACTAGCCGCCCATTCCAGCATACCACAAACAGCCTCACACCACAACAACAAAAATACCCCCTGGTGGAATAAGACTCTAAATGAACTGAGAACAAATAAATTTAAAACATGGCAAAATTTTAAACACAACAACACCACTAACAATCTCATAATCTACAAGCGGGCAAATGCACTCTTCCGAAGAGAGCTGAAAATATCAAAAAAGCAAGCATTATCAGAGAGAGTTCTGAGTTTGTGAGTAAGACGTGTTTTTTGTTTGCGCTCCGTACTTTTAATTATTTCTGTTCTTTAATTTGTTGTACATTTATACATTATTTGTGTATTGGTGATTATTGCATTTTTAGTTTTGATACTGCCTTGATTTTTGCTTATAAACATTGTGTTTTTTATTTTATTTACAATAGTTTTGTCAGTGTCGGTGTATATCTAAATTGCAATTTTCGTTTAGTATTTCTATTCTTTCGTTGTTCTTATTTGCTTTTCTGTTCTTTTTTTAAACGCGTTAGTGTGTGTGTTCGCTGTCGCTTGTTCACGCTCAGCTTTTTACACGGGTTAGTGTGTGTGTTCGCTGTCGCATCGCTCACGCTTAGCTTAGCGTTTTGTTTTTGTTTCTTGCGAAATTTATTTCGTTTGTAGTGCAGCTCTCACCGCTCTATTTTCTGTTTCTTCATCTACTATTTATTCTTTTGATCTTTGTAGTAGCTGAGTGTTGTTGTTTGTGATTTTTGTTTCTCTCAATCACAGTTAATCAACTCTTCGTCTTTTATCTTTTATTTTTTTTCTATCTAAATCTGTTTGTATTTTTGTTTTGATTATCTCCCCTACTTGCCAATATGATTTGCTGTAAGAAATCATGTACACTTCGGCATATCACTGATTCTGCACAAATGCAATTTGTTGGGTGCTAGTTGTGGGAGAATCTAATGCACATTAAATTTGCTGGCAGCTCGGGGCGTGACTGTAATAGAGTCATGGCTGCTCCCAAAAGTGGGTGTGGTGGATTACGCTGGTCTTGCCCGGATTGTTTGGAAAAACAATAAAGTTTTTCCAAGATGTATAATTCAGTGCGGGTTCAGTATTCAAATCTGAGCAAATTTTCAAAACAGCTTGAAGAGGAACTAAAAGCTGGAGAAGAAATATTGTATCAGTATAATTTTGATTCTCCGCTGAATACAGTGATTACTCCATCACTGCTAGTTCCCCCTCCATTCAATTCTCGTCTCCTACCTTATCAACCCCTTGTCAAGAATTATCAATTCCAATACCTGATGATTCTGTTGAAATATCTGGGTCTAGTATCAGCACAGACACTCAAAAGGCCACTACTAGAAAAGGTAAAGTTTCTCCGAGTGTTGCCCAATCTAAAAACAACATTCGCACACCGTCTCCTACACCGTCTCCTACTCCTATATTACCCTATTTATCTGTTGTGTCTCCTCGAAAGCAAGTTTTCTTATCTAGGCTTTCATCAGATACGACATGCGAGGCTGTGTCTGCTTTCATTGAAAGTAAAATTTCATCTAAAGTATTTATATCGAAGTTTAATTTTGCGACTCCTCGTGAAATTGCTTCGTTTAAAATCAATGTCCCAATTGAATTTTTCGAAACAATATGTCATCCAAACTTTTGGCCACCTCATGTTGTTGTACATGAATTCAAACCTAAGGCTCGGAATAGAATTTCTCCAGTGTCTTTAAATCCCGTTTCGGTTCAAACTTCATCTGAGGCTGTATCAAAAAACTAAGTTTCTTTCCATCTTTTCCGCAGCTATCTATTATTTATCAAAATGTTCGAGGCCTTAATTCTAAATTAAAAAATCTATTTCTGCATAGCTGTAGTGTACAATCTGAACTTATAGCCCTCACTGAAACGTGGTTAAGCCAAAATGTTTATAATAGTGAGGTTTTTTCAAATAATTTCACTATTTATAGACTTGATCGCGCGTCTCGTAGAGGGGGTGCTGTTTTAATAGCTGTTAAATCCCATTTCCTCTCTGAATCTTTTACATTCTCATCAGTTCACAATGTTGAGATTATTGGAGTTAAAATAATTGTTCAGTCTTGTTCCCTATACGTTACTTGTTCATATATCCCTCCCTCTTCCGATTTACAAGTTTATAGTCATCATATATCTTGTATTAAAGAAATGTATGAATATGTTCAAGATAATGACTTATTTCTTGTGTTGGGTGATTTTAATATACCTAACACTTCTTGGGCCTCATTTCCTAATTCGAATTATCTTATTCCAACAATTGATCATTATTTTTTGATGAATTGTTTAATCTTCCTATGTATCAGAACTCAGAACTCAATTTCTAATCATTTAAATCGTTCTCTTGATCTTGTTTTTACTAATGATGACGCCAGCATTAATGTTTTAAGATCACCCCCCTTTTGTATACCTGAGGATTTATATCATCCAACATTAGAGGTTTTAATACCTATTTACTGTCTACCAATTCTTACGCCCTCGTCATCTAAAAAGCGGCGTTGTTTTAATAAATGTAATTTTGTTTTGCTTAATGATCTTATTAATGCAACAGATTGGACTTCTTTATATGAGGCAGTTGATGTAAACTTAGCAGTTTCAACATTCTACAATACTTTAAATGCTATTCTAGACAAGTGTGTTCCTATGTGTCTTCCCAAATCTCTTTCTAATAAACCTCCCTGGTTCACTTCGACTCTTTCAACTCTAAAAAATTTTTAATTTAAATGTTTTAAAAAGTTCAAAAAGTCGGGTTCGGTCGTTGATTGGTCTAAATACTCCTTAGCTAATGATCAAGATACATGAAATCTATTTGCAAAGTTCTTCGAATCCACTTACTCAGCTGTCATTCCAGAAACCAATTCTTTTCCAATTTTTAAATTCTGAAATTAATGGAAATGCTGTTATGGTTTCTAATATTTCTCCTGTCTTTCTTTTATCCGTTATGCGTACGTTGAAATCGTCGTTCTCTGCGGGGGCGGATGGTATTCCTAGTTGTGTGATTAAAGAATGTAGTGCTTCTTTGTGGTCACCTTTATTAAAACTTTTTAATTTGCCGCTTTATACCTCGGTATTTCCTTCAATTTGGAAAGAATCATTTATTATTCCTCTGTATAAAAAAGGAGGAAGATCTGATATTTCAAATTACAGAGGCATTACCAAGCTTTCTGCTATTCCGAAGTTATTTGAAAAAATTATAACTTCTAATTTACAGCACTTTTGTAAATCCATTATTTCACCATCGCAGCATGGTTTTGTTCAGAATCGATCAACCTCTACGAACTTATTAGAATTTTCATCCCTAGTCAATGAAAGCTTTTTAAAGAAAATGCAAACAGATGTTATATACACTGATTTCAGTAAGGCATTTGACTCTGTTCAGCATGACATCTTGCTTCAAAAGCTTGACCAATTGGGATTTTCTCCTAAACTTGTGTTTTGGATTGCTTCCAATTTAAAGGGTAGAACCCAAAGAGTTCTGTTGAGAACATCTATTTCGAAGGTCATATTTGTCTCTTCGGGTGTTCCTCAGGGTAGTCACTTGGGCCCTCTACTTTTCTCCCTTTTTATAAATGACCTTCCCAGTTGTATTTCTTACTCTAGGATATTTATGTATGCAGATGATGTAAAACTCTGTCTCTCATACAAGAACTTAATAGATCATCTACGCCTACAGGATGATCTAATATCCTTTCAAAATTGGTGTTATGCTAATCAGTTGCATCCAAATTGTTCTAAGTGTATGACATTGACTTTCTGTCGTACCACTCCATTTTTTGCTGATTATACAATCAACGATCTTTCCTTGCAACGTATTTCTACAATCAAAGATCTCGGTGTGCTCTTTGACTGTAAACTTAGATTCAATACCCATATTCTAACCATCGTTAATGAAGCCAAAAGTGTACTCGGTTTTATTAAACGATGGTCTAAAGAGTTTAATGATCCGTTTGTCACAAAACTTCTTTTTGTCTCGCTGGTACGTCCTATTTTAGAATATTGTTCTATTATATGGTCGCCACAGCAGAAATTATATCAGGACCGTATTGAATCGGTTCAGAAGCAATTTCTTCTTTTGTCTTCGGCAATCTTAACTGGGAGCTTAACCTTCGTCTACAGTCCTATCGTAGTAGGCTTCTTTTTTTGGATCTTCGTTAATCAATCGTAGAATAGTCTTTTCTACGTTGATTAACGGTAGTATTGATTCGCCTTCTCTTCTATTTCAAGTCAACTTCCTAGTTCCTTCCCGTGCTTCTCGTTACTTTTGTCCTCTTTATTTATCTATATGTAACTGTAACTATTCCTTGTACAGTGCGTTTCGTGTTCTATGTACTAAGTACAATACTTATTTTCATGTATTTACTTCTGAACTCTCTCTTTCCTTAATAAAATCTTCTCTTTTTAGCATATTTCAGAGAAATCACACACACACCACAGTTGTGAGAATGCACCTATGAAATTCTCCTTACTTGTGTAGTGATTTCTCTTATCGTATTTTACTTTTTAAGATTTTTATTTTTTCTTATATTTTTATAACCTTTTTTTAACTTCTTCTATCTTGCTTAGTTTCAATGATATCACTAACCATATCTGGCTGTGATTTGGGGCATAGCTCGTCGGTCCGGCAAATAAAACACCCCCATCGGGTTGGTGATATCATTCCTATATATTGTTAGTATTAGGCTTTTTCTTTTTCCTGTTCTGTTTATAATTTTTAATTTTGTAATTTTATAATTTGACTCACGAATGTAGTCAATTTTCTTTATATAAATAAATAAATAAATAAATTAATTAACAGATTTCACTTCCGCAATTGAACCCAATACCCCCTCAGACAAAATCTGAGCAAACATCCTTACCGTCTTAACCCAATTAAAAATATACACTGCATCACAGACACAGCCAACAACTTGCCCACGACAGACACAGCCCACATAGCCCATCTCTTCGCGCAACACTGGTCAGACCAATCCGAAGATAAAAACTTTAGCTAGACATACACAACAAACAAATACGCAGACAAATACGCTGACCACATACCCAGTTCGACGGCACAAGCAATCGAATCACCCATTAGCCAAATGGAGTGGCTATCAGCATTGCACTCCCTTAAAGGAACAACACCTGGGCTTAACCGAATATCCTACCCAATGATGAAAAACACCTCCCACACACTAAAAAATAGAATAACCAACCTAACCAACACAATATTTAATAGCTTCATTCCCCAATCCTACAAAACCAGCCTAGTCATTCCTGTCCTTAAGCCCAACGCAAATAGAACATTACTTAACAGCTACAGACCAATTTCCCTCAATTGCTGCTTAGCCAAAACGCTGGAAAAAATAATTGCGAACCGCCTATGGTGGTTTGCAACAGAAAACAACATCATCATCCCAACCAAATAGGTTTCAAGCGCGGAAAATCGGTTTCAGAGGGTCTGAAAATTTTTGCAAATTTCTTCCAATCCACTTACTCGGCTGCCATTTCAGAAACCATTTCATTTCCAATTTTAAATTCTATAATAATTGGAAGTGTCATTATTGTTTCTAATATTTCTCCTTTCTCTCTTTTATCCGCTATGCGTACGTTGAAATTATCGTTCTCTCCGGGAGCGAATGGTATTCCTAGTTGAGTGATTGAAGAACGCAGCGCTTCTTTGTGGTCACTTTTATTAAAACTGTTTAATTTGTCCCTTGATATCTCGGTATTCCCTTCAATTTGAAAGAATCATTTATTATTCATCTGTATAAAAAAATGAGGATGATCTGATATTTCAAATTATAGCGGCATTGCCAAGCTTTCTGCTATTCCGAAGTTATTTGCAAATATTATAACTTCTAATGTGCAACACTTTTGTAAATCTATTATTTCACCATCGCAGCATGGTTGTGTTCAAAATCAATCAACCTCTACGAACTTATTAGAATTTTCATCCCTAGTCAATGAAAGCTTTTTAAATAAAATGCAAACAGATGTTATATACACTGATTTTAATAAGGCATTTGACTCTGTTTAGCATGATGCTTGCTTCAAAAGCTTGACCAATTGGGATTTTCCCCTAAACTTCTGTCTTGGATAGCTTCTTATTCAAAGGGTAGAACCCAAAGAGCTCACCTTACAGTAGTCCCTTATGGATCGTCGAGAAAAAAACTCGATAATTAAGGGAAAAAAAAATTCAGACTTGTCATCGATTACCGTAAATTGAATGAGTTCACGATCAACGACAGATACCTAACTCCAAATTTGAACTCTCTTTTGGATAAGCTAGGCAGATCCCAATATTTCACAACCCTCGATTTAGAAAAGGGGTTTCACCAAATCCTGGTTAGAGAAGAAGACAGACCAAAGAAGGCATTTTCAATACCGTCAGGCCATTACGAATTCATCAGAATGCCGTTTGGACTAAAAAATGCTCCATCGACATTCCAAAGATGAACGAGGTCCTGAAGGACTTCATTGGCAACAATTGTGTGGTCTACATGGATGACATACTAACTTCTAGTACACCCCTTCAGGAACACATGACCACATTGAGGAAAATACTTTAAACTATGAAAAAAGAAAATTTAAAAATTCAAGTAGATAAGTGCGACTTTCTTAAGAAAGAAACGCAATTTCCAGATAACATACTAACCACTCAAGGCATTCAGCCAAAACCAGAAAAGTTGTATATTATTCAATCTTTAAAACAGCCCAGAACTCTTAAACAAGTCAAATCTTTTCTCGGGATGACAGGATTTTACAGAAAATTCGTTAGGGACCCAATCTATATAGCAGCATTTGAAAAATTGAAAGCGATACCGTAACTTCTTGAAAAAATTCACAGTCACTACAGATGCCAGCAATTTCGCCGTAGGGGCAGTACTCTCCCAAGAAGGCCACCCTTACTTGTGCACTTATGCATCTCGAACGATAAATCAGCACGAATGCAACTACTCGACCATAGAGAAAGAACTCCTAGCCATTGTATGGGCCGTGAAATACTTTCGACCGTACGTTTATGGTAGGGAATTTGATCTTGAGAGCGCTCACCAGCCATTCAAATGGCTGATGGCCAAATATACGGGCAAAGATATAAACCTAAGACTACAGAGATGGCTTATTAACCTAGGAGAATACAACTTCCACAAAGAGTACATAAAAGAAAAAAATAATAACATTGCTGACTTTTTCAATAGGATCAGAGAAGACGAAATAAACGTTATGGATACCGAATCGACCGCCGAAGACGACAACGGTTCCTTGGTTGTCCACTCTCAAGAGGAGGACCAGGGCTTCGATATACCCATTCTAGATAAAGTAGTTAACAGGTTCAAAGTACAACTAGTTTAATAAAAAAAAAAAAACTAAAACCCTCGTGCAGGTGCTCGGTAAAAATAGAATTTATATTAGCAAAAAATATCTAGAAGACAATCAAGCATTAAATATTCTGCGACGGGAAATAATAACGGAAAAGATAAGAGTTTTCTCACACCTAAGTGACCATGCATTTTACCGATTTATGAAAGAATACACTTCTAATCCAAAAGTAAAATTGAAGAAGGTAAGTTGCACAACCCAAATAGCCTTGTTTCATAAAAATGAGAGTGGCCATTGCGGGATAGTCGCGACCTACCAAAAGCTCCCTCACCTCAAACCCCATATTCACAGAACGACGTCTGTAATGGTAGAAAATACGAAATACACAAATTCTATTTCGACAAATTTTCAAAACATGCACCACAATAGTCGAACACATACAGCAATTCTTATCAATAAAAGGGAAATTTTGAAAGTTCGTCTTTGCCAACGAATTTAATAATTTAAACGTTAGAGAATTTTTAGAGAAACAAGGTATAGAATATCACGACGTTGAAAGATTCAATAATACACTAACAGAGAAAATTCGTACATTGAATGAACAAATGGCTAGAGCAGTGTACTATTACAACAATACATACCATAGCACCACGAAACTTACCCCTTTTGATATTCAGAATAATAAAGTAGATCACCAAGAATTATAATGTTAACGCCAAAAAACAAAGGAATAGCAAAACTAAACGAAAATAGAGAAATATACATAGAAAACCAGTATGACTTCAACCTTTCTGGAGATAAGACGTGCTGCAATCAACAATAATTCCGCTTAGCAAACGCGCGACAAAAGATCATCAAAACCAAAACAGAGCAAAGAAAACAAAAACAAACACCGCAAACAGTTACATCGGGCTTGCGCCCAAAAACAACAACCATGCACGAACCACCGGACAAACGCAAAATCTACAACACAGAATTAAATGAACCGAAAACCAAATTATAAGCTTTGAAATTAATGAAACTCAACAAAATGACAGACATGGATATTACCACAACAGAGCACAAAACGCTAAACACTAGTAAAGGTGTAATATACTGTAATAAATTGAGAAACATAAGCGAAACTGAAATACAACAAGAACTGAAAACACAAAACGTAAGTGAAGTGCGCAAAATTCTAAAAAGACAAGCAAACAGCATAAACCAAGATAGCAGTATCCTGACAGAAACAGGACTGATAATAATAACATTTGAAACGCATAAATTACCTGAAACTATAAAAATTGGCTTCGAAGCCGTACGTGTGAGACCATACATACCACTTCCACTGCGATGCAAGAACTGTCTTCGTTTTGGACACCCTACAGCTATGTGCAAGAGCCCAGAAATATGCAAAATCTGCTCGGAAATTAAACATACGAACGATAATGAACTCTGCAAAAATACACTGCCCGACGTTCCTGTAGCAACAAGAACTAACAGCAATAAAAACAACCGAAAAAGTTAATCACAAAACAGCCCAGACCATTTACAACAATAGACACGATCAACATGAACTACGCTAAAACACTTATTGATTCAACACCATACACAACAACAATACACACCAGCACATACACCAATACACACACCAACAAACACAGCATTCAATACCCAACGCACATACACACAAAGCAGCACACCGCAACCAGAAACCCCCGCACCTACAGTTACAACACAGCACAACAAATTGTCCACAGTACAATCAATCATAGCACGATCAGCCGAAACAATATCCACACAGCAACAAAGAAAACAACAACAGCAGCATGCATTTACAGAAGGCTTAGAAACAGGCGGTAACTCTTCCACCATCGAAAACAAATACTACGCATCACAACACACTGATGAACTAACAGTAAAAATTTTTCCTAAAGACAAATCTAGCCCCTTAGCTACTCATTTTAAGCCCTCCAAATTAAAAACAAAAACTAAACTCCCAAACAAGAACCAACACTTAAACAACAGCGGCAGCGAATCCATCTAAAACAAAAACAAGAAAAAAGAAACAAATTTTATTCTCACTCAAACTCTATACTCACCTTTAAATATAATTCACATCAAAACAAATAATCAATCTAATCTAATCTAAAAGTTTATAGCAATGCTAAAAATTATACAATGGAACATGAAAGGATATACAACAACTACAATGGACTTATAATTATAATAAAAAAAATACTCACCACAAGTGATATGTATCCAAGAAACCCACTATTACAACAAGAATACCCCCATTCCCGTCCCAATAAATTACCATATTTACAATAATCCAGCCTCCAACCGATTTGGGGGCGTAGCCATACTAATCCACAATTTCCTACAACACAAGAAACTAACCCAACCAACCACCACCAGTCACTTCGAAACTCTTGAAATAGAAATCCTATCCAAAATGAAAATAAATATATTTTCAACATACACAACACACAAAAGCTTGACCAATTAGGGTTTTACCCTAAACTTCTGTCATGGATAGCTTCTTATTTAAAGGGTAGAACCCAAAGAGCTCACCTTACAGTAGTCCCTTATGGATCGTCGAGAAAAAAACTCGATAATTAAGGGAAACAAAAATTCAGACTTGTCATCGATTACCGTAAAATGAATGAGTTCATCTACGACAGATACCTAACTCCAAATTGGAACTGTCTTTTGGATAAACTAGGCAGATCCCAATATATCACAACCATCGATTTAGAAAAGGGGTTTCACCAAATCCTGGTTGATATATTGATATATTTATATATTGATATATTGATATATTGAAATATTTATTTATTGATATATTGATATATTGATATATTGATATATTGATATATTGATATATTGATATATTGATATATTGATATATTGATATATTGATATATTGATATATTGATATATTGATATATTGATATATTGATATATTGATATATTGATATATTGATATATTGATATATTGATATATTGATATATTGATATATTGATATATTGATATATTGATATATTGATATATTGATATATTGATATATTGATATATTGATATATTGATATATTGATATATTGATATATTGATATATTGATATATGGATATATTGATATATTGATATATTGATATATTGATATATTGATATATGGATATATTGATATATTGATATATTGATATATTGATATATTGATATATTGATATATTGATATATTGATATATTGATATATTGATATATTGATATATTGATATATTGATATATTGATATATTGATATATTGATATATTGATATATTGATATATTGATATATTGATATATTGATATATTGATATATTGATATATTGATATATTGATATATTGATATATTGATATATTGATATATTGATATATTGATATATTGATATATTGATATATTGATATATTGATATATTGATATATTGATATATTGATATATTGATATATTGATATACTAATATATTGATATATTGATATATTGATATACTGATATATTGATATATTGATATATTGATATATTGATATATTGATATATTGATATATTGATATATTGATATATTGATATACTGATATATTGATATATTGATATATTGATATATTGATATATTGATATATTGATATATTGATATATTGATATATTGATATATTGATATATTGATATATTGATATATTGATATATTGATATATTGATATATTGATATATTGATATATTGATATATTGATATATTGATATATTGATATATTGATATATTGATATATTGATATATTGATATATTGATATATTGATATATTGATATATTGATATATTGATATATTGATATATTGATATATTGATATATTGATATATTGATATATTGATATATTGATATATTGATATATTGATATATTGATATATTGATATATTGATATATTGATATATTGATATATTGATATATTGATATATTGATATATTGATATATTGATATATTGATATATTGATATATTGATATATTGATATATTGATATATTGATATATTTATATATTGATATATTGATATATTGATATATTGATATATTGATATATTGATATATTGATATATTTATATATTTATATATTGATATATTGATATATTGATATATTGATATATTGATATATTGATATATTGATATATTGATATATTGATATATTGATATATTGATATATTGATATATTGATATATTGATATATTGATATATTGATATATTGATATATTGATATATTGATATATTGATATATTGATATATTGATATATTGATATATTGATATATTGATATATTGATATATTGATATATTGATATATTGATATATTGATATATTGATATATTGATATATTGATATATTGATATATTGATATATTGATATATTGATATATTGATATATTGATATATTGATATATTGATATATTGATATATTGATATATTGATATATTGATATATTGATATATTGATATATTGATATATTGATATATTGATATATTGATATATTGATATATTGATATATTGATATATTGATATATTGATATATTGATATATTGATATATTGATATATTGATATATTGATATATTGATATATTGATATATTGATATATTGATATATTGATATATTGATATATTGATATATTGATATATTGATATATTGATATATTGATATATTGATATATTGATATATTGATATATTGATATATTGATATATTGATATATTGATATATTGATATATTGATATATTGATATATTGATATATTGATATATTGATATATTGATATATTGATATATTGATATATTGATATATTGATATATTGATATATTGATATATTGATATATTGATATATTGATATATTGATATATTGATATATTGATATATTGATATATTGATATATTGATATATTGATATATTGATATATTGATATATTGATATATTGATATATTGATATATTGATATATTGATATATTGATATATTGATATATTGATATATTGATATATTGATATATTGATATATTGATATATTGATATATTGATATATTGATATATTGATATATTGATATATTGATATATTGATATATTGATATATTGATATATTGATATATTGATATATTGATATATTGATATATTGATATATTGATATATTGATATATTGATATATTGATATATTGATATATTGATATATTGATATATTGATATATTGATATATTGATATATTGATATATTGATATATTGATATATTGATATATTGATATATTGATATATTGATATATTGATATATTGATATATTGATATATTGATATATTGATATATTGATATATTGATATATTGATATATTGATATATTGATATATTGATATATTGATATATTGATATATTGATATATTGATATATTGATATATTGATATATTGATATATTGATATATTGATATATTGATATATTGATATATTGATATATTGATATATTGATATATTGATATATTGATATATTGATATATTGATATATTGATATATTGATATATTGATATATTGATATATTGATATATTGATATATTGATATATTGATATATTGATATATTGATATATTGATATATTGATATATTGATATATTGATATATTGATATATTGATATATTGATATATTGATATATTGATATATTGATATATTGATATATTGATATATTGATATATTGATATATTGATATATTGATATATTGATATATTGATATATTGATATATTGATATATTGATATATTGATATATTGATATATTGATATATTGATATATTGATATATTGATATATTGATATATTGATATATTGATATATTGATATATTGATATATTGATATATTGATATATTGATATATTGATATATTGATATATTGATATATTGATATATTGATATATTGATATATTGATATATTGATATATTGATATATTGATATATTGATATATTGATATATTGATATATTGATATATTGATATATTGATATATTGATATATTGATATATTGATATATTGATATATTGATATATTGATATATTGATATATTGATATATTGATATATTGATATATTGATATATTGATATATTGATATATTGATATATTGATATATTGATATATTGATATATTGATATATTGATATATTGATATATTGATATATTGATATATTGATATATTGATATATTGATATATTGATATATTGATATATTGATATATTGATATATTGATATATTGATATATTGATATATTGATATATTGATATATTGATATATTGATATATTGATATATTGATATATTGATATATTGATATATTGATATATTGATATATTGATATATTGATATATTGATATATTGATATATTGATATATTGATATATTGATATATTGATATATTGATATATTGATATATTGATATATTGATATATTGATATATTGATATATTGATATATTGATATATTGATATATTGATATATTGATATATTGATATATTGATATATTGATATATTGATATATTGATATATTGATATATTGATATATTGATATATTGATATATTGATATATTGATATATTGATATATTGATATATTGATATATTGATATATTGATATATTGATATATTGATATATTGATATATTGATATATTGATATATTGATATATTGATATATTGATATATTGATATATTGATATATTGATATATTGATATATTGATATATTGATATATTGATATATTGATATATTGATATATTGATATATTGATATATTGATATATTGATATATTGATATATTGATATATTGATATATTGATATATTGATATATTGATATATTGATATATTGATATATTGATATATTGATATATTGATATATTGATATATTGATATATTGATATATTGATATATTGATATATTGATATATTGATATATTGATATATTGATATATTGATATATTGATATATTGATATATTGATATATTGATATATTGATATATTGATATATTGATATATTGATATATTGATATATTGATATATTGATATATTGATATATTGATATATTGATATATTGATATATTGATATATTGATATATTGATATATTGATATATTGATATATTGATATATTGATATATTGATATATTGATATATTGATATATTGATATATTGATATATTGATATATTGATATATTGATATATTGATATATTGATATATTGATATATTGATATATTGATATATTGATATATTGATATATTGATATATTGATATATTGATATATTGATATATTGATATATTGATATATTAATATATTGATATATTGATATATTGATATATTGATATATTGATATATTGATATATTGATATATTGATATATTGATATATTGATATATTGATATATTGATATATTGATATATTGATATATTGATATATTGATATATTGATATATTGATATATTGATATATTGATATATTGATATATTAATATATTGATATATTGATATATTGATATATTGATATATTGATATATTGATATATTGATATATTGATATATTGATATATTGATATATTGATATATTGATATATTGATATATTGATATATTGATATATTGATATATTGATATATTGATATATTGATATATTGATATATTGATATATTGATATATTGATATATTGATATATTGATATATTGATATATTGATATATTGATATATTGATATATTGATATATTGATATATTGATATATTGATATATTGATATATTGATATATTGATATATTGATATATTGATATATTGATATATTGATATATTGATATATTGATATATTGATATATTGATATATTGATATATTGATATATTGATATATTGATATATTGATATATTGATATATTGATATATTGATATATTGATATATTGATATATTGATATATTGATATATTGATTAATTGATATATTGATATATTGATATATTGATATATTGATATATTGATATATTGATATATTGATATATTGATATATTGATATATTGATATATTGATATATTGATATATTGATATATTGATATATTGATATATTGATATA